>JAOTOL010001663.1:0-680000 GCA_034440575.1 Imbricaverruca yamaguchii
CACCTACATCAAGCCAAAACCTCCTAGTATTACCCCCGATGACAGTACTTTGGCCCAGTGTCTGGGTTTCCCACCGGAGGGCAAAATACCGCGCAACTACTGGTTAATCAGCTTACTCCGCTGGAAAGGCGTGTTTGCTTGGCTGTTTATTGGGCCATTCACGACGCACTTCATGAACATTCACGGCTAACGGCGCCGCCCACACTGTTTCATCGGTGGGCCGCGGTTCCGGGAAATGCCGGCGGTGCGAGTGTCGAACCCGGGACCTTTGGTACCCAGAGCTAAACACCTCAGCCACTCGGCCATCCCGTACGCCTGCTAGAGGAGTAAATTGTTAATGACGATGGAGTAAGTTGACAA
The DNA here is from genome assembly GCA_034440575.1 of Imbricaverruca yamaguchii. Lineage (NCBI taxonomy): Eukaryota > Metazoa > Arthropoda > Thecostraca > Neoverrucidae > Imbricaverruca > Imbricaverruca yamaguchii. The sequence continues at coordinate 361 of JAOTOL010001663.1, forward strand.
AATGCAAGTTAAATATATGCTATATTGGTGATATTCTCATGCGGCATCTGATTAGTTGGTTCTTGGTTTTACGACACATCGACCGTTGAGTCACGTAGCGTCGCCAACCTCTCACGCCGATTGGTCGCGGGCGAAGAGTAGCGACAGGTGAGATTCGAACCCACAACCTTTCGATCGTGAGACGAGCAACTTACCCCCAGACCACTCGCCCCCCATGCGGCATCTGACAGGCTTACCCTTACACTAATAATGCTGGTTTGATTGAGCCCTGGCTGACCACAGTTTATGCTCTATGTCATTTATAGAAGGCGCAGACGTGCATTTCAAGTTGCATCTTTTCCGTTTTCCCGTCTTCTCCGTTAGGTGAGAGATACCAAGTAGAAACATTGAATACGCTCATTTTTTTAAACAGTTTAAGTAAAGACCTCAATACAAATAAGCAACTCTGTGATTATTTTATTTCATTACTTTATCATTCCTATCACTACTTATCATTGTGGGTTGACATTACCAATTCACAAAACGTTGATTCAGTCTCATTTTGAACCAGACTGATCAAGTTGATGGCTGCATCAACTTACCCCGCAGGTCTTCTGGTGCAATCCGCCATATGGTATGGGACCTCGTGAGTACACGGTAGAAGTAATCGATGAAAAACATTTCACCGTTGAAAAACTAAGAGACGAAGAAAATCGCAACAGACACATAGAAAGTTAGCAAGCGGGCGACAAATGATAAATGAATGCAAATCACAAACAATGAAATTTTACTTTCGCCCCAAAAATATGCTACATCATCACCATTCTGCAACTGCTCGTCAAAAGGAGCTGCGCTTGTTTTTGCTCCGAGAAGACAGTGCTAGTTGGAACGGGTGTGGTAACGTGTGCGTTCCACAACACCAATGCTCATCACCCTATAATTTTTATTGACACCAAAAGTCGCTCACATGGTAGTCTTTGGCTTTGAATACGGTTGTGCAAATTTCAGCCCGAGTTGGCGAACGGCTTTTGAGCTATATCTCCGGAATTATTTATAGGCCAAATGGCATGGGTTGGTTCGGCAATGGATATCCCATCAAGAAGAAGCGAAAAGGGTGGTAGGCTTTATATATATATATATATATATATATATATGTGTATATGTATGTATATATATACATATATACACATACATACATACATATATATATATATATATATATATATATATATATATATATATATATATATATATATATATACACATATCTCTTTCAGAAGAAAAAGGATTAGATGAAACATTCCATAAATATAATATGTGGAATTCCTACAGTTGACCTCGTGACCTCATGCCCTCGTGACCACCCGTTACTCCTATTCCATAGAAATTGGCAGACTTGACGGCAGAAATATAAGTGGGCATGATGTCGCTGATAAAGCAAAAAAACAAGCGGTCTTCTTATAAATATCCGATATGGCCGTCCGCTTTACATGCCTTTGCTATCTTGCCTTTTCCGGGTAGGACGGACTTCGTTTAAGCTTTCTTACACTGGAAGCTACACGAGGTAGAACAATGACATGCAGACATATAATTGAAAAAAGTTTTTCAAAGAAAAATGTTCCTACTTTTTATGTACATCTTATTCTCTTAAAAATCGTAGCAAGTTTCAAGGTGACAAGCTACCGATATGCCACCGATGGGTGTATTTACGCGTAACAACGAACTTCCTAACAACTGATGTCCATTGAATAGCATCACAAATGGAAATCGCGCAGCCCGGCCCTACTCACTCAGGTTCTCTTACCTACATATTGCATCTGGCGGATAAGTAGGCATGGACGTACATATAACAAACATGATGATCACTTTCGGTCAGCGATCAAGTGTTACGCATCATTTGTGCTGAAGAAAAAGCATTGCGTCTCTGTAGACTGTTGATGGCTATGTGGTAAAGGCAAATATAACCCCAGATGTTTGCTTTCCGTATGTCTTCCCTCCCACCCCATCCGTACTTCGTACATATATCTGGAATCCCCATCCGTACATTGCCCAATACTCTCCAGACTGGTGGCGGTTCCGAAGGAGGTAGAAGCGCCGACAATGATGCCGGTGGACAACTGAGGAGTTGACACCGGGAAGGAAACGATTACAGGCTTTGCAGAGCCGGAGCAGTGTGCGAATCAGTTTGCGAAAACGCTCGTGGAAAGAGCACGTGATGATTTTTTCGACGTGCATATACGCTACATGCAATTGTGATAGTTACGGTGTCAATTCGTATCGTGGCAATACACAGCGGATAACAAAAAGTGTTGCTGAAGTATCGGTAAGCCCCATTGAAAACGTGAGCATCCTCACGTTACCATGCAGGCATGGTTTTGTGTATAAAATTTCCAATTTGAAGTTTTTCAAACTTTAACCAAAAAAATCGATTTTAGGTTTTTTAACAATCAGCGTCATAAATGAAATAGATAAAAAGGACACACCGAAGGGAAACTTGGTGCAAACAAAAGTCGGAACTATGGCAGGCTGAGAAGAACAAAACATGCTAAAATTGACGAATATGTGAAATTCATTTTGCGGACATGTTTGGGCTCAAAATTGAATTCCCATCAAAGGAAATAGCATCCGTTGGCTACATCCTATTGGCTTCTCCTACATGTTGGGAAGTCCCTGAAATATGCCATATTCATAGCTCTACAAACTTATGAAAGCACATGCAATTTCCAAATTAGCTCCTTAAAAACATTCGCAGATTAAAAAAGATCCCCCACCAAAACGACTTGCCAGTATGAGTTGTTTCAGATGTCATCTTAAAGTCATCTGTCAAGTAGTATTTACTCTCTCAGAGAGCCATTTCCGGAATTCCAAGTTGATTGCCCCTCATTCGTTATCAGATTTGATGCTCTACCATCTGTTGCAGTGACCGACCAGTAATCACAGAAAATTGTCTGAAAACGTCCTATTTCACCCATCGCGCAAAAATACAACGATAAGAATATTCCTTTTTTCCAAATTTCCGATAATATGTTGACATTTCTAAGCGTCTCCGGGGCTCCAGATACCCCGTTCACTGGGAAATATTTAATCCAGATGCATAATACTGTGTCCAAGCTTGGTCTCCTAGTTACGAAAAAGATTGTCGGCTTTGAGAGAAAGAGAGAGAGAGAGAGAGAGAGAGAGAGAGAGAGAGAGAGAGAGAGAGAGAGAGAGAGAGGGAGAGGGAGAGAGAGAGAGCAAGAGTACAAAAGAGGGCAACAAAAATGGCTAATGGCATAAGCAACCTGGCATATAAGGAAAGATTGAAGAAACTGAATATGTTTTCACTTAGATATAGAAGGCTGAGAGGAGATCTCATCAAGGTCTCTAAATTTGTTTATAAAGACATAAAGACATAAAAGATTAGTGCAACTATGAGCCACAAGGGCCCTTCTTGGATGCACTCTGTACCCTGAACCAGTTGCCCACCAAATCTGTCAATGAGCCCTCCCTGTAATACTGAAAAGCAAGCCCTCTATTCTTATAATGATTGTCTATGCTGTTTTTAAAGATGTTCAATGTGCTGCTACTGACGATGTTTTCTGGCAGCTGGTTCCAGTGTTCCACTACCCTGTTGGTGAAGAAAGTTTGCCTTAACCTTGTTCTGCTGTGGTTAACTTTAATTTTGAATTTATGACCTCTAATTGCATCATTTCTGTTAAAGTCAAACATTTCCCCAAGGTATCCACTCTCCCGACCATTGACAAATTTAAAGACCTCGATGAGATCTCCTCTCAGCCTTCTATATCTAAGTGAAAACATATTCAATTTATTCAATCTTTCCTCATATGCCAGGTTGCTTATGCCATTAACCATTTTTGTAGCCCTCTTTTGTACTCTCTCCAGAAGCCAACAATCTTTCATAGCTAGGAGACCAAGCTTGGATGCAATATTCCAAATGTGGCCTGACGTATGCACAGTAAAGCTTCCTGATCACTTCCTCACTTCTGTATGATACATTCCTATTTATTGCCCCGAGCATTCTCAATGCCTTCTTCCTGGCTTCCTTGGTCTGTTCTGATGCCCCCAGTTTTGTGTTTAGAATAACACCTAAATCCTTCTCCTGTTGAGTCACTGATAGCACTTGGCCACCCATCAAGTATGGAGCCTTCATATGCTGCTTACCTACATGCATGATTTTGCACTTATCAAAGTTAAATTTCATTTGCCCTTCTTCGGACCACTTCACAAGTTCGTCTAAGTCTTTTTGCGGCGAGATATGCTCATCCTGACCTGTTATTGCGCTAAAGACCTTCAAATCATCCGCAAATTTCAAAACTGTACTGCTTAGGCCACTTTCAATATTATTTACAAATATAATGAACAGTAATGGCCCTAGTACTGACGCCTGGGGGACTCCACTAAGAACATTTTGCCATGATGACTTTGTACCATTTAGCATCACTCTTTGCTGTCTATCTGAAAGCCACAACTCTATCCATTTTAAGATGCTACCTGCAATACCATGGGACTGAAGCTGTATCATTAACCGTTTATGGGGTACCTTGTCAAAGGCCTTACTAAAGTCAAGATATGCTACATCAACCTGATTTCCCTGATCAAATTGTTCTGTGGCGAAGTTCAAAAAGTCCAAGAGGTTTGTGAGACACGATCGTCCTTTTCTAAACCCATGTTGAGTATTTTGAATCAATCTGCTGCCTTCCAGATAACTAACTATTCTATCCTTGATAATTGATTCGAGTACCTTGTAGACTAGGGATGTGAGACTTATTGGCCTATAGTTTTCAACTTTCCCTCTTTCTCCTTTCTTGAAAATAGGAACTACATTTGCCCTTTTCCAATCGGTTGGAATTTCATTATGTGAAACTGATCTACAAAATATTATACTAAGTGGAAATGCCAGTTCCTTTTCAGTTTCCCGCAACACCCTAGCATAAATTTCATCAGGTCCTGCTGCCTTATTTGGCTTTATTTTCCTGATATGATTGTAAACAACATCACTATCAATGAAATCAACATCATTTGTCAGATCCCATGTCACTGAACTATGGTGTACGGTCGGCAGATTGGTCATATCTTCCAATGTAAACACTGATTTGAACTGCTTGCTTAGCTCCTCACCCATCTCACTATCCTCACCCAATGTAGTCCCGTTTACTTCCAATGGACCAATTGTGCTAGACACTTTACTCAGCTTGTAGAAACTAAAGAACTTTTTACTGTCCCTATTACAGTTTCTAGCTAAATCCAGTTCTTTTGTTCGCTTTGCTGCTCTGGTTTTTTTGCTTCACAGTGTCTCCAGCTTTTCGATACGCCTTTAGATTAACGACATTTGAGGCTTCTTTAAAAACTCTAAATGCATTTTTCTTAGCCTTAATTGCTTTTATCACGTCTGGTGTAAGCCATGCTGGCTTTCCTACCCTTCTTTTGCGTCTTTGCTTTTGGAGGACATGTCTAATCTGAGTTTCCTTCAAGTAAGATTTGAACTTTTCCCACATTTCACAGGCATTTAAATTGGAGAATTCTTCTTCCCATCTGATGGCACTTAAAGCCGCTCTCGGTTCATGGTCAGGATAAGGGATATCTCAGGGAAATGTATGAATAAAACAGAAATTATGCAATTAGAGGTCATGAATTCAAAATTAAAGTTAACTACAGCAGGAGAAGGTTAAGACAGTCTTTCTTCACCAACAGGGTAATAGGACACTGGAACCAGCTGCTAGAAACTATTTTCAGTATTCCAGGGAGGGCTGATCGATGGATTTGGTGGGCAACTGGTTGGGTGTCCAAAGTGCAACCAAGAAGGGCACTTGCAGCTCATAGTTGCACTGATCCTGTATCTCTTTATGTCAGAACCACCAGCGGATTATTTTATAAAGTCATATACTGAATGTATCCAGAGAGGCATGACATGCACACTTTTATGTGAGCATGCATGAAGTTCCATGATGATGTGCATTTGTCTTGTACCATGGAACACTAGCTTCAATACAAGGGGAAAATATTCAGAAAGAAGTCCACTAAGGTACATATTTCACCTGTAAGATGCTTGTTGTGCATATTTCCTTAGAACAATTCATTTTCCTGACACCATGCTCTATGCACCAAACTTATTGAACCATTTTTGTATATAAAGGTGAATCCCCACAACCTTGTACTTGGTGTAATGTTGACACACCTCATCATTTCCATTTCCTAGGCAGAGGAAGTGGAAATGGGGATTGTATGAATGTGGTCAGGTAATGAAATGCCTTGATATTTTATTAACTCAAATATTCCCAGCCATCACATTACAGCCAGATAGCTGCGACAGGTGGTTGACTGATCTTCCAGCTCAAGGCAACTAAGGAAGCATGATACAGAGCCTGTAGCTGGTAAACCACCAGCAGAATTCAGGCCTGCTAGCAGATCCAGTGCTGTGATCAGGCAAGCTACAGGCATCAAAATATAGCTGCTTACTACAAAAAATAATGGTTGACAGGAGCAATAGTTTGGAGGCATGTAACTGGTATTTGCAGCTGTCCACTGTATGAAAAGGGTCATGCAAATCTAGGACAGCTTTTCCATAAATCTGAGGTACTATTGGATGATAGGAAGGCTGCTGAACAGACATGAGGCAAAATGGAATAGGTGGACAACAGCTGCAGATATCATTAAGCCAAATGACCTAGACCTTTAAGGAGTGTACTATGTATATACATAGGCAGAGTTTGAGAGATGAGAATAGCTACAGGTATTATTCCACGGCCAATGCCTCTCCTTTTCTTGGTACAAATTAATTGTGCAAAAGACCCTCGAAGAGACTGCATCCAAAGGATGGGACACTAAGGAAAATGATACTACATCTATTCTTTTTTTGTCAAACATTGATTTTACGCATATATATATATATATATATATATATATATATATATATATATATACAATATATTTGTACATTATTTTATATATCATACACTGATTATACACATTTTATACACCTTCTAAATCCCACGACCTTATTTGGTGTTACATTGCTTGCCAACTGAAAAGCATTTGCAGAGGAAATGAGTGGCTACAGCATCAAAACCATATTTAGAAATGTGACACCGGAAACAAATCCAAGAAAACACAAGCACCTAAATGCACAAATTTATGATTGCCATTTGTTGCATTAAAATGCAAATTTCCAGTCTTTCCTTGTAAAGCACACTTCTGCCTAAGTGTGGAAAGACAGGTTAACAAATGTGATGTTTCGTCAAATTGAAATGGAATCTTGGATGATTCCAGATAGGAATAAATATGCACATGTTTCCGTGAACAAGGAATTTCACATAGCTCCAGCTCCAGTCTTTTAGCTCAGAACACAAGCTTCAATCTGAAAATGAAATAATTGTAAAAGTCCCACTAGGTAGGTGCCTATGCACCTACCTACCTAATCGACTATTTCAGGTTAAAAATGCCAATTTTTACATCTTCTGATGACTATCCAGTGTCACAATTGCTTTCACTACGAACTAAGCTTCATCATGATAAACAATCAACGTGCAATTCAGGTTCCTTCCCATCGAAGAAAGCAAGCCAGGTGTCGAGACTCGGCAACTGTCACACCTTCCCATGCCATAGAAATACAAAGAGAGCAAGACTATCCTCCCAGCATTGTGTTTCCTTTCCACTCACCTTCAATGAAAGAGTAGCCTTCTCTTCCGACATTTCGGCAGCTAACAACATGAACTACTTAAATGATCACTTCAACAATTCACGCGGCCCACAGGCAACTTGCCCTGATATATGAATTTGGTTTCGCGCTTTCTCAGGACGCAAAGTCCGAAGACGCCAGTTGTCCTTGGACGCGCGGTGGAACAAAAATATGTATAAGTATATACATGCAATAAACCAATATACGTAGTATGTATTTCGTGCCAAAGTACGCACTAAAATATAGAAATATATGAAAATAATTTGTCAAATAGTTAACAATCGCAACCAAAAAAAAAAAAAAACTTCGTCAGTCCTGATCGCGATCAAGACCGCTGAGCTCCAACGCAAGGTGGATTAGTAACGGGATTACTAACTGGATTACCAACAGGATTACGGGTGTTCCCATGACCGGCCTGATCGCGATTAGTGCCTTGATCGCGATCAAGAGCGATTAGGGGTGCCCATTGGAACAGGGTCATTGTCCAGCAGCGTCCCATGCTGAATGCTCACATGGGCAGTGTCTCAAGAACATGAATAATGGAGTCACATGAAGATTGTGAAAATGATATTTCCGGGCACAGCCTACGTGCACTGTGATCGTAGAGTGGATGCAATAAGTGTTCGATTGTACGTCCATGTAAATGATGCTTTGCAGGTGGAAATAAAACATAATTGTATCTCTTGTTGTGATATTATCATGGTCGAAACTACTCAGATTCCGTCGTTGTCATGTTTGATGGCATTCAGTACGTGTTGTAGCTACAAAACGTTCAGAAGGAAAATTACGCCGCTACACGGAAATAAGCTACGACACTATGGTGATCATAAAATGTTAAACCCTTGTTAAGGAAGCTAGAAAAGTTGCATTGGAGACCTACAAATATGCAAGTTGGAAAAGCAAGTTCTCATCATTTGAAGGTTATTTTGTTGTTCTATTCCATCGTTGTTCGATTGTGCACTGCATAATACAGTGCAGTAGTGTGCAATAATGTGCAATATGCAGAGAGTGCCCAAAACATGAACAATGAAACCAAAGGAAGCTTGTGAAAATGTTCATGTTTTCCGGGGCACTCCCTGTATACCGTGACACAAACTCGAGTGCTTGTATTGCGATAGGTATTCGACTGAACGTCAATGCAAATGATGCCTACAGGTAAAATGAAGGCATGATTGTATTTCTTGTTGTTAGGCCAGTATGATCAGATGTTTCTATTACCAGACCATCAGATATTCCGAAGTAAAATTGCGTCGCCACGCGTAGATTAGCCAATGGACGACCTATGGGTAATACCTTTTGGTAAACGACTGTGACAGTCTGCTGTGTCCAAGGTGCCATGGTAAACTGCCAATGTGGCACGTACTGATTGGCTGCAGCCGAGTTATCTATGAGCGAATGCATCACTTTTGACGTATCCCTCTCTCTCTCTCTCTATCAGGAAAGTGTTAGGGGACTAGTCATCACTTGTTTAATCGGGACGTATCTTCAACTTCCTATCAGAAATAGAGCTTTCTGTTCTTTATGTCCCTCATTGACTCGCTTTCAACTGACAAAATAAGAATCGTAGCATGGAATGACGTCACGCATACATCGACCCCTTCACGCATAGTGGTCTCGTCAACTGACCTTCGCGCATAAACCATTGTTTGACTGGCGATGATATGGGCGCTGCATGACCGACTCAGTAGATATCCCTTAAACTCCAGAAACTATCTATCGGTAATGGGTAACCATAAAATTTGAGAAGTTTGTTAAGGATAACTATACAACCCACACAAAGAAGTTTTACATATCCTGTGTTAAGGAAACGTTTTTATATCACCTTTTTATATCATTGCTCGATCCCCTGTAGTTTTCCAACGGAAAACAACTTACTCGAAACTGTCCGTTCAGAAAATCGGAAAATGATAGAAAGCATGAAAAACGTACGCATATATTGGATGGTTAGGAGAAAATGCTCATTAAAAGAATATATGGCAGGCAAATCATGCCCGTTTGCATTTCTTCCATGAAACTTATATTTTATTGAATTTATGAACAGGTCTTGCGTAGCTATGTCAGCTTGCAGCAATTACCATTGTCATGGGATCTACGAGATTCTTAAGGAAAGCCCGATTAAATTATTCAAGTTGCATATAGTTGACAGCGCCCCCATGTATTCTCACAGTGCACGCATTCATCGAAGTGCATATGTCGATATACACATTGCGCAACCGTCAGCAAAACGCGCGTTGTATTCAGGTATGTATTGCCTTCCACACACTGTCGCCGATGCGCATTGTCCAGTACCAGAGCGAGACAACAGCCATCATCACGTAACGTCGGCCCTGCTGCGACCCACGTCACTTATCAGGCCGAGTGCTCCGAGCGCATGTTGTGAACCGTTCGCGAGTGACGCCAGCATGCGGTGCGCCGGTCGGGTCGTCGCCTCCGGGCATCTCGAGCAGGGTGCCCGGCTGCAGCGCCAATACGATCTGCAGGGTGTCCGGCCGGTGTTGTGGCGCTTCGGCGTGGCCGCCTCTCGGTGCTTAGAAGACGCGACGGCTGTTTTGGTTGCTGAGAGCTTGAGTCTGGATATTCGTCGAAGACTGGCCAACGCCAGAGACCTGAAACAATTTCGAGATATCAGTGTCGACATGCGGGGTAGAGGGACGACATGCCAGAGGGGTGCGACCGACCGGATTTGATATTACAAAGGCTGTTCTGGTGCGTACGCTGAGAACAAGACCACCCATCGTATCAATACTCAAATGGGAATGCTTAGATAGGAACCATAGTGGACAAAATGTTATACTTGTTTTAACTTTGATGACCGGTCATGTCGTCACCGGTCGAGAAAACGCCACGACATGACCCAAGCTTCAACCAACATAATATTTAGGAGCATACATGTCCTGCATTTAATCACAGGTCTGTCCTCTACAGTTCGCATCTCAAAGAACGTCAGCCAGAGTAACGAAGTACGGTTAATAATTATAGGAGATGTTGAAACATTGAACAAAAATATTGACTCATAGTGCTGAATGTTCGTAGTACTGAATGGACTGAGCATGCATCAGTCAGCCAATATCGCCCGTGCCGCCTCACCTCGCTGGCCCCGGCGCCAATGTGCTTACCAGAGTGCCACCGCCGAAAGCGAGGCTGTTGCCCGACTGGAATACTCCGGGGTTGTTGTTGGAGTGAAGCTGTTGGACCTTCGCGAACAGATCCAGTTGCTGGAAGCCCGGCCCCTGGATACCGAGTCCTCCGGCGTTTGCGGACCCAGTGTTCTGAAAGCGACCGCAGTGACGGTTGTACTGTACTGAAAATGACGCAGTGACCGCAGTGACGGTTGTACTGTACTGAAAATGGCGCCAGTGGCGGCGGTACAGAACCGACGCGCTATGTCCAGACAGGCCATTATTCAGAGGTACCAATGACATGCACATCAGTGTCTGTAGCGTGTGAAGTGTAGAGTGAAGCATCAGGAGCAATGCGAAGGGTGTGCACATTAATGCCGTGATTAGACCAATGTTGCAATAAATAGTCTGGGAGATGTCCTAATGGAGGGGCGCACAGAACAAAATCAGCCTACAGGCAAAATATACATCATCAAGTGCGTTGAAGGGATCATTTCTCACAACTATGCTATTGAAACATGCTGTTGAAGTGTGTTTCTCTTCCATCCGTGGTTTTCTAGTGACTGTACGAATGACGTCAAACTAGTCCTTAGTCAAACTCTGTGTTCTTGTATCGTCTCTGTTTTACTTGTTTCCTGCTCTTGAACATGCTGCGAAATGCAACAAGCGTTGAGCTCAAACAATATACTGCCAATACAGACAAAAACAAAACACTACCATACTCGATATATGTTCGCTAAGTATTTAAAAGGTGACGTGAATTGTCGGTACATCATCTTATTATCGTTAATTAGGACTTGACAAACAGCTGGTGCGCAGAACGATTGCAAAGCCTTGCATGTTGCCTTGCCTTGTCTGCCTGTTGGTTGGCCTTGCATATGAATTAATTAAATGCTGCCACTCAGGACAATTATGGCGATTGCCAGCGCCGACTTGGCAGCATGGTGGCAAGAGTGGCTACAGTCAGAGTGAGCGGCTACAGTAAGTGTGAGCGGCTACAGTAAGAGTGAGCAGCTACAGTAAGAGTGAGCGGCTACAGTAAGGGTGAACAGTTACAGTAGGAGTGAGCAGCTACAGTAGGAGTGAGCAGCTACAGTAAGAGTGAGTAGCTACAGTAAGAGTGAGCGGCTACAGTAAGAGTGAGCGGCTACAGTAAGAGTGAGCAGCTACTTACAAGCTGAGGCCGACCACTGGCGACAGCCAGCACCGCCATCACGCACATCGCGACAAAGCCAGCCTTCATGTCGGTACCTTGAAGCGAATCTGCCGGCAAACACGGCACGCGTGCGCTACATGAGCTCAGCTGGAAGTGCCGGTGAGATACACAGCAAGGTCCGCCTGGCAACACGAACGAGACAACACAAACGCAGTTGACAAACAGCGCCCATTCTATCGTAGTGAGCTGCCTGAAAATAAAGGATTTCAAGCTGTTCATTGATAGCAGCAGGACCGCCTGCTGGCGAATGAATTACGTGCCACTGCACAAGCGTAACCAAGTGACAGCATGTGGATGCACTCAACAGTTTAAGTTTACACCCGTGCTCACTTCTTCACGACTGAACCCAGGGCTGCAGCCACCAGTATACAGCAAAGCTGCATCTAGCCTCACTCATTCGGATGACGTGATGGTGAGCGATACGAGATATTAAGTGCACTATTATGCCGGCACATGCGGATGTAATACGATGTGCGACAACGTAACGTCCTGCAAGAGGCTTTACTATTCGGCAACCTGCCTCCTGTTGGCAGCGCCAGCGCCAAACCACATGGGCCGGCGCGCGTGCCGCCGTGCGGTGGTCGGCTGACACGTCCGGCCCACCCGTGTGTCGGCTCACCTGGTCGCACCTGGTCACACTGTGCCGTCCGGTCAGACTTATGAAGCCGAGCGGCCGAGCGACGGGCCGCCCAGCTGGCGCGCCGCCGCCGCGGGGTTTTCCAGTCGCCGCGCGCCACCGCCTGGCGGGGTTTTCGGGAACGGCCGCGCGCGCCCGCGCTCTGCCTGCGATCGGACCGCTTCTAGGAAGAGCGGGTGGACAACACATCCTCGAAAGAGTTTCATCAGTATTGTTATGTACAGGGGAAGTTGGTTTAGGAGGAATTTTCACCAAACTTGCGGAACTTTAGCGGGCACTGTTACTAAAGATTCCTATGGAGATGTATAAAGTGTGACCGGAAATGACGACGTGATAGAGGAGGACACTTTTTGCTGCGAGTACTTGGACCGCTGTGGCTTTTCTTGCGTAAGTAAGGGTAACGGGCTGCGGGCACTCGCTGTCCTGTCTTTTTTTCTTAGCCCACAGTCTTGTGATTGTGCTAGTCGGGGTCGGTAAGGGCAGGAAGGTACCTCGGTTCAGTTGTGGCCATTGTTCTTAGTTTGCGCTTTATATGGGTAAGACGTGTACCAATGTGAAACCAGATATCAGACAACGCATCAACATAGTTCCTAGGTAGGTCAATATGTATATATATATACATATATGCATGTATACATGTATTTATGTATATATGTATATAAATATATATGTATATATATATACATATATGCATGTATACATGTATTTATGTCTATATGTATATAAATATATATGTATATATATATATATATATATATATATATATATATATATACATATATGCATGTATACATGTATTTATGTAAATATGTATATAAATATATATGTACATATATAAATAATAGGGTGGTCCAAAAACGATATTTATTTATCGTTTTTGGACCACGATAACTATATTTAACGATATAGAAAGTGATATTTCTTTCTCTCCACCGGACTAATTTGATTATACATCACGAAAAGGAATTACACGTAAAATTTTGTCTCTCTATCTCATCATTTAGGATTCGCCCCACTTTTCACTTTTTCTTCGTCAGGCTGGCCTTTGAGGGTGTCGGGATGGCAATTCGGTGTCCGTGAACGAGACTAAAAATTAATTGCTTCTGATCCTCATCCTTCGTCAGCGTGGCATTGTACGCCTCTGCCAGGGCTACTCCGCGTTCAGCTGCGTCGTTCACCACTCTCAGGCTTTTGGCTCTGGCCTGAAAGTCATCGAACAGCCTGGCTTCCTTCCAAACCAAAGGATCCATCTGCAGGAAGCCCTGTTTCGCTTCCTGGGCTCCGCATTTCTTTAGGACATCGAAAACACGATGCGACCTTTTGGTGAAGAAGGCATGAAGGCGGATGTCCCGTGGGTCTTCGATTTTTGCTCGGCATGGGTAATCTTCGGTCGGATTTTCCATCTTCATCCGAGTCACGCAGTCGGCCTTCATCTTGTCTGGAACCCTATCGTCCAACAGGGAAAGGCCGACCAAGTCTTCCGCCAAGTACCAGAGATGCAGTTGGAGGGCATTGTTCGCGGTTGCAGCGACGTTCATCTGGTTCGTGTACTTCTGGAGTTCAGTCAGTATCATGATGTCGTTGTATGGGGCGTGGGATGACAGAGGAGCTTCGTGCCAAAATCGGAGGTACATCAGGGCAACGAACAGCACCATGCCAGTCACATTCCGCTTCTTTCGTTTCGTTGTCTTGAACTGGTGTCAGAATAGGAACATCTTGAGGCAGCAGATGCCTTTTGACATCCACCTCGCGTGGTGCATGGCACCAGGGGCACGAAACAATGGTTGAGTCGTCGTGCCCCCTCCGAGGAACAGGGCTGCGAGCGGCAGGAACTCGAAGTAGTCCTCGCGCGGACACTTCGTTGGATCAGCCAGGGCAGATGCCAGGTAATCCTTCATCTGACAGCGGAGCTGCTACAGATGTCCTTCGAAGAGGGTATCCTCATCCACCGTGTACTCTTGCTGGTTGATGGTCGGCCACTCATTCTGGAAACGTTTGAAAAGGGCAACTTCCGGACCTCCAGTGTGCCCCAAGACGTTTTTAAAGACGTCAAAGAGAACAATCTCCAACACATGAGGGCGGCGCGCCAACATCGCCAACTCCCTTCCAAGACCTTCCTCGATCCGGACGCATGCGCCATTATGGAGGCCAGTGTTGCTTGCAGTTGTATCGAAGACCAATCCGACTACTTCGCCGCGAATCTTCCAAGACTCGAGCAATTCCAGGCACACTGCGGCCTGAGCTTCTCCAGGACTTCGGGCAGCGTTTGGAATACCCAGCAACTTATCGAATCCTTGATCGGTTGCCAGAATCGCAGCACTCTCCACTTTCTTCCCTCCAATCTCCTGCAGCAGCTTCCCGTCAAAATGCAGGAAAAGGGGACCAGCTGCTTCAAAGTTCTTCCGCGCTTCTTCGTCTTGGATTTGGCGTGTGTGACGACGCGCCCGCCGTATGGAACTTCGGGAAAACGTCAGATCAGAGAGATCGTGCCCAGGGCCTGTGCAACAGCGCTAGCGACGAACGCCGCACCACGATCTGGGAGATTGACTCGATCCAAGGCGCCGACGACTTCAGGAGATTTGAAGATGTGCTTGGGCCTCTTTTCGGGAGGACCAGATGTACAGGCTCAAGATGGAGGTCGGTAGTCGTCTTCAGCCTGTGACTCCTCCAACTATGTGGAGCTGGAACTGAAGGTCCCTTGAACTTCGGCCTATCGTATCTCAGCTGGAGAGCAGCTTCTTGCTCCTTTCTCTTCCCACGCCTGGCCTCGACTCCAGATTTCTTCGCGTCGATCCCTGCAATGCTGTACGAGAAGACGTCCTCACGCTGGATCTTGAGGAACTCCTTGTCTTCTTTGTTGGTGATGTTCTGGAGGGCATCGCTTGTGGCAACATCGAAGAGATCCTGAAGGTTATCCAGGGACATCTTCTCCTTGACACGGTCCGACCCTCGCCCACGAGTTCAGGTGTTTCTTGAACGCTTAGAATTCGTCATGGATTACTCCACGTTTCCTGACGCAAACATCCAACCGCTGTGTCGGGATCCTGGCCCTCTTCCATACGGTGAGTACCTTGCCACATGCCAAGTTCAGGCCTTCCGAGACGATCTTCTTTTCCGCGACGTGATGGAACAGGTACAACGACAGCACATCCTGCTTACTTGGAAGACGGACACATGACATCATGACATGCATGTAGTCTTCAGTGGCCGCCTCCACTGCTTTCCTTCTAAATTTGTTCTCTGCCCTAACTATTTCGTATGCCCTATTCCAACCTGGGAGGTGAGCTTCCCTATATGCATGTATGACTATGACACTAGAGAGCCTGTGGTTATGAAAGTCTCCTTTGTGCTTCCTCATTCTTTCTTTAATTGAACGGCCTGTCTCACCGATGCACGTTTTTACACAACATCCACACTGGATCTTGTATACAACACTACGATTATCGGATGTTGGATGTTGAACGCGAATGATGTCCCGAATTCTCTGTCACGTGGGTTGAACTATTCTTGCTATGCCGCCCACATAACGGAAAAAATGTAAGACATCATGCTGTGCGTGATTAATGGGATGGATTTGGGTTTTGTTAGCCCGGACATTGTGTCCCTCGTCGTGCATGCTGTTTACGTTTGCTTTCTTGTCAAGAAGTTGTTCGAGCTGAAATCTAAGGCCTCTGAACATCTGTGTTATGTATCTTAACTCCTCCCGCAGGTGCTCAGGAGAACCAATTATATATGTTGATAGAAACCGATAAACCGAGTGCTACCCCACTTTTGCGCATGCGGGTTGGGCTGAACAAAAGGGACAAAAGGGGTAGCACTCAGTTTCTATCTAAGGGTATATCTAATTTGTTCTCCTGAGCACCTCCAGGAGGAGCTAAGATACATAACAAAAGTGTTCGGAGGCCTTATATTTCCACTGGAACAACTTCTTGACTTAAAAGCAAAAGCTAAAACCATACACGACGAGGGCTTGCCTACTCGCGAAGTATTGCCAACCATTCGCTTTATTTGATCATACCCAGTATACATGCATCGCCGTTCAATGCTGATCTTAATCCTTCTATACAAATAGTTATTATATTTTTTCCCCATAGGAATTTCAAAGAAATCAACAATGATGTAATGGTGTGCTAGTGGCTTACATTATTTCCATATTGAAAATCCAACAAACCTGCCCCAGAACCGCCTGTACACATTTAGCAACACAAAATGTACAATATGCATGTGTTCTACAACAATGCTGTTGGCTATAATTGATACAGATAATGTAGTATTAATGCAGGCTGGTATTATTGCAGGCCCACAATTAGTGGGCTGCTCATATTCACATGCTATCAGAGGCGAGCCAGGAATGCCCTCACGAGCAACAGAGTACTGCCATTAGAAGGCCAACACTGTCATCACTGATAACAGGGGCTTGTCATTAGGCCACCCCCCGTCATGACCAGCAACAGGCGACTATCATTAGGAGGCCACCCTCATCATCACGGGTATCGGAGGACTGACGTTAGAAGGCCCCCATCATCACCGACAAGGCGGCTGTCATTAGGAGGCCACCCTCATCATCACGGGTAGCGGAGGACTGACGTTAGAAGGCCCCCATCATCACCGACAACAGGGGACTGTCATTGGGAGGCCACATCCCTCCGTAAAACATAAAGAGATAAAGACATAAAAGATCAGTGGCCAACTATGAGCCACAAGGGCCCTTCTTGGTTGCACTCTAGACACTCAACCAGTTGCCCACCAAATCCGTCGACCACCCCTTCCTGGAATACTGAAAAGCAAGCCCTCTATTCTGAAAAAGTTGTCCATGCCGTTTTCAAACATGCTCAATGTGCTGCTACTGACAATGGTTTCTGGCAGCTGGTTTCAGTGTTCTACTACCCTGTTGGTGAAGAAAGACTGTCTTAACCTTGTCCTGCTGTCGTTAACGTTAATTTTGAATTGATGACCTCAAATTACACCATTTCTGTTAAGTTCAAACATTTCCCTGAAATATCCCTTCTCAAGACCATGGACAAATTTAAAGACCTTCAGATCTCCCTCTCAGCCTTCTATATTTAAGTAAGAACATATTCAAGTTCTTCAATCTTTCCTCATATGCCAGGTTGCTTATACCATTAATCATTTTTGTAGACCTCTTTTGCACTCTCTCCCTCTCTGTCTGTCTCTCTGTCTCTCTCTCTCCCCCCCTCTCTCTCTCTCTCTCTCTAAAAAAACCAACAATTTTTCCATAGCTAAGAGACCAAGCTTAGATGTAGTATTCCAAATGTGCCCTGACAAATGCACAGTAAAGCCTCCTGATGACTTCCTGACTTCTGTATTATAAATTCCTATTTATTGCCCCAAGCATTCTCAGTGCTTTTTTCCTGGCATCCTTGGCCTTTTCGGAAGACTTTCTGCAGCGGAATATGCTCATTGTGACCTGTTATTTCCCTAAAGACCTTGCAATCATACGCAAATGTCAAAACCTTACTGCTTACGCTAATTTCAATGATATGTGCAAATATAATGAACAGTAGTGGCCCCAGTACTGACCCCTGGGGGACTCCACTAAGAACATTTTGCCCTGATGACTTTGTACCATTTACCATCACTTTTTGCTGTCTATCTGAAAGCCACATCTCTATCCATATTAGGATGCTACCTGCAATACCATGGACCTGAAGCTGCATCATTAACCGTTTATGGGGTACCTTGTCAAAGGCCTTACTACCGTCAAGATATGCTACATCAACCTGAATTCCCTGATCAAATAGTTCTGTAGCGAGGTTAAAAAAGTCCAAGATATTTGTGAGACACGATCGCCCTATTCTAAACCCATGTTGAGTGTCTTGAATCAACCTGTTTCCTTCCAGATAATTAACTATTCTATCCTTGATAATTTATTCGACTACCTTGAAGACTAGGAATGTGAGACTTCCTGGCCTATAGTTTTCAACTTTCCCTCTTTCTCCTTTCTTTGGAACTACATTTGCCCTTTTCCAACCTGTTGGAATTCGATTTTGTGAAACTGATCTACGAAATAGTATACGAAGTGGAAATGCCAGTTCCTTTTCAGCTTCCCGCAATACCCTAGCATAAATTTAATCAGGTTCTCCTGCCTTGTTTGGCTTTATTTTTCTGGTATGATTGGGAACAACATCACTATCAATGAAATCAACATCATTTATCCGATCATCAACCGTCTCAATCATCACACTATCCTCACCCAATATAGTCCAGTTTACTTCCAGAAGACCAATTGTGCTAGACACTTTACTCAGCTTGTAGAAACTAAAGCACTTTTTGCTGTTCCCATTACAGGTCCCAGCCAAATCCAATTATTTTGCTCGCTTTGCTCCTCTGGTCTTTTCCTTCGCAGTGTTTCTAGCTTTTCGATTCGACCTTAAATTTACGATGTTTGAAGATTCCTTAAACACTCTGAATGCAGCTTTCTTAGGCTTAATTGATTTTATCAAGCCTGGTGTAAGCCATGCTGGCTTCCATGCTGGCTTTAAATTGGATAATTCTTCTTCCCATCTTATGACGCTTAAAGCCGTTCTTATACAGTAAAAGTCTGCTTCGTTGAAATTAGGAACCTTCACCAAATTATCCTTAATAGTTCCCACTACATGTGCTTTGAATAACTATGTTATGGTTACTTCTTCCCAGAGTTTCTTCTACAGTCAAGTCTTGAACTAAGTCACTTAAATCCGAGAATACAAGGTCCAAGAATGAGCCATGCCTAGTAGGTTCCGTTACAAACTGGTGTAAGAACATGTCCTCTTCAAGGCATTTCCCAAACATTTTGCATGATGGAGAGCCAACACCAACATTTTCATATCCTTTTAGATTAAAGTCACCAAGAACAATGCGCTTCCTCTGAAAGTTTCTACTGATTTCCTCACAAATCACCTTATCAAGCTCCAGTTGCTGAGAATGTGGCAAGGCTTCCTGATCGGTGCAAAGCTCCTATCCTCAGTCTATTGCTGTTGCCATCATCACCGGCAGCAGGGGACTGTCATTAGGAGCCCCCCATCATCACCAGTAACAGGGGACTGTCATTAGGAGACCCCCCCCCCCCACCCGTCATCACCGGTAACAGGGGACTGTCATTAGGAGCCCCCCCATCATCACCAGTAACAGAGGACTGTCATTAGAGCCCCCAACAATAACAAAAAAAGGGAAGATAAGGGAGGGCACCGGTACCCATCATCACCGATAACAAGGGGCTATAATTACCTAGTGATGAGGCCACCCCCATCATCATTAGATAATTATTACGTGACCCATTACGCGTCCGCCATTACGCGTCCGCCATCAATCACTAAGGGCAACAGAGAGACGGTCAGGAAGAGACGTCGGCGTCCGCTGGTTCAGATTTTTCGGTGGTTCGAGGACATGCGAATTCTCAGACCACTCTATCCATGCCCTCGCTTATCCCCTGGACCAACGAAGAATGGGCCATGATTTAGTATCGGCATACCGTGACCTGCACCATTCCAGTAGGAAAGGTAAGCGTGCGTCTTCTTTGGGATGACCTCAGAGTGGTCTATTCGTAAACAACTTTGCTTCTTTAGAGAAAGTCGCTCCCATCGTCCCTTTGCATCAGATTCTGACTCGTTCGTTGAACGGTATGCAGGCAATGCACGGTGCAAGATGCGTGCATGGTTTTCGCAGTAGCGCTAGAAAGCTGCTAGTTGCATCACTCGTGTAAACATATAACATCTCTATTTCAACGAACGAGACGGTTTACGATTACCAACAGTGTTAGTCGATATATTATATATATATATATATATATATATATATATATATATATATATATATATATATATATATATATATATATATATATATATATGTTATTTGTTTTGTGTGTGTGTGTTGTGTGTGTTTTTGTTTGTGTGTGTGTGTGTGTGTGTGTGTGTGTGTGTGTGTGTGTGTGTGTGTGTGTGTGTGTGTGTGTGTGTGTGTGTGTGTGTGTGTGTGTGTGTGTGTGTGTGTGTGTGTGTGTGTGTGTGTGTGTGTGTGTGTGTGTGTGTGCGTATGTTTGTTTGTGTGCGTACATGTACCGCGCACTGAAAAAAAATGGTACGAATAGCATGCGCTTATGACAGCTTTACTTACATCTGCTTGTCCGATTATCGTTCAAGCTATGGCCTTTGGGAGACGACATACCATGGGGAAGTTGACCCTGCCGATTGCGGTAGAATAACCGGCCACCTTTGTTCCTATATTTTAATCTTCGTTCGCCACCACCATGCACTTGGTTGCCGGTATCACCATGTCTGTCGTCAAGTCGGCCAGCTTTGCGTACGGGGTCATCACGTGGCTGGAAGCCTTCACGGCGTAAAATTTGATCATCAACTTGCCGAGGTCAAAGTCAAGGTCTGGGCCTGACATCGCCAATATGGCTTTGTATTAATTTGCATGGCTGCATCCGGTATTCCGTTATTAGGATACTCCTTGTGCATGAATAAAACACGATGGGTTAATTACAAAGCAACTTCTCGCTGGCCAAAGGTGATTCCCAAAACTTAGGTTGCCATAGATACGCCTATGATATATAATTGGTTTCCATTAGCCCACAATTGAAGGCAGGATTAATTGGGAGTCGATTGGCAGTAATGGGATCGGAATGTAGGACTAAGTCTAAGAGCTATACATCTACCATCAGAATACATCCATAAGCGTAAGCCATACCTTAGAAGCCATTTCATGATAACACAACTTTAAAGCAGCGAGGTACCTCTAAAGTTGAAAGAACCGTTAAGTTTCATCCCTTTAAAGTTTAAGAGAACAGAAGTTTAAATACCTGCTTTGCTTCTGTTGTTTTTAAAGTTTAAGTCTTTTACGATGTAAATTTTGTATTAAATTAGGTAAACTAAGTAAATTAAGTAAATTTTGCAATATTTTAAAAGTTTAAGTCAAACGTATGGAAGAGGGAAAAGGTTTTGAGTACATGGGAAATGAAACCCGCCGTCAAAAGGGACAGAAACGCGAAAGAGGGTACTAATGAAGTTGTTGAAGGTGAAACACTATGTGAGATGCGGGCACAAGTAAGAGGTGTACAGGTTATTTTGGCTATTCAGTTAGTGGCCGAAATCCTGGGACTTTGGAAAATATGGTCTTAGGTGGGCTCCCTCAAAATCTTTTGCTGATTGCTGCTGATCCGTTCCCCGGACCAAAATTGAAGTTACGCCACTGCGTGTCACTGCAGTTCCTCGAGCTAGCCCCATTTTCTTCTAAGCGCCCTGGTGATTTCGCGCGTCCTTTACTGTACAAACTGTCTCTGGGAATTGCTCCCAGAAAAAAAACATGAATCGTCTTTCAAAAACTCAAAATTTTGCTTTGCGCGTCAGCTCGGGTAGGCACAAATTAAATAATATAACGGAAGTACGAGATGACCTAGGCTGGCCTACTGCCCGTCAACTGTACGAATGGCACACTCCACCTCCTGCACTAAAATAGATGTGTCGGTGAACCACAG
The DNA here is from genome assembly GCA_034440575.1 of Imbricaverruca yamaguchii. NCBI lineage: Eukaryota > Metazoa > Arthropoda > Thecostraca > Neoverrucidae > Imbricaverruca > Imbricaverruca yamaguchii. Next base: position 22,465 of record JAOTOL010001663.1, read on the forward strand.
CCTCTTCTTGCCTATCATCTGCAGGCGCTGCAAGTTGAGTGTGCACCATATCCGAGTATTTGAGCTGATTACATGATGCCAAGCATAGACCTTTTTATCTTGGGATGGTGCCGTTATCGTATCATACAATGCAATACTACACAGTGCAATGCAATACAATACAATATGTTTCTAATCTTGAATCCACTTCTAATCTTGAATCTTGTAATCTACGTATGGTCTCGAAATATTACTCATTAACGATATGTATGTCCCTTCTGCCGACATTCATCACCATTTAAACTCGTGCATGTCATCGGTGTTTTTGGCTAAGCAATCATACCGCATTTAATGTGGTTCATATGTGGATTCTGTGGTCCATGGAAACAAACACCATCGAATTATAGAAAAACCTCGACCGATGTTTATGATACAACCACTTTTGGGAAGCTGTCTTCCAACTGGAATTATAATTGGTGCTAATCTTGTGTAGATGTCGACCCAACGTGCATGCTGTGCAAAACAAGCGCCAGTCTCCATCATTTCCCATGACCTCTAAACCCGACACGGGCACTCTAATCTGCTTGTTATCCGTGAACTTTCCATGCGGTTGTTGCATGTGGTACACGGATGTCGGCGGTGCAGCAGGGAGGGAGCTGCCCCTCACTGCACTGTTGGCCAGCTGACCAGTCGACTGGCGCATCGTACCGTCGCCAGGTCGTGCAGCCGCCAGCGCTGCAGCACAGCATCGCATAGCAAGACCGCAGTGAACACCTACGCCAGCACAGAATATGAGGGCAGCATCACGCAAGATGACCACTTGCTCTACAGGTATGTTGATGATGTCGGTGACTTGGATGCATGAGTGGAAACTCCGGGGGATTGGGGTTGTATGAATGGGGTATGACTGCATGAATAGAGTGAGGGGTATGAATCATACCCCGCACTGGGGTATGATTCTCCGTTCAAACTAGGTTTGATTATGAGTAAGGGCCTGAAACCTGCAGAGCGAGCATACTTCCGTATGCATGGTGCAAAAGATCATCTGAGCGACGAGACCGTGCACGGCTGGTCTCAGCTCTCAGTGTGACAGTCACGCCTTTGGAATCCCAATCACTTTTTTAAGTGTTTCAAATCATCACACATTACTGGACCTAAGTTTTGGGGTGGCCGTTTATGTTTGATTCCCAGCAACTTTCACCACAATGTTGTCTTCCCAGTGCGTGCACTTTTTGCTCAAAGACAGGGCTTCTGTCAGAGGTCAGCAGGTGCGGCACATGTCGACGCTGTAAAAGGATGAGCCACTCAGCTGTCGGTTACTTGGTGGTACTCGTGTCATCATGTCACGTGGTCGGCGTGCCCCGAGGTCGCCTGACTGCACAAGCAGCATTCCCGGTGAAATGGGACATGCAATTTAGGCTCCACATATTTTTTAGCCTGGATTTATCATTCTTTATTCCATTGTTTCATTGTTTAGCTTTCGGTGCGATTCGGGGTGGGGTCCAGTGCTATTTTGGGAAACACTGCCCTATTTTTGGGGTGCACCAGCATAATTTTTATAATCCCCGGCAATATTTTTTTTCGCGGTCCGAAGCGTCTTGAGTATCTTTGGCGCGATTTTCCGGGCCCCATAATGATCGTCAGGGCCCAATTGATTTTTGGGGGTCCCTTTTGTTGGGTTCCAGTGCGATGGTAGGGATCTTTGCGTGATCGGGTCTGGCGTAGCTCAATTTGTTGGGCCTATGACGTTTCTTCGAGGGCCAACGCGTTTTGATGAGGGTTTGCGCGATTTCGGAGGTTCCATTATGATTTGCTGGGCTTGAAGTGATTTTAGCAACCCTGACTTCGCATTTGTTTGGTCCCAGTGCGATTTTAGGGGATCGGTATGCTTTGTGCGGCCCACAATACGATTTTCCGTGATTCCGGCATGCTTTTCTGCTCTAGCTATTTCGCTGTCACCTTCTCTTCTTGCCCTCTCCCTCTCCTTCAATCTTTCATCCACTCTCAACTTCTCCCTCCCTCCTTCCTCTTTTCACATGCTCATCATTCTCTTCCTCTCATATCCTCTCATATCGAATATGAAGGCGTCCCTCCCAGGAAATGTGCCCCGCCCTCAATGAACATTCCTGGATCAGCTCCTGCGTGAACTTGAATCTGTAGGAATGGCGTGTAATCTGCACAATCTTCGCAACGTGTAATCTTCACAATCTTCGCAACGTGTAATCTACATCTAATCCATATGTTACAATGTGTGCCATCGTAACGCCCATGTTCGATACGTCGATATGAGAGGAAGAGGATGGGGAGTGTGGAAAAGGGAAGAAGAGATGCGTAATGGAGAATGTGATAATTTATCGGGGAGGGAAAGGAAGATAGGGGAAGAGAGGGGATTTTGAGAGAATACCAAAGATATTAATGGTTTGAGTGCGGTAAGCTGACAATTAAAGGTCACTATTTGGAATGCTACACTGACAAAATCAGTAACGGCAACTAGGTACATGGAGGATGTATTTCTCAATATGCATTTCTTTCTTATTCTTCTTTTCCTTTTTGTATTTCTTTCTATTTACTTTTGCAATGACTTTTTACTACATTCTCTCTATGCTTCTCACGTGTCATCAGCCCTGACAGCGAATCCATTCCTCCATCTCAAAATGTCTACCTGTGTCAATAGCTGAACCCCATGCCTCCATAAATGGGCGCTATATGATCAACATGGTCGATGCGCCCTAAAGCCCAAATAACTACCTAACATGCATCCATAAACTCGGTCGATCATTTACGAATGCTCTGTCCACTTCAGTGCGATGGTGCTGCCACCTATGAGCCATCTTATGAGCTACCGATCCAGTATCGAAGTATTGAAATAGAGGGAGCTTTTAATTCTGTTGGCTGGAATATATCACAAGTGTTCTAAGGAGGAGAAGTTTTCATGATTACATTAAATGTGGTTTAATGTGCTCCATGCTGGTGTCTATGCTCGGCTAGTGCATAATGTACATAAATCAGATACACTGATGCTAGACAGGTCCTGGCAACAGGGTGATCACTTCAGTTGTTATTTGTTTATTATTGCTATGGAACGCCATCTTGAGCGGATGCGAAATTATGAGCGGTGATAAAAGGTACTGCGATTGGTCCAATAAAGTATCAGCTTTCCTGATATACAGATGCATTACATCATCATAGGACTGACACGATGGCCGTTGACAGGCTGGCACGTCATCGGACTGACGGGCTTGACAGCTGCGTCATCTAACACGATGGCCGTTGACAGGCTGGCACGTCTGCACTCTGCTGGCCATCGCCACCATGGCTGGCGCTGCCGTACCTTCCGGCATGGACCTGCCCCTGCTGAAGCAGGTGGCCTCCGACCAGGCGCAGAACCACGCCATCTCGCCGTTCCTCCTGTCCAGCGTGATGTCGCAGGTCTGGCTGGGAGCCCGCGGCAACACCAGGGACGAGGTCAGTATGCCCCAGGGCATTCCATGTGAATTGGCAGCACTGTTGCGTATGGCCACGCACAACGTACCAGACCATTGGGTCTCCATGTTAAACTAATCATTCCCATGCCATGGGTCAAATTTTGGAAATGGGTTCACCATTGGAGAATGTGAAGAATGTCCTTGTTCGAATTCGTTTATGTTTTGCTCTGCAGGAGACACCTGCAATAGATTGGCCGGGGGAGCAAAATTTTACCTCGATTTCCGGGGTTGTGGTCTATTGCAAACAGGGCCCTGCATTATGTGGCGTGACCTGGTGGTATGAACCACAAGTGAGTCGCGCCGTAGGCTGATAGTTAGCAAGAATGTTGTGCGTTCAAATTCCACTGATGGAGTACATTTTCGTCGTGTCTACTGTGCATCAAGCTTATCTGCCTGCAGTTTAGTTAGTTATTTGAGTTTAAGGGTGCTTCGACCAAAGCGTGATCATTTAGCGACCATCTGCACGCAGTTTCGTTTTCATTAGGCACAACTACTCCTGAAGCACCCGGCATTGCGTATTGAATATGCTCATGTAAGGCGGTTCTCCCCAATAAATTTGAAGATAGATAACCAGTGGCACGGAATCTGAGAGAGGTTGAGGAGCTAGATGAGCTTCAAAGCCATGCTTTACCAAGGATGCACCCACGTACGCTTCGAATGGGAAGATGAGAGGGACATGTCATCCCCCGCCGGCCAATTTTGAGGTGGTACCTCCATAATTGCAGATGGCACCCCCACGGAAGCCTCGACAGCAATCCCGCTCTTTATAGGAAGGGACAAATGCGCGGTACCGGCCACGTGGAAGGTACCTGAACTCTCCTACTTGGGCTGAACTTCTGAAGAGGCTGACGTATCCTATAAATTACATTCTGTCTCGCACGCTTTTTTCATCCCCATACACCCCCCATGTGCACCAAGATTCTTCACAAGGGAATGGTTTGGCCAACCCTTCCAAAAACCAAGAATTCCTCGGGCATTAGTTTCTTTGTATTATATCTCTGATACGCTACTTTTTTGGGGTATCAAAAGTGCAATATTTTCGGATAATTTCTGATCACTCGGATCTTGGTGTGCCCAGAGGAACAAATATCCGCCAACTCACCGTCCAGGGCATGTGGCAAAGCTGAATAAAGGGGAAATTAGGCAAAAAAAACAGACAAAAAAGGTTGAAAACAAGTAGAAGCCACCAAACCAACCATAGATAAACATTCACGAAGTTACACGATACGTTTTCTCGTACACACCTGCCATCTTTTATGACACAGGCATACATTTTCACCATGGAAGACGATACCAATTCCGGGAAGATAGGATGCTACGGGTATGGAGGCACCTTTTGAGGTTGTGTGACCTTTCAAGTTGTCACTGCTCTGGGTGCGCATATTTTCTTTGCAGTTAATTACTATAGATGACATGCTAAATCAAAGTATGCAGACTTCGGACCCCACGGCTTCTGCTCTATAGTCTAGTGAAGACATCCAGACACTTCGCAGGCAGCTTCCAATCCATATATGGATTTCTGCGAACTCTTAGACAAAATTGTGGCCCTCCTTTGCAACCTCTCCAGTGACTCAATGTCTTCCCTCGCATATGGACGCCATTGGGGCTGTTCCGCTGGCTATAAATATAAATTAATTATCCTTTAACCCGCTCCGTCCCGGGGACGCGGGTCGTTGACGACCCCCACCCCCTAAGGTTTTCCGCGGATAGTGAAAGAACGGCGCATGGCGACGCGCCGAAATTCGGCATATCTTTTCCTGCATGAACTTGGCATGTTGTTGTCAAATGTTTGAAGTCAGGCCATGTAGGGTCAACGAGTTGTTCAAGGTCAAGTGAGGTCACATCCAAGAAAGTTCAACCAGTCGTTACGCTTTAACGGAGAAAGCTATTCTAATACAAATTTCAGCGTTTACTTATCTTTAGGGATGGAACAAAACTCATCAGAGGAATTTGTTATATTGTCCGTTTTCGCTTACGCGTGTACATTTGCTCATGAGAGTTATTATAGAAGATTCTGGCTAAAGTAAGCATTTTTCATTGGAGTTAGTTGAATTCGAACAACATTTTCGGTCCACTCTACCTATTAGAAAAGGAAGATTAAAAGAAGCTTCAATACTCAACATTTTGAAATTATAAAAATATTCAAGTTGGATTTTTTTGTGGACAAAATCTTTATGGTCCTGGTCGAGATATTGCTTTCCTTTTCTGGTTCCAAGTAGTTTTTGCTTCAAATCTCCCAAAAATGAACCCCCCAGAGCCACAAACATAATATAAATCGTGAAACTCTATGGCCCTTAGTGACGTAGCGTTTCGCGGGGGATAATTTTGGGGGTAGTGTCTGGCCCTACTCGTCAAGCGCTTTCCGATGACACCTATTTCGTTTTCGTGCGACACTTAGTTTGGAGATTAGAGAGGGTCTCTATCGACCCCCCACGATTCGGGGTGTGAGGATCTGACAGGGGAGACTGGGTGGGTTAAATGATGGCCGCCTGAGCGTAAGTTTTGATCGAGGGAGAGGTGGACTCAACATACCTCGGGCCTGGGGGTAGGACACCCCGGTTGTGGCCTCGACGGCGCAAACCTCCTTCTCTTTGCGCCAGAATGGACATAGATTGGAAGTGGTGAGGTGGTTGGATGTGTTGCAGTTGAGGCAGTGGGAAGGCTTGGAGCAGGTAGAATCAGGATGGGGTGGTTCGTCGCACTTTGGGTAGCGTGCTGGTTTGCGACAGTTCTTGCTGCCATGGCCAAAGCGCTAGACATTAAAACAGCGGAGAGGGGCCGCGGTAGCTCAGGTGATAGAGCGTCGAACTCTTGATCGCAAGATCGTGGGTTCGAATATCACAACCGACAGCATTACCGAGTCCACCCGCGGCCAATCGCCGCGAAAGGCTGGCGACGCTATGCGACCTAGCGGTTGAATGCGTCGTAAAAAATCCAAGGTTCTTCTTAAACCAACGGAGATGATTCGGAATGAAGACTCGGACTTGGTAGCGTAGGTATCCGGTGAGGAGGATCTTCGGAAGTGTGGTAGAATCAAAGGTAAGGACAAGGAGGCTCGTATCACGTTTCTGGCCGTCTTTAAAGGAAGTGATGCGTCGGACGTGGGTCACCCCCTCCGGCCTGAGCTCAGCCTGGATATCTTCCTCAGACATGAAGCGGAGCTCCGGCGCGAAGACGGTGCCCCTGGTGGTGTTGCGGTTGGAATGGAAAGTGATCGTGACGGGCTTTCCACAAAGTGTGGTGGTGCGGAGGAGGGCGTTGGTCTGGGCTCGGGGTTGGGTTTTGATCACCAAGGTTCCGTTGGCAGGGGCTTCAATGTTGGGATTGACTAGGGAGCAGATGCCAAGGAGTTGTTTAGTCGGCCAGAAAACGTTCACTCGGCGAAAGGAAAAAGATTCCTCGACAGGCTTCACAACGATGTACCAGCCAGCACTGTCGAGGTAGGACTCGGTGGGTTGGATTGGTTAAGGTTGGAAGGGAAGGTAGGTTAGGTTAGACGCCATAGCTCATAGATTATAAGCCATAGCTCGTCGGACGTATGGGCTAATTACACTACGTTTGTAACCATCGGTACAGTCTCCGGCGCCATTCGTACATCGACCTAGGGTAGTTATACTTCACGTACACATTGGACTCTGACTCTGACTCTGACTCGGTCAGAAACAAACCGCTATTACCGTCGACGAGGAAGCCAAGGAATAGAAGCCTGTTGCTGACATTACATATTATATATATATATATATATATATATATATATATATATATATATATATATATATATATATATATATATATATATGTAAACCCTAGATGCAGTGTCTTGGTTTGAACGGGATCTCGATGTCACCGCTCCCAATATATTCTGGAATATGCCTACCATACGTTGTAGCCACTGATGTACCTCCACTCTAGTACCAAGCACAACATAGCACAGATCGTTGCAGGGGACCGTGAAAAGTGACGAAATATCTCGTATACAGAAACCATCCCACAGGAACCGACCTACATAACTCAAATACATCGTCTCCATATTTCCTTTCTATTTGCATCGGCACATTATAATGCTCTTACCTTTGCTATTTTGTTGTGCCCAGTTCCCAGACCACTTTTTGTTCATGGATGAGCCTAAGCACCAAACATTTCTGTCAACACCTCATCACTCATTCTTATTCTCTACATCGTTAAATGAATGGCCAGGAAGTAAAAAAGAAAATGAGAAGCCTTATCGCTGTCTGTTTTTAGTAACCTCAATTTGGACAGGTAGTACTCGACCTGGGATTATATTAGCCACTGGTTTCGCCCACATAGAGGACGAATGTGCATGTCCGATGCCAGGCCCCATAAACCAGATTCCATGGCATCCTATTGTGTTTTCATGCATAAACTAAAAGTGATTTAGCCCCTTGATTTTGTCACTATCCCCGTACAGGTGTTTGCGTACTACACAGCCCCTCCCACACTCTTGCCCTGCTTGACGTTCCCCTGACATGTGACGTCACGCCTTTGTGTGTACTAACTGGTCGCATAAGGGTTGGCCACGTTTATGAGAAGCCATCGGAATTTTGAAGAAGAACAATCAGCTCCTTAGGAATGCGTGAAATGTGTTGCATGCGTAAAATGTGTTGCATGCGTAAAATATGTTCCATGCGTAAAATGTGTTGCATGCGTAAAATGTGTTGCATGCGTAAAATGTGTTGCAAGTGTTGTTCTTTACTTAGCACAGCCATGATGTTGAGTAGGTAGCACGAGTACGCAGCTAAACACAGCGCTTTATCTGAATTGCTCTAATGCTTTTTTCCAAGAGGCTCGTTCTCAAAATATCGTTGACCCGACCTATATGTGAGCTTGTGTGCGTGTTTCCACTCATCTGACCTCGTTTTAATCGTGTTGACCTTCTTTCTAAGAGCGCTATTGTGAAAACAAATGATCTTCGTGGTCATGAATGGTGATACTCTGGAATGTGAACCTACGTTTAAGTGCAGGTATGCTTCTGAATCCGTAGGCTTATTGAAACGTTCTATTTTGATCATTTTGTCCTGCTCAATGCGCACCAAATCGTCCATAAATTTGTTACGTGATGCTAAATGTCGGAGGTCGACCGATATATGTAGTGAAAACTGTTCTGAACCAATGGCCTTGCCCCCTCCCACCTCCCCTCCACCTGCAGGTAGTTCTGTCAAAGTCGGTATTTTCCAGTAGCAGCTCTATCATGTTCATAATCTCTGTGGTGAGTATATTTCAGTCCTTCCTGGTATCCAGTGCACTCCTGCATGTATCTAATCCTTTCTGTCGGGACACGCTAAGGCATAACTCGGCGGCACCCATGAAGAATGCAACTGGCTCAAATCCCTGAGACTGGTCTATATGCTTCCTGACTCCACTCAGTGTGCTTAAAAGTCAGTTGCGTTTGCCAATTGATGACTGAATGCTTGCCAAATATAAAACTAGTGGTTCATGCACCTGAATATTCGATCCATACCACTATCAATGATGGCAGACATCTGGCTGGAAACGGTGTGTGCAGCCTAAAAGCGTAGCGACAAGTTGAATCGACGGGGTAGTGTTGACGAGATGAAAATTGATCAAAATATGTGTATCCATCTGCAGCGCTGCACGAATACAATCCGCCCGAGTCTCCGCTCACTTTGTTCCAGGAGTCTCGCGCCGCAACGGCACAGTTTGTTGGCACCAATGCACACCACCTGTGTTCGGCAGATAGCTGAGGTGCTCAAGCTGGACAATCAAGATGCCATCAGCGGATACAAATCTGCCCAGCTGACGCTCTCCAAGCCTGACCCTGACGTCACCGCCGTCATCTTCAACCGCATGTACATCCGCAGCGGGTTCAGTGTCAAGCGGGACTTCAACTCTCTCTTGCGGCAATACTATGGCGTTCGCACGCGAGCATTCTTCTCAAACGCCGGAGGCGCTGATGCGATCAACAAGGCGGTGGCGAGCATCACCAATGGGAAAATCCCAACCTTGATGACGACGGACGGCATGCGTGATACCTATTTAGTATTGGTTGGGGCTCTCTACTTCAAGGGTAAGTGGCAGACGAAGTTTGACACAAAAGAGCCAAAGCCCTTCCTCACTCCATCTGGAGAGCGTGACGTTCCCATGATGGGCTTGCTACATGAGTTTGCGTTCGCGTCCTTCCCCGACTTCGATGCCGTCTCACTGCCTTACAGAAACCCGGACTATAGTCTGGTGATCCTGAAGCCGAAAGAACGTTCTCTGGCTTCTGCGAACCAGCTGTTCAACTCACTTGACACGCTCGACATATCGGCCGTCACCTCCCAACTGTTCCGCAAGTCGCCCAAGATGCTCGCCGTCGTCATGCCTCCCTTCAAGATCGAGTCGAGCTACCAGCTGAAGGAGCCGATGCAGAACCTCGGCATTCGCCAGGTGTTCACTCGCATGGCCAACCTGACCGCCATCAGCGAGACCGGACTTCTCGTCAGCAGCGTCGTGCACAAGGTGTTCATGGAGGTGAACGAGGAGGGCACGGAGGCAGCTGCCGCCGTCTCCGCTTCGTTCACTATTCGATCTCGGCCGGCACAATTTATCGTGGACCGGCCATTCCTGGCCGTGCTCTATCACAAAGGAGAACAGCTTAACCTGTTCTCAGCGTGGATAGCCAACCCGTGATCGTATCCTGAGGTGACTTCCAGCAGGTGGCCGAGATGTCAAATGCAGGCTGACCGGTGTGCCAGGACCACCACGGTGGGTTCGGCCCCTACTAACTGTGCAACTGGTGGTGGAACTAACTGGTGAAATTTTGGCAATAGTTATCTGCTACCGCCTGAGAGTTTTCACCACACGCAACTATGCCGGGCGACGGGGTTGCTACAGCCTGAAAATTTTTAAAAACGTGATTATGCTGGGCGGCTGGGGTGATTCGATTTTACTCGACCGTCGAATCTCTGGAACTGATAGTCGGATCGGAAAAATCGAACGTCTCGTTAGTTGTAGTTATTCGGGCCTTATGCCACATGTTGAACGCATGTGAGCAGTGGTGGAATCTTTCCGACAGGATTGGAGGGGTGGGGCTTTTGCATGCTATTCCTTCCAGTTGACATCCAAAGTGCTAGGTCTCAGAAACATTGGGGAAGGAAGTATCCCCCATTTCCCAAAAATAAGAACATTCCGCCCTGCCATGATATCACGTACGTAATCTTAGATGTCACAGGGCGTGAAAAATCATAAGTTATAAAAATTTGACATTCTTTTGCTAAGTTCTCGCCTACCCATAATCTGGTGACATTTCTGAAATTGGTATCAATCGAAAACTGTTTATCTGTGTTTAAATGTCATCTCGATGAGCGTGTATGACACTCGTAGGGGAAGAGAGTGCTTATCACCTGGAGGAGGGGGTGGTGGTTGTCATCTTAAGGAGAGGAGAGTGTTTTTCATCTGAAGGAGTGTTTGGCACATGGGAGAGAGGAGAAAGTCTTTCACTTGGATGAGAGAGAGTGGATGTCATATGAAGGAGCGCTTGGCACCCGTGGGAGAGGAGAGTGTTTATCCGCTGAAGGAGAGTGTTTGATACCTGGAGGAGAGAAGAGTGTTTCGCACCTGGAGGAGATGAAAATGTTTGTCCGCTGCAGGAGAGTGTTTGCCAACTGGTGTTTATCACCTGGAGAAGTGGAATGCTTGCCATTTGAAGGAGAGGAGAGCGTTTGTCATCTGGAGGAGAGTGTTTGGTACCTGGAGGAGGGGAAGAGGAGTGTTTGGCACCTGGAGAAGTTGAGATTATTTGCCATCCGGGGGAACAGAGTGATTGTACCTAACGTTCTTACAGAGAAGATTTGTCCACCTGTCTCCGGCGTGGTGTCACAGTGAAAGCCACCATGGATAAAAACAAAACAATGATGCCTGAAAATAATTCGTTGTGGACAACTAAACAGACTGTGTGTAGATATATGCAGTATAAGAAATATATGCCTGGTTGTGATTTCGCTTCTCTGACCTGACCCATGCTCAGATTTACCAGACTAACTTTCTGATTCGGTGCATACTATTGGGCAACGCAAATTAAAAGTGATCAAGCTTGCAATGACGTAACTAGTGACAACACCAGCGTGATGCAGCACACCAGCACGGCTAGTGGCCTAAGCCTAGATGCAGTTGGTTTGGAAGCATATTTATAAAGGACAATCTTGATCGGAAGGGATTTGTTGCAACATTTCTTGTAAATATCTACCATCGTCCCAATCTCGGTCACTGTCTCACGATTTCGTCGCATAGACCAGTATCTCTGTCAGTCCCTCGACCTCGATCACAGTCTAAATGACTGGCAAGTCTGTGGCGCCATCTCGATTTCGATCTTGATCCCGGTCTCGTCCCTCGTTCTCGTCCCTGGGTCTCGTCCTCGGTCTCGTCCCCCGGTCTCGTCTCGGTCTCGTCCCTCGGTCTCGTCCCTCGGTCTCGTCCCTCGGTCTCGTCCCTCGGTCTCGTCCCTCGGTCTCGTCCCTCGGTCTCGTCCCTCGGTCTCGTCCCTCGGTCTCGTCCCTCGGTCTCGTCCCTCGGTCTCGTCCTCGGTCTCGTCCTCGGTCTCGTCCCTCGGTCTCGTCCTCGGTCTCGTCCCTCGGTCTCGTCCTCGGTCTCGTCCTCGGTCTCGTCCCTCGGTCTCGTCCTCGGTCTCGTCCTCGGTCTCGTCCTCGGTCTCGTCCCTCGGTCTCGTCCTCGGTCTCGTCCTCGGTCTCGTCCCTCGGTCTCGTCCCTCGGTCTCGTCCCTCGGTCTCGTCCCTCGGTCTCGTCCCTCGGTCTCGTCCTCGGTCTCGTCCTCGGTCTCGTCCCTCGGTCTCGTCCCTCGGTCTCGTCCCTCGGTCTCGTCCTCGGTCTCGTCCTCGGTCTCGTCCCTCGGTCTCGTCCCTCGGTCTCGTCCTCGGTCTCGTCCCTCGGTCTCGTCCCTCGGTCTCGTCCCTCGGTCTCGTCCCTCGGTCTCGTCCCTCGGTCTCGTCCCTCGGTCTCGTCCCTCGGTCTCGTCCCTCGGTCTCGTCCCTCGGTCTCGTCCCTCGGTCTCGTCCCTCGGTCTCGTCCCTCGGTCTCGTCCTCGGTCTCGTCCCGTCCTCGGTCTCGTCCTCGGTCTCGTCCTCGGTCTCGTCCTCGGTCTCGTCCCTCGGTCTCGTCCTCGGTCTCGTCCTCGGTCTCGTCCTCGGTCTCGTCCCTCGGTCTCGTCCCTCGGTCTCGTCCCTCGGTCTCGTCCCTCGGTCTCGTCCCTCTGTCTCGTCCCTCGGTCTCGTCCCTCTGTCTCGTCCTCGGTCTCGTCCCTCGGTCTCGTCCCTCGGTCTCGTCCTCGGTCTCGTCCCTCTGTTCGTCCTTGTCTCGTCCCTCTGTCTCGTCCCTCGTTCCTCGGTCTCGTCCCTCGGTCTCGTCCCTCTGTCTCGTCCCTCTGTCTCGTCTCTCGGTCTCGTCCCTCGGTCTCGTCCCTCGGTCTCGTCACTCGGTCTCAAGCCCGATCTCGATCTCAGTCTAAGCAGATGTCTGTCCCTTTCATTATCTTGATCTTAATGTCGGCCGAACGCTCGGTCTCGACAATTTAGTCAGGCTCTGGCACTCTCTTCACCCGGGTGCATATACGGTGGATAAGGGACGGACACGAGAAGAGCTCGACGGCATCCACAGGAAAGCGGACACATATATACAGAGAGAGACAACCCTGCTAGCTGTCCTCCTATAGGCGAAATGTCCTTGGGCGCTGACCGTGAGTGGTCTTTGATCCTCCCTTCCTCAAAGGGGAGGGGGATGATAGGAGGACGAAAAGGCGCAATGGCGAAATCTCCTGATTATGAGTACTGGGCAGTGTTCCTAAGTGGTAGCTGCGAATTGGACACCTGAAATCTCCTGATTGTTATTACTGGGCAGTGTTCCCAAGCGGAAGCTGTCAACTGGGCAACTGAAGTCTCCTAATTGCTATTACTGGGCAGTGTTCCTAAGTGGTAGCTATCAATTGGGCAACTGAAGTATCCTAATTGCTATTACTGGGCAGTGTTCCTAGGTGGTAGCTGTCAACTGGGCACCTGAGGTCCAGCTATAATGCTGTACTGAAGCTGATGGAAAATTTCACCACCCAATGCTGTCAAACCTTGAGGGCAGTAACTAGAATACATAAAAATTAAACGATCAGGATTGTCGCGTCAGCCATTTCCAGGTAGTTCAACGGAACGGGTAGTTCAACTGTAATACGGGCTAATTGATTGATCGTCAGAAGCACGCTAAATGTTTGCGTAACACCTGAGGGAAGAAATTGTGGATCACCTGGTTTTAGTGTGCACTGAATGAAGGTGTAGAAATGAACTGAGCGAATCATGGCTGCGAATATAAGGTTGGTGTGAATGATAAATGGTGGTACTTTAAGGACCAGTGGAAATTAGTGGAAGCTCAGCGCAAATGTTCAGCGATCAGAAACATCACTGTCAAAATTGTTACCAGGAAATTATCCAGGCCCAGCTGGCACCTGGCTTCCCCAAGAACGTTGTGTGGGGGAGGATGAGCGGATGGTGGATGCACTGAAGGTTGGTACACAGGTAGGTCCCGTAAATGGACGAGCGCCGGCGGCGGTGGCAGCACCAACGCCGTGCACCTATGCATCATATTCATCCATCAGTATGACTTCACACCCTATTCAAAAATGTCATACATGACCAGCGGAGCGCACTCACGGGCGTGATGTGAGTTTTTACATAATGTGAAAGAAGCCTGACCTCGCCCATATAAATTCGTGTGTTGGTGGCGACGGGCCGCAGCAGTGTTGGAGGCGGCGTCGGAGCGGTTGAAGAGGTGGGCCAGAGGACAGCAGCAGGGTTTGAGACGACGTCGGAGCGGTTGGAGAGGTGGGCCAGAGGGCAGCAGCAGGGTTGGAGACGACGTCGGAGCGGTTGGAGAGGTGGGCCAGAGGGAAGCAGCAGGGTTGGAGACGACGTCGGAGCGGTGGGAGAGGTGGGCCAGAGGGCAGCAGCAGGGTTGGAGACGACGTCGGAGCGGTTGGAGGTGTGGGTCAGAGGGCAACAGCGGGGTTGGAGACGACGTCGGAGCGGTTGGAGAGGTGGGCCAGAGGGCAGCAGCAGGGTTGGAGACGACGCCGGAGCGGTGGGAGAGGTGGGCCAGATGGCAGCAGCAGGGTTGGAGACGACGTCGGAGCGGTTGGAGAGGTGGGCCAGAGGGCAGCAGCAGGGTTGGAGACGACGTCGGAGCGGTTGGAGAGGTGGGCCAGAGGGCAGCAGCAACCATCTAACGGGCCCATCACCAAGACAGCCGCAGTCCGTTTTTGCCACAAGACGTTGAGTTACCAATTGCTACAATTTCACTTTAAGGGAAAAGTGACAGGGTGAAATGAGTTGAGAATGAAAAGTACTACACATCATAAGAGGGTTTGTTTCAATGTTATTCAGATCTGACCATTGGAAATCACCTTCACCTTCCATAGAAGCCATAATATGGCATTAATGAGAGCAAGCCCACTCTGGTAGTGTTCCTTCACAAACCCACCACCAGATCGGTGTTACCGGTATTATGTCCACTCATGATGCCCAATGAACAGTAGCTCTCTCAATAGGAGACAATGCGCGAAAGCTTCCAGACGCAGCCGCCAGAGCGGCGACACATGCGATTAGGACGTGAATTGCCCGCCGCATTAGCCGTGCCCAAGCCTTTTGCTTGTGAGGAGCGGGAGATTGGAGTGAAAGAAGTTCCCTACGATTAATTACTTGGTGCTGGGATTTCTGAGCTGAGTCACTGGCTTCGCATATAGGTAATTTCTGTGTCTGGGTTGAGCCAGTGGCCTACCGAAGGAGGGGCAAAAGGAGCAGTGCCCTTTTGTCCCACAGTCCCCGAGAGACTGTTGGGGCCACCAAGAATGTCGCCGTGGTACAGAAAAATTGCACCGGACCGCTTAAAAACCCCGCTGGGCCCCCACGGATCGCACTGGAGCCAATGAAAAATCACTTTGGGGGGCACAAGAAGTTGCGCAGTGACCGCAGAAAATGGATGAGACCCCAAACTTACAACGATGCCCATGGAAATTACATTGCGGCTCCAAAAATCGCACATGGCTCCCAAAAGTGACCTCGCATGGGGTTGCCAAAAACTGGGACCTGAAAATACCATTGGGGCCAAAAAAAGTCCCACCGGGCCCATTAAAATCACGCTTCGGCTCAAGAAGTCGTGTGGTTGCCATCGAGAATGACGCTGGGGACCCAAAACGACTGGGCGGACCCCTAAGAATCACGAGGGGGCTGAAAAGTTCGAGCCGGGGTACCTTGAAAACCACGCTTTGCCTCCCCCAAAAAAGTCATGCGGTGGCCCTTAAAAATCACAATGATGACCCCAAAGACAGACCGGGCCGCTAAAAATGTAGCTAGGGGCTTAAAAGTTCGGGGCATGCCCCTATACCATGCCCCCGCTCTTTGCATGATGGGTGGGCGGGGCAGTCTTGGCTCCTGGGTCCGCCGCTAATGATGAGACCGGTATATTGTGTGATGTTATCCAATTTTTGTACCTGATGTTTTCAGCGGTTGGTGTGACATCTGGTGCATAATGTAAGATATGCTTACGGTTTATCTCTTATTTCATTCCATCGTGTGTGCAATATACATTTTTGGCTTACCACCTACCTTCTTTTGTCGGGGGAAAATGCAAATGCGAAAAAGGAACAGTAAGTGTCCGGAAATGACGCACAACAATTTGTTTGCCTGGGTGTAATTTCCCAACGAAGGTTTTATGAAATTATATATTTGGAACTACTATCACTGTGCATGTAGTGTGAGCTTTCCAGACTTAGCTTCGGCCAGGGGATCTCGACATAGCACACACGGACAGGTCAGAGGCTGATCCAGAAATTTCCATGGCGACACTCGTCTGAGAGAGGGGGGGGGGGGGCGATATTTCCTTGGAGGACTGCCGTTGCGAAAGTCTTGGAAGTGCGTATTTTCCTGAATGTCTGTTGAGAGGAGGGATGTGTGCACTCGACAATACTGAAAATGACCCCGTTTACCCTGAAGAGGGCGCATTACCCATCAGAGTATCGTCTTCGACTGAAAATTGAGCGAGGGGGTCGTTGTACTCTAGTATTCCCAGACAGGTACTCCGGTCAGATGGGCGCCATCTTTCCATGGGTGAGGGGCATACCCCAGTGCTATCACGTATCCGCCCCTAGGGTAGTTGCACTCTTTAGGTATACACAACAATGCCCCTGGTAGCTGTCTAGCATAGGTGTAGGTTTCTGAAAATGATCAAGAGGGCACAATACATGAAGGCAATGGCCAGGTCCAACTTGATTTTTTGTTTGTTTGTGGGGGGGGGGAGTACCACAATAAGGTCCAATATTAAAAGTTGAAATCATTGGAAGGGCACATGCGACACAGGGACGGGGAAGGGCACATGCGACACAGCAAGTGTCTTCCTAGGCACCGGTCCGACCGTAAGGCAAAACACGGTACAAGAGGAAGATCGTCGGCATTCGATAAGCAAACATTAGCATACGTCATGTTTATTTATAAATATTCATCATGCCACATCTCAGCAACACAATCAGACTTCTAAATATGCCACATATGGATACTTACACGGCAGTCATAGGCGTAGGAACGTCTCAAAAAGTGGGTTGGCCTGGGTGATAACAGGGGCCCACCCAGGAATTTCGCAAAGTACCGTGGTTGAGCACTTTTGGATAGAGCATCATATAATTTTAATTGCGAACACACAACTTTCACCGCTAAGTGTGCGACGGGACAGACCCCCTGGTCTCGCCTATGGTTAACAGCAACATGTGGTCCTGGAAGGAACGATCATCGCAGCATAGTATTTTCAGGTTCACACTTCTAGCTGGACCTGGAACTGGAACTCTTTCCACGACCGATTAAGTCTTGTGTAATAATAGGTTTGTCTTCCTGGTGCGAGTGAAACCATTTAGTATTAGTTCAAACAAAATTTCTTCAACTTCCGCTATATGCATAGGTGTGTGTGGAGGGAGTTGGGTACAAGCTCATTACGGCCACACTAATGGGTATGTGGTGTGCCATAGTTTCCATAATATTGTACTATGACGTCTTTCAGATTCCCCCGTTGTACCCTTGTAAATGTTCACCGATGTTGGTGAGGAGAAAGAACAAGCAAGAACGTAGCTTACTTGCTGGCCCATGATAAAAGAAGTGTCCTGATTGGTGCTCGAGAGGTTCCGAAACAGGAAAGACGGGTGAACCCCGGTATAAAATTATTTGATCTGGTGTGTGGCAGACCAATATTGGCAGGCTGACAGACTGGGGCAAAGAAAATGCAATACATATCAATACATGGTATGGTGTTCGTACTCCAGGCCTAACTCCAACATATAGGTGATCAACCTCCTTACTCACCTCGGTAATACATATCGTGCACTTCAAAATATCTACCACTTTAAGCGAAATGTTATAACTACATCATGTGACACCTGGCTGAAACAGAATGTAAGCGCTTATTTTGAGAACCAACAATTCAGTGCAAAATAGCTGACAGGTAACAACACACGGTACTTCATAAAGTAAGAACGTATTCATGATTAACAGCCACTAGGTCCCATCCTGAATGCCTTTTTATAACTAGTTATCTTATTTCCACGTTTTTTGTTGACTAAGAAATCTGGATAACCGCTGAACTTTGATGCACCACATCTCTTTGGTTAGATACGCTCCCAGATTGGCTACCGAAAAGAGATTAGGATTTTTTTAACTTTTCGTTTTTCTTTGTCTATGGATGCGATTTGTGGCTCCAGCCACTTACCGTTAGGGGCCCGGTACATTTTTGTGAACCTAGCTTAAAAAACTTTTGTTTTTGTTCTTGCACCGACGATACTTTTCTATTTAGTGCCCGGACTTCTTGTTCCTTTTCTAGGACCATGCCGATTTTTGAGGGTCCAGCCTGTTCTTGAGGCTCCCATGTGGTCTCAAAGTCCGGATATGCTTTGAGGGACCGGTTGTCTTTGTTTTTTTAGCTGCCGGTGTAACTACTTTGAGCTGCAACTCATGTTTTAAGGCCTTGCCGCATCTTTCTGCAAATCTCGGTTCGCTTTGGAGGACCCAGTGCATTTTCGTCCCTCAGTTATGCTCTTAGGGTCCCGCTGTGTTTTTTGGGTTCCTCGCTTACATTTGTGGGACCACAGCATGATATTGGGGCTCCGATATAATTTCTCGTGGTTCCGTCGCGACCTTTCCGGCCCATGCGCGTGGTTTCTGGTACATCCGACGACAGTTTTCTGTGCTCGACGTAATTTTTGGTGACTTCTGAAGTATGTAAAGCCCTAGCCACCAGCATATTTTTTTCCCGATCCCGGCGATTTGTCATGTCCAACCGCGATGTTTCCAGGTCCGATAAGCTTTTTGGTGACCGGTATGCTATTTGCTAAGGATCTGGTGGTATGTTTGGGCAAAGGAGTGATTTTCCTGACCGAATGTTTGTACCGATCGCTGCTATGGAGGATGTAAGGGACGAGTGAACGTATTTTAACCTGCGCCGTCTAATTTCACTCGTACGTTTTGTTGCATCCCTAAAGGTAAGCAAACGCTGAAAGTTTCATTAAAATATCTGTAACCGTTAAAGCGTGACGACTGGTTGAACTTTTTTGGAGGTTATCTCACTTGACCCTGACTAATTCGTTGACCCTAAATGACCTGACTTCAAAATTTTGAAGTGGCGTGTCAAATGGGTGTGGGAAAAGGTATGCAGGATTTGGGCGCGCTGCCTCGTGGCGTTAGTCCACAGTACCCGAAGAACCTGAGAGGGGCTGTTGAAGACCACCCCCCGAGACGGGACGGGTTAAGGTGTATAGTTCGCGGCTACCAATTAGCAACACTGCCCAGTAATCATAATCAGGAGACTTCTTCAGGTCCCCAGTTGACAGCTACCATTTAGCAACACTACCCAGTCTCATAATCAAGAGACTTCAGTTGCCCAGTTGACAGCTTCCGCTTGGGAACACTGCCCAGTAATAACAATCAGGAGACTTCAGATGTCCAATTCGCAGTTACCACTTAGGAACACTGCCCAGTACTCATAATCAGGAGATTTCGCCATTGCGCCCTTTCGTCCTGCTATCATCCCCCTCCCCCTTGAGGAAGGGAGGGTCAAAGACCACTCACGGTCAGCGCCCAAGGACATTTCGCCTAAAGGAGAACAGCTAGCAGGGTGTCTCTCTCCCTGTATATATGTGTCCGCTTTCCTGTGGATGCCGTCGAGCTCTTCTCGCGTCCGTCCCTTATCCACCGTATATGCGCCCGGGTGAAGAGAGTGCCAGAGCCTGACTAAATGGTCGAGACCTAGCGTTCGGCCGACATCAAGATCAAGATAATGACAGGGACAGACATCTGCTTAGACTGAGATCGAGATCGAGCTTGAGACCGAGTGACGAGACCGAGGGACGAGACCGAGGGACGAGACCGAGGGACGAGACCGAGGGACAAGACCGAGGGAACGAGACCGAGGGACGAGACAGAGGGACGACACAGAGGGAAGAGACCGAGGGACGAGACCGAGGGACGAGACCGAGGGACGAGACCGAGGGACGAGACCGAGGGACGAGACCGAGGGACGAGACCGAGGGACGAGACCGAGCGTTCGGTCGACATTAAGATCAAGATAATGACAAGCAGATATATGCTTAGACTGAGATCAAGATCGAGCTCGAGACCGAGGGACGAGACCGAGGGACGAGACCGAGGGACGAGACCGAGGGACGAGACCGAGGGACGAGACCGAGGGACGAAACCGAGGGACGAGACAGAGGGACGAGACCGAGTAGCGAGATCGAGGGACGAGGCCGAGGGACGAGGCCGAGGGACGAGGCCGAGGGACGAGACCGGGATCAAGATCGAAATCGAGATGTCGCCACAGACCTGCCAGACATTTAGACTGTGATCGAGGTCGAGGGACTGACAGAGATACTGATCTATGCGACGAAATCGTGAGATAGGGACCGAGATTGGGACGGTGGTAGATATTTACAAGAAATGTTGCAACAAGTCCCTTCCAGTCAAGATTGCCATTTATACTTATGTTTATAATTATATTGACAATTATGTTTATAATTATGTTTTCCAAACCAACTCCATTTAGGTGTAGGCTATTGCCCGTGCTTTGCCGTTGGTGTTGTCACTAGTTACGTCATTGCAAGCTTGATCACCTTTCATTTGCGTTGCCTAATATGCACCGAATCAAAAAGCTAGTCTGATAGATCTGAATATGGGTCAGGTCAGAGAGGCGAAATCACAACCAGGCATATATTTCTTATACTTCATATAGCTACGCACTGTCTGTTTAGTTGTCCACAACGCATTATTTTCGGACAGCATTTTTGCTTTGATGCCTTGTGGCTCTCACCGTGGCACCACTACAGAGACGGGTGGACCAACCTTCTCTGTAAGAATTATGGGTGCAACCACTCTGTTATTCCAGGTGGCAAACACTCATCTCCTCCTCGTGCCAACCACTCCTCTGACTTCCAGGTAACAAATACTCTCCTCCAGATGACAAACACCCTCCTATCCTTTAAAAGGCAAGCACTCCACTCCACCAGGTGATAAACACCCTCCTTTCCACCAGTTGCCAAACACTCTCCTGCAGCGGACAAACATTCTTATCTCCTCCAGGTGCCAAATATTCTTCTCTCCTCTGGGTATCAATCACTCTCCTTCAGCTGATAAACACTCTCCTCTCCCACAGGTGCTAAACACTCCTTCAAATCGCAAACACGCTCCTCTCCTTTAGATGACAAACACTCTCCCTCCTCCAGGTGATAAGCACTCTCTTCTCCTACAGGTGTCATACACGCTCATCGAGATGACATTTAAATACAGATAAACAGTTTTCGATTGATGCCAATTTCAGAAATGTCGCCCGATTATGGGTAGGGGAGAACTTAGCAAGGAAATTGTAAGTGTTCATCACTTTTGACTTTTTACGACCTGTGACATCTAAGATCACACGCGTGATATCATGTCAGAGCGGAAATGTTTATATTTTTGTTTATATTTACCTCCCCAATGTTTCTGAGATATAGCACTTTGGACGTTAACTGGGAAGGAACAGCATCCAAAAGCTTCACCCCTCCAATCCTGTTGGAAAAGTTTCACCACTGCTCACATGCGTTCAACATGTGGCATACGGCCAGAATAACTACAACTAACGAGGCGTTCGGTTTTTCCGAGCCGACCATCAGTTTCAGAGATTCGACGGTCGACGAAGATCGAATCACCCCAGCCGCCCAGCATAATCACATTTTTGAAAATTATTAGGCGGTAGCAACCCAGCCGCCCGGCATAGTTGCGTGTGGTGAAAACTCTCAGGCGGTAGCAGATAACTATTGCAAAAATTTCACCAGTTAGTTCCACCACCAGTTGCACAGTTAGTAGGGGCCGAACCCACCGTGGTGGTCCTGGTACACCGGTCAGCCTGCATTTAACATCTCGGCCACCTGCTGGAAGTCACCTCAGGATACGATCACGGGTTGGCTATCCACGCTGAGAACAGGTTAAGCTGTTCTCCTTTGTGATAGAGCACGGCCAGGAATGGCCGGTCCACGATAAATTGTGCCGGCCCAGATCGAATAGTGAACGAAGCGGAGACGGCGGCAGCTGCCTCCGTGCCCTCCTCGTTCACCTCCATGAACACCTTGTGCACGACGCTGCTGACGAGAAGTCCGCTCTCGCTGATGGCGGTCAGGTTGGCCATGCGAGAGAACACCTGGCGAATGCCGAGGTTCTGCATCGGCTCCTTCAGCTGGTAGCTCGCCTCGATCCTGAAGGGAGGCATGACGACGGCGAGCTTCTTGGGCGACTTGCGGAACAGTTGGGAGGTGACGGCTGGTATGTCAAGCGTGTCAAGCGAGTTGAACAGCTGGTTCGCAGAAGACAGAGAACGTTCTTTCGGCTTCAGGATCACCAGACTATAGTCCGGGTTTCTGTAAGGCAGTGAGACGGCATCGAAGTCGGGGAAGGACGCGAACGGAAACTCCTGTACCAAGCCCATCATGGGAACGTCACGCTCTCCAGATGGAGTGAGGAAGGGCCTCGGCTCTTTTGTGTCAAACTTCGTCTGCCACTTACCCTTGAAGTAGAGAGCCCCAACCAATACTACATAGGTATCACGCATGCCGTCCGTCGTCATCAAGGTTGGGATTTTCCCATTGGTGATGCTCGCCACCGCCTTATTGATCGCATCAGCGCCTCCGGTGTTTGAGAAGAATGCTCGCGTGCGAACGCCGTAGTATTGCCGCAAGAGAGAGTTGAAGTTCTTCTTGACACTGAACCCGCTGCGGATGTACATGCGGTTGAAGATGACGGCGGTGACGTCAGCGTCAGGCTTGGAGAGCGTCAGCTGGGCGGATTTGTATCCGCTGATGGCATCTTGATTGTCCAGCTGGAGCACCTCAGCTATCTGCCGAACACAGGTGGTGTGAATTAGTGCCAACAAACTGTGCCGTTGCGGCGCGAGACTCCTGGAACAAAGCGAACAGAGATTCTGGCAAATTGTATTCGTGTAGTGCTGCAGATGGATACACACATTTTGATCAATGTTCATCTCGTCAACACTACCCCGTCGTTTCAACTTGTTGTTGCGTTTTAGGCCGCACACACCGTTTTCAGCCAGATGTCTGCCATCATTGATAGTGGTATGGATCGAATATTCAGGTGCATGAACCACTAGTTTTGTCAAGCATTCAGTCATCATTTCGTAGACGCAACTGACTTTTAAGCAGACTGGGCGGAGGCAAGCAGCATACAGAACAGTCTCAGGTATTTGAGCTAATTGTATTCTTCATAGGCGCCGCAGAGCTATGCATTAGCGTGTCCCGACAGAAAGGATTAAATGCATGCAGGAGTGCATTGGATACCAGGAAGGACTCAAATGTTCTCACCACAGAGATTATGAACATGATAGAGCTGGTACTGGGAAATACCGACTTTGACAGAACTACCTGCAGGTGGAGGGGAGGTGGGAGGGGCAAGGCCATTGGTTCAAAACAATTTTCACCACATATATCGGTCGATCTCCGACATTTAGCATCACGTAACAAATTTATGGACGATTTGGTGCGCAGTGAGCAGGACAAAATGATCAAAATAGAACGTTTCAACAAGTCTACCGATACAGAAGCATACCTGCATTTAAACTTAGGGTCACATTCCAGAGCATCACCATTCATGACCACGAAGATCATTTGTTTTCACAATAGCACTCTTAGGCAGAAGGCCAACACGATTGAAACGAGGTCAGATGAACGGATACACGCACACAATGCAGTAGGATCGCATGTAGGTTAACAATATTTTTAGGAGCCTCTCAGAAATAAAGCTTTAGAGAAATTCAAATAAAGCGCCGCTTCATGTTGCATACTCCAGCTGCCTACTGAACATCATGGTTGTGCTACGTAAGGAGCAACACTTGCAACACATTTTACGCATGCAACACATTTTACGCATTTCTAATAAGCTTATTTTTCTTCTTCAAAATTCCGATGGCTTCTCATAAACGTGGCCAACAATTGTGCGACCAGTTGGTGCGCACAAAGGCGTCACGTCACATGCCAGGGGAACGTCAAGCAGGGCAGGGGTGTGGGAGGGGCTGTGTAGTATGCAAACACCTGTACCGGGATAGTGACAAAATCAAGGGGCTAAATCACTTTTAGTGTATGCATGAAAACACAATAGGATGCCATGGAATGTGGTTTATGGGGCCTGGCATCGGACATGCACATTCGTCCTCTATGTGGGCGATGTGGGCGGGTTGTCTGTGTTTTTAAATAATAATTTCCCCTTTATTAAGCCTTGCCTCACGCACTGAACGGTGATTTGGCGGAAATTTGTTCCTCTGGGCACACCCAGATCCGAGTGATCAGAAATTATCCGAAAATATTGCACTTTTGATACCCAAAGAACTTAGCCTATCAGAGATATAATAGAAAGTAACCAATATCCGAGGAATTCTTGGTTTTTGGAAGGGTTGCACAAACCACTCCCTTGTGAAGAATCTTGGTGTGCATGGGGGTGTAGGAGGAGGAAAAAGCGTGGGAGACAGAATGTAATTTGTAGGATACGTCAGCCTCTTCAGAAGTTCAGCCTAAGTAGGAGAGTCCACGTACCTTCCACGTGTCTGGTAGCGCGCATTTGTCCCTTCCTATAAAGAGCGGGGTTGCTGTCGAGGCTTCCGTGGGGGTGCCATCTGCAATTATGGAGGTACCACCTCAAAATTGGCCGGCGGGGGATGACATGTCCCTCTCATCTTCCCATTCAATGCGTGCGTGGGTGCATCCTTGGTAATGCATGGCTTTCAAGCTCCTCTAGCTCCCCAACTGCTCTCGGATTCCGTGCCATTGGCTATCTATCTTCAAATTGATTGGGGAGAACCGCCTTGCATAAGCATATTCAATCGGCAATGATGGGTACCTAAGGAGTAGTTGCGTCTAATGAAAACTAAACTGCGTGCAGATGGTCGCTAAATGATCACGCTTTGGTCGAAGCGCACTTAAACTCAAATAACTAACTAAACTGCAGGCAGATAAGCTCGGTACACAGTAGATACGACAATTTACTCCATGAGTGAAATTTGAGCTCCCATTCTCGCTATCAGCCTACGGCAAGGCTCACTTATGGTTCGTGCGGTCAGGTCACGCCACATCATGACAGGGCCCTGTTTGCAGTAGACCACAACCACGGAAATCGAGGTAAAATTTTGCTCCCCCGGTCAATCTATTTCAGGTGTCTCCTGCAGAACAAAACAAAAACGAATTCGAACAAGGACGTTCTTCACATTCTCCAA
The DNA here is from genome assembly GCA_034440575.1 of Imbricaverruca yamaguchii. Classification (NCBI taxonomy): domain Eukaryota; kingdom Metazoa; phylum Arthropoda; class Thecostraca; family Neoverrucidae; genus Imbricaverruca; species Imbricaverruca yamaguchii. Next base: position 47,718 of record JAOTOL010001663.1, read on the forward strand.
TGGTGAACCCATTTACAAAATTTGACCCATGGCATGGGAATGATTAGTTTGACATGGAGACCCAATGGTCTGGTTGGTTGTGTGTGGTCATACGCAACAGTGCTACCAATTCACATGGAATGCCCTGGGGCACACTGACCTCGTCCCTGGTGTTGCCGCGGGCTCCCAGCCAGACCTGCGACATCACACTGGACAGGAGGAACGGCGAGATGGCGTGGTTCTGCGCCTGGTCGGAGGCCACCTGCTTCAGCAGGGGCAGGTCCATGCCGGAAGGTACGGCAGCGCCAGCCATGGTGGCGATGGCCAGCAGAGTGCAGACGTGCCAGCCTGTCAACGGCTATCGTGTCAGTCCGATGACGTGCCAGGCTGTCAACGGCCATCGTGTCAGTCCGATGACGTACCAGGCTGTCAACGGCCATCGTGTCAGTCCGATGATGATGTAATGCTTCTGTATAGCAGGAAAGCTGATACTTTATTGGACCAATCGCAGTACCTTTTATCACCGCTCATAATTTCGCATCCTCTCAAGATGGCGTTCCATAGCAATAATAAACAAATAACAACTGAAGTGATTACCCTGTTGCCAGGACCTGTCTAGCATCAGTGTATCTGATGTATGTCCATTGTGCACTAGCCGAGCATAGGCACCAACATGGAGCACATTAAACCACCTTTAATGGAATCATGAACACTTTTCCTCCTTAGAACACTTGTGATATATTCCAGCCAACAGAACTAAAAGCTCCCTCTATTTCAATACTTCGATACTGGATCGGTAGCTCATAAGATGGCCCATAGGTGGCAGCACCATCGCACTGAAGTGGCCAGAGCATTCGTAAATGTTCGACGGAGTTTATGGAGGCGTGGGGTTCAGCTACAAACGCAGGTATACATTTACTGATGTTGTCAGTGTAGCATTCGAAATACTGACCTTTAATTGTCAGTTTATCGCACTCAAACCATTAATATATCTGGTATTCTCCAACCATCCCCTCTCTTCCTCTTCCTTTCCCTCCCCCATCAATTATATCGCATTATCCCTTCGACATCTCTTCTTCCCTTTTCCACTCTCCCCATCCTCTTCCTCTCATATCGACGTATCGAACATGGGTGTTACGAATAGTACACATTGTAGCATACGGATTACAGGTAGATTACACGTTGCGAAGATTGTGAAGATTACTCGCCATTACTACAGATACAAGATCACGCAGGAGCCAGTCCAGGAATGTTCTTGGGGGCGGGGCGGGGCACATTTCCTGGGAGGGAGGCCTTCGATAGTCGATATGAGAGGATATGAGAGGAAATGAATGATGAGGATGTGAAAAGGGGAAGGAGGGAAAGAGAATTTCAGAGTGGATGAAAGATTGAAGGAGGGGGAGAGGGCAAGGAGAGAACGTGACAGGGAAATAGCAAGAGCAGAAAACAATATGCCGGAATCACGACAAATCATATTGGGGCCTCAAAAAACATTCCGGTTCCCTACAATTGCAGAGGGACCAGACAAATGCAAAGTCAGGGTTCCAAAAATCACTTCAAGCCCAGCAAATCATTACGGAGCCCGGAAAATCGCGCAAACCCTCACCAAAACGCGTTAGCCCTCGAAAAAAACGTCATATGCCCAACAAATTAGGTTACGCCAGACCCGATCACGCAAGGACCCGTGCCATCGCACTGGAATCCACGAAAAGGGACCTGGAGCCCCCCAAAATAAATTGGGCCCTCACGATCATTATGGGGCTTGAAAAATCACGCCAAAGGTCTTCAAAACGCGTCGGGCCGCGATAAAAAAATTGCCGGGGCTTAGAAGAATTATGCTGGTGCCCCCCAGCCCAAAATGGCGCAGTGTTTCCCAAAATAGCACCGGACCACACCCCGAATCGCACCGAAAACAAAACAATGAATCAATGGAATAAGGAGCCCAGACTAAAAATATATGGAACCTAAATTGTATGTCGCATTTAACCGGGACCACTGCTTGTGCCGTCAGGCTACCTCTGGGCGTGCCGGTCACGTGACATGATGACACAAGTACAACCAACCGACAGCTGAGTGATTCATCCTTTCACAGTGTTGACATGCCTCGCGCCTGCTGATCTCTGACAGACATATCTCTGTCTTTGAACAAAAAGTGCACGCACTGAAAAGACAACATTGTGGTGAATGTTGCCGGGAATCAAACTTAAACGGTCACCTCAAAAACTAGGTCCAGTAATGTGTGATGATTTGAAACACTTAAAAAAGTGATTGAGATTCCGAAGGCGTGACCGTCACTCTGAGAGCTGAGACCAGCCATGCACGGCCTCGTCGCTCAGATGATCTCTCGCACCATGTACACGGAAGTATACTCGCTCTGCGGGTTTCAGGCCCTCACTCATAATCAAACCTAGTTTGAACGGAGAATCATACCCCAGTGCGGGGTATGATTCATAACCCTCACTCTATTCATGCAATCATACCCCATTCATACAACCTCAGTCTCCTGAAGTTTCCACTCATGGATCCAAGCCACCCACGTCATCAACATACCTGTAGAGCAAGTCGTCATCTTGCGTGATGCTGCCCTCATCTTCTGTGCTGGCGTAGGTGTTCACTGCGGTCTTGCTATGCGATGCTGTGCTGCAGCGCTGGCGGCTGCACGACCTGGCGACGGTACGATGCGCCAGTCGACTGGTCAGCTGGCCAAGTGCAGTGAGGGGCAGCTCCCTCCCTGCTGCACCGCCGACATCCGTGTACCACATGCAACGACCGCATGGAAAGTTCACGGATTACAAGCAGATTAGCGTGCCCGTGTCGGGTTTAGAGGTCACGGGAAATGATGGAGACTGGCGCTTGTTTTGCACAGCATGCACGTTGGGTCGACATCTACACAAGATTAGCATCAATCATAATTCCAGGCGGAAGACAGCTTCCCAAAAGTTGTTATATCATAGACATCGGTCGAGGTTTATCTATAATTCGTGGAGTTTGTTTCCATGGACCACAGCATCCACATATGAATCACATTAAATGCGGTATGATTGCTTAGCCAAAAACACCGACGACAAGGCACGAGTTTAAATGGTGATGAATGTCGGCACAAGGGACATAAATATCGTCGATCAGTAACATTTAGAGACCATACCCATTCACATTCCTACAACAAGATTAGAAGTGAATTAAAGATGAGAAACGTATTATATTGTATTGCATTGCATTGTATGGTATTGTATTGTATGGTACGATAAAGGCACCATCCTAAGATGAAATGGCTATGCTCGGCATCATGTAATCAGCTCAAATACTCGGATATGGTGCATACTCAACTTGCAGTGCCTGCAGATGATAGGCAAGAAGAGCCTGTGGTTCACCGGCAGATCTATTTTAGTGCAGGAGGTGGAGTGTGCCATTCGTACAGTCGACGGGCAATAGGCCAGCCTAGGTCATCTCGTACTTCCGTTATACGATTGAATTTGTGCCTACTCGAGCTGACGCGCAAAGCAAAATTCTGAATTTTTCGAAGACGATTCATGATTTTCTTTTTTCTGGGATCAATTCCCCGAGGCAGTTTTACAGTAAAGGAGCGAAATCATCATGGCGCTGACAAGAAAAGGGAGCAGACTCGAGGAAGTGCAGTGACACACGCAGTGGCGCAACTACAATTTGGGTCCGGGGGACGGATCAGCAGCAATCAGCAAAAGATTTTGAGGGAGCACACCTAAGACCATATTTTCCAAAGTCCCTGCACTTCGACCACTAACGGGTGATTGATTACTTGAAATCCGGACGAAATTAAACGCGGCCTAGTATTGTCTAAATTGTGATACAGGTCGGAAAAACACCACAGGAAAGCTGAAACAGTATGTATTTGGACCTTTCGTGTACAATTGCTGAATTATCCTTGTGGTGGGCTAGGAAGCGCACGCGCATAGGGAATGACATCTTTTTCGTTATACCACCGGGACCAGAGATCTGATGACGCTCTGTGTCTGCGAAATTATTTGTTGCTCAGAGTTCGCCTGCCAGTCGCTGTTGTACACCTCTTGCTTGTGCTCGCATCTCACACAATGTGTAACACATCTTGTGCTTCACCTTTCACCAACTTCACTAGTGCCCTTTTTCGTGCCTATATCTGTTCGGCTGCGGGTTTCCTTTCTCCATGTACTCAATATATTTTCCCTCCCACACGTTGCATTACATCGCAAGCAATGCTTCTTTAAACTTCTGTTATCACGAAATGGTGTCTTGAGTGTGACTTTCGTTCATCCGGATGTTTTTTCGACAAAATCAGCGATCAGCTCGAGAACTTCCTGACGTCACGCCGTCGCCATTTAGCATAGTGGAAATCATCATATAATTCCTAGCATAACCAAAATAGCTAAGAGCCCTTAGATTATCTCACATATTGGATTGCTCATCATATTCATATTTTGGTTTGAGATATACACGTTCAGGAGACCGTCCAATTTTCATGTAATTACCTGTTGTTATTTTTATGAAGGGGTTGCATTCATTTCTACCTTAAAGTAATTCGTGACGAACTTCATTTCCCTGTGGAGGGGTGCTCAATCGCCCACCATCGTTTCTAAGGTATCGGGCTATAACCCCCTCTCCATGCTCAACTTGTGTGTGGTATCCCTGGATAAGTGAGCTCACACTGGTGAAACTACAGCTCCAAAAACACACAAAGTATTCTTGTTTCACGCACTTCAAGTCACAACGTCCGGTCACCACCACGCCAATGCTCGTGAACACCAACCTTGCGCATTCGCCACACTCGTGCAATTTTGCGATTTATGCTTCTGCTTAGACTCCTACATTTTGCTAGTTGCTGCCACATAGTAGTCTGGTGTCATATTTGACGACATGGAATGCGTCGTATGGACTTTGGATGTCCGCTGGGTATTTTCGATGAGTTCAATTCGATGGCTATTTATCTTCTTCCCACATGTTCTGGTGGAATTTAGATACGCCTGTCAGTTTCATGCACCTCATTTCTATGTTTATGATTCCATATTGGCTGGCGAACGGAGGCGCTTAGGTGTTCTGTTTTCTAAGTTGCGTGTTTCGTCATCTGCTGATGAGAAGCTCGGCAGAGCTCTGACAGTCTCTCCGGCGAGCACTCCTTGTGTACCGAGTTTGTCACACACACATCACCGAATAGTTGATATACGAGGGGTAAACGTATGGGATATTGTCATTGTTATTGAAGTCGAGGTTTGCATGATTTGAATTGCCTTCATTCGTCCCTTGCATACACCATAACAACGAGCGGTACAAAAATCTGAATAATTGTTTGTGGACTATTTTGCCGTCAGCAGAGGAAAACACAACAGTACTCACAACGGTGCAATGACATCTGAACACTTTTATTTTCATTCCTTTCCTATTCATTGAATTGTATGTATCTTGCTAATTGCTAAACTATTTTTACCATCATAAGTTTCAGCGATCAACCTGAATTCCGAGCTGATAAGATGTTAATTTGCTGGACAAGATTTGCTAAACTCTTCTTATAACTAGCAGTATCTAGAAACAATAATGGGCCTCGGCTCTCACTTCACCCGGCCAAGTTGGGAAGGAGAAGGGATGGTAGGTAAATTCCGCCCTTGATGATTTCAGGAACTATATTATCCATAGAAAGATAGAAGTACCATTGCATAGCCCATGGTGTGTCCCGAATAACGCAATACAACTGTTTTTTTTGACGTAGCAAACCAGGAATTATGAGGTCACGGATGACTCCACTTTTTAGCCCCTCGGTAATTCACATTTCTGTGATTTTGAAGACAATGCGTTTTTGAATCAGAAGGAAAAAGGACATTTAGCTGCTATCTATCAAAACTGAAATTGAACTGAATTTCGATACCTCAATGGATCTAAATATTTTCTGTTCCAAATTTGTAAAGCACTTCTCCTGAGCAAGTCTTGGAGGACCTCTGAAAATTACGCGCACTGCAGGAGGTGGGTCGGATTCCGGCCCTTAAGATCTTGGCCCCTATTAACATAGCTAGGCATTCACAACCAGAAATAGTCCTCAAAGCCTGCATATTTTCATTTAGCAGTGCCAGGGTGACACCCGCTACACACGTGCTCCGTTGAAGAAAGGGCCACGTCACACCTGCTACGTGGCATCCGATGGTAGCAAACAAGCAAGAGAGCAAACAAAAAACGTGGTGTAAAGGGTCGGTACATACATTGCTTACAGGAACACATACATGCATGCGTATCACACGGTGGAACATTTTGAAGATGGGCAGCTTTATAGCCTCCGGACAGGCTCCTGGGCCACCTACGACTTGGCGCGAAGTGGAGGCCCGGGCCAGGGCGAGCCGTGGCAATCAGGTTCGACCTTGAATGTGGAGGTACCTGTATGCAACCTGTACCTGCAATTGTATATATAAATGAAGGTTTGACCGAAACTTGTGATTTTGGTCCTAAGCAGGGGTGAAAAAAATGCCGAAGCTGTCACCGACGAACCTGTGAGCTGTCTCAATTTTTTTGCATATATGTTTCATAAAACAAGTGCCTCGCACACCTGCTTCGCGGCGTTGACAAAGAATGTTTGATCCTCGTTGCAGTTCATACACATTTCAGCCAGAAATTGGAGAGACACTTTTTAGGTTTGGAATCGTGAGCTGTGTCACCATTAAGTGCACGAAATATGTTTGGGGGCCACCGGTGGATGCCGCAGGAAGAAGCTGTTTGGACCTTGGTTATCAGTTCGAACATTGCAGCTTTCGCCCATGGCTACGTCATAAGGCTTCCTGGTTGACACAGCAGAGAGCTCACCTAATAAGCGCACCATTCCGATACAACATGCCAAGGTACTTCAGGGTTCCCTTAATATTATCCTTCAGATTGAGCTGGTTATCCAGCAAATGGGAAGACGACAGAAAGCGGTTGGCGGGGAGCGGGCTCGTGCGGCCGTCCCCAACGTTCTCAAAACGGTGTAAAACTGGACTTTTCCCGCACACTCAGGTGCACGCTGTTGGTAGGTAAGAAGAGTTTAAGGGCAAAGACCTGAGCTAGGGTAGGTCGTGGAGTCATACTTTTTGTGTTATTTGTGGCTAATCAGTTGGGGCCACATTGCATCGCTTGCCTCTCAACTTGGCAGGAAGGGAGGACACCACCGAGAATCGACCGAACACAGCACCTCTTGTTTCTCAGACAAACAGTTTCCTACTGAGCTACAGACGCCCTGGGGTCTCACTTTCCTTCTACTTAACAGGCGTGTGCTATTCCTTATACGCATATATTGCGCACTTAGCAGATGCCGTGCTTTTGTGGCGCGTGATGACAGTGCCACCCAGCGACTGGCGCAGACTTGTCGAGTGCCGGGTAAAGTTGAACCCGGCTTTGCGCTGAACGGCCCGGACCACATCATCGGCCTGGCACGGGTCCGGCCCGTTCCAGCGCACTACCAGCTCCTTCGCCGCGTTGGCGTGGTCGAGCTGACGGTGCATGCCGAACACTTCCTGCACTGCACTCCCCATGCTTTCTACAACACTCTCAGTAGGGAAGATGAGCCACAGTCGGGTTACCAAGTCCACGTATGGTCCAAGGCTGGGCGTACTGTCGCGGCTCTTCCACAGTACCTTGAGTAGCTGCTGGTTGCACCCATTCGCGCAGCGCGGCTCGTGCAACACCTTGTAGCCTGCGGTTGCGGATTCGAGGGACGAGCGGCACGACGGCGGAATGACGCGGCGGGCCACCAGGCGACTGGCAGCACGCTGGATGGTGCCGGCACTGGCGTCACTGGTGGCCCTGATGCGCTCCACATCGGCCACCTCCCTGATGTCGAGCATGGCGTCCATCAGGCTCTGGTTGTCTGTGCCCATTCTTGAACCGGTCGCATTCAAGCCACCTCGCCTGTGCCTCAATTGCCTGGCCAAGCTACGACAGAAGGCTGTGGCGTCCTTCGTCTGTGAACGAATGGCAGAGCCTGAATTAGCTGTACACGATAAGCATAAAACAATACGGCCTGGATATTTTGAAAGGAAATTAATTCGAAGTGCTTTGGCAGGCAAATGCCACGGTCAATAGTGGAACAAAATAACTACTCAGCCATCTATCACAGTACTCTCACTTATGATATGCATGTGCAAATACATGGAACGCATCACGCAGCTGTGTTCCAGCCTCCAACAGACTTTCTAGACCACTGCCATGGGAGAAGCGTTTGGTGGCACGGGTCACGATAGCGATGGTGGCATCCACCCAGCGGCACGTCGAGTCGCGGCAGGCGTCCCCGTCGGCCAAATTGACCAGGTGCGAACCGTCCCACACACACGGCACGCAAGCAGCAGACGGCGGCCGGTTTTCATTTTCACGGTTCATCATCCTGAACAGCTTGCCTGGCACACCATTGTGGTGCACCTGGCCATCTGCTGCAATTGCAGACAGCTGCTCGGTGCATGCGATGCCGATTCCGGCTAAGGTAGCTCGCAGCTGCCGAGCATGCCCGTCGCCGTCGTGGTCCTTGACTACGGGCGCCCCAACCACGTTGCTTTGTAGCATTTGCCCTACGGGAGCATCGGGCACGATCGTCGTAATGGCAGTGATGTCGATCGTCCTGTGGTTGATTGTAAGTTTGTCAGCCATCAGTGCGACACACGGCTGGCTTCTGACGTGATCAGCGAGCTTTCGAATGATTTCCGCTGTGAACTGCTCTCGCACTTGCATCATGAACATTTTTGAGTGATTAATATCACCCACATTCACTCCATTAATATGTTGAAGGACGATGAGGTCTTCGAACACGGTATGTGACAACGACTTTTTCAAGACATAATATGCCGTCCTCAGCACTCGCATGGCGACACTTCCGGCTTCCTTTTCTCGAGCTGAGGCCTGTCGAGACTTCTCCTCGGACGCTTTCCGAGCTCGGACATGTCGCTCGCTGTCGAAGTGCCTCTTCACGGTGTCCTTCAGCCTTCTGAAAGGCAGTGGCAAATGCTCGGCGTATGTGAAAGCAGTGACTTTGCTGAAGTTGTACGAGAACACACCTGCAAGGCTTTGTTGGGTGCCCGATGCGTCCTTCGTACACACAGAGCAATAAAAGCCATCCGTCGTCTCAGCCGTCTTTAAGAGGCCTCCACAGGCTGCAAGCAGATCATCGACGCCTCTGGCAGATCTGATGGCGGCGTCGACGTTGCTAGGTAGCTGAGGATTGGTCGAGGCCACCGCACCTGCACTTCCCATCAGTCGAAACATTCTGGTGGTGTCCCTCTCTAACGCCGATACTCTCGTTTCCAGAGCGCAGCTTGGTTCAACGGACGACGACACTGAAATAGAAACATGATATATTAATAATTTGTGGTGTGGTTAACTGGCGTTTACATAGCTGTGATGCCATAGGTGGCACAAACTCCCACATATTCATTTTTTTAAAGCTAAATGGCAACCACATCTCACTTTTTGTTCATGCCCGAGTGGCACATAAATGAACGGAACATGAATCAAGTGACGTGTGATGCAGCGTCATCATTGTTCATGCAGAGTAAACGGGAGTCAATGTTTACTCCCGCAGTGTTAAATGTCGGCTTACACCAGCGACATCCTGGTTACTGGTTACGTCACATTCGTAATGCCATTTTGAACACCTGGTGCCACATTTGTACGTGGAAGGATTATAGGACGCATTATCAGTATGGATCTTCGAATTATAGATACTTAAGACAATAACGTTGCTAGCTTGCATGTTGGGCAAGTATGGTAGGGAAAATCGACTACGAAAATTATTATTTTCATTACTTCGCAATTTCACTAATATTGCTTCTACCCAAACCTGACCAAAGTAACCTTGAGTAAGGAACTCCCACACCACACCATGAAGCATGGTGATGCCTTAACGGCGCCCTCGAAATTCCCTGAAGCACCCTCGGAGTGCCTTATGGGTGCTCTCGGAGCGCCCTTATCATGCCCAGTGGCTGATATGCACCACGGCGAGTTCACCGCTCGGCCCCAACACGCAATGTTTACCGCGGATAGTGATAGAACGGCGCGCCGTTTTTAATTTGACAACCATTTTCCACATAAATTTGGCATCTTGTATGGAAATTTTGAGGTCAGGTCATCTATGGTCAACGAGTTAGCTACGGTCAAGTGAGGTGACCTCCAGAAAAGCTAAACCAGTCGTCACGTTTTAACGAAAAAAGATGTTTGGCTTAAACTTTCAGCATTTGCTTCTCTTTAGGGATGGAAGAAAATGCACCAGAGGATTTTTAATGACATTAGTTTTGCATATTCTCCCATAAGGAATATTATTTAAGATTCTGGCTAAAGTAAGCATTTTATGAGAGCAAGCTGACTGCAAAGAACACGCTGCAGTCCGCTCAATTCATTAAACATTTTTTATAGAAAACTAAAAAGGATAATTTTTAAACATTTGATTCTTATGGACAAAAATGTTATGGTCATGATCCACAGCCTCCCTTTTCCGACTCTGAATATTTTGTTTTGTTTTTTAATTATCCACAAAATGACCCCCCCCCACCCCACACACACACACAGAAAAACAAGTTTTTAAATACATGGGCTCATACCTGATGAATGTGCATGTCCAGTGGCAAAGAGTGCTGCAAATGCATAACATATTTATATGATCCTAAATTACTAAATGTGAATTACCTCCTGCAGCAGTTCCTTGTTGACTAGTAGTCTTATTTAATCCAGCATTCGCACATGCTTTCCGGACTGGTTCCTCAAGTTGGGCATCAGCAGCATCCATGGCTGGATAATCCACATCAGGTGCTTCCTCAGCCTTAGAGCCAATGCATTCCATGGCTGAATCTGCAGGAGATAATGAGCACTGTAACCCACAATGATAGCGATGAATCACACCACATCCTCTTTTTCTGTCAAATACCATAGTTAACAGAACATGGTAAGGATCGAAATGAATGCTTGGTCCTGTGATATGAGTGAAACCTTGGCACTATTTTTAAAGCTATTTATGACAATAAAATGTTCATTTGTAGGCCTTTTCCTGGTATGTTCCAATTTCATGAAAATTCAGACAAATATGTAATATAACCTGTAATGTATTCCACCATACATATAGTTCAAGAGCGTGCTATGAAAAATAACTCATATGTGTACTTTAAATGGGATACAAATCAGTGCATTTCCATGGGAATTTGCATCATCCATTGAATAAATTGGAAATTCCATGGGAAATGGAATTGGTGAAGCCCAGGCAGTTTGAGGCAGATGTTAACCAAAGGAAACTGGATGCACAATTGGGCCATTCCCCAAAACAGGTTGCAAATGCGTGATTCTTATTGATTTTTCAGTCTTGAGAAGTGATGGTTGAAAGAAAAATGATTCAGGACCTATTGAAGGCATGGATGTGTCCCCAGGTGGAGTAGTCCGAAAATATGTGGTTTCAATGAGATATGCAACAGAGCAGAATGAGCCATGAATTCTTCTCAAATGAGCAAGGAAATGTATCATCTTCTTGAATACATTATTGTAAAAACTATTTTGACAGGTTGGGACCAGTCCATGTCATCCTGTACATATTCATTGTAAGAGAGAAGTCAGCACTGATATTATGTCAGGCAGTACATGCTTGATGCAAGTATAAAATTGAGTTCAAATCAGCTCCGTATTACATACATATGCATCAGCTCTTTTTCATGGTGCAACAAAATCACTACAACATTGTACCAGTCTCAAAGCAAGGTTACCATATTGTTGCATTATTGTATACCTTGTTTTTTCTCCATACTGGCATGTAGTTACAAAATGCTCAGCATAACATTTTGTCTAAAATATGCTGACCATTGCCTGATGACAATGATTCCTGGACTAGTTGTGGTGGTACTCACAAAATCACACAAATAATACAGAAAAGAAGTGACCAAGCCTAACATAGCCTCACCTCCACTTCAAGAAAAGAAATTACATGAATTGTATTTTAAAGAATCACTAAAATCCAAAAATGTTTCAACTAGAGCATCACCTAACACCTTGATATGTTCATGAAGTAAAATGTGTGTAAAACTTGTCTTCTGGCTACCTTAAAATGCAATAATACCATTTAATATTTCCAGTTTCTCTTTTGTTTTGTTTTTCTTCAAGGGGAGGACAGACTAAGTTTAATTTGTATTTTTAAAGCATTACTTTGCATGCTGTTAGCAGGAATGCTGACTGAAAATGTGGACATTACTTTGTATGCTGAAAATGTGGACATGATACAGAATTAGACATTGACTATTGCTATATTAATTTTTGCACCTAGAACATCATCCCCCACTTAATTATCATCTCATTCTTCTTATCTTGGGTTGAGTGGTATTGCTTGACAATTAACAGCTCTGCAACAAAATCCTTGACTCATTGGCAGTGCAAGCAGATTCAGATGTTTCAGGCTGGAAGAAAAGCATCCTCTCCATATTGCTTTACCCCACAACTTCTTGTCCATATTTAGTTAGTTAGTTATTTGGGCTTTCGAGCGCTTTGACTGCTCTGGTCATATTGCGCCCATACTTGTCCATATTTAGGATTACAAAGCACAAACAGAGCCCTGTGTTAGGCGGGTAGGTCCTACCTACCTACCTACCTACCTACGTGTGTGTGTGTGAGTTTTGCCAGCCTGCCACCGCTTGGTGATATCGGCTGGCTACCTGGGTACATAAACCTGGTCAGCAGGCACAGCCAGCACAAGAAAATAAATTCCTCGCCTGCATAGAATTGTCCAATGAATCACCACACACACAAAAAAGCATTAATTACCTGCTCCTGATGATTCGTTGACATCGTCATTTGGCACCGGTCTACACCATCGTTCCCACTTTCCTCCTACACCGAATGACATATTTTTTACTCGCAACGGCCCACCTCCGTGCCTCAACTTATTGTGCCTCTTCATGTTGCGCATTTCTCCTTCATAACTACAGTTTCATAGCCGCAAGTCACGTTCTTCCTTGATGGTGCAGAAGGCGTCAACTTCCCCACGGTTCCAGCTACTCTACAAGGGCAAAAAAAGAGCGCAGAACTGCCACTATTCGCACAGAGGCCTGACGAACGAACCAAACGGTGGACAAAGATCATGGCAAACCATTCAAGCCATCAAGTATCTCCATTCTCCAATTCTCCATTTTCCATTCTCCAAATGACATCACAGAAAACTATATACGTACCCGCGGATCTATAAAAGGAAGTGACAATATTTTGGGTACCTGTTGTGATTTGCTTGAAATAAATGTCTTCGTGTTGATTTGCTTTTTTGTTTCACGAATTATTGCGTTAATTAAGAGCAGGCAGATGCCCTTAACTTTCATGATGTCATTTACCAGGACCCGATTTTCCTTCGTTCAGCAAGTTTAAGCGCGCCACAAATGTCCCGCATGAGACAGCTATCGGCTGACTCACCGACATGGTGACGACCTCTATGAGGATTTAGTACAGGCCGCCGCTCGGACTGCAGCTTTTTTTTCAGCCAGCAGCTGTCTCATAAGGACGCCACCACTATATATAAAATGTGCCGTCTTCTAATGTAAACTAGCCAAAGAATGGACTGATACGATTCGTTCTAAAAAAATTACGTTAAAAATACGTTTTTTTCAAGCTCGGAAAGAAAAAGACATGTCAGACTTTGGATGTCTCACTAATCTTCCCTGTCCCTTTAGCTGTCACCGGCATGCGTCGGCGTGTCGCCGGCTTTTTTCGCCTCTGGTCCTAAGAGTCCGCACACACACACACACACACACACACACACACACACACACACACACACACACACACACACACACCACACACACACACACATATATATATATATATATATATATATATATATATATATATATATATATATATATATATATGTCAGTTTGTATGTGTACAAATAGTGAAAAAGTCGTTCACAATATGTCGACTAACACCGTTGATAATTGTAAACCACCTCGTTCGTTGAATTAGATATGGTACATGCTTACACGAGTGGTGCAATTGGCAGCTTTCTAGCGCTACTGCGAAAGCCATGCATGCATCACGCACCGTGCATTGCATGCATGCCATTCAACGAATGAGTCAGAATCTGATGCAAAGGGTCGATGGGAGCGACTTCCTCTAAAGTAGCAAAGTTGTTTTCGAATAGACCACTGTGAGGTCATTGCAAAAAAGACGCACGCTTACTTTTCATACTGGAATGGTGCAGGTTACCGATTACTAAATCATGGCCTATTCTCCGTTGGTCAAGGGGATAAGCGAGGGCATGGATAGAGTGGTCTGAGTATTCGCATGCCCTCGAACCACCGAAAAATCTGAACCAGACGGACGCCGAGGTCTCCTCCTGACCGTCTCTCCGTTGCCCTAAGTGATAGAGAGCGGACTCGTAATGGGGGCGGCTTCATCACTAGGTAATTGTAGTCCTCTGCTACCCGTGATGACGGGGTGGCCTCCTAATGATAGTCTCCTGTTACCGGTAATGACGCGGGTGGTTTTCTAATGGCAGTCCCCTTCTACCGGTGATGACGGGCGGTATCCTTCTTATGACAGTCCCCTGCTACCGGTGATGACGGGCGGTGGCCTTCTAATGACAGTCCCCTGCTACCGGTGATGACGGGCGGTAGCCTTCTAATGACAGTCCCCTGCTACCGGTGATGACGGGCGGTGGCCTCCTAATGACAATCTCCTGTTACCCGTGATGACCGGTGATGCATCCTTCTGCTCGTCTCCTGTTGCCATTGATGGTGGATGGCGGCCTGGTCCTGACCGTCCCCTGTTACCTGCGCTCTACCTGCGTCTCCTGACCGTAGTGACGAGGGCGACCTCCTTATGGTTGTCTTCTCCTACCCGTAACGATGGGGGCGGCCTCCCCATGACGTACCCTGTTGCTCGTGAGGGTACTTTTGGCTAGCCTTTAATAACATGTGATTATGAGCAGCCCACTAATTGGGGGCGGGAAAGCACAAGCCGAATGTTTAGTTCAATTCGATTGCACCCATGTCTGCTACATCAATGCCGCTGTAAGTAAGCCAATACTCATAACCGAAGGCGTTGATAATGGAAGGAGACAACTACATTCCAAGTCATTTTAGCCCACTTCTTTATGGGCGCTTCTGAATCCCCGTTCAAAATTTTTGCTCCCCGGTCCTTGTCGTGTTATAATAGATCATTGAAACTTCATGACGGCGGACAAGTGGTCTAGGGGTAAATTGCTTTAACCAACCAACCAAACTTCATGAGGTTTCCTAGAGTCCTCCTGCACGGATTCTGGAAAACAAATATTTGTTTTGGCTGAACAGGGGCAGCTTCATGCAGATTTCTGCAAACCTTGTTGAGGCAATTTTACAGTTTGTTTACCTTTTCAAATTGCTTTAACCAACCAACCAAACTTCATAAGGTTTCCTAGAGTCCTCCTGCACGGATTCTGGAAACAAATATTTGTTTTGGCTGAACAGGGGCAGCTTCATGCCCCTGATATTTACACATTGTCTCCATTAATGCTACCCAACAGCATTGTTGTAGGACACATGCATATTGCACATTTTGTGTTGCTAAATATGTACAGAAATTATCGAGACGGTTCCGGGGCATGGAACTAGGTGGCTTGCGGGGTTTTCAATATGGAAATAATGCAAGCTCCTAGCACACCATCACATCATTGTTGATTTCTTTGAAATTCCTATGGGGAAAGAATATAATAACTATTTGTATAGAATGATTAAGATCAGCATTGAACGGCGATGCATGTATACTGGGTATGATCAAATAAAGTGAATGGTTCGCAATACTTCGCGAGTAGGCAAGCCCTCGTCGTGTATGCTTTTAGCTTTTGCTTTCAGGTCAGGAAGTTGTTCGAGCGGAAGTCTATTGTCCGTGCTAACAAAATCCAAATCCATGATCCCATTACAGTCCCCGCACAGCATAATGCTTTAAATATCTCCCATTACGTCGACGGCATAGCCAGAATAGTCTAATCCACGGGATGGAAAACTGGGGACATCATTCGCGTTCAACATCCAAAACCCGATAATCATAGTGCTGTATACAAAATCCTGTATGGGTGGTGTGGAAAAACGTACATCGGTGAGACAGGCCACTCAATTATTAGCTGCATTAAGTGCAAGTATTAAGTATTAGCTGCTTAATATAAGTACAATTATTAGCCTCACAGCCTATTCTCTCTGAAAGCTAACACACTTTTTCACATCTAGGAGACCAAGCTTGGACACAGCATCCCAAATGTGGCCTGACATATGCACAGTAAAGCTTTCTGATGACTTCCTCACTTATGTATGATATATTCCTATGTATTGCCCCAAGCATTCTCAGTGCCTTTTTACTGGCTTCTTTGGTCTGTTCTGATGCCCCCAATTTTCTGTTCAGAATAACACCTGAGCCCTCCTGCTGAGTCACCGATAGTACTTGACCACCCATCAAGTATGGAGCCTTCATATGCTGCCTACCTAAATGCATGGTTTTGCGCTAATCAAAATTTAATTTCAGTTGCCATTGTTCGGACCACTTCACAAGTTCGTCTAAGCCTTTCTTCAGCGAGATATGTTCTCTGTGTCCTGTTATTGCCCCACAGACCTTCGAAACCTCCGCAAATTTCAAAACCTTCCAATAGTGGCCCCAGTACTGACCACTGGGGGACTCAATTAAGAACATTTCGTCATGATGACTGTACCATTTAGCATCACTTTCTGCTCTATCTGAGCAGAGAGTGATGCTATAACTTCATCTATCTGTCTATCTGAAAGCCACAACTCTATCGATTTTAAGATGCTCCCTGCAATACCATGGACCTGAAGCTGCATCATTAACCATTTGTGGGGCACCTTGTCAAAGGTCTTACTAAGGTCAAGATATGCGACAACAACTTGATTTCCCTGATCAAATTGTTCTGTAGCGAAATTCAAAAAGTCCAAAAGATTTCTGAGACACGATCGCCCTTCTCTAAACCCATGCTGAATATCTTGAATCAATCTGTTTCCTTCCAGATAACTAACTATTATATCCTTTAGAATAGTTCGATTACCTTGCAGAATAGGGATTTCTTACTGGTCCAAAATTTTCAACTTTCCCTCTTTCTCGTTTTTTGAAAATAGGAACTACATTTGTCCTTTTCCAATCTGCTAAAATTTCATTTTGTGAAACTAATCTACAAAATATTATACTGAGTGGAAAAGCTAGTTCCTTTTTAGCTTCCCGTAATACCAAAGCATAGCTTTCATCAGGTCCTGCTGCCTTGTTTGGGTATATTTCCCTGATATGACTTAAAACGATGTAATGAGATTGCATGTGAGGTGTCACTAGTACTAGCCCCAGGATGGCAGGAGGTGGCACTGGTGAAAGTTTTCTCTTCGTGAACTATAAACAATATCACTATCAATGAAATCAACATCTATCCGATAACAAGGAACTGAACAGTGGTGTGCGGTTGGCAGATTAGTTATATCTTCCAATGTAAACACTGATTTAAGCTCCTTGCTCAGCCCATCAACCATCTTACCGTCCTCACTCAATATAGTCCCACTTGTTTCCAGTGGACCGATCTTGCTAGAAACTTCACTCAGTTTGTAGAAACTGAAGATATATATGTATATATATTTATGCCTACAATATTGGAATCCCAGGCTTGGGAGGAGACATTTTCTACCTCATAGTGTTCCTGAATGACTCAGGAATTAATAGAGAAGGCAGGCTGGAACATCGCGGAACGATTATTCAGTGGGACGAGGACTTCCATCTCTATATTCCAAGAAATGTTATTCGGTTCAAACACTAGATTCCACATGTAATTGGAAGCGTTTCACTTAACCAAATGTTTCCAACGCCTGGATATATATATATATATATATATATATATATATATATATATATATATATATATATATATATATATATATATATATATATATGTATATATATATATATGCATATATATGTATATATATATTGTCACTTTATAAATGATCAAGTATAATTTTGCGGCGATGATACACAGGTAGCTGAGGCGTTGGGGGGACACGGAAAAAAACTGAGGGAGATAAATCGACACTTATCAGAAATTAGGAGGGGGACATGGTCCCCAATCCCCCTCAGTGGTTACATACATGGGTACATGAGTAACGTACTACCAACGTAATGTAGCGTAGCAACGTTTACGTACGTAACGTAACGTCGTCAAGTCACGTACTACCAAGACGTCGTTTGCGTGTTTAGTTGCGGCCGTAGATTACGTATGTGTAGAGATTCGAGGGCCTTCAGATCAGCGTTGTCCCTGGCTGTTGCTAGAATTTCTACTTTGAAGTTTGTGTTAGTGTCACTGTGTTCCATGTTAGAATGTTTGTCGATCATGTGTTCGCCTAAAGGTGTGTATTCTTTCCGAAGTCTGGCATCTCCAAAGTGCTCGTTGTACCTATCCCTGATGCTAAACTTGGTTTCTCCGACATAAAATATTCCAAGACAGCGGTTGCACGTTATTTTATAAACTCGGTGGTGTAGCTGCGCACACTGCTCATAGCACTTCGATTCCTTTCCTTGATACGCTGTTTGTAGTTCAAGCTAATGGTAGCTACACCACCGAACTGTACTTTAAACCAATTGTAGCCCCCATCATCTTGCACTATGATTCGGCCCACCCGATGGCCACTAAAGAGGCGGTTTTAACATCCTAAATGAGGAGAGCAGCACGAGTCTCCTCCGATACTATTTCGTGCGAGCGGAGCCTTGCGAAGATGACAACTCTTTTCCTGGAAAACGGATACCCAGCACATAGGGTACACTCCGCTGCTCGTGCTGTTCACCCTCACAACAGGAGTAGGATAAGTGGGCAACGTCGGCATCGAGCGGGTAGCAATCCCAACTATGTCTGCATGAGACTTCCTTTTGTCGATGACCAGCTATGTCGACAAGTAAATGCAGCCATCCGTTCGTCTCATCTAAACCATGTTAGGGTAGCCTGGATCGACCATGATCTGGATGATCGACAAACATTCTAACATGGAGCACAACGACACTAACACAAACTTCAAAGTAGAAATTCTAGCAACAGCCAGGGACAACGCTGATCTGAAGATCCTCGAATCTCTACACATACGCAATCTACGGCCGCAAATAAACACGCAAACGACGTCTTGGTATATCACATAAAATGACATAAACATAAATTATACTTTATGTATTACGCGTTATATTGGATATATGTCTATATATGTGCGTGCATGTATGTGTCGGTATGTATATGGACCATCGGCTCGGGCTTCCTCAGAGGATTCTATCTTGACCTAGTTGATATCTGGTTTGGAGTTTCTTGAAGTGTCTGCACCACTGAGGATGCTTTGCTGTGATTCACGTGTATTTTTGCACGTTTTTTCCCGCGTTTTTTTTTCTTCAATTGTTAACCCTTTACATTTTTTACATCACTCCTGACGATGGCCCCTGGCCGAAACGTTGAGTAATATAGCATAATCCCTAACGCTACTTTTGATGTAAACTCAGCACCTCCTGGTATATTGAACGTCGTACATTTCTTCTCACGTAATGTCTGAGAGCCATTTTTAAAGCCCAGGAGCACTTAAGAGCCATTTTTCGTTGTATTAAACGATTTAATGCACTATTTATAGAAGAAAACTCATTGGTTTACAGCACTCGAGATAGGAATCCAGTTTCGCCAGCATCTACACTATTCTGGCTTTTGTTTGTCAAAACTCGGCGACGAAAAAAAATATGTCTGCCAACTTCCGCGGCATCCACATGACTGAGGACGTTGTTTACGCGCAAATATATGAAACAAGAGCGCCGTGATTGAGCTCCACTGAAAAATCACAACTGGATCCTGCTCTTGGGCTGGTGGAGCTTTTGGTTTCATGGTGGAAGTTGGTGGAGGAAAAATCTCACTGGGTTTGCGACGAGAACGACCAGTGTAGGTTTGTGGAGGTCAGTGGAGCTGCAGGAACAGACCCAATGTTATGACCTTCTCGGATATAGATAGTAGGTATATGAGTTGTGGGAGTGTGATTTGTGAGTTTGATATGTTCACTAATAGCTGTTGAAAATTACAGTAGGTGGGTGGACCAAATGAGAGAGGAACTTGTGCCTAGGTGCCGAGGGTATCCTTCAGATATTGTCCCTCACACTTTCTTTATCTGAACAGAGTAAGAAAGTGTGAGGGGCAGTGCTTACCTACTTGAAGACCACCGGTGCATAGTTTGGTAATAAGTCATGCAAAATATTGGTCAAAGTAGATATAAAGTGCAAGAGAGCCTAGCCTCATGTTTCCTAACCATCCATGCAAGATATTTTTAATGGAATATTTCCAATCAGTTAATTTTCCCCCAAAAATTCAAATGAAAAACATAATAAACTAGATGAAACTGTTTTTGAAGAAAAATACTCAGCATTTTTTGTGGTAGTCTTCAAATTGAAAAATCTAAACATTTATTCATAGAGATGAAATGCATGTAGAACTTGTCTGGTTGTTATCCTAAATGGCATTTTGGAACTTGATGGAAAAACAGCTGCATTGGTCATGTAGCACTTTGCACTGCAATAACACTTTCAAGAACAATATTTATATTTAATCTTTAGAATGAGTATTTCCCTAGGAAAAGAAAAGCCTGACCTAATTGAACCTAACCATTGTTGCTTTGCAGAGGGGAAAATGTGTATAAGAATTGTATCCTAGATTGGTGTTAAGCCCATTCTATCCACTATGAACCTGGAGTACAAATGTGTTTTAAGAAATGAAATTTCTAATGAAGTGCATTAATTCCCACCCTGCTAGATAGGTATCTACATACCTATCTTAAAGCTAAATAATAACATGTCTTGCCTCTCAACTGAAAGGCATGCATTTGCATGGAAAGTGGGTATTAAGTGGTCCCAACATATTAAGCACCTTCATAAATATTTAATTGGAAAAGGAATTTCATTAAATTAGAAATTATCTTAAACTGCAAACTTACCAAATATTTACTCTAAAACCAGATTAGATGTATTCTTTCAAGAACAGATCAGACTAGATTAATCCAGGTTGCATTAGGTTAGGTTTCTAGTTCCTTTTTTTGTGAAAAGATATCAATAGAAGTTTAGAGGTTAAGCTAAGTTAAGATATGCTATTTTATGCCACCCATTTTCTTTCTTTTGAATATTATTTGATGCTGTTGCTGAACTTGAAGCCATTTTTGGCTTTATTCTGCCTGCCAACTGAAAAGTATGCATATACAGAGGACATTGGTGGTTACATCCACTTTCATAGACATGATACTGGAAAAAGCTAAGAATTCAAAATTGTCTGTAGCTCAGTGGTTAAGCTGAGTATGTCAGAGATACAGGATTCAATTTCATGAGGTGCAAAACCTTACTGCCAACAAGAGAAGCAGGTGATGCCAAATGGCCTCAGCTGCTGGCTGCATTGTGAAGCAACAACCAACCAGAGGAAATATTTCCCTTTCTGCATGAAATCTTCCTGAAATAACTACCTTTCACCTGATTTTTGTGTGGCACTGAAAGAACTCTATGATCTGACATGGTTTCCAAAGCTGTATATTATCCTACTATTCTATGTTGTATGTCTGATTGTTCTCCCTAAGGTTGGGTATATAGGATATAGGATACCCAGAGTTGGTACATATCCTGTGCATTTGGGTATATAGGATGCCCAGAGGTGGTAGCACCATCACCATTGGAGTAGGATGCACTGCATTTGTTTAAAAAGAACAATTTGTTCCAAATTTAATGCTCCACTTTTTTCCATTCTGAACTGTAGCTTCCCTTCCCTCTGATAACTTCGCATCTATTTGGCATACGGTTTCAAAATGGTCCAGAGTGGTTCCCGACGATGAAACCTGTCGGTTGTTGCCTGTTATACTGCCATCAGGTCATAAGGTGACAATGACATTAGGTGTTCAAGGTCATTTGATATGAAGTCACAAATTTATTTCTGGCTAAAGCTGTATCCCTAAATGAGTTAAACAGCTGAACTCAATGCTATTGTGTTCGTCACATTGAGACGGTTGCAGGGATACATGGGATGACCTTGATGGGTCAAATAATGCCACGTGACCTGAGGTCAGGTCACTGATACATTTACAGGTGTCTATTGACATATACATATACCTATCAATAGAACGACACAACACCAGCACACCAACATATCACTTAAAACTTTGACATGCTTGACAACCTTGTGTTCTTGTACTGATTACATGATTATATGTAAAATGGCAGGTGCCTATTGACATGTTCCTATCGATAGAATACACCAGCACACCAACATATCACTTCAACACCTTTACATGCTTGCCAGTCTTGTCTTCTGAGAGGGTGTGGATCCGTATTATTTTCTGACTCACAGGGCAGAACCTGTGGTGCTTTCTTGTTCCCCTGTTCATCATGGCTTTGGTGAAGCGGCCATTCAGCTCCTGCTCAGCCTTCTGCACTTCCTCTTTTGTGACATATAAAAACTTGATCTTTGTCACAGGCTGCCCGGCGAGAAATCGGTACATGTCCTCTGGTGTTAGGATTTGATATTTTACCGGTCGCCGCAGGCTCTCGAGGTGCGTGGCGCGTTTCACGGTGCCGCCTATACCATCGCACATTCCTTTCCCGTGGGACGTGGCGAAAAAGTGCCACTCATGTGTCACACCAGGGAAGTCGATGTCACGATAGCATACGTTCGCGAAGCTGTACTTGTTTTTGTATGGCACAGTGCATCCGTCCATGAAGTAATGCATTTTCATGAGCCCGGGAACCTCTTCCTTTATTGCTGGTACCAGTTGGCGCAGAAAGGCATGCACAGTGCTAGTTGTATGCTTTGTGGCATCAGATATCACCCAGAAGCTCTGGTGTCGCTGCCCTCCGTCTTGGCGCCAGTACACCACGAACAGGTGCACGGTGCTCTGCGCTGTGTCCCAGTGAAAACCTTGGGCGGCATCCTGCACCACGAAGGAGAAGTTCTCTTTAACGGTCTCCTTCAGATGCTTGAAGTGCGTTGACCGAGCCTTCGCCTCGAAGTGATGACTTTGTCAGCTTCACTATGGTGGAGCTCAGTCTCTCGATGCAATCGCCCTGGCTTGCGACGATTTCTTGTAGCGTGCAGCGGTCAGTGCTGTCCCACCGCTTGTAGTGGACATCCTCCTTACAGTCAACGTCGTCATTGTCTCGCTCTTCGACAATTATATTCAACATGTTCATAACACTTCCTCGCCGGGACACTCATCACACTCACCCATCATGGAGTCACGATTTTCTGAATCACACACAGCAGTGTCGATGGCCAAGTTATTAGTGGCAAAATTATAGCCATAAACGTGTTCGTGACCTCAGATGACCTTGAACGCCAGATGTCATGTGACCTTGTGACAGTGATAAATTATTCGTGAAATAGGGTGGAATATACCACTTTCTGAACACTCAATCAACATCCTTCACCAAGAAGTATCGACATCCTGCTCCTTGATAAATACTTATGAGGTCTTCATGTCTCCTTTCTGACAGTATCTCATTTATAAGTAGCATTATCTCATGTGCATTCTCTCAGTAAGGAATGGTGGTACATGAAAATTTAGCGATGCAATTTCAGGTAAAGGAATTACCTAGAGTGTGATATGGCATGCAATACCAGATTATATCATAATTATTGTTCTCCCTATTCCGACTATAACTCTTCTTAAATTGTCAATATCAAAACAAACGATAAAGGTGCCAGCATTTACACCTACACCATTGGATGAAATTTGAGTTTGAAGAGATCAAAAGCATTTTAAAGGACACTAATTCCATGACAAATTTCGACATCCTACTGTGCTCGTTTCGACATCTCACACCTAACGAAAAACCAATATTTTAACCTTGCCTTGTGACCTGATGTCAGTGTAGCAGATACCAACTGACAGGTTTGGTCATCAGGGGTCATTCTGGACAATTTCGACACCGTATGCCAACTAGATGCGAACTTATCAGCGGGCAGGGGTCCCAAACAGTGTGATGTGTCAACATTGCGAGCCCCAAAAGTCCTTTTTGGAGATCGAACCCCACGTTTTTTAAATTTATATATATATGAAAAAGCATGAATAGGGCTCAAATGCTCATCACACAAAAGCTTTAATTTCAGCATCGAAAAGGTCAAGGTCACGACGCAAACACTGGGTCACGGAGTCACGTGACCTACTAAATTGAAAATAGAAAATCCGAGATAGCCAACTTGTTCCTTCATTCATCCTAATTGAACAAAAAGAAAGTTAAATGAAATAGTTCTCTTAGCCTTGGAGGTATGGCCTCCTCACTGACCTTGGGAAACTTGCAAGGACTTTATTTTGGGAAATAGTTTTTTTTTGTTCACCATAAATGAATTATTCGTCCTTGAAATCTCCGGTACACAACTTGTAAAGAAAATAAAGAATGGTCGGACGGTAAATTGGAAATTTTTAGGTTGAGTTACTGTGCCCCCAGTGCCATATTGTAGTTATATTTAGTGGTTCAGAACATAATTATCCAAGAAGAAAATAGGTGTCTACTGCATACTATTTTATCATAATGTTCCACATTTTAATGCCATATCTGAACTTGGATCATGATGTTTCATCCCTTCATGAGCCCTTTGGTTCATTGAGGGAGAATATACATCAGAAGGATGCATGGAATGGGAACACATTCCATAATTTCGCAAGTCTAGCAAGTGACATTATTGCCACAATTGCTTTGCAGAACAGAGATATTGGCATCTGAGTGCTGCCTTTGATGGAAATGTACCTTTTTCCTGATCTGCATCTTTAAAGAGAAAAGAAATAAGCCAGTGAAAACTCCAATACCAGTGGATCAAGTATGTCTTGTATTATCATGGATGCACAAAGCAGGTTTTTGGGTTGACTATTTGAATTGTCATGGGAGTATACCATTAGTGGCACCACTGATTTTGGATGGGGAGTGGAGATGGTCCATTCACCATGTCTGAATGAATCCATTCCTCCATGCAACACCAATGGGCAAAATGTTTAACTCCTTGACACTTGGATACTGGAGTTGCCCTGTTTCTCCCCCCATGCACCCACAGTGCATATATTAGGTTTATGGGCAAATGTGCATTCGTTTGTGCATCTACATAGATGCAATGTGTATTTATGTGTATGTGTATGCATATGCACAATGAGATATAACATTACGTCTTTTGGTAAAGTGGCTGCTATAATTTGGTATAACTGTGAGCATTCTTTACAGAACAAAGCTGTGAATCATGGGGAGCCTTTTCAGCAAGAAGAAGGAATCCCGCATCACTGAACAGGATAAAGCCATTCTGGTTTGTATGCTGGTGTATAATATTTTTGTTAGATGGACATCAGGATGTGTTGATTTTTGCATGGTGATTCCCTAGTGTACCCTTGTTTGGGAACCAAGCATTTGGCTGATTTAAGGAGTGCTAAGTCCTCCAGAATTATTGATCTTCTAGGTTCTATGTGTTGTTCAATTTCAGTGACCTTGCCCAGCTATCATGTATGAGGCTTGGCTTATACATTGATCATGCCATAACCATTTGCAATCTGTGCATTACATTCCATCTGCATGGCCCCTTTCCCTCATAAGTACTTGCTTTCATCACACTTAATATTACCTTTTAGTATCTAGATGCAAAAACTGTATGTCTTGCTGATTGTTTCTGTGTAATGTGTCTTACTGCAGTATGTGTTTTATTCCACAATGTGTGGTTCTGCTCAGCTCTAGTCTATAACATCACATCATACTAGGAATATTGTTTGGGCAGGAGTATTGGATGTTCAGTTCATAACCAAGCTGTAGGGAATACTTCTTTAGCCACACCATTAAGGACATGACTGATTTTATGTCTAGTATGTAATGTTTTTAGTCCTTGCGCCTGAAAATTATGACATGGAACCAACAGGTGGAGGCTTTTAAAACAGGCACACACACACAGTGGACATTTAGCTTAAGACTAGTACAAATTAAAACAATTACATTTTCTCATATGCTGTATGTGATCGACCAGCAACTGAAAAAGCAGCGCGACCAGCTGAAGCAGTATACGAAGAAGATCCAGAACACGCTGGAAAAAGATCGACTGATGGCAAGAACACTCATCAAAAATGGACACAAGTCGTAAGTGCAAATTTGTCTAATTTTTTCCTTTAATTACAGTCTGATGATAACTGGCATATGTTAAGTGTTAGCAACATCATATTTTGTCTTGCCAGCACTAACCTATGTAGTATAGGTATCGCTTTATATCCTTGATAGATTCCTGCAGTTGGGTGGGGATGGCTGAGTGGTTAAGGTGTTGGGTTTTGGGTACCAAAGGTCCCGGGTTCGACACTAGCGCCGCTCGATAGACATCCTTCCCAAGAAGTATCGACATCGTACCTCTTGGTGCGTTTACTGTCTCAGTGTCTCGCTTCTAAAAATGTGTACATGTGTATTATGCCTATCCTCCCTAATGCGGATTGCGATACAGAAGTATCTTGTGATACAATTTGCGGTGATATTAGATGCATAGCTGATACACATAGCATACCTATTATGCATTATTTTGTACAATGCCATTTGTATAGTATATTGTGTAATTGTATCAATTATACAACATACACATATGACTACACCATGAACTCAAAATTCAGCTTGAATGACTGACGATATTTTAAACGACATACTTCCGTGACAAATTTGTGCATACTACCGTACTCGATTCGGCATCTCACATCTAGCGAAAAAGGCCAATTCGTTAACATGGCTTCAGCGGGACAAAGACCAATGTTAAGAACATGGATGCTCTGGACGACAAAAAGCCGGAACTGGCCTATTCTTGTAGCTTTATCGATGGGAACAATACACAGCGTGCCGACGCCTATCCCGTGTGTGGTGTACATTATTTCCCTGGCGTGGCACTGATCCTGAGTGGCACATGCGAGACAGTAACGTGTCATCGTGTCATGCGTTGCAGGCGCGCGAAGCTTCTGCTAAAGAAGAAGCGCTTTCAGGAGACTCTTCTGACGAGGACGGAGGGAATGCTGGACAACATCGAGCAGATGACCCATGACCTAGAATTCGCGCAGGTCGAGATGAAGGTCAGGTCATTCATCGGGGGCCGGGATGCATGACGCTACGTCTTGTTTCGTTGCCAGCGATGGCAGCTATCGTTCACCATCAATCTACTATTTAAGTGTGGGGGGGGCATCAGTCACCAAGTTGGACCGAAATCTTGGAAAATATGCTTGACCAACTCCCAGACCTGTATGACATCGATGGATGTTTTGGTGTAACCGGTGGTTGAGTGAGAGATGCTGCGTGATACAGTAATTATCTGGCTAGTGTATGCATTTGGGTCTCTCACAGATATTGCCAAAACCTGGTCTAAATCACCCCTGCGCCGACGATGCTTCATGTCATCGATCGCTTGTAGGAGTACTGGCAGGGCTTTGACGCCATCAAGCCTGGAGGGAGGAAACGGTCCCATTGCTAAATCTAGCAGACGTGGAGCGGAAGTGACAATGATTGGCATTAATTTCCCGACAATGTACAACGGCTCGTGCACGCGTGTATTCCGTCGTATCGATCACGGACGACTGTGCGACAGGTCCTGGACGGTCTCAAGGAGGGAAACGTCGCCCTGAAGAAGATGCATGACCTAGTCAGCATCGACGAGATTGAGCGCATCATGGATGAAACTCAAGACGGAATAGAGAAACAACAGGTACGCGAAACGATCAGCCTCAGCCGGTAGCCGTACGGTGCTAGAACCTCTTGGAACTGACGCCTTTGTGACCCTTTTGTGTGTGCCGCTGGCCTGGAATGGATCTCCCACCTTAAGAATGAGTAGTTCCTTGCGAACGGTATTGTAAGATAGTGTCGTTTGTGAACCATTATCATTTGGTTGGAACATAGTGTGACATCTAAACAAGCAACTTCAAGTGCATCCGAACTGGTGCGGCTTTGAGCGTTTCCTGGGTCAGTCGAAGTGCACCATTAACCCTAAGTAGAACGCTCGCTTAGGTTATCACACGATAACAGTAAAACGGCGCGCACCGTCATGGCATATTCAGTACTTTCTTCTTGATTAGTTTCCCATCTGCAGTGAAAATTTTGACCTCATGTCTTGTCAGGGCATTTACCTAGCTCACGTCAAAGAGGACAACCTCCAAAAGTGTATGAGGATCGGTAATCTATGCACATGAAGAGATAATGAAATGAAAATTGCTACGCGAGTACAATTTGGCAGTGTCTCTAAAATGGGTATCTCGGATTTTTGTTTGGGGTCAGGTTAGTTGGTTATTTGTTTCTCACGTCGACCCTTGAGTTATGCAGCATCGCCAATCTGTCACGCCGATTGGTCGAGGGCGAAGAGTAGCGACAGATGGGACTCGAACCCACAACCATTCAATTGTGAGATGGGCAGCTTACCCCTTGACTACTTGTTCGTTTGGTGTCAGGTGAAAGACCTGAGTTCACAGCCAATTTTGGCTCATTTTGGGGAAATTTTCATATTTGTGTAATATGCATGCATTTTATCAACATTTTTTTTACCTTGGTACGCATGCAAAAACATCCTAAGAAGTTCTTTATCGAATTTCTTTTGACCGCCGCCAGGTGGCTTCAGGTCAGATCACGATCAAGTGTGCAGTATGGGCCCAGGTTATGTAGACACTGTTATGTTATGGTATATTTATTGGTCAGGCTTGAGGTCAGATCATTATAAAGTGTGCAATATGGGCTCAGGTTATGTAGGCACTGCTATTTTATGGTTTATTTCCAGTTCACATGCCCTAAATTGCGTCATAGTTGCATAGCACGATCTACACTACCCCAATATGTTGATATAAAATGTATTTGAAGATCTCCAAAACCGACATTTTTGTTTTCAGTATTATACAAAAGTGGAATTAAGACCATTTTTGGACCCTATTCGTGAAGGCTTTCCGATGGTACATCGCTCGATTGCGTGCACCTCTTAGTTCGGAGGTTAGACGAGGGTCTTTATAACCTTGGACGGTGTGAGGATCTGACCAGGCTGCATGACCAATGCAGTCGCCGAGCCCCTAAATTCCTAGGATCTGACCAATTAGACGGCGCGGCTTAAGTTACATTGGGTACCTGATCTGAGTCAGCCATCAGCTCTTCACGACATATTTCCTCGGCCGTTGGTCTACCAGGTAAAACGGTCGGCTTATCCCACATTTAGTCATTTAGCTTATTCGCTTTCTGTTAAATACTGATTGGTTCCGTTTCTCCTTCGTTTTGTGCTTGTATCTCATCAAAAGAAGGACCTGAGCTATGTTTTTGGATCTTTAGCGCACCGTCACCATGACATTTGCACCATGTCCCTAGGTTTTGGAAGTAAAGATGGAGCTTTAAGCGACCATGTTTGATCCATCCAATTACATCTACCAATTTCATTTCGTGTGCTTCCATATCAACGCACCAAATGGCAAACCGGCTTTTTTGTTGTTCCTGCCACAAAATCAGGCTGCACGAATCCCGTAAAAAGTGTCAAAAAGCTTTATGCCTCCGTCGGTTCACTATCGCATCATGGCATCTTCTGTTCCCGCGTTATGTTCTTATCGCCTTTACAAGCGGCAGGCTGATGTTGGACACACAGTGACAACTGGGAACATCTTGTCGCCGGCTGGGGGTGGTAGTCTGCACACAGTGACAACTGGGAACATCTTGTCGCCGGCTGGGGGTGGTAGTCTGCACACAGTGACAACTGGGGACATTTGTGCCGGCTGGGGTGGTGTCTGCACACAGTGACGGCTGGGGACATCTTGTCGCCGGCTGGGGTGGTAGTCTGACACAGTGAGGTGGGGACATCTTGTCGCCGGCTGGGGGTGGTAGTCTGCACACAGTGACGACTGGGGACATCTTGTCGCCGGCTGGGGGTGGTAGTCTGCACACAGTGACGGCTGGGGACATCTTGTCGCCGGCTGGGGGTGGTAGTCTGCACACAGTGACGGCTGGGGACATTTTCTGGGGGTGGTGTCTGCACACAGTGACGGCTGGGACATCTTGTGCCGGTGGGGTGGTAGTCTGCACAACGGCTGGGGACATCTTGTGCCGGCTGGGGGTGGTCGTGACCTGGGACATTTGTCGCCGGCTGGGGTGGTGTTAACAGTGACGGCTGGGGCATCTTGTCGCCGGCTGGGGTGGTAGTCTGACACAGTGACGGCTGGGGACATCTTGTCGCCGGCTGGGGGTGGTAGTCTGACACAGTGACGGTGGGATTTGTGCCGGCTGGGGGTGGTGTCTGCCGTGACGCTGGGAATCTTTGCCGGCTGGGGTAGTCTAAGTGACAACTGGGACATCTTGTCGCCGGCTGGGGGTGGTAGTCTGCACACAGTGACGGCTGGGGACATCTTGTCGCCGGCTGGGGGTGGTAGTCTGCACACAGTGACGGCTGGGGGTGGTAGTCTGCACACAGTGACAACTGGGAACATCTTGTCGCCGGCTGGCGGTGGCGGGTTGCACACAGTGACAACTGGGGACATCTTGTCGCCGGCTGGGGGTGGTAGTCTGCACACAGTGACGGCTGGGGACATCTTGTCGCCGGCTGGGGGTGGCGGGTTGCACACAGTGACGGCTGGGGACATCTTGTCGCCGGCTGGGGTGGCGGGTTGCACACAGTGACAACTGGGAACATCTTGTCGCCGGCTGGGGTGGCGGGTTGCACACAGTGACAACTGGGAACATCTTGTCGCCGGCTGGGGTGGCGGGTTGCACAGTGACAACTGGGAACATCTTGTGCCGGCTGGGGGTGGTAGTCTACACAGTGACAACTGGGAACATCTTGTGCCGGCTGGGGTGGTAGTCTGAACAGTGACAACTGGGAAATCTTGTCGCCGGCTGGGGGTGGCGGGTTGACACAGTGACAACTGGGAACATTTGTGCCGGTGGGGTGGCGGGTTGCACACAGTGACAACTGGGGATCTTGTCGCCGGCTGGGGGTGGTGGTCTGCACACAGTGACAACTGGGAACATCTTGTCGCCGGCTGGGGTGGTAGTCTGACACAGTGACGGTGGGGACATCTTGTCGCCGGCTGGGGGTGGTAGTCTGCACACAGTGACGGTGGGCTTTGTGCCGGCTGGGGGTGGTAGTCTGCACACAGTGACGGCTGGGGACATCTTGTCGCCGGCTGGGGGTGGTAGTCTGCACACAGTGACGGCTGGGGACATCTTGTCGCCGGCTGGGGGTGGCGGGTTGCACACAGTGACGGCTGGGGGTGGTAGTCTGCACACAGTGACGGCTGGGGACATCTTGTCGCCGGCTGGGGGTGGTAGTCTGCACACAGTGACGGCTGGGGACATCTTGTCGCCGGCTGGGGGTGGCGGGTTGCACACGTCTTGCGTTGCTAATCTGTGACGGTTGTTAATTGGGGAGGTTAGCTTACTGTGGACCCTGTGTAAGCGCCGAGTTGGGCGCAGAGGTCGAGCGATGCTTATTCCACAACTGGGTAAATTTATTCCGCCGTAGGTGGCGCTTATAGCATCGCCTTTGATGTTCCCTGAAGCCCAGTAACTCACGTAACGAGGCGAAATTCCCCCGTGACGGCAGGGTCGTTAGCAGAGAAGTACAATAGTCTGAACAATGGTGTGCAATAGTCCGGGCAATGGCAAAGTACAATGATGTTATGGGTGCAATATAATCCACATGGATTGACGCACCCTAAAACCCTAATAATCATCATCAATGGTCCGGGCATGCCAATGAGCGGTTTGCCGGTTTCAGGAGATCGACGAGCTGCTGTCTGGCCAGCTGACTGCCGAGGACGAGGACGCCGTGCTGGCCGAGCTGGACGCGCTGGTGGCGGCTGAGGCCGAGCTGCCAGAGGTGCCGGACGAACCACTGCCCGAGCCGAGGCCCGAGTCGGGCGAGCCGGCCGAGCCGGCCGAGGCCGAGTCGCCGCCGCGCCAGAAGCAGCGCGAGCGCGTGCCGCTCGCCGCGTAACGGCGGCGAGGCGTGGCGCAGCGCGTCAGATCTGACATCTGCCGAGTACCGGTGTGTCTGAGCGGTTCCGGCTGCTCCGGCGTTCCGGTTCTCGTAGTCGCCGCGTGTCCTGTTCCGGCGTCTCCGACGTTCCCGGGCGTTCACAGTTCGGGCGTCTCAGGTGACCCGTGGTCAGTGTACCGATGTTCGTGGACGCCTCACGACGAAGCCGCCACATGATTGTAGCCGCCGCCACGACCTTCCTTTGCGACAGTCCGTCAGGAAGACTGCTGCCGGATGCGACGACACAAGATCAGGATTTCCACCTGTGCTTGTTGGCAATCAGCCAAGCTGCTGACAACACTGCCGTCCTGCGGTTGGATCGGGATCGACTCGGACAGAAGTGCAGCGCGACTGCCGAGACGGGTCCGGCTCGGCCCAGTCTGGCCGGTGGCCGGGACTCGTGTGTCCGGTGGTCGGGGATTTTGCGTCCGGTGGCCGGGGCTCATGAGTCATGTGGACGGGACTCATGTGTCTGGTGACCGGGGGCTCATGAATCAGGTGACCGTTGGCCGGCTACGTCGCGTGCCGTGCGGTTGGACTGGTCCGTGGTGGGGACTCATGTGTCAGGTGACCGGGGCTCGTGAGTTCGGTGGCCGGGACTCATGAGTCCGGTGGCCGGAGCTCATGTGTCCGGTGGCCGCGGCTCGTGAGTTCGGTGGCCGGGACTCATGAGTCCGGTGGCCGGAGCTCATGTGTCCGGTGGCCGCGGCTTGTGAGTCTGGTGGCCGTTGGCCGGCTACGACGCGTGCCGTGCGGTTGGACTGGTCCGTGGTCCGTGGTGTCCGTCGCGTGCCGTGCGGTGGGACTGGTCCGTGTCGCGAGGCCGCAGAGCCGCTGCAAGGCCGCGGGTGACAGTCCGGCTATGATTGAGGCTGCGCCTGGTGACGGCGGCCTGGGCGGCTGGAGGCGATGGTTGGCTGCTGGCGGCTGGCGGACCAAAAGTCGCGTCCGTGTTGTCTCGGCGCAGGTCCGCCGCTCTTCCGGGAGCTGTGACGTATGTGGGTGTCCCGAAACGCACGTGATATAGTCAGCGTTCTGGGCTGCGGTGCCCATGTGTTCACCTGGTGCGTGTGTGTGTGTGTGTGTGGAGTCCAGTGTCCATGTGTTCACCTGGCGTGTGTGGAGTCCAGTGTCCATGTGGTCACCTGGCGTGTGTGGAGTCCAGTGTCCATGCGGTCACCGGGTGTGTGCTGGGTAGGTCGAATGGTGCTAACTGACCACATCAGACTGATGAGCCATGCACATATTGCCAAGCCTCGAGAGAAGCACGGCCGCCGTGGTGTTCCCGCCCGCACTCGGTCATCTGGTGTTATTTGTCGCTGAGTGACACCAGATGACCCACCCGCACTCGGCCATCTGGTGTTATTTGTCGCTGAGTGGCACGAGATGACCCGTCTGTACTCGGTCATCTGGTGTTATTTGTCGCTGAGTGGCACCAGATGACCCACCTGTACTCGGTCATCTGGTGTTATTTGTCGCTGAGTGTGAACGGCACCGCTATCTTCTCGTTCTAGCAGGTTAGTTGTGGAAGTATCGGTGCTTCTTAAGCTGGAGCTGGCACATTTGGTGATCAGTTAGCCTAGCCCGGTCGCAGTCCTATCAGGGACAGTGTGAAAGTATTGATGCTTTCGAATGTGCCTTCTACTCCTGCTGTACGCCCAGCCCACCAGTACTGACGTGTGGTCTGCCCTCAGTGTGCTTTTTCTCAGCTGTGTTCCTCTTTCTGTCGAAATTCAGGAATAATGCTGCTCGTCTGTTAGATGGCAAGAGTTACGTTGATAGACTTTGATTCCATGCGGGTCGTTGCATGCATCGGACAACCTGCTCCTAAATTGACAGTGAAATCAGGTTGTGGCGTTCCTGATTCGAATATGATTCTTGAACCAGTCGATCGTTCAACGTTTGAGTGCAAGTTGCATAGCTGTTCGACAGTACTTTGTAAATTTTCTGTACGGTGTGACAACCACCAATGCACTTATATTGCCTCGACATTTTTCCATTGCCTTTGTACAGACGTCCAAGAACATCAGGTCGCGGCGTTTTACCGACATTCGCCGGTGCCTGCTCCCGAGTATGGATAAAGTGTAGCTTCTGAGACTGCCCGATAGGTGCTGAGGAAACTAACACAAGACATACTAAGTGTGCAGCTGTTTTATACGGTGGTATCTGTATCGTTGGGAGCGGTATAGGGTATGCACAGCAAGCATGACCTCGGCGCCAGTACCAGTGTTTGTTCCGAGTGCAATGTAGTGCTATGCGGAAAGTACATTACAATTGACACAAAAAAGAACACTGTCCGCGTTATTGCAGGCGGCTACATCGGCCTTGTTTGTTTAAACGCTTTCACCTTGTATTGAGCCTCCCTGTGTCTGTAAACATTTCTTATAGATGACATCAGCTATTCTAAGTTAATGTAGTCAACAGGTTTGTTTGTTGGGTGATTCACGGCACACTTTATGCACATTCACGGCTAATGGCGCCGCCCACACTGTTTCTTCGGTGGGCCGCGCGATTTGGAAATTTCCGGAATGGTGTGAGTGTCGAACCCGGTACCTTTGGTACCCAGAGCCCAACACCTTCACCACTCGCCCTTCACCACCACTTGCCCTGAATTCATCGTATTATGTACTTGGTATAATGTCTGCGATGCATCCGTATGACCGAAGCAGTCGATGCGTCCCTGAGCCCAAATAACCAGCCATACGATGCATCCGTATTATACGCATGTGTGTGCTACAGTTTTAAAGTGCGTTCCAGGGTATCTCTTTCGATGTTGACGTGAAAGAATACAGTGATTGTTCTGATTGGGGTTCTTACTAAATTGTCTGGTTGGCTGGATGCAATATGATTAAGTTCGGAAGAATTGGTAGTGGGCGCAAATGATCAATTCCGGTCGAAGCGCATGCAAACTCAAATAACTAACTCATGAAATATCCGTAGAAAACCATATATAGAGGGAAACAGCTTCATCCCATCCTGAGTCTTATCTATTTATGTGTATATATATCTATATATATATATTAGGGTGTATTGTCGAATAACTGTTTATTTTTATGTGCTGTGTTACTATGAATTTATTGGTCCCTGGCATGTCTAGACTCAGAAAATGTAATTTTAAAAAATCTGGATAAAAAACCCAGCCTGCGCCGAGCGTGGCAAGTTTGACCCCTTACAGTGACGCCCGGCGTTGAAGTCTCCTCGTTAGTTACGCGCACACTAACACCAGGCGGCGGCTTGAGCCGCGCCGCCGCGCCCAAGGGCAGGTGTTTTTTAGCGTCTGTTAACCAGTGGTGGATCCAGAAGGGGGGCCATGGGACCATGTCCCCTTCCTTGGGCCCTGAAAAAGGGTACCTTGGGCTCCGAAAAATGGTCCCTTGGGCTTCGAAATGAGGAGGACGATACCCAACCCGAGACCGGCGAGCGAAATTTTGAAAGGCTCACCAACATGGCTCTGGCCGCCGACCGTTGCGGCGTCTCCAACCGCGCTGTGTGCGCCATTATAAACGGCTTCCAACAAGACATCGGGCGGATTTCGGAAACCAGCACAAAATTGATAGTAGACCCCATGAAAATGTACCGGGAAAGGGAGCGTGTGAGAAATATGGCGGCCTCGGCGAGCGCCGAGCAGCACGGCGACATAAAAGCACTATATTTTGATGGCCGCAAAGACAAAACATTCACCGGCAAATCGACCACAATGAAAGAAGAACATGTGGCGGTGGTGGTGGAGCCTGGCTCAAAGTACCTCACACACTTCACTCCGGAAAGTGGACGAGCCATCCACCAAGTGAGGAAACTGACTGACATCGCCATTGACAACGCCGCCGACGTCAGAGTGCTCGGCTGCGACGGCACCGCCGTTAACACCGGCAGGGATGGCGGCGCGTGCCGGCTCTTTGAGCTGAGCCAAGACTCGCCTCGTGCCGTCCACTGGTTCGTCTGCCAGCTCCACGCGAATGAGCTGCTCCTGCGGGCGGTGTTCACCGAACTGGACGGCTCAACCACCGGGCCCAAGTCCTTCTCGGGACCGCTGGGTCGGGCCGCCAGTGGCGACGTCCACCGCCTAGAAGTGGCGTCGTTCCGCGCTGTGGCGGGGCCACTGCCAGACCTCCCGGACCAGCTGGTGGCTGACCTCAGCACGGACCAGCAGCTTCTCTACCGACTCGCCAGAGGGGTGGATGCCGGCAAACTTCTGGAAGGCAGCGACGCGCATCGCCAGATCGGACCTGTTAATCACGCCAGGTACGTACGAGCCGTTGTCAACAACCGAAAGTGTCTAAACTGAAATTCAGACACTTAAGCGCGCTAGTCAATTCATGTCAATGGAACGGGGAAGGTGGGGGGTCATGTCCCAATTATTTCAGTTCTCAAGTATATTAGCTTTATAATATTTGATACTACAATTTTAGATGAGAAGTGTCTTTATAAGACAAGAGTGGCCCAATGAGCCAATGTTCATTTGTCATTCTACATCAACATTAGTTTTCTGTCCGTTTGCCTACGTTTTTTTATTATAAATTTTATATAGCTTGTCTAACGCTGCCTTGGCGGCTATCGCAGGTGGCTCACACTGGCCGCGCGACTGCTGCGCGTCTACATCGGGTCAGCGTCACCGACGGCCGAGTTGACCCAGGTGGTCGCATTCCTGATGGGTCACTACATCACTATGTGGTTCTACATCAGGGCCAACAGCACCTGCACTAGCGGCACCTTGAACAGCATGCGAAGCGTGGAGCTCCGACGGATGCTGCCCACTCGGCTGCAGGACATTATCAGGCCAGTGATGCAGCGGAACGCCTACTGGGTACATCCGGAGGCTGTTCTGCTGGCGATGGTGGCGGACTCTGACGCTGCGGTGCGCGCCCGGGCCGTGGGTGTGATCCAACGGTGTCGGCAGCAACCGCAAGAGGGAGTCAGACCGTTCAAGCTGCCGACCATCAACTTCGCCGCCACCCACTACACGGAGCTGCTTGACTGGGAGAAGGAGCTGATCACCGAGCCGCCGCTGACAACCGACCTCACGGACGTCGAGCTACAGGGCATCTGCAGCCAGCCACTCCAAGTCGCCTCCTTCCCCGTCCACACTGTGGCGGTGGAGCGGGCGATGAAGGTGGTGACCGAGGCAGCCGGCGCGGTGATGGGCGAGGAACGCAGGCATGGCTGGATCAGCAGCCGGCTCGCGCACCGCCGGCAGCTGCCAAGCATCCACAGCAAACAATCTTTCGTGAAATCTCTGGCTGAAGATGTATAAATAAACGGTATGTCTGTCGTTGAATAGCAGAAATTCGTTCTGGGGTGTCGTGTTAACAGCAGTGGCGGATCCGGATTTGCTCAAGTAGGGAGCGAAAGACTTTTGGGCCCCCTTTGGTTGTTGGGCCCCCTGTAACTTAGAAGGGCCCCCTTCAAAATTAGTGAATTTCTACAATATTTTTAGTAAAAATGGCTCTTTTGGAGCCAAGAAAGGCCCCTGGGGACAAAATGGGCCCATTTTTTCGAAGCCCAAGGGACCATTTTTCGTAGCCCAAGGTCCCCTTTTTCAGGGCCCAAGGGAGGGGACATGGTCCCATGGCCCCCCTTCTGGATCCACCACTGGTTAACAGACGTTAAAACACACCTGCCCTTGGGCGCGGCGGCGCGGCTCGAGCCGCCGCCTGGTGTTAGTGTGCGCGTAACTAACGAGGAGACTTCAACGCCGGGCGTTACTGTAAGGGGTCAAACTTGCCACGCTCGGCGCAGGCTGGGTTTTTTATGCATATTTTTTTTAATTACATTTTCTGGCTCCAGACATGACAGGGACCAATAATATCATAGTAACACATCGAGTTTTTCCGGATGATACACCCTAATATATATGCATTCATACTTTTGAAAAGTTTGCGATATTTAGAATACAGCTGATAATAGCTATCTTTTAGCTTCGGGTCTGTACAGTGTCGAGCAATGTGAAGGAAAAAGCTTGCGCGAGTACAGTACAATAATATATGTACGCGTTGCACAACCTATGTGCAACATTACAAAACACTGGAGATTATGTATTTGCATATGTCGTGCGTATGGGTGCGCTCGTGCGCGGCTGAGGCTCGGCCCTGGATGAATTAACGCAGAATGCTGGCGCATTTGCACGCACGCTCTCAGCAAAGGCATGGTCTCAATTCATGTTCACTGGCTTTTTATAACGAAAAAAAGGTTACTTCACTTTGGTAGTATCGATATTGTTGGGCATAATTTGAAGGAACGAATGGTTATTTTAAGGATAAATGTCAACGTCAGTAACAATGCCGTGGCGTAGCCAGGGGCGATGGGGGCAGCCAACCCACCCCCAGGAGGGTCGAAGGAGACCCGCAGGGCGTCCGTCCAGGGGGTCGTAGTGACCCCCTGGACCAGTGTAGGGCCACTGGACCGACGAAAGGTTCGGGGCGACGAAGAGGGTCCCGTGTCAACGGAGAGTGCTCTCAGGAAGATGCCAAGGGCCCTTGCCCTGGTTAAGACATTAAGGGTTAACGGAGGGGTCTCGGGCTGATGGAGAGGGTCCAGTGCCAATATAAAGTGCCTTTGGGCTGTCCGAAGTCCAAGCCGAAGGGAGGGGCCCTGACCTGATCGACAGGGCCCAAGCGTTTGAAAAAGGACCTCCAGCTTGCCGGAAAAGGCCACGGCCTTTTCCGTCAGGCTTGCTTTGGTCCGGCAAGCTTCCGGCGGCAAGTGCCTTGTCGTTAGAGATGACCCGTGGGATGACTGAGGGGTGGGCCCTATTTGCCGAATAGGACCTCGGGCCGTCAGAAAGGGCCCTTGGGCGGTTTAATAGACCCAGAGCCGTTTAAGGGCGCCTGACCTGATTGGAGGGGCCAAGCTGTTGAAAGGGGGTCTCCGACCTGATAGAGGTGGCCCTCGATCGCTAAGAAGAGTCCCTGCACCGACGGAGGAAACCCCAATCCGCGGGAGGACCCGGACCGCCGGAGAGGGCCCACACCCAGCATGAAGTGCCCCTGTGCCGAAGGGGGCCGAAACCGCACAGCGTAATAGAGGAGACCAACGCTTTTGAAGAGGGGACTCCGACCAGACGGTGAATGCCTTGAGCTGTGACAGGAAGTCCCTGAGCCGACGGATGGGCCGCGGGCCGGACGTGCAGAGCGACTGGGACGGCTTTGGCTCACGCCGGGGCATCTCCTGCCAGAAGTGCGGAGGTGCCCCGGCACTACTACCACTGGCGCTGGAGCAGGATGACCTCTCGCAGAGGGTACTGACACCCTGCAGGCTGGCCGACACCGACTGAGAACGACCCTGCACTGACCGCATGGCCGGCGTCGTCAGCCCCCTCTCCCTCTCACTCTCCCTCTCCCTCTCCCTATCTCCCTATCTCTCCCTCTATCTCTCTCTCTCTCTCTCTCTCTCTCTCTCTCTCTCTCTCTCTCTCTCTCTCTCTCTCTCTCTCTCTCTCTCTCTCTCTCTCTCTCTCTCTCTCTCTCTCTCTCTCTCTCTCTCTCTCTCTCTCTCTCTCTCTCTCTCTCTCCCTCTCGTCGGTGCAGGCTCCGGTTCTGAGCATGAATTGAGGATCACGGAAGTGTCGGAATGAGGCCTCAGCAGAAGGTCTTCCCGTTACCTCCATGTAGTGTGCTCTCCTAACAATGTTCGGGAAGTTCCGCCCTGCTGCTAAGCTGACACGGAAGCTCACCCCGGCCCGAACAAAGAAGGTCTGGATGCGTGTCCTGTGTTCATGCCAATCGCAAAAAAAAACATTGTCTTCTTCCTTACCCTCTTAATGATGGGCTTCGCCACTTACTTTGGACAGGGAATGAAAAAGTGTTTAGGTCAATTATTTTTGTCATGCAACACCATAGGCTCAGTAGAAAATTTCATGAGGACTGGGGAACTCAACCCCACCCACACCCGCCCCCACCAGTGTGGCGTCCACGCTTTAGATGCCGTTTTCGCCGTACCTTGCCGCGGAAGGGTGCTAATCCTCTCTGACATGTTCTAAGTGCCTCTAGAGCGCGTTCCGAGTGTCAATGTAGTGTCACAAGCTTAAAAAAATATCCATATTCGATCACTCAAAAACTTTTCTCTCCTCGTCCAGGATTGCAGAGCATAAATCAAATCCTTGGATGGCGAATGGCGGCGGTTTGGATATTTGGAATTGTTGCCCCATTTGACCGGTCCCAAGTCAATGGCAAGGGAAATTTTTTTTATAAATCAAATTGGTCAATGTGTCCACCATACATGTTCGGGTGCAGGCTCAATTAAAGGAATAGAAAACTCCGCCCTTGACCTACCTTTCCTCGAGGAGGGAAAGGATTACAGGTACTGGCAGGATTGCAGTGCTCTTGTTGCGACACACCCGTGACCGGGACCATGACAGTTCGGCCGATTTGAAAACTGCTCCGATTTCTGCCATTATTCCATTGTTCCGAAGTTTTGTACTCTATACTTCCGACCCTAACAAAGAAACCATTCGAGCCGATCTATCCATTTCCGTACCATCGTATGGTCTTTATGGGAATCTCATGAACTGACTTTTTCCGGACTCCTTGGCCGTCACCGGAGAGGCATGTACCCAGTGTGTCCTATCCTCGGCCGTCACCGGAGAGGCATGTACCCAACGTGTCCTATCCTTGGCCGTTACCGGAGAGGCATGTACCCAGCGTGTCCCATCCTTGGCCGTCGCCAGAGAGGAATGTACCCAACGTGCCCTATCCTTGGCCGTCGCCGGAGAGGAATGTACCCAACGTGCCCTATCCTTGGCCGTCGCCGGAGAGGCATGTACCCAGCGTGTCCTATCCTTGGCCGTCGCCGGAGAGGAATGTACCCAACGTGCCCTATCCTTGGCCGTCGCCAGAGAGGCATGTACCCAACGTGCCCTATACTTGGCCGTCGCCGAAGAGGCATGTAACCAACGTGCCCTATCCTTGGCCGTCATCGGAGAGGCATGTACCCAACGTGCCCTATCCTTGGCCGTCACCTGAGAGGCATGTACTTAGCGTATCCTATCCTAGCCCTCGGCTGCGCAATTGGTACGGACGGAGTTTTCAGACTTGTTAAAAAATATTTTAAAAAATAAGTAGCAAAGCGATTGCACTGAATGATGTATGTGATCCGTTGTGCATTTAAGTTTGTTCGGTATCGTGTGTGGCGACTGACTGGACTCGGTGATCACGGTGACCGCATCAATGTACGTGGTTGACCAGAGGACATTTGTGTAGATTTCTATGTTTTTGTGGAGGCTGTGCCCATTCCCCAACTCTGAACTCGCCCCCACCACAGCTTTAGCTTCACCTCTCTCCAATGTCAGGCACCAAGGACATGTCTTCACCCGTCGTCGTCACAGTGCAGTACCTACTGCTGTGCTCCGATGTTCCACCAAGGCCGATGTATTTAGCTTACATATGGGCGCGGAAGAATCGCATTTAAGCCGGTGTGTGTTTGTTGGTGTGCGGGGAGTGAGGGAGGGGAGGGTGACGGTGACGATGGATCCGAACCCACTGAATGACACAGTAGTCGCATGATATGACTCAGAGTTTGTATGTTGACATGTATAATGCACGGCTCTTTCACTGATGTTGTTGGGGATTTTCCCTCTCGGTGCTGATGCTGAATAAACATAAACACGAACATGCTCAAACAGAAAAATCAGAATTTCTGAGATGTGAAAATCAAGTTGGCGAAATCAGCTAAGCTTTGGCTGGGTTGGCTGGAGGTTCTCGTGTATTGACACTCTGCCCTCCGCCCGATGTCTTTTAAAAAGTGACATCCCTGGGGACAAATAAACACAGACCGGGGTGTGAGTGAGCGTGGCAGTGGCGGTGGGGGTGTTGGCCAAGATCAACATTAGGGAGAGGCATTTCTCCCATAAAAGGGTACAAGTCGACACCCCTGATTTTTTTTTCTGAAGCTAAAGCAACATTTGATGCAAATTCTCTTTCCTAAAACCAACCATTTTACTTGGAGAACAAAATTGCCGAATAGCCAAAACACCCTCATGTAACCAAAGAAAGTAGCCCATCAGTTTACCTGCCGTTTGCACACCCGGTCACGAAGGGTAAAGGACTGTTCACATCTAGCGTAATCTCGACGCACTGTAGGAATCGACGCAAAGCTAGCGGACAGTTAGCATGGGGCCCAGCGAGTCTGCCGATTCTGCCATTGCGTCGGCCTTGCGTCAGCTGTCTGCCGAGTCCGACAAAACGCTGGCGATTTCCGAGCGGACGAAGTTAGGTTTTCTGAACTTTTTCCGCTCGGCGCACCAGCGGCCCTGACGCAAGGTCGACAGACTGCTCGGGATAAGCTGCGGTCGCCATATTTGCCGATCTTCGGCGAATTGGGGCCACATCGGCTGCGGTTTTTCAGCTTGTAAGTCGCAACATGTCTTAACATGTGCGTCGGGATTACGCCTAGTCCGTCATTGCGCTGGTCTTCTTTTGCGTCCAGATTACGCTAGGTGTGAACAGTCCTTAATGCTCGTCCCTTCTAGCTGCAGAAGTCCTTACTATAGCTGGTGCTCTCGCGCTTTTCAATGTCCCAGGAATTTTGGGTTCACATATATATATGCATATATATATATATATATATATATATATATATATATATATATATATATATATATATATATATAATCAATATTCTTCAAGAGCAAGCTTTTCTTGCGAATCTAAGACGTGCATCAAGCCCTTTAGTGTATCTATCCTGTAAGCCCTTTAGTGTATGGATCATGGAATGGCTGGTCATGAAGACGATAGGCGTGGTCTCACAGACAGGAAGAAGTAACCAAGGGAATGTCGTATTATATTTTCCAACCCATCACTCATTATTTAAATTGCAATGCACATAGATTCACATTTCACACACTCCCATTACACTCAAACAGTCTTCTTCTTCAAACGCTTTTTCTTTTTCTTCTTTCCCTTCTTTTTCATCTTCTTCTTTCTCTTCTTTTTTATCTTCTTCTTCCCCATTTTTCGTTTCTTCCCTTTCTTATTTTTCGTTGTCTTCCTTTTTGGCTTCGCTGGACTCCGCTTCCTTGCGGGTTTCGGTGCCTTACTTGCGCGCGCAGGCGGCCGTGGTCGGCCGGCTGGCCTTCGGCGCACCTTGGGCTCGGCCAATCGGATCCCTCCCTCGGCTAGTTCGTCCTCTCCCCGGTAGTCGCCAGCACTGTCGCCGGCCTCCGGCGGCAGTGTCACGCTCGCTCGGCCCAGCAGACAGCCGTATGTCGTCAGTCTGGAGAATGACGTCACGGCAGTGAGACGTGTCCACTTGGTGACGTCAGGGTGACGTGCTACACTTTCCCACCCAGACGTGGCGCACTGGTGCTAGGTCGGACCAGATGGTGATAGGGAGAAGGACGCGCGACAATATGTCGGCGGGGACCAGATGGTGATAGGGAGGAGGACGCGCGACAATATGTCGGCGGGGACCAGATGGTGATAGGGAGAAGGACGCGCGACAATATGTCGGCGGGGACCAGATGGTGATAAGGAGGACGCGCGACAATATGTCGGCGGGGACCAGATGTATAGAGACGCGCGACAATATTCGCCGTATGAATGATGTGATAAGGAGGACGCGCGACAATATGTCGGCGGGGACCAGATGGTGATAGGGAGGAGGACGCGCGACAATATGTCGGCGGGGACCGGATGGTGATAGGGAGAAGGACGCGCGACAATATGTCGGCGGGGACCAGATGGTGATAGGGAGAAGGACGCGCGACAATATGTCGGCGGGGACCAGATGGTGATAGGGAGGAGGACGCGCGGCAATATGTCGGCGGGACCGGATGGTGATATGGAGGAGGACGCGCGACAATATGTCGGCGAGGACCGGATGGTGATAGGGAGAAGGACGCGCGACAATATGTCGGCGGGGACCAGATGGTGATAGGGAGGAGGACGCGCGACAATATGTCGGCGGGGACCAGATGGTGATAGGGAGGAGGACGCGCGACAATATGTCGGTGGGGACCAGATGGTGATAGGGAGGAGGACGCGCGACAATATGTCGGCGGGGACCAGATGGTGATAGGGAGAAGGACGCGCGGCAATATGTCGGCGGGGACAAGATGGTGATAGGGAGGAGGACGCGCGACAATATGTCGGCGGGGACCAGATGGTGATAGGGAGGAGGACGCGCGACAGTATGTCGGCGGGGACCAGAGGGTGATAGGGAGAAGGACGCGGGACAATATGTCGGCGGGGACCAGATGGTGATAGGGAGAAGGAAGCACGACAGTATGTCGGCGGTGACCAGATGGTGATAGGGAGAAGGACGCGCGACAGTATGTCGGCGGGGACCAGATAGTGATAGGGAGGAGGACGCGCGACAATATGTCGGCGGGGACCGGATGGTGATAGGGAGAAGGACGCGCGACAATATGTCGGCGGGGACCAGAGGGTGATAGGGAGGAGGACGCGCGACAATATGTCGGCGGGGACCAGAAGGTGATAGGGAGAAGGACGCGCGGCAGTATGTCGGCGGGGACCAGATGGTGACAGGGAGAAGGACGCGCGACAATATGTCGGCGGGGACCGGATGGTGATAGGGAGGAGGACGCGCGACAATATGTCGGCGGGGACCGGATGGTGATAGGGAGGAGGACGCGCGACAATATGTCGGCGGGGACCAGAGGGTGATAGGGAGGAGGACGCGCGACAATATGTCGGCGGGGACTGGATGGTGATAGGGAGGAGGACGCGCGACAATATGTCGGCGGGGACCAGATGGTGATAGGGAGGAGGATGCGCGACAATATGTCGGCGGGGACCAGATGGTGATAGGGAGGAGGACGCGCGACAATATGTCGGCGGGGACCAGATGGTGATAGGGAGAAGGACGCGCGACAATATGTCGGCGGGGACCAGATGGTGATAGGGAGGAGGACGCGCGACAATATGTCGGCGGGGACCAGATGGTGATAGGGAGGAGGACGCGCGACAATATGTCGGCGGGGACCAGATGGTGATAGGGAGAAGGACGCGCGACAATATGTCGGCGGGGACCGGATGGTGATAAGGAGAAGGACGCGCGACAATATGTCGGCGGGGACC
The DNA here is from genome assembly GCA_034440575.1 of Imbricaverruca yamaguchii. Classification (NCBI taxonomy): domain Eukaryota; kingdom Metazoa; phylum Arthropoda; class Thecostraca; family Neoverrucidae; genus Imbricaverruca; species Imbricaverruca yamaguchii. The sequence goes on from JAOTOL010001663.1 coordinate 92,676, forward strand.
AGATGGTGATAGGGAGGAGGACGCGCGACAATATGTTGGCGGGGACCAGATGGTGATAGGGAGGAGGACTCGCGACAATATGTCGGTGGGGACCAGATGGTGATAGGGAGGAGGACGCGCGACAATATGTCGGCGGGGACCGGATGGTGATAGGGAGAAGGACGCGCGACAATATGTCGGCGGGGACCGGATGGTGATAGGGAGGAGGACGCGCGACAATATGTCGGCGGGGACCGGATGGTGATAGGGAGGAGGACGCGCGACAATATGTCGGCGGGGACCAGATAGTGATAGGGAGGAGGACGCGCGACAATATGTCGGCGGGGACCAGATAGTGATAGGGAGGAGGACTCGCGACAATATGTCGGCGGGGACCAGATGGTGATAGGGAGGAGGACGCGCGACAATATGTTGGCGGGGACCAGATGGTGATAGGGAGGAGGACTCGCGACAATATGTCGGCGGGGACCAGATAGTGATAGGGAGGAGGACGCGCGACAATATGTCGGTGGGGACCAGATGGTGATAGGGAGGAGGACTCGCGACAATATGTCGGCGGGGACCAGATGGTGATAGGGAGGAGGACGCGCGACAATATGTTGGCGGGGACTAGATGGTGATAGGGAGGAGGACGCGCGACAATATGTCGGCGGGACCGGATGGTGATAAGGAGGAGGACGCGCGACAATATGTCGGTGGGGACCAGATGGTGATAGGGAGGAGGACGCGCGACAATATGTTGGCGGGGACTAGATGGTGATAGGGAGAAGGACGCGCGACAATATGTCGGCGGGGACCGGATGGTGATAAGGAGGAGGACGCGCGACAATATGTCGGTGGGGACCAGATGGTGATAGGGAGAAGGACGCGCGACAATATGTCGGCGGGGACCAGATGGTGATAGGGAGAAGGACGCGCGACAATATATTGGCGGGGACCGGATGGTGATAGGGAGGAGGACGCGCGACAATATGTCGGCGGGGACCAGATAGTGATAGGGAGGAGGACGCGCGACAATATGTCGGCGGGGACCAGATGGTGATAGGGAGGAGGACGCGCGACAATATGTTGGCGGGGACTAGATGGTGATAGGGAGGAGGACGCGCGACAATATGTCGGCGGGACCGGATGGTGATAAGGAGAAGGACGCGCGACAATATGTCGGTGGGGACCAGATGGTGACAGGGAGGAGGACGCGCGACAATATGTCGGCGGGACCGGATGGTGATAGGGAGGAGGACGCGGGACAATATGTCGGTGGGGACCAGATGGTGATAGGGAGGAGGACGCGCGACAATATGTCGGCGGGACCGGGTGGTGATAGGGAGAAGGACGCGCGACAAGCAGAAAGAGTCAGCCGGAGGATTATATCGAAGTCAAATGCGCAAACAAAACTTTCTCGGAGGTGGGCTCGCTCAGCGGGAGCGGTCCTTGGTGACCGGTGATAGCCAACACCTAAGAGCCGTAATGCTGTTCACGTTTATTTGATGACAGGTGGTTTGTTGCATGTAGAATATGAGCTGTGTGAGAAAATATAATGACAATGAGATTGTAGTGAGCTGGTGCTGGAGCTGGCCCTGCGCCACGCAGGGCCGCCGGCGCCGGTGGCGCCGGTGTCACGTGGCACTCGGCGCGTCACGTGGTCACGTGGTCACTGTCACGTGGTCACGGCCGTCAGCGGTTTCTGCAGCGCGGTCTGTGGTTGGGGCGGCTAGGTCGGCGGCGCGCGGGGGTGACTGCCCGCAGTTGGTCGAGGGGACGCGTGGCCGGTGCTCGTGGCTGGGTCGCCGGACACTGCCAATACACGTCCTTCCCTGTGCTCGGCACTTACTTTCTAATCGGCAACTACAAGCTATTTCGGCCATACATTGCGAATACGATGCCGGGGCACGGGGATGAAGAGGGAGAGCCGCGGGAGGCGACGTCGGGCGCGAGTGGATCGGTGAACTTCGCGGAGGTGTCGGGGACCCTGGGTGTGGCAGGCCCGCGTAATTTCGACACGCGCCACATACCCGAGTTCAGCGGGACAGTGAATGTGGCCGAGTGGTTTACGCGGGCAGAGAAACTGTGCCGACGACGCGGCGTCAACTTCGTGGACGTCATCCCGGAACGGCTGACTGGGGCAGCCTTCGCTGTCTGGGAGCAGCTACCCGACAAGGCGCAGAACTCCATGGCGGCTGTCCGCGACGCGTTATACGACGCGTTCGCGTTAAACCGGCACGCCGCGTACGCCGCCTTCCAGGACCGAGAACTGCGACCAGGGGAGTCCGTGGACGCCTACTTGGCGGACCTGCGCCGCCTCATAGCGCTGGTCTCGGACGAGAAGCTCCCCGAGTCCATCCTGGACGCCAAATTCATATCGGGGCTGCCAGCACCGGTACGGAGCCAGCTAAAGGCAGGTACGCGAGCACAGCGGATGGCGCTGCCGAGTCTCGTCCGCTTGGCCCGGGACATCCTGAGCGATGACCATCACGAGGTGCTGGCTGCGGCAGCAGCGTCGCGGCCCGCGCCCCCGCCGTCTCGTCAGGAAGCGCGGCGGCCACGACTACCGCGACGCTGCTGGACATGCGGGAGGGAGGGTCATCTCGCCGCGGCCTGCCCAAACGCATCGGGGGACGCGTCAGCGCGAGCGCCGTCTCCGGATCAGTAGATCGCGCCCTTCCGGTCGCCCGGATGCAAGTGGACGGCAGCGAGCGACGCGTGTTGGTGGACTCCGGATGCACTGACACGCTCGTGTACCGAGGTTGCTGTCGGCGGTGGACGCCACGGACGGTGGAAATGAGAGCCGTGAACGGGGGAACGTTACGGTGCAGTGGGTCGGTCACGGTCAAGGTGGAATACCAGGGCAGGCGAGTGATGCTCGCGGCGCTGGTTGTGCCAGACCGCCCGCTGGGTGTGGACGTGGTTCTGGGGATGTCGGGCATCACGGCCCTGGGTGGCATCAGCCTGCGGACACCGACAGACGTGCGGGTCTGTGCGGCGGCAGTTGAGGTCGACCGTCGGGACTTGGCCGTGGATGCAGCGGACTTCACGGCGCGATTCGCCGCGCCGACGGGCGAATGGACCGTGGCATGGGTGTGGGCAGACGGGAACGGTCCCGAGAGCCTGCGGAACCGAGTCGCGGAGTATGCGGTACCGCCGGCGGTTCGGCCGGCGTACGACGCTGAATTGGAGCTGTGGATCCGGGAGGGGTGGCTGCAGCCGTATGACGAGCGGGTGGATGGCCCGGCCCGTGGCCTGATCCCTCTGATGGCGGTCCGGCAGCCGAATCGGGACAGGGTGCGCCCTGTCTTGGACTACCGTGAGTTGAATGGCCACATTACCGCACACACCGCGGACGCGGACGTTTGTGCTGCCCAGCTTCGCCGCTGGCGACGGCACGGCGCTCACGTCGCGGTGGTGGACCTGCGGAAGGCGTACCTTCAGCTCCGGTTGGACCGGCGGCTGTGGCCGTATCAGACGGTGGAGGTGCGAGGCCAGAGGTATTGCCTGACTCGCGTCGGCTTTGGGCTGAACGTCGCGCCGCTCGTCATGAAGGCCGTGGTGCGGGCCGTCCTGCTCCAGGATGCCGCGGTGAACCGGGGGGTGCTGCCCTACGTGGACGATCTACTGGTAGACGAGGACATTGTCAGCGCAGACCACGTCGTGGAGCACTTTGCCCGGTACGGTCTGGTCTGTAAGCCGCCGGAGCGGGCGGCCGAGGGAGCGCGACTGCTCGGGCTGCGGGTGCGCGCGGACGACGGAGAACTGTGCTGGCGCCGCGACAACCCGGTGGCCGCGCCCCTGGAGGTGCTGACACGTCGAGCGTTGTTCGCGTGGTGCGGCCACCTGGTGTCCCACCTGCCGGTGGTGGGGTGGCTGCGTCCGGCGGCCGCGTGGTTAAAGCGGCGCGTCAACGCCCTGACGACAGGCTGGGACGACCCGACAATGGACGCCGGGCTGCGCGAGCAGGTCGACTGTGTCGCGGTGCGGGTAAGGGGGCCGACCCGGCACGAGGCCCCTGGCAGCTGAAGGGGGACAAGTTGGTGGTGTGGACGGACGCCAGTTCCCTTGCTGCCGGGGTCATCCTGGAGGATCCGGTCAGTGGCGCCGTGGAGGACGCGAGCTGGCTACGGCCGGAGTCGAAGGCGGCCATGCACATCAACATGGCCGAGCTGGACGCGGCGCTCAGCGGTGTCAACATGGCGGTTGCGTGGGGGATTACCACCATCGACCTTCGTACCGACTCGGCCACGGTTCACAAGTGGATCGATGACGCCCTGAGCGGCCGCTCTCGCCTGCGGACTAAGGCGCACGGGGAGATGCTTATCCGCCGGAGGATCGACGTCATTCGACAGCTAGTGGAGGAGTTTCGCCTGAAGATGACGGTCCGCCTGGTAAAATCCGCGGACAACCCGGCGGACGCACTCACCCGTGTGCCAAAAGAGTGGCTTCGACTGCCGGACTCATCAACTGACGCGCCACCAGGCGCCGTCGCGGCAGCCGTGGCCCCGCGACCAGACGCCGGCCCCGCCCGGATACGTGAGGTGCACGAGAACACCGGGCACCAGGGGGTCCGCCGGACGCTCTGGTATGTGCGTCGGAGCGAGGACGCGCGTGCCACCCGGTCAGCGGTGCGAGCGGTGATCCAGCAGTGCGATGTGTGCCAGTCCATTGACCCGGCACCTGCGCGCTGGCAGCGCGGGTCACTGAGCGTGCCGCTGACGTGGGAACGCCTAGCCATCGACGTTACCCACTACCGGGGCCGGTCGTACCTGACGGTGATCGACTGTGGGCCTTCCCGGTACGGGATGTGGCGGCTGCTGCGCCGTTCCGACGCAGCCGAGGTCACGGGCCAGCTGGAAACCATCTTCCTGGAACGGGGCGCGCCGGCTGAGTTGCTGTTGGACAACGCGACAGAATTCCGGGGTCGTCGGATGGCTGCGTTCGCGGCGCGCTGGGGGGTCCGGCTGCGCTTTCGGGCCGTGCACGAGGCAGGAGGTAACGGCATTGTCGAGCGCCATCATCGGACAATTAAGGTGATGGCGGCCTGCCAGGACTGCACCATCGGTGAAGCGGTACACCGTTACAATGCTACGCCTCGCGACGGTGTACGACCCTCCAGCGCTCCGGCGGCCGGGCTCTTCAAGCGCGCTGGCCGGGACTTGCCGGTGGCCGCCGATGTGCAGGGGCCCAGCCGGACGATGCCCGTGGCGCACGACGGCTCTGAGCGTGCGCGCGCGATGCTCCAAGTCGGTGACACCGTGTGGATACGACGCCGAGGTCAGCCGACGCGGTGCACGGATGTGTCGCGGCGAGGTGTGGTGACGCGGCTGCTCCCGATACCGCTGGTGGAGGTCGACGGTACCCCGTGGCACGTGCGGTGTGTCCGGCGGCGATTCGGGAGTGAGGACGCCGGACCAGACGGGAGCGCGAGCGAGTCTGGGGACTTTGACCCACCGGAGGAGGTGATGGATCAGCCGCGTAAGGTGTCGCCCAGTGCGGGTGGGGCGGTAGAACCGGAGGCGGAGCGGCCGCCACCGGCACCGCCGGATGCGTGGGCGGCGGCAGAAGTGAGTGCAGACCTGGCAGACGGCGCGGGCAGGGCGTAGGATTTTGAGGACGATGCGGTGTATGACCACCCGAGCGCTGAATGTGTGGTCACTGAGGACGCGCGGGATGGGCGAGCCGCGCCCCGGCGAAGTATGCGTGTGAGGCGGGCGCCAGTCGAATTGTATGGCTGCGGTGTACCAAGTGAATCGTGTATACCGGACGACGATGATGATTATTGATAATCAGGTGGAGGTGTAGTGAGCTGGTGCTGGAGCTGGCCCTGCGCCACGCAGGGCCGCCGGCGCCGGTGGCGCCGGTGTCACGTGGCACTCGGCGCGTCACGTGGTTACGTGGTCACTGTCACGTAGTCACGGCCGTCAGCGGTTTCTGCAGCGCGGTCTGTGGTTGGGGCGGCTAGGTCGGCGGCGCGCGGGGGTGACTGCCCGCAGTTGGTCGAGGGCACGCGTGGCCGGTGCTCGTGGCTGGGTCGCCGGACACTGCCAATATACGTCCTTCCCCGTGCTTGGCACTTACTTTCTAATCGGCAACTACAGAGATGAGAGAAAATATGGATGAGAAAACTGGAAACTTTATACTAGGTCCCTGACGTCCAGGTACTCGACAAGTATATATCCAAATGCATACAAACCCAAACTGAAGTTAGAAACCACATATGTAGCTTCCTGTTGGTTAGTTATTTGGGTTTTATGGAAAAATAAATGCATTGGTCATGTAGCACACATAGACCCCTATTGGTTCCAAGTCCGATGCCAAGTGGCTTTTAAAACCGGCATCTTAGCTCTATGATTTTACATCTGATGAAGATACTATGTCAAGTCCTTGTTTCCGGTACCTTTCTGTACATTTTTCTCTGATACGCTGTGCGCTGTGCATAAACTCTTGGATGTTCCCAGGATTCCTTATTCTGAAAATGAGTCCAGCGTTACATCCTTTGACAACAACCGGTAGCCCCAAGAACGACTCGTGCTGTAAGCACAACATAGCCGCTGCTTTACGCGATCGCCCATGATCAGTTAGCCTGGGTAGTCCCTTCTATACTCTAGTTCTAGAGGTTCTCAAATAGCATGGGAAAGAGCTAATCCAGGCAAAACCGGGCTGGTGTCAGTAGGTCACACATCGTCGGCTGCACGTACTCGAGGAGTAGGTTGTTAAGAAGAAAGCGATAATTGAAGAGCTGAGAAATGTGTCGTATTATTTAGGTTGTATTCCTGCTGGATGAATTACCACGACGTCCTACGATTCCGAGTCCCCTCGCCACTCTGCGTTACGGCTACTGACCTGGCGTCGTAGAAAGTAACACACCATACCACGCCACAGTCACAGCTACCGACCTGATGTCACTGAAGTTCACACACCACCCCAAGGTCACAGCTACCGACCTGATGTCACTGAAGGTCACACCACCCCAAGGTCACAGTCACAGACCTGGAGTCACTGAAGGTCACTCACCACCCAAAGATCATAGCCGCGGATGCGGGATCACTGAAGGTCACACACCATCCGTGTCACGGCCACTGACCTTGGATAATTGAAGGTCATACACCATGTGATGGTCACAGACTCGGAATCATTAAGTCATACACTATCCCAGTATCACAGACACTGATCTGGGGTCACCGAAGATCACACACCATTGCAAGGCCACCGAAAAGGTGTCGCTGAAGGCTATGCATTATTCCAGGATCATTGCCACTCAGCCAGGGCTATTCAAGGTCACGCAACACCAAAAGGTCACGGCCACTGACCTGGGGTCACCGAAGCTGGCCGCTGATTGGTTGGCAGTCTGCAGGTAGCGGGTCAGTATGACCACCAGCAGCTGTAGTAGCGCCGTTCCGTACAGCAGACCCGCCAATGAGTAGAAGGCCATCTGCACATCCCTGACGAGCCCAGCAACATATGTGACGTCACACGTACAGCAGACCCGCCAATTGGTAGAAGGTCATCTGCACATCCCTGACGAGCGCAGCGACACATATGACGTCACACGTACAGCAGACCCGCCAATTGGTAGAAGGTCATCTGCACATCCATGACGAGCGCAGCGACATATGTGACGTCACACGTATAGCAGACCCGCCAATGAGTAGAAGGCCATCTGCACATCCCTGACGAGCGCAGCGACATATGTGACGTCACACGTACAGCAGACACGCCAGTGGGTTGAACGCCATCGGCACATTCCTGACGAACGCAGCGACACATGTGACGTCACACGTACAGCAGACACGCCAGTGAGTAGAACGTCATCTGCACATTCATGACGAACGCAGTGAGACGTATGACGTCACACGTATGCACACAGGTTTGACACGTTCTGATTTTAGGCTTTAGACGTGGCATTGGAGTGCAAGTTTTGATCATCAATTGCCATGAAAGCTGCACACCAATAAAGGTACTGGTCACTTCAGCAGCTAGGCACAGCATTTTGAACTTCGAGGTGCGTACGCAGTTTTCTGTACCAGCGAAGAATTTCGGCAACAGCGCAACACAAATAGAAACAACGCTAGTTAAAGAAGAATGAACATCTGTGCATTCTAAAAACAATAGCATTAGATGCGCTTAGCGACTCTTGATGTATCAGAATTATGTCGAGCTTAAATGACTGCATATCAAAATGTGCTTGAAATTTATGGAAACGTAGTTGAGAAAAGTCGTTAGTCCTTGGAAAATGGGCATCTAAGACATTCTCCAAGAAACAGGATAGCGAGGCCATAATGAACGTCTTGATGTTGAACAATATGCCTATGCAAACCTTGCTTTCTGAATCTATTTGAACCCGCGTCGTCTCGGGGGAAGTCTTCAACCGCTCCCCCTAAGTTTTTCCGCGGGTAGTGAAGGAATGGCGCGCGGTAGCGCTCCGAAATTTTGCATACTATTTCTCGCATCAATTTGGCGTGTGGTGTAAAATTTTTGAAGTCAGGTCATTTAGAGCTAACGAGCTAGTCCAGGCCAAGTGAGGTCACCTCCAAACCCGTTCAACCAGTCGTCACGCTTTAACGGATACAGATATTTTAATTAAACTTTCAACGTATGCTTACCTTTAGGGATACTACAAAACATACCAGAGAAATTGTTCATTTTCGTCGTTTTAGATTGCATATTAGTTTTGCATATTTGCCCATTCAAGTTCAAGTCGAAGATTCTGGCTAAAGTAAGCATTTTTTATGGAAGCAAGTTGACTTCGAACAACGTTTTTCGGTTCGCTCTACCCATGAGAAAAGGAAAATTCAAATAAAAATTAAAACATTTTGATTTTTGGAAGGGGAAAAAATGTCATGGCCCCGGTCGATTTCGCTATCATTTTCCGATTTCAAATGTTTTTCTCTTCAAATCTCCCCAAACATGAGCTCCCCAGAGCCAAACACGTGATGTAGGTCGTGAAAACCTAGGCCCCCTAGTGACGTCATTCTTGAGGGAAAACAAATTGTGGGTGGCGTCGGGCCCTACTCGTCGAGCGCTTTCCGATGGCACCTCTTTCGTTTTCGTGCGACGCTTAATTCGGAAATTAGAGGGAGGTCCCTATCACCCCCCCCCCCCCCTGAGACGAGGTGTGAGGGTCTGACCGGAAAGACTGGGTTAAATTTAGCGCTAACAAAATACTCGACATAAAACTGATCTCAAAATGCATCGAAACTCATGTGCCATAGGTAAACGAGCAACATGCGACATTCGTCCAGGAAAAGCTTGAGCATGGGTGTAAGATGGGTGGGGTGGGGAGTTGGGTGGGGTGGGTGGGGTAAATCCTGATCAGAACGATGAAATCAGCGTCACACCGTGTACCAAGAAGTTGAGCTCACGAAGGCGGTTCTCTAGCTCTTCACTCTTGCTCAGCATGCGACATTGTCTCTCACGAAACGACATTAACTCACGACATAACGACATTACGACACAGCTTACGACATTAACTCACGAAATGAGCTTGTCGAGACAGCCATCTATGAAGAACGCGTCCTCCGGTTTCTGGCGCACCCAACAGAAGAGCACGTCGTACTTTATCCTGAGCGGATCATCAACGCCGTACCGGCTCATCTTCTTTAGTTGCTCGTGGATCCGCTCCAGCTCATCCTCGAGACGTTGCTTCTTGAAATGTGAGAACACCACGCCTCTCGTGTCGGTATCCTGTGGGCATGATCACCGCCGTCTTTGTCACATCGTGTCAGCATCACGTCTCTCGTGTCGGTATCCTGGGAGCAGGACCACCGCCGTCTTTGTCACATCGTGTCAGCATCACGTCTCTCGTGTCGGTATCCTGGGAGCATGGTCGTCGCCGTCTTTGTCACAGCGTGTCAGCATCACGTCTCTCGTGTCGGTATCCTGGGAGCATGGCTACCGCCGTCTTTGTCACAGCGTGTCAGCATCACGTCTCTCGTGTCGGTATCCTGGGAGCAGGATCACCGCCGTCTTTGTCACATCGTGTCAGCATCACGTCTCTCGTGTCGGTATCCTGGGAGCATGGCTACCGCCGTCTTTGTCACATCGTGTCAGCATCACGTCTCTCGTGTCGGTATCCTGGGAGCAGGATCACCGCCGTCTTTGTCACAGCGTGTCAGCATCACGTCTCTCGTGTCGGTATCCTGGGAGCATGGTCGTACCGCCGTCTTTGTCACATCGTGTCAGCATCACGTCTCTCGTGTCGGTATCCTGGGAGCATGGTCGTCGCCGTCTTTGTCACAGCGTGTCAGCATCACGTCTCTCGTGTCGGTATCCTGGGAGCATGGCTACCGCCGTCTTTGTCACATCGATCAAAATCACTTGGCAGGAGCACATTGGCCTTCAGTACAATCTTGGTTGACGCTTTGTATACGTTTCCGTATCGGTCGTAATTCATTCATGATCTTTAATTTTAGTGCTTCCATCAAAAATGCGCAGTTCAGGAAGTTGTACAAAGGATAATCTCGATTTGATTCCATGTCCAGGTAATGACAACAATGAGATAAACTTCAATTTAAACCGAAGAATATCCGAACGATAAATTCACTTTAAATTAGCGCTGAAATACATTAACCCGAGCCGTCTCGAGGGGGGGGGGGTCGTTGACGACATAATCCGCGGGACCTAATTTCACTATCCGCGGGATACCTTAGGGGGGTTGTTGACGACCCCCCAAGGTTTCCCGCGGATAGTGTAAGAACGGCGCGGGCAGCGCGCCGAAATTTGGCATACTTTTTCCCACGTCAGTTTGGCATGTTGTGTCAACATTTTGAAGTCCAGTCATCTAGGGTCAACGAGTTAGTGAGGTCAAGTGAGGTTACCCCAAAAAATTTTCAACCAGTCGTCATGCTTTAGCGAATAAAAATATTTTAATGAAACTTTCAGCGTTTGCTTATCTTTAGGGATGCAACACAACACACGTGAGCAAATTTTCGTTTTTTATTACTTATTAATTGTGCATATTTGCCTGCTAGAGTTCAAATCGAAGATTCTGGCTAAAGTCAGCATTTTTAATAGAGCAAGTTGACTTCCAGCAACGTTTTTTTTCGGTTCACACTCCCCATTTTTTTTTGCTAAAAATTTTGAACTTTCAAGAAAAATATCATTTTGATTCTGGGTTGGCCAAAAATGGCCACCCACGAATCACCCACTTCCTTTTTCTGATTCAAAATTTTTTAAATTCAAATCTCCCTCAAAATAATCCCTCCAGAGCCACAAACATAATGCAAATCATACAACTCTTGGGCCCCTAGTGACGTCCCTTTTTGGGTGGATTTCTTTTTGGGGGGGAGGGGATGTCTGGCCATACTCGTCGAGCACTTTCAGATGACATATTTCGTTATCGTGCGACGCTTAGTTTGGAGATTAGAGGAGGTCTCTATCGACCCCCTCCTCGAGACTGGGTGTGAGGATCTGACAGAAGAGACTGGGTCGGGTTAAGACTTCCTCACCGTGGGCAATTATTTCGAATAATTATTAGGGCATGAGGCCAATGGGCGGGCCTAAATGGATTGAGGAGAGGGCATATTCGAAATGGTCTCATGGTAAAATCTTTAGTTATTGGGGCGGGTGCAAAGCCTATATTCAAGGGATACATACCATCTCAAAAGCATACAAATCAACAGGACTCTTCCTAAGTGAGGGTGGTGGGAAGAGCGTCAAGTAAAAATGATTCATCGTGTGGGACTGGTTGGGCACTACTGGCGAGATACGTGCACTAAATTCCAACGGAATCCCGAATACCTCTTGTGACGTTTTTACCGTCACAAGGAACACTTTAGTTGCGAGTGATGTTCGATGCGTTCTTCGCTAATTGCAAATCATGTGGTAATGCAAAACGTGCTGCTTAAAATACACGTTTTACTTAATGAAAATAATGCGCTAGCACTAAAAGTACTGCCAGAAGTAAACGGTTTACTACTTGTAAATCATGTGATAACGCTAGAAGTGCTACGAAAAGTGAACGTTTTACTAATTGTAGAACATGTACTAACATTACAAATATTACTAAAGTCAACGTTTCCCTCATTGTCAATCATGTGCTAAAGCTAAAAGCTAATATTTTGCAAAGTTTGAATCATGAGCTAACGCTAAAAGCACCGCAGTTAGAAAACGATTTACTTTACCGCTGGACTACTGCCATACGAGGTGAATGAAACATATGAATGAGGATATGGTCAAAAACAACGCAGGTGGCTCCAGCACTATGCCAATGTGGCATCCAACCTCGAAACGTTGTATTGTTGAAGCTCTTGTAAAAAGACTTCGAAAAGCGTGGATTTGATCGGGAACACAGAGAATGAAGGAAACAGGGGAGGAATTTGTCGCGCTATGGAGACAATTTCCCCCATTTCCCTTTCCCCGTATAAAGTTTGCCTCTTCTTCATTGGCAGCCACGTCCGAAAAAAAGATGGCTGCACGTGCGTTTTTCATCACAATTCAACTCATGTCAACTGTACTGGCCTTCCACGCTTGCAATTTGACTTCATAGTAATCACAATATACGTTTTCCTACCCAACAAAACACACATGGAAGAAAATACGTTCACTCGACATATCTCACTGCCATGGATTTACTTCCAATTCAATAACAGCTGAGCTTTCACCCTGTTTTGGCTGTGATTTGCTCCCATATCCGTCACGATTCCGGCGAACGGCCGAACGATACAGATCCCAGGAGCCGCGGGGGCGACCAGGGCGCCATCGCTTCAGCTGCCGCACCTCCATGTGGAGGTACACCTCCATCTCGTTGTAGGTGGGCCGCACGACGTTCACTGTGTAGTCGTCCTCGTCGAAGTTGGCCAGGTACCAGCTGGGCTCTTTGATCCACGGACCGGGACAATTGAGGTCTTCGTCGCCTAACATCTTCTCCCGGCACGGCGTGAAGTAGAATGTCACCTGCGGAAGCGCAAGCACCGCCCCGATGATGGAAGCAGGTGGACAACAGCCGTCCGCTTTACGACGAGCGCCGGAGATAAGCAACTGGGATAAATCAGCTTGTTAAAGCAGCCAGTGGCGCAGCCAGGATTTTCCTAAAGACGGAGCAACCAAAAATGTAACTGAATAGAGAAAGTTTTCAACGCGTGAATTTAGGGCGTATAAAATTTAAGGTCTTGCGCAGTGAAAGCCTCAAGATGTTTGTTGCAAAATTATTGTTATGCAGGCAAAGTCAATATTTTTTACTGAGGGCAGACTTTGACTTTCCTTGAGTCACTGGTAGTGTACCAAGCACTGAAAGTAGAAGCGCAGCCAGGGGGAGGGGGCGGTGCCCGCTTAGCAGCCAAAAATGCAGTGCATGAAACCGGACATATTTATATATTGTCACCAAGAAAATCCAGTTTTCGGTGCGCTTGGTGCGCCGAAAGCGTTCTCGGTTTCTTCACATTTTTTGTGGTCAGTCATCCCTTAGGACAATTCTGACTGCCCACCGGAAATATTTTCTACAGGATAATTATTATTGATTGATTTCAAGCCCAAGTACCAACATATCTAGCTAAATAGTAAATGCATTAACTAGTTGGAGCCAATGCGTGCACATCAGCAAAGAGGAGCATAAACGAAGGAGAAAGAAGACACTGATTAAAATACTTCTTCCATTTCTGCTTATTAATGACTCTCCACTAAATTTCAATGAGCTGTTTCGCTTTTCACAAACAGCCGGCAATGTTGGAGGAAGCTCAGCGTTTAGTTTTTCGTTAAGCTTCCGTACAAAGTCTGGCATGTCTTTTGTATATCACGCGCACCGGAGGTGGAGGAACACGCCCACCCATTCTGCTTTTGACATCTCATAAACTGACAAGGAAATTGCGATGAAATCTTATGTACATGTTAGCAATGGATATGTGCATCCCATGCAAGACACGTTTCGAAATCCGTTGGTAAATATATGAACAGTGGGGTGTAAAGAATCAGTCGCCAGCCGCCTGCCGGTCGGTCCGTCGCTCCGGCCTCGAGCTTTTACGGTCACAAAGGCTTCAGCGGTGCGGTGTGGAGGCCGATCGCGACCTCATCTGGCCCTGAAGGCATTTATCTAGGGTCTTGAAGTTTACACTGAAGCGAGTCCACTACAGCCGTAATCTACCCTCGAAGTTGTGTGCCTCTAGCTTCGATAGCTTCCGATATCTCAGGGGGAGGGAGCGAAGCCACCTGGCTCCGATGCGTGCTATGTGAGCTGCCCTCCGGCGTAGGTGTTAGCTGATGCGTTCGGACTTCAGGTTGTATGAACCCTCATGGCCATGCGTTATCCATCGCTGATTTATATTTAAACGTGAACCTTTTGCCAGTACAAGCCGACTTGCCGCACGGAAACCTGACAAGCCATCTACTATTGGGTAGCAAGTGTGATGCGATGATGCGTGTGATGTCAGTAGTCAACTAGTGGTGTTCGACAACTGTGTTGGCTAGAACACTGTGGCTCGATCAGCTGCCGCTACAGTCGCCGCCATGTGTCTGAGTTCCATCAAACAGGCGTTCCATCTAACAGGCATTCCATCTAACAGGCATTCCATCTAACAGGCTTGAGACAGTGCACATGCTGAGTGCACTGTTATCTCGCCGGCTGGAGCCGTCTAAACACAATAGGCCTGGCTTTGGAGCAGCTTGTGAGCTCTAGCGTGAGGTCCGGCAGCAGACTCAGCAGCGTGCTCAGCAGCAAGCTCAGCAGCAGGCTCGGCAGGAGACTCAGCAGCAGGCTCAGCAGCAGACTCAGCAGCAGGCTCGGGGCAGGATACTCAGCAGCAGGCTCAGCAGCAGGCTCAGCAGCAGGCTCAGCAGCAAGCTCAGCAGGAGACTCAGCAGCAGGCTCAGCAGCAGACTCAGCAGCAGGCTCAGCAGCAGGCTCAGCAGCAGGCTCGGCAGGAGACTCAGCAGCAGACTCAGCAGCAGACTCAGCAGCAGGCTCAGCAGGAGACTCAGCAACAGGCTCAGCAGCAGGCTCAGCAGCAGGCTCGGCAGGAGACTCAGCAGCAGGCTCAGCAGCAGGCTCAGCAGCAGGCTCAGCAGCAGACTCAGCAGCAGGCTCAGCAGCAGACGTAGCAGAACTCAGAGCAAGCTGGTACCCCGCCCGGACACAAAATAAGTTCGATTCACAGTGGGTATTCAAAGTTGTCAGCAGTTGGAAGGACAGCTGCTGGCAGGTAGAGAGCAGTTATTTAGTTTCTAAGCAGGTGGTAATCGGAAATCCAGACTACTCTAAGCAAACGCACAAATGGAGGTGGTGAAATAATTCCGTGGGCGAGAAGAATTAAATGACGGCCACTCAGCACTATGTAGTGAATAAGTTGAAAAAATACATCCAACTTTACAAAAAGCCCATGAGGATCATTGCATGTTGGGCATGTTAACACCAAAACCATGATTGTCCGACACATAGTGATGTGTGTGTGTGTGTGTGTGTGTGTGTGTGTGTGTGTGTGTGTGTGTGTGTGTGTGTGTGTGTGTGTGTGTGTGTGTGTGTGTGTGTGTGTGTGTGTGTGTGTGTGTGTGTGTGTGTGTGTGTGTGTGTGTGTGTGTGTGTGTGTGTGTGTGTGTGTGTGTGTGTGTGTGTGTGTGTGTGTGCCTACCAGAAATAGTCTTGGAAACGTGTGGATCCTAACTCCCGACTCCGACATCGTTTCCGCCAGAGGGTGGGTCAGATCCGGTGACTACTCGGCCTTACAGCAACACACAACACAGGGCATGTACACATAATTCGCGGTGTGTCACCGGGAAGAAGCTTCGAGCTACTTAGGTGCAATATAGGAGTGCGCTGTATTACCGATTTTGCGACCAGAAAAGGACTGGTGCCAGTGAAGTTGCCTGACCGCCATTTATCTATCATGTCCATGGTAAGCTTGCTGTACGGCCGCGGGTTCAGCGTCGTCGTGATGCCGTTCACGAAGTTGTACAGGGTCCAGTAGTCTCCTGTAAAGGGTTCAGTAGTCTTCTGTATAGGGTCCAGTAGTCTCCTGTGTGTTCGGTAGCACATCGTCAGCGGAAACTGGCTTGGA
Organism: Imbricaverruca yamaguchii; assembly: GCA_034440575.1. NCBI lineage: Eukaryota > Metazoa > Arthropoda > Thecostraca > Neoverrucidae > Imbricaverruca > Imbricaverruca yamaguchii. The sequence goes on from JAOTOL010001663.1 coordinate 108,647, forward strand.
TGCGGTTAAAGGGGAGGCCATTGTAGAGGACCAGTGCGACAGTCCGCATCAAGCTAGCGAAAAAGAACCGGTGGCATTTGCCCCGGTGTTTCAAACTTCGAAATTACATCTGATGCGACTTGGATTAACCCACCCGTCTCGGGGGGTCTTCAACCGCCCCCTCAGGTTTTTCGCGGATAGTGGACGAACGGCACGGGGCAGCGCGCCCAAATTTGGCATTCCGTTTTCCACATCGATTTTGCATGCTGTTTCAAAATTTTGAAGTCAGATCTTCTAGGGTCAACGAGTTAATCAAGGTCAAGTGACGTCACCTCCAAAAAAAGGTCAACCAGTCGTCACGCTTTAACGGATACAGATATTTTATTGAACCTTTCAGCGTTTGCTTATCTTTAGGGAGGCAACAAAACGTATTAGGGGAATTTTTTTTTTCGTTGTTGATTACATATAAATTTTGCATATTTGCCAAATTGCAGTTCAAATGGAGGATTCTGGCTAAAGTAAGCATTTTTATTGGGGCAAGTTGACTTCCTACAACGTTTCTCGGTCTGCTCTATCCATTGGAAGGGGAAAATAAAACATACTTGAAAACTCAGTTTTGAAACTAAAAAAACTAAAATTTGATTTTTGAGGGTAAAAAAATTAAAGCCCTGGTCGATTTTGCTGTCCTTATCTCATTCCCAAAAAAAATTCGCTCACATATCCCCAAAAATGAACACTTCAGAGCCAAAAACATAATGCAAGTCGCGAAAAGTTGTGAAAATATAGCCCCCCTGGTGACGTCACTTTTGGGGGGGGGGGCAATTGTTTTTCGGGGATGAACCCGGACCCTACTCGTCGACCGCTTTCCGATGACACCTCTTTCGTTTTCGTGTGTTGCTTAGTCTGGATTTTAAAGAGGGGTTACTGACCGCCCCCCCCCCGAGACGGGGTGTGAGGATCTGACCGGAAAGACGGTGCGGGTTAACGCGAGTTAAAGTGAGTACAAGCTGCACCGATTCAAGTGAAAATTATACATCCGACAATCGAAAACTTTCGAATTAGAGTGCCGAAAAGTATCATGTCATTTGGCTGAAGAACATGACTTCGAGTGTCGAAAACTATGTATGTCTCTGGCTGCTTGGAGCATCTTATCGCACACCAACTCTGACACAAGTAATTACTGTTTCAGTACATCTGTATGTAGGCTATCTGTCTAATCTGACGGGATATTCAAGCGCACAACACCTCTGAAACAAATGACATTCATACCTCTATATCTGTACTTAGAAATTGCAGCCGTAATGCTAAAGTATGTTGCATGTCGATCACATCATCCCCTACATTCGCAAGCATGATGTTCATCTTGCATGACGCTAATTATCCTGTCAGCAATGTGGAAGTGGCAGCGATAGCTGCATGTAGTGCATCTACAGGATACTTAAAGTGACACCATTGTCAGCTGAACGTTGTCAAGTGCGCTGAATGTCGGTACAGCTTACTTGCATCACTCCATCGACCCTGGAGGTAATCCACCATGCCGTCCAGCTCCGAGATCTTCGTGAATGCCTTCTTGGCCTTGACCAAGAGCGCGTAGCAGTCGTGGTGCGGGCTTTTGTACGCGGCGATGAAGCTGTGTAGCGCGCCGTACAGGTAGTCCTTCTTGGCGCCATTCGGCAACAGTTCGCGCGGGTCCCAGTTGTTGACCTTGCTGGCGTCGGGCGTGACGTTGGCAATCCAGTAGGCGCGCCGCTTACGCCGCGATTTCGGGATGTCGGCGACAGGCAGTGTCACGTTGGCGAGCGGCGACGTCATGGCGGCAATTGGAGACATCATTTGCGTGAGAGGTAACGTCAGTTTGACGGAGAGTGATGCTACGTCGGGACGTGACGTCACGTTGGTAAGAGGTGACGTCACGTTCGCGATAGGTCGCACGACGTTGGTGAGGACTGCAGCGGCAGTGGTAGCGTGGCGAGCTACCGTGATGCTGGTGGTGGACACGGGCTCGGTCTCTCGGTCTGAGCTCACCAGGCGACAAAGTCTGGAGAGTATGATGCTCTCGACGCCTGCTGGTGTGGTCGGCGAAGTGTTGGCTTTGACCCAGGAGGCGCAGTTCGAGGTCGAATTTGACCTCTGCTGTATTTGAGGAGACGGGCTGAGCGCGTCGACCGAAGCTGGTAACGTTTGAGATGCAGCTGAGAAGTGGCCGCCTTCCATTGGTCGAACGGTGGCGAAGCTTGTCAGACGTTGCATGACGTCACTTGGCGCTGTGGTCTCCCCGGTCTGTCGCGGCGTCCTCACCATATAGGGGCTGCCACCAGCTTCGTAGCGCACGTCGGTGACCCTAGCAGCACTTTGAGTGGCACCAGCAGACGATGCGCGATTGGCAGTACCGCCAGTCGACCCAGAGGACCTCACGGACGTGACCTCAGATGGCCTCATGGACGTCACCCCAGACGGCCTCACGGACGTCACCTCAGATGACCTCACGGACGTCACCCCAGACGGCCTCACGGACGTCACCTCAGATGACCTCACGGGCGTTACCTCAGACGACCTCACGGACGTTACCCCAGACGGCCTCACGGGCGTGACCTCAGACGGCCTCACGGGCGTGACCTCAGATGACTTCACGGGCGTGACCTCAGATGACCTCACGGACGTGACCTTCCCACCGGACATGGTCTGCACGAGCTCGCCATCCAGCAGCTCGAGGACGCGCACGGACATGTTAAACAGGAGCTTGAGCAAGTCATGGCCGTCGGGGCCGATGAGGTGGCTGTGGCCTGGTGCAGAGCCGGCCAGTGGGCCCGTCGCCACGGCAGGCAACCTGGCACTGGGCGTGGCGTCGACGGCCGACGAATCTCTCCCAACACCATGGCCACCGGCCAATCGAGCGGCCACGGCCATGGCCGTGGCCTTGGGCGTAGACGTGGTCGTCGACATATAATTCGTGAGTGGTGTGCTCGTGTGCATGGAAGCAGTCGTGGGTGTGTTCGACGGCGTGTTCGTAGGTGTGGTCGTGAATCTCGTCGTGAGCACGGGTGCGATCGTACGCTTGGTCGTGTGTGTGTTTGCGCGTGCAGGTGTGGCCGCGTGCGTAGGAGTGCTGGCAAGGTTGGCACTATGTTGTTTATTCGTCTTCGACGGTTCGACTGTTCTCCCGAGCTGAGGATGGAGTCGGCCTGCACTGCCGGAAACTGTTGTCGGCTTCTCACCGACGTGAGGTGTGTGGTCAGCAGCGGTGTTTCCCTTCACCGACGTCGCCTCTGTGGCCGCCATCACCACCACAGAAGCTAGCGACTCTTTTCTGCCTTCATGCGCACGAGGCCTGCCTTCGTGTGCCGGTGCCCTCCGCCTTCCCCCGCCCAAAGTTTGCGTCTTCTCTTTGACGAGCTTAACTGGTACTCCACCACCACCGGTCGCTTCTACCTCACTGACGCCTTCCATCTTGGCTGCCGGCACACGTGTCGCATCTCTCACGCCTGCGCCGCGCTCGTCACCGTCCGCCTGGCGCCGCTTCCGCCTGAAGAACGGCGGCGGGTGGAAGGCCGGCGTGGGCCTGGTGACTCCCGGCCTGGGCGTGGTGCGCTTGGGTGGCGTGATGCGCCAGCGGCGGGTGGTGGGCGGGGCTGCCTCTGTGGCGGTGGCGGTGTGCTCGACTAGCCGCCCCGCCCTCACGTCCGCCAGACGTGAGTCGGACGGCAGGCGGCCGGCCAGCTGGCTGTTCGGCATCCGCAGGCTGTTGCAGTAGGAGGCCGGGTGCGGCAGCACCTGTGGGCCACAACGGTAGCAGAGCAGGCGTGTCAGGGTGACGGAGGTGTGGCTGGTGTGGGCCACAACGATAACAGAGCAGGCGTGTCAGGGTGACGGAGGTGTGACTGGTGTGGGCCACAACGGTAACAAAGCAGGTGTATCAGGGTGACGGAGGTGCGGCTGGTGTGGGCCACAACGATCACAGAGCAGGTGTGTCAGGGTGACGGAGGTGCGACTGGTGTGGGCCACAACGATAACAGAGCAGGTGTGTCAGGGTGACGGATGTGCGACTGGTGTGGGCCACAACGATAACAGAGCAGGTGTGTCAGGGTGACGGAGGTGCGGCTGGTGTGGGCCACAACGATAACAGAGCAGGTGTGTCAGGGTGACGGAGGTGCGACTGGTGTGGGCCACAACGATAACAGAGCAGGTGTGTCAGGGTGACGGAGGTGCGACTGGTGTGGGCCACAACGATCACAGATCAGGTGTGTCAGGGTGACGGAGGTGCAGCTGGAAGGAAACAGATGGTGTAGATAGACATCATGGTGTAGATAGTCAGAGAAAGTACATAAACCGACAGGTACCGAGAAAACTACAAGAGGATCAAAGTATGAACCCTGGCAAGGCCAGGAGAAAGGAGGGGCTCTCGAGAGCCTTTCTCAGTTTTTTTTTCCGGTATAGCGATGGAATGGATAGGCGCAGAACTTTCAGTACATTCCTATTCATCGGTTTGCTTCATACTTCGCATCAATGTTATGGCAGGAGTATTCAATGACATTGACCTGACACGGGGTCAAATAGACCAATCATCCAAAATATTAAACGTGTTGATATTCGGACTAGTTGCAACATAGCAGTAACAACTCAGATCATGCTCTCTTTCCTTGAAAAATAATTAATCTGCTCCCTTGAAATCATAACGAATAGGCCATGGACATGAGGATAAATCAATTCCGGCTATATTTTTTAACCGTTCTCAGTGGGAAAAAATTGAAGATGTAATCCAATTTTCACGCCAAAATTGTGAAGAGACTGCAATAAGCATTCTGGTTTAAAATGTGCAAATCAATTCCGTATGTTCTGCATGCGCCATCCCATACAAAATGTTGTTTTCCATCTTGAAGTCATATTTGAATTCGGTTTCAGCGTCGAGTAAATCGTGCGACAAAACATTGGATGACCAACCGATGACCTGAGCCGACCTAATATCGCGTGGTCCGACGTTAGCTGACCGGATTTAACTTTTCCATGGAATTACTTCCCAAGCAATACACATTTAAGCGGGAGGTGAAGTGATCGCCATCAATCCATGCTTTGTCCCAGCGTGGCCTATGGCCATGCCACTAGGACAGAAACTGGACAGTGTGCATGCATTTCTTAGTATATCAGTTCTTTATTGGAACAAATTTTAATACTTGAAAATGATGTACTGGGGAATTCAAGCTTCAACTTAATTCACCTAATGATACAACATGACGTAATCTGACCTGAACGTTTTAGGATATCAGAGTGATGTGCGCATTTTTATTGAATGGTTCTTATATATATATATATATATATATATATATATATATATATATATATATATATATATATATACATGAGAAATGGGACACTCTCTATGTCGTCAGCAGGCATAGTTCCGAATCCGCTTTTCAAGCCTGCTTGCGACCTAACCTGGAACATTGTGCCTTGATTCATTGTATTGTGATCAATATAGGTTCATTAATCTATGTTAGCTCTTAGAATACGATGCCGAACGGAGATAAGCTTTATCATTCTTAGCCATTTCAATGACTTGGAGTCCATGCACCGAGTTACAGAGGTCGTCATACTGCGGGTCACAGCAGCTCCACCTCACCAGCAGACTCCCGTCCTCTCACCTCGTACACCGAGTTACAGAGGTCGTCATACTGCGTGTCACAGCAGCTCCACCCCACCAGCAAACTCCCGTCCTCGTACACTGAGTTACAGAGGTCGTCATACTGCGGGTCACGGCAGCTCCACCCCACCAGCAGACTCCCGTCATCTCACCTCGTACGCCGAGTTACAGAGGTCGTCATACTGCGGGTCACAGCAGCTCCGACCCACCAGCAAACTCCCGTCCTCTCACCTCGTACACCGAGTTACAGTAGGTCGTGCATACTAGTTCTTGAAGGTCACAGCAGCTCCAACTTGCACCAGGCAGACTGACCCCGTCCTCTCACCTCGTACACCGAGTTACAGAGGTCGTCATACTGCGGGTCACAGCAGCTCCGACCCACCAGCAGACTGCCGTCCTCTCACCTCGTACACCGAGTTACAGAGGTCGTCATACTGCGGGTCACAGCAGCTCCACCTCACCAGCAGACTGCCGTCCTCTCACCTCGTACACCGAGTTACAGAGGTCGTCATACTGCGGGTCACAGCAGCTCCACCTCACCAGCAGACTGCCGTCCTCTCACCTCGTACACCGAGTTACAGAGGTCGTCATACTGCGGGTCACAGCAGCTCCACGGTGCCCACCTCACCAGCAGACTGCCGTCCTCTCACCTCGTACACCGAGTTACAGAGGTCGTCATACTGCGGGTTACAGCAGCTCCACCTCACCAGCAGACTGCCGTCATCTCACCTCGTACACCGAGTTACAGAGGTAGACATACTGCGGGTCACAGCAGCTCCACGGTGCCCACATCACCAGGAGACGGCCGTCCTCTCACCTCGTACACCGAGTTACAGAGGTCGTCATACTGCGGGTCACAGCAGCTCCACGGTGCCCACCTCACCAGCAGACTGCCGTCCTCCTGACGGCAGAACGATACCCGACGGTGAGCGGCTCTAGTGCTGTCAATTGGAGGCGGCCAGCCAATGGGGGATCAGCTATGAGCCAGACTTCCTGTTGCCCACTGGAGTCGGGTAATGTTGCCGGTCTGTTGCAGGGAAAATTTCAAACAAGGACTTCAATAAGGGTTTTTGAAACTCAAGGTTGAAGCTCCCGGCATCGTGTTACAGGGTTGTTTGGCTCAGGTGCCAGTTCGAGCCTACAGATATTCATATGTACTACAAATATTCATATGTACTACAAATATTCATATGTACTAATGCATTGAGGACACATCTAGAAAATGTGGCACTATTGCCATTTTGTGCACACTGTAAAAGTAAAAAAACACACCTGACATTCACAGCAACGACTATTGCTTTCTATTGCCATTGCAACTCAAGTGACGAGTAATCTCAGCCTAGGGTCGTGGTAGCTCGATCGGTATGGCATTCAACTGCTGATCGCAGGATCGTGGAGGTGGAGGATTGCGTTGAAAAACCACCGAAGCTGCTCTTTCGACCCGAGCCTATCCCCGCCAAAGAAAAGTCGCAATACCTGCAGTATGTTGTCATATCCCATATTCTGCGCGTCACCGCCTTCGAGGACATGTCCTCGTCCAGGGATGTCCTCCCGGCGGACCCAGGACGTCACCATCCAGTCCTCGTATCCCCAGATACCGCAGCACCCGCGCCGCTGTTGAAGCCTGCCGGGAGTGGACACCACCGACAGATGGTTATGGCCGGGCCACTTTGGCACCAGCGGATACCGGTGACGGGCTAGCGTATTCTCTGATGAATAACTACGAGCAGGTGATCCTTCGGACATGTCTCTCGTCACCACCCCCATTAATTATGTACTGACCTGATCACTTTCCGGCACACAGCATGGCGTGATGTCGCCAGCAGTGTGCAAGGAAAGGTTTGTTGGACTCTTTAGGCGATGCGATAGTCTAGTAGGACCGCACGCCGCAATATCCGGTTCCAAAGGTGCAGTGCTCTCCGCACATTGATGTATTGTGCAGCCAGTTGAGCAAATAAACGGCGACACTCACATTTCAGAAATGACGTACATATAATGTTTTAAGGCGACAGCCGACAGCAACAGTTCCTAGTTATGAAACTTGAAGGCTGCTGAATTCAAGGCTGAATTTTGAGCTGGTGCCAAAGATCCGCTGGGACACCAAACACTTCGCCACGGGGCACCGAACAAATACAGCGGGACCAGAAAACTTGCGCAGGGCCTGACAATCGCGCCGAGGCCCTAACAAATCGCACTGAAACCCCAAAATTCCCGTCGCATCCACCCTCAAATTTCTGCCGGGGCCCCAAATAACTACAGCAGGGCTTCGAAAACTCCAGGAAAGGTCTGGCAACTCGCGTCGGACCTAGAAAACTCTCGGGATCGCCTGAAAAATTAACCTATACTGGGGCCCTGGCAATTATTGTTGAAGGTCCAAGCAAGTGCAGAGTGGGCAAAAATGACATCGAAACCTGAACAAATCAGATCGGAGCACCCCCCCCCCCCCTCCCCTCCACCCCCAACCGATTAAGCACGGATTCTGGAGATAAAAAATCAAAAAATCGTTTTGTGGCTACAAAAAAATAAATGGCCGGAAGTCAGAAATTGCGTAGAGCACGGCAAATAGCGTATCGGATCTCAAAATATAATGACGAGACACACAAATGGCACTGGGATACGGAGTCGCACAGGGACCTGATCTTCGAAAACTCAAGATCTAGAACAATTAGTTAGTTATTTTGGTTTTGGGGCTCATCGACTGATCCAGAACAATTGACTCGTGCCACGAAAACTATCCCCGGAACCAAACGCCTAGGCCCCCAAAATCGGGATTGAATCCCTAAAAATTCCCGCCGGAGCTCCAATCATCGCACTGGGGCTGAAAAATTTGGTCAGGGACCCAACTAACTGCAACGAATCCCAAAGAGCACAACGTCAAGCCGAAATCACACCAGCTCTCCAAAGTGCACCGAGCCCCGCAGGACGCGGCAGAACCATAACTAACGCGCTGGGGCTCCGCACAAACACACTTGGAGCTCTCAAACGCATACCGCACAACCTCAAAGAAAACCGAGGACACAAAGACAGCACGAGGACCTCGCGTAAAGATGGAGGCCCGCAAACAGCAACGTGATCTTTGAAAAGGCAAAAACAGGCAATAAATGCACACATTGGAACCTCAGAAAACCCGCGCTGTTCTCTAAAAAAAACGGACACACCAATAGCAACGAAGCCCTCTGAAGCGCCAGGGCCTCAAAAAGCGCTCCAGGTCCTCAACAAAAATGCGCTGGGTCCCTAAAACACATAAGAAGACGAAGAGAAACGCGATGGGTGCAGCACAAGAACACTGAGCCAGCGCAATTGGTTTGGCAGCTACTCGTAATTTGGCAGCATATTTAACCCGTTCCGGCTCGGGGTGTCTTCAACCGCCTCCCTTCAGGTTTTTCGCGGATAGTGGACGAATAGCGCGCGGCATCACGCCCAAATACCTCTTCTCACATCAATTTGGCATGTTGTTTTAAAATTTTGAAATCAGGTCATCTAGGGTCAATGCGTTAATCAAGGTCAAGTAAGGTCATCTTCCAAAAAGTTCAACCAGTCGTCACGCTTTAACGGATACAGATATTTTAGTGAAACTCCTATCGTTTGCTTACCTTTAGGGATGCAACAAAACGTACGAGTGGAGTTTTTCTCTTTTTTCGTTTTTGACTACACAAATTTTGCGTATTTGCCAAATTGCAGTTCAAATAGAGGATTCTGGCTAAAGTAAGAACTTTTATCAGGGCAAGTTGACTTCCAACAACGTTTCTCGGTCGGCTCTACTCATGTGAAAAGGAAAATGAAAGAAAACTTGAAAATTCAAAATATTGAAATTAAAAAAAATAAAGTGTTGTTTTTCGGGGGCCCAAAAATTATGGCCCTGGTCAATTTCCCTCTCCTTTTCTCATACCAAATAAACTTTGTTTTTTCATATATCCCCAAAATGAACTCCCCAGAGCCAACAACATAGTGTAAGTCGTGAAATTCTTGAAAATCTAGTCCCCTGGTGATGACACTTTTGGGGAAAAGTTGTTTTGTGGGGTGGACCCGGACCATACCTGTCGAGCGCTTTTCGATGACACCTCTTTCGTTTTCGTGCGATGCTTAGTTTGGATTTTAGAGGGGAGTTTTACCCCCCCCCCGAGACGGGGTGTGAGGATCCGACTGGAAAGACGGCGCGGGTTAAATGGTTGAGCTCACCAGGGTATCCAAATTTTCCTCTCACAAGGAAATGTGAAAAAAGAGGAAATAGTCATCCAATGGAATTCATCAAAATTTCCGAGCGAACAAAACACGAAAACGAATACGAATACGACTGCATACGAATCATTGCATGACATTAAACACGGCAGCAGACCATCACGGGGCACAAATCATTAAAGCTTACGAGGCCTAACAGAAATCACAGAATTACATAAAGTGTGGCGAAAGCGCTGAATGCGTAAGGCGGGTTTCCACGTGGACGAACGTTGGCGTGGCGGCGACCGGGCGTTTTGGACTGGAATGCGTGAAATGGAATAATCACATTGTTAAGTGATATGTGCGGGTGTAATTTCCACAATGTGAGTTGGCTTATCAAGGGATAACCAAACAAAATTCAAACATGGGAGGGTTTGAAATCTGATGACTTAAAAATGATGGTGGCAGGTTTAACCCCTCCACAAGAAAAGCAAGTTGCTCACTTATTATTTTAGGCTTTAGAAAGGGGACATATTGCATACTCGTGTTCAAAATCCGGGGATTTTTATTTAAAGCGAGTAGGTGGGCCCACTCCAAATCTGTTGTCCCCACCTAACTAGAAATCATACGTACGTCACTGGCCACAGTGTTGCTATGCCTTTGTACAATGCAATACGTAGGTTTTCTTAGGTTCATTGCAAAGTGATATTTCAATTATTTTGCTAATTCAGAAGTACTATGTGTATTTGCATGCAACAATAGGAAGTAGGCAAGCACCTGTAGCAACGATATACGTCGACTCGGCATGTCAACAACTCTAACGTTTCACAGCTGAGGAAGCAGACTGCGAAGCTGGGATGGGCCTCCTCAGCTAGCTAGTGTTCTTCACTACTGGCTACCGTACCGGTCCAGGAAGGCTTTCTGGTGAGGATTGTCGCGATATCCGTCCATGGCGTCCCCGAGTCGGTCCTCGATGACGGTGGCCAGTCGCGACGGCGCCATCGTCACTATAACGGCCGCGGCCACCGTCACACCGCACGAGATCAGCGCGGCTAGCAGCCAGTAGAACAGCACCGACTGGCCACAGCGAATGTAGTTAGGACACTGCAGTCTGGTAACAGCATGGATTGGCAACGCACAGTCTGGCAACAGCACGTGCAATCAGAGAACAGCATACTAGTTACTGCGGATCCAGGAGAGTGAACCTGGGGGCACGTACATCTTCCCCGAGATGTAGCACCCCTTCACCAGGAGATTCGAGATTTTTTTCAGCCGGTGGCAGAGAGAGAGAGAGCGAGAGAGAGAGAGAGAGAGAGAGAGAGAGAGAGAGAGAGAGAGAGAGAGAGGGAGAGAGAGAGAGGGAGGGAGAGATTAGTTTTAAGAGGAATTAGGGATTGGAACGAGAACTGTATATGCTTGCATGTATCCGGTGCATTGCTTACACCGGAGGGATGCATGTTGTTGGGTGATATTGAACCCCAGTGCTGGCTGCTCCCCGTCCTCAATAATTTAAATATACAACATATAACCGTATGGGAGCCGGGCGGGCCCTCCATTCGATTTGAGCCCTCTCATTCCATCCATGCATTGTTCAACTTCTCCCGTCCCATGGTGCTCAGGAAAGGGCACACCTGATGCATTTGGAACAGCACATGCTGAGGCACACCATGCGACTGCGCGTCGATGACACGACAATGAAACAGTGGAGTGGGAACATGTTTTCCCAGCGACGACCACCACGAAGCAAAAGGCGCAACCACAAGAAGGTATCACGGCCGAGACTGCAAGTGATGTCAGCACTATGCAGATCCACATAGTCAGGTGAGTTAGTCGCTTCATTTATCCCGGCTAAGATAGCTCAGAGTGTGGCCCTCGCAGACGTCACCGACGAAACATGTAAAAGGCTTTGCTTTTCTGGAGCTCACTGGAGCTTTCTGCTGATTACCTGCACGGAGCCGCCGTACTCCCCCACCAATTGGTAGCAAATAGATCGTAGTCTGCGCGGCCAGCGAGCCCCGAATCTGAGACACCCTGGTCACGAGACAGATGTGCCTCCGGCTCTACGGTCACTCTGTCACTCGCCTGGAACCTGTGCCGGGTCCACCAGTAGCCGCAGTCGTGACACACCTTGGCGCCCACCAGGTGAACACTGATCGCCGTCAGCGCCGCCGTCAGCAGTAGGCGGCGCCACCGGTCCACGTCGGCCGCTGTATAGATGTCGCTCTGGTCGCGCCAACGCGACAAAAACACCAGCGCCATAGCGAGCACGACCTCGGCCAGGCCGACCGTTAGCATGTTGAGCAGACAGAGCGACAGGCCCAGAGTGGCTCGCCCGCTGTCACGCAATGCCACTTGGCACGTTCCCATCTCTCTGACGTCAGATGGACAATTCTCCGGAGACACGTCGCTAGGTCGGGTCTCTAGGTAGTAATATACAGTTTTCAGACGTTTCTAATGCCATGGACTCCGTTCCATTTGAGCTAACCGGTTCATAGCCGTGGACAGTCGGCTACAGCGCACTTGAGTACACCGCAATCAGAGCATGCACTTCGTATTTGAAGCAAGGTGTAGTTGTCGTTCACATACACCTGTGTTCACTCATGATGGGTAGGAGGCCACCGAGCCGTACCACCACATCTGTAATGTCTACGTTTCTCGAATTGTTGGCCTCAGCTGAGATAACTTTTCTTTAGAATGTGTCGCATATTGAAATGCTGGATTGGGCCAGCCGGAGAAAACAAACCAAAATTGAAACGGCCTCGATGGAAAGAACAAAATATGCAAGTAATAAGCAACGGGCTCGTGATATTTGGCTACGACAATCCGCACTCGCTGGAGGTTCATTTGCTTCAAGAAGCTTCGCTCAGATCTTAGGAAGCTGACATGGTTGGAAGATGAGCTTTTTGTTAACCGCTTCGTCACGATTTCCACGACTCGCTTCGCATAATTTAACCGCTGTGGTTTGTAGGTGAGATGCAGTGGAATGTTTGTACACAACTTGGTGCAATGTCGTACGTGGACTTATAGAGTCCACGTACGACATTGCACCAAGTTTTGTGATCAAGGTGATCATTTCATGGCAAGAATATTTATATAATGGAATGAAGAAATATATCCATCAAACGTTCAAGGCACGGGTGCAATGTAAAGGGACACGATGCAAAGGGTAAAGCTAACACCCTATGCATTTCGCTGTTGAAGATAAATTCAACATAGGATTTCACATACCATTCTTAAACTTTTTTGTCATGATGCCAGGTGTGCTTGGCACAAGTTCCGTCCCTCGAGACATTAATGGTTATGGACAAATTGTGCAACACAGAGAAACTAGGTGGTGCTGGTAATCCCAGCGGCTTCTCGTTGCTCGAGTCAAAGTTAGCGAGACCTCGGCTGCCGCGATTAATCGATTTCAAAGGGCTGCTTGCTGTATGCTACTGCTGTTCTTCAGCAACGGGCAACGGGCGGTGACGAGGCACGCGACCCGCATATCCAGCTGCTCGCAGCTCATCGGCTTCCTGCTCAGATCAGGCCGGCGGTCCGACGTCATCGACAATTGGTGCGCGATTCCTCACTACTGTGCCATCACCGACTGACCCAGGGGTCGAGATCTCCCCTCCACAGGGCAGTAGGCGTCACTGACTGACCCAGGGGTCGAGATCTCCCCTCCACAGGACCAGCCGTCACTGACTGACCCAGGGGTCGAGATCTCCCCTCCACAGGGCGGCAGCTGTTACTGACTAACCCAGGGTTCTAGATCTCCCCTCCACAGGGCAGCAGCCGTTACTGACTGGGCCAGGGGCGGGGACGGCCGAGTGGTTAAGGTGTTTGGCTTTAGGTACCAAAGGTCCTGGGTTCGACATTAGCACCGCTCGGGACATTTCCCAATCCCACGGCCCACCGGCAAATTGTGGGCGACGCAATTAGCCGTGAATGTGCAGAAAGTGCGTCGTGAACCACCCAATAAACAAGAAACAAACAAAAACTGACTGACCCAGTGGTCGAGATCTCTCCGCAGGGCAGCAGCCGTCACCGCCTGACCCAGTGGTCGAGATCGCCTCTCCACAGGACAGCAGGCGTTACTGACTGACCCAGGGGTCGATCTGACTTGAACCAACCATCTGCTAGTACTGAAGAAAAAAAAAGAAATGCGGAATTAAAACGCGCTATATACTTCCGATGCCACTTCGAGGGACAAGTATGGATCTGCATAACCTAATATGATCCCTAGTGGCATCATCCATCAAAACGCAAATATATGGTACGTTTCGTACCATCCGTGGCCAGTTATCTAACGGCGCTTCACGTGGCACCTTAGTTTACGTTGACAAGGAGTTAGGTGGAGCTTTCAAGAGCTCTTCTCGTTTTCGCCCCATTCTGCTTCATTCGATTTCAGTCGACGAGGCGAAACATTATTTATTTGTTATGCTTCGAGGTATGTATCCTATGCACACATACATGCATACAGATACACAGATATACACACACACACACATAAATATGTGTGCGCGTATGTGTAATATATACTGTACATTACAAAAAGAAACATTGCAACCCACGCGACAAAAACAATGTATGTCGGGGTGCTAACGGTGTGTGTCTACAGAAAAGTTTCGGAAACGCGTGGATACGACACCGGCGATTCCAACATCGCTCTGGCCCGATGACGGATGATATCATCTCACTACTCGGAAATGTGCTGAAATTCTAATGGAAGTCTTTCACCTCTTCCAACAGTTTTGATATCCTGAATTGGTGTACGTGAGTTTCAACTGCATCAAACTGTGTTAGTTGATCCCACTTTTACAAAATCAATATTTTTAGCTATACAATTCTGGCAACATTAATATCAAATTGTTAACTAGTACTTTTCCTAATTTCGTCCTTTTTATGTGCAATATTGTTGACATCGTTGCACAAAATAGCTGATTCTGACGTCATAGGCTCCCATTTTCCTCGAGATCAAGTGAGCCGAAAGTCCGTGTTGTATTTGCGGCAATGTTGTGTGGCGGACATTGGAAGCTTACAGGAAGACGCTGGGTTACACAAGCTGTATTCGAACGCATCGAGTCTGGTAATTCGACACAAGGTCATCGACACATTTACCGACAGCAGCCCAAACGAGAAGGTCATCGGTAGATTTACCGACAAAAAAAGGCCGAAACAAGAACCTATTCAAGATTATTTAACGGTGGTTCACCCTTTACTGGTGATCGACTAGTTGGTCAGTTTTCCGGGGAGGAAGAGGGGAGGGGATGGCCGGAACGGTCGCCATTGATTAACTATTGGATACTGCATACACAACGTGATAGAATCAACCATACTAAGATGTCCAAGTCCACTTGGAAAAACAGACAAATACACGAGCATTATCTAAAAAAGAAAGCTTGGCGGAAATTAAAAGGTGCAGCTTGATGCCCCATGAGCAGTCTCCCAAAGAAAGTGGACGCCGAAACCAACCAACATCGGCCAATGCCGCACCAGATCTAACATGCGCTCAAAATACGCCAGCAGCATATCACTTCCGACTGTTTCAGGTACATACTTCCATTTTCACTCCAGCGAGCAACTACCCACTTTCCATCGAAACTATAGCACATCGTACTGGCGTCTAACGATGGGCACCAGACGTCGCCGACATCACAACACCACGCCCAGCTGTCTGAACATCCGGCTGGTTCTAACGCCCGGCCGCCGGTCGTACTGGCGTCTAACGATGGCCACCAGACGTCGCCGACATCACAACACCACGCCCAGCTGTCTGAACATCCGGCTGGTCCTAACGCCCGGCCGCCGGTCGTACTGGCGTCTAACGATGGCCACCAGACGTCGCCGACATCACTACACCACGCCCAGCTGTCTGAACATCCGGCTGGTCTAACGCCCGGCCGCCGGTCGTACTGGCGTCTAACGATGGCACCAGACGTCGCCGCCATCACAACACCACGCCCATGTCTGCCAAATCCACGCCCGGCGTTACGTGGATCCAGCCCGGTCTGTCCTAACGCCCGGCCGCCGGTCGTACTGGCGTCTAACGATGGGCGCCAGACGTCGCCAGACATCACAACACCACGCCCAGCTGTCTGAACATCCGGCTGGTTCTAACGCCCGGCCCCCGGTCGTACTGGCGTCTAACGATGGCCACCAGACGTCGCCGACATCACAACACCACGCCCAGCTGTCTGAACATCCGGCTGGTCCTAACGCCCGGCCGCCGGTCGTACTGGCGTCTAACGATGGCCGCCAGACGTCGCCGACATCACAACACCACGCCCAGCTGTCTGAACATCCGGCTGGTCCTAACGCCCGGCCGCCGGTCGTACTGGCCACGCTCGATCAGCGCCTGCTTGCTGCTGTGCCGCACAGCGCCGTGCGCCAGCTGGACGCGACACAGCGCGTGCAGCGGCTGCAGCAGCAGCGGCCCCAGCTGCGGCCGCCGCTCCAGCAGCTGCAGACAGGCGGCGGCCGCCTCCAGTGTGCTCAGGCAGGCGGACGTCGGCTGGGTGCGCACCACATAGCTGCTGCAGTGGCGTCCAGTCACCATCACCTGAGGGCAATGATAAACCAGTCATGAAAAGGGGTGGAATATACCACTTTTTGAACACTCAGTCGACATCCTTCTCCAAGAGGTATTGACATCCTGCGCCTTGATGCGTATTTATGAAGTCTTCATGTCTCCTTTCTAGCAGTATATTGTGTATAAATATCATGTTAATGCTCTCGATACGGAATAGTGATAAAAGAGCATTTCGCAACGCAATTTCAGGTAAAGGCATGACTATGTGATATGGCGTACAGTACCGGTTTATACCATATGTATTATTATGCCTATTCCGAATATAGGTCTTCCTAAATTATAAATCTCAAAGCAAATGATAAAGGTACAAGACACAAATTTGAGTCTGAAAGAAATCAAAAGCATTTTAAATCACACTAATTTCATTGTAAACTCGACATCCTACAATGCTCGTTTCGACATCTCATACCCAACGAAAAACCATTATTTTAATCCTGCCTGGGGGGACAGTACCAATATTGTGTAGGGCCGAGAACATATGTCAGATTATGCTGAACCCGGATGGGGGTGGTTGGGGAGATACACGTAGAGCGGATGTTTCACCATGGTTTGTCTCTGCACTGCACAGCCAATCCGGGCAGTGATGTGGGTGGCAAGCAAAATGGAACACATAAGACGGGACGCCCAGCTCGACACAATTGTTTCAGGACACCAAATTGCACGGAATAATATCACGGCTATACGCAAAACTGGGGTGAAAGCCTATACACAAGGGAGTATCGACAACCTCCATCTAGCATAGAAACGCAACTAACGCACATAAAATAGCATATGAACTAGCATAGAAATGCATGCACAACTGGCATAAAAACGCACGCATACGCTAGGGAACGGCAATGCTTCATATAATGGCAGCCCCCACCCCCCCCCCTCCCCCGACAATGACGTGTGCCGATGACAATGTGAACGACTCTACTGACCTGTCGGATGTCATGTAGGGCCGGGCTCATGGTGTACATGGTCTTGGCTTGTCGCCACGTGCCGTCCAACAGCACCACGTTGTACGGCGGCTCAGTCCTTCCGCTTCCCTCCACCGCAGAATCAGCACTGCCTTCTCCTGGAGTGCTAACATTCCCTACTGCTGGAAGGACGTCACTTCGTTCTTGGCGATAGCAGGTGCCCCTCTCCCGTGAAGGGCTTTCATTTCCAACTCCGGATAGTCTCGCCCCGGGACCGGCACCGTCCCCGCCGCCCTGCTGCTCGGGAGGACGGCTCTCGCTCCGCTGCTCAGGACAGTTTACGCCCTGCTTCTCGGGAGGACGGCTGCTGCCCTGCTGCTCAGGAGGACGGCTGGCTCCCTGCTGCTCCGGAGGACGGCTGCCGCCCTGCTGCTCCGGAGGACGGCTGCTGCCCTGCTGCTCAGGACAGTTGCCACCCTGCTTCTCGGGAGGACGGCTCTCGCTCCGATGCTCGGGAGGACGACTGCCGCCCTGCTGCTCTGGAGGACGGCTGCCGCTCTGTTGCTCCGGAGGACGGCTGCCGCCCTGCTGCTCGGGAGGACGGTTCCCGCCCTGCTGCTCAGGATGGCTCTCGCTCCGCTGCTGAGGACGGCCGCCACTGCTGGAGGCCAGGTCGGCCACGTCGATGGCGTCCGGTCCGGGGAACAGGATGACGGTGCGCGGCGACCTCAGCAGGTCGGCCAGCCCCGTGTGACTGCGGCGAGCCCATGGCAGGTCAGACACCAGACACCACGGCGGCCGGCGGCGCAGTGGTACACAGCACGGATATGGTGATCACCTGTGACCGACAGTCCTGACCAGGTCCACCCCTTCCGCTCACTATACCAACGACAGCAGCTCGTGTGAGCGACCCGACCCGGCCTCAACAAACTCCGCCCACAGTCACGCTTCGGACGCATGGCTTACATTTTTGTAATGCAGCCTTCCACATCCCAATTTCTTAGGTTTTAATTTGACCAGTTATTCTAATTGTAATAGCACAGTCGTTGCATGGCGACAAGATCGCGATAGTAGGATAGTGGTGCCAGAAGCATAATGCTGTCACAAGAGGGCAAAGATAGTAGCATAGTGGTGCCAGGAGCATAATGTCGTCACATGAGGGCAGCGACAGCACAGTGCTGGATTGACCATGTAATCATTGTGTTACTGCACTCCGTATTCATATCCATTACTCCGCCATTTCAGCAGGGTACACCGAGTGCCATGTCTATCACTCCACCATTTCAACAGGACATGCTGAGTGCCATGTCTACCACTCCACCATTTCAACAGGACACGCTGAGTGTCATGTCTACCACTCAACCAGTATAGCAGGGCACACTGAGAGCCATGTCCACCACTCCAGTATTTAAACAGGACACGCTGAGTGCCATGTCTACCACTCCACCATTTTAACAGGACATAACGAGTGACATGTCTACCACTCCACCATTCCAACAGGACACTGGGAGTCATGTCTACCATTCAGCCATTTCAACAGGACACACTGAGTGTTTCGACAGTCACTGCTGAAGTACGAATTGAAGATACACTGCATGGTGTGAGTGGTAAAGACAGTGCAAGACACAAAGTGGTTTTTAATAAAACACTGCTATATGAGTCAGAAGCAATGCTACATAGCGCAAACAAGTATGCGAGCAAATATCAGCAGCACATTCATCTCTTTCAAACTTACATCAGGCAGCATCCACCTACCGGCTGGGTCCGCAGTGTTTTGAAGGAGCAGGTACCGACAGATGGCTTCGCATAGCACACAGTCAAGGACATATTGAGTAGCCAGAACGTATAAATGAATTAATAGCAGTGACGAGTGGTGCCGCTTACCTGGCCAGTGGGAACTTCTTGCCGCGGTAGACGGTGCACTTCCCCGGCGCCAGGCCCAGCTGGATCATTGGAGCCGTCCTCAGTGCCCTCTTCACCTCCAGAGGATGCTGTAGACGATACCGACATCCTGGATCATACACTGCACAGAGATGTTAATCCAAGATAGGCAAACAACATCGACACACTTAGTGTGCATGTCTGGCAACACTATCTACACATTCGACGCAAGACATTCATGAAACATGTTCATTGGGCGTAATACGATCAAAGTTGTCGAAGCGCCCTAAAGCCCAAATAACTAACTAACTGAAAGATGCTCACCCAAGAGAGGCAAACAACGTAGACGCACTTCAAAATATTGTGCACGTCCAACAATAATATCTGCATGTTCGAAGCAAGCATTGATGAAAGATAAGCCTCGCACCTCGTGGCATAAAACATTACCTTTTCAGCACGCTTCATGAGTCATGCAAGCAACAGCAACAAGTCACACTAGCGACGGCCGCACAAACTTCCCCATACTGAGCTGCACATGCATAGTGTACATAATGTACATAAACATGTGCATAGTGTACATAAACATTACAACACTTTTCACATCAAGCATATTCAAATGTCACCAACATGGGGGAAATGTTCCAGAGGTCACCGGACATCAAATTTATCGACCAACACGGACACGATAACGGTGAAATGCGCTACACTAACGGTGAAGTATTGTTTCTCGCAGTATAAATGAAGCTTATACTACATTTACATTACATGATACTGGAATTATATGAGCACTCCACCCACCTGTAGGATGATTATATTGGTGCTGACATCTAGTGGAGGGTTTGGCAAGTATGGGCACCAGCAGGCTGCCAAAGGACGCCTGAAACGGAAAAAACGTCAACTCTCTGCAGGCTTGTTGGCTCTTGGGAGCCTAAGGCCCACTAACCATGATAATAATTTTGCACCCAAGATACAATCAGGCATTAGTTTTACAAGCTAATCATGGGCCACTGTCTGTACAGAACATACAAGCAATGCAAAATGCATGGGTTTTAATGCAGGTATGCATTAAAGCCCAATGATACACCAATGTGGCGAATGTGGATGAGCAATTAGACTGAAAGCATGACCCAAGATTAACTACACATCCCACATTTGCAACAAAATATCATACCTTGAATAGTCAACAGCCATAACAAAACAAAGCATGATATTATGTCAGGAAAAATAAAAGTGGCCACCATGAGTGCATTCCTTGTAATTGGCGAAATATTAGGTTACATATGTGTGGCTTGTACATAGAATAATGACTTTGCACCAAGACTCACGTGCATCTTTCACATTCATCCCGTCCCTGGTCTTCCTCTACCACATCAGGTAGTTCGGAAAGAGCTGCCATATGATTGCACATCCTGGAAACCTGCAAAACACCCCAAGTTCAGACATTCGGCCATGTAAGATCGGGGAAGGCATGCTATTCGTCAGGAAAGTCAGTCTTTGATAGTATGGAAATTACTCATTTGGGAGAGGAATGTTAACAGTATGAGTTGCATATGGCTCCTAAGGACAAAGTTAAGTATTTGGATGACATGAACGTCAACAGTAAGCTTCCTGTTGGCACCTTTGATCTAAGCGACGACCGACACAGACGGCCGTGGGTAGCCACGTCCCGAATGCAAGCCGACCAAGCCAAAACTGAATAATAGAACACTTCCATATTCCAGGGAGGGTTGATCGATAGATTTGGTGGGCAACTGGTTCAGTGTCCAGAGTGCAACCAAGAAGGGTACTTGTGGCTCATAGTTGCACTGATCATTTATGTCTTTACCTTGGCCTACCTTATGAAAACCCTGTACATTACTCAAGTCAGACCTCTCTTGGAATTGTCCTCATGGATTTGGAATACAGGATACACAGGTGATTTAAGGTGTCAATACAGATATAAAGCATAAAGGAGATGGGAGGTCTGGATTATTGTGACAGATTGTGAAAACTACACATGTACTCTGTGATAGGTAGACTTATTTGAGTAGACATTATCAAATGATGGAAGAGCATTAATAACCATTCTGCAATACAAATCAGCAACATATTTGTACTGGCACTGTTGGTGAACACTGAACACTGAAATTGGTTCACATACATGCATCAGTAGATTGTAGGAAAATACTTTTTTAGCCTCAGATGCTGTGTCAGGTGGAATTCATTACCTGATGATGTAATAACCTTAACTGACCTAGCTGCATCCAAAGCTCTCATCGCTCTGCATATTGTTATATTAATATAATGAACAGATTAACCATCGTAACATACTAATCAACTTGAAAAGTAGCATAACTTCTTTGTTTACATACTTTGCTGAACCCACATTATGCATATTGTGGGACTACTATCTATAAGCAAATGTAGTGGCTACTCTGAGTATGTAAATTCTGCTTACAGTACAGCTTCCACTTCCTGTTACTTGCTCTGTCTATCTAACAACTCTATTTTTCCTTAATCTAAAGGACCGGTATACCTGCAGATACTGGCTCCCTTCGATCAGCCACGGACCTCATCTTTGGACGTGAAACTCATGAGTTTGGGCAGCCAACCAGATGAGAAAACCAGGTGAGCTTAAGCCTGTTAACCCGTCCCGTCTTTCCGGTCAGATTCTCACACTGTCTCACGGGGTTCATAGGAGTCCCCTCTAATATCCAAACTAAGCGTCGCACGAAAACGAAAGAGGTGTCCTCGGAAAGCGCTCGAGGTGTAGGGCCGACACCACACCCAATAAACTTCCCACAAAACGTTACGTCACCAGGGGGCCTATATTTTCATGATTTGCATTACCTTTTTAGTCCTGGGGAGTTCATTTTGGGGAATATTTGAGAGAAGAAAATATTTGGAATCTGAAAAGGACAGCGAAATCGTCCAGGACCATACATTTTTTTGGGGGCCACCCAAAAATCGCAGATTTATTATCTTTTTAATTTCAAATTTTTGAGTTTTCAAGTGTTCCTTAGTTTTCCTTTTCGAATGGGTAGAGCGGACCGAAAAATGTTGTTCAAAGTCAACTTGCACTAATAAAGAATGCTTACATTAGCCAGAATCTTTTATTTTAACTCTAATAGACAAATATACAAAACTAATAAGTAACAAAAAACGGGAAAATGAAAAATTCCTCTCGTGATGCGTGAGATGTGAAATGCTATGATGCTATGACGCTATGTGAAGCGTGATGACCGGTTGAACTTTTTTAGAGGTGACATCACTTGACCTAGACTAACTCGTTGATCCTACATTATCCGACTTCAAAAGTTTGACACAACATGCCAAATTGATGTGGAAAAGGTATGCCGAGTTTCAGCGCGCTGCCGTGCGCCGTTCTTTCAGTATCCACGAAAAAACTGACGGGGCAGTTGAAGACCCCCGAGACGACGCGCGTTAACTACCACGCACCCTGGAGGGCCTCTGAAAATTACACGCACTGTAGGGGGCGGATTCCGCCCCCACCCCCAAGATCTCGGCTCCTATCAAAGCTGGAGCAACGAAATTCGCAGGGTGGATGGGTATCATAGTGAACTCTATGGTGTACAAATTTCGTGATATCTTCAAGGTCAAATTAGGTCAAAACGTCAAAATTTTCTGGTTTTGTGGCTTGGCTTGTCATTGTTATTAATCACTGTGATTGTGTTTAAATGCTAAAAAAAATGGACATTACTAATGTTTTGGACATTACACATGATGCAATACAGATACTAGACCCAGTAGTTTACCTCAGGTCACCTATAACTATATAGCATCACTTTATCAGGTCATTACCTGCTCCAGTTACTGGAACCAGGCTGCCTGCCTGACTGCTCCATTGAGTGTCTCAGTGCAATCGGCTTTGCAAAGAAAGGAGTGGAATACATGACTAAAGTATGGGAATGCATAACCACATAATGACATAATGATGGTCATTTGCATTTATGACAACATTCCAGTTGACCAAATTTGCTTCCATTCACCTGCCATGAACTTGACCTGACTTGACCTCTGTGACCCAACATGACATTGAAACCATAAAGCATAATAATATACACCAAACAAGTCGCTAGTGTTGCCAAGAAAATTTCCCTTTGGCCAACATACTGGAAGCACAACAATGCTGATTTTTGTTTTCTGGTGCTGCAACTTCTTTTTACTTTAACGATCCATCACTTGAAGATTATATGCTGATTGTCATTTTAAAACAACGCATTGTTTAAACTTCCTTTAAACAATGTGCTGGTCATTTCTAAGCAGGTACATAAACAATGGTGTATGTCAGCCAATAAAGTCTGGAGTTATGTACGAAAAACCGGAGGGGTGGGCGGATTTCGCCCCCCCCCCACCCCACCCTCCAGGGCACATGATAATAAAGTGGCCATGCTAAAAATTGAAAGTACCTTTTTTAAGTCACTTGAGATTCAGCAGTCAGCCAAATATTGTGATGGTGGTACTTGGTGACCAAAACAGGCACATTAATTGGTAATAGCCTAATCCAAGGCATGTATTATTTCAACCAGCATAAGTACCAAAACTGAGTGACTGATTATAATATTTTTGTTGGCACAAAGAAACATCAACAATTGACAATTGCCATGAAAATAGTGTAATCTGAATTAATATACCCAACCTTAGATACCTTATATAACCTAAGCTTGCCTATCCCAACACAAACAAATACACAGGCAAACACTGACAGGGGTGGACAGCATTAGTACCTGCTGACAGAGACCATGGTGATACATGCTACAAGGTGGTCAACAGCTGATACACAGGCATTTAAATATCATAGGTACCAAACAGAGAATGTCCCCATACAGTACATCTCTTTTGATCGCATCACACATGGCACCTCAAGATAAAAACATTCTGTGAGAGCTAAGTATCATAAAATAAATGGATCAAGGATCATAAAAAAATGCAAAACATATTACAGATTTAATTACAATCCTTACTAGCTTTGAAGATTGGACTGGGGTGTCACCTTGTACGCACTAAGGGGAAAACTAATGTCCAATTCTTAACCCACACCATCTTTCCAGTCAGATCCTCACACCCCATCTCAGGGGGGCAGTTGGTAACCCCCTTTAAAATCAAAACTAAGCATCACACGAAAACGAAAGAAGTGTCATTGGAAAGCACTCGACGAGTAGGGTTAGGGTGCATCCCCGAAAACAACTTCCCCAAAAGTGACATAACCAGGGGGGCTAGATCTTCACTATTTACAGTATGTTTTTGGCTCTGGGGAGTTCATTTTTGGGGATATGAGAAAAAATGATTTGGAATGAGGAAAGGACAATGAAATCGACCAGGGCTTTAATTTTTGCCCCCCCCCCCAAAAAAAAAAAAAAGAAGTTATTTTTTTTTTTACATTTCAGAATTTAAAGTCATCAAGTTTTCTTTAATTTTCCTTTTTAATGGGTAGAGCAGACCGAGAAACATTGTTGGAAGTCAACTTTCCCTAATAAAAAATGCTTACTTTAGCCAGAATCCTCTATTTGAACTGTAATTTGGCAGACACAAAATTTATAGGTAGTAAAAAACAAACAAAAAAATCGCTGGTACATTTTATTGCATCCCTAATGATAAGCAAACTCTGAAAGTTTCATTTAAACATCTGTATCCATTAAAGTGTGATGACTGGTTGAACTTTTTTGAAGGTGACCTCACTTGACCTTGACTAACATTATGCCAAATTTATGTGCAAAAAGGTATGCCAAATTTGGGCATGCTGCAGTGCAATGTTTGTCCACTACTCACAAAAAAAACCTAAGGGAGAGGGGAGTTGAAGACCCAAGATGGGATGGGTAAATTTGCCCCCCCCAATCATTGATTCTCCCTCAGACCAAAATGTATCCATTGAGCACATGGTGGCACCCTTCCAGAACCCTTGAGTTCAGCCCCATTGAATGGGGCTATCTTAGCCAAGGATGCCCCTCTTCAGAAAGAAATTCACTCAAGAACATCAATTGGCACCAAACCATTTCCACAAAATGACACCCATAAAAAAAATTGCTGGGGTGATTTTATGAACCAGGGTTCTATTGCTAAGCAGCTTGTTGCATGAACCCTAGCCCCACCAACTGATCTATGAACTGCAGTTAAATGACATAATTTAGACGGACACTTTGATCATGATGTGCCATCAATGCACAAACATGGCCATACAGTAGCTCATCTACAGTCTTGTAGGGGCAGCTGCCACCTGACCCTCCCAGCTGGGGATAAATGAGAGCATGTGAAGCAACCTGAACCCTGTGTTGCCAGGTCAAGGGAGACCAGTGCAGGCCAGTGCTCTAACCAACTGAGCTACCAGGTGGCATTGGACCCATGGAATTTGACATTAGTGTTATCAGTATCATGAAGGTTTGATTACAATGATGGTTTCATTACAATCATTTAAAATATGAATACAACCTCTGTGAGTTGGGAGGACACATGCCCCAATATTCTCATACCTTAACCACTAACACCAGTGCTGACTGGACATGTCACTTAAACATCAGAAACATCAACATGTGACCTCTTCTTCACCATTTCTCTGGAAGTGGGAAATAATTGAAAACCATTTGGTAGCAATATCTGGTAGGATCAATGGAGATCATCCTGAAGGATTTCATGTATAAGTTGCATTTCCTACCCAGTGGCTGCCATTTTACTCTAGATTAACCTTATATCAGGATTATTGCTGCTTAGTTTTGATAAATGATAATTTAAGAAGGTATTTTGACCCAGCAAAGCAACAAAATGTTAGGTATGGTTAGGTTTTTTCATGCTGACATATTGGTAATTATTCTATGTTCAAGTTTTAAAACATTACAATTTGTTTTGTTTTTAAAAGAAGAGGTTAGGTTGCATTCACTTATATTAGGACAGTTCTTAGACAATTAATATTACTCTTCATTCAATATTCCAATTCCAATGCCAGCATCTCTATTTTCTTCCAGTTTTGCTTGTCAAGCAAAAAGCATATCAATATGCTTCCACCACAATTCAGTGGTAGTATCTTAATCACACTAAGAAAGTGCTATTACAATTTTGGTTTGTGAAATGCAACATCCAAATTAGATCACTGATTTATATGTTTTCTTTTCTCCATTATTTTTTAAACTTGTCCAACATAACCAGCCATTTGCTGGTCCACATATGTGACCATGTCACTTACTGGACATACTGGACTGCACTAACCAGGTTGGTTGGTTATTGGAGTTTAGGGGTGCATCAACTACATCGGTCATGCAGCGCCCATACTAACCAGGTCTATTGGGGTGGGCCCACATAGTCAGCAAAAGGCATGCACATGATAATATTGTGGAAATATGGACATGCCCAAGAAACTAGATTCTGGAATGCTAATACTTATGACAGTTCACATTAATGATAGGATCCATTGAAACCAGTGTCCCAGTTCACCAGATGTTGGAGTGTTAGAGTATGAAAATATGTGAAAGTGATGCCACAATTTGGGACTGCATATTTGTGGACTTCATTTTCTTAGTGAGCTAAGTATAGGCTACCAGATTAGGTGTGGGATAAAGATGCATTAAATCTGGGTAGGGTACATGGGGCACAGAACCAACAATATTTAACAAGCAGCATGCCAGAAGCTCTCTCATGACACCTTTTGTCAGGGCCCATAAAGAAAATTATGGCTGTGCCACATGTGTCAAGACAGAGCCCAGTCAGCCCATGCTCAGCCCACACTTAGCCCATAATAGCAGCCCATTCAAAAATGTCAAAACATAGCGTATCATGCATCTTGATGGGCTGAACACAATGGTAGTATCCAAAGATGGGTGCATGCAGTAGTTTAGGTTCCAAAGCTAATTATGGGCTAATATTACAATTACGAACACAAAATCCCAACATTGCACCAAAGAAAGCAAACAGTATATCGAAACGAATCGCCTGGGTTCGCAGAGTTCAAAGCTGCACATTCCCCAATAATTTACACCATACTTTTTAGCTCAACACATATGATTCGGTTTCTGTAGTTACATGTTCTATCAAACCTACCACATGGAGCCATGGAGCAACGGATATGATCAGGCCGGCCGGTACCAAGGCCCTTTGCATACAAGGCCGGTACGATTTATGAGATTTCTCATGCGAACTCCTACGATATTTGCAACACGTCCTCGAAAGAGTTTCATAAGTATTATGATGAAGAGGGGAAATGAGTTTATTGAAAACTTTTACTGAACTACCAGAACTTTAGTAGACATTCTAACTAAAGTTTCCTATGGAAATACATACAGTGCAATAGGAAATGAACGCATGGTAGAGGTGGATTTTCTTTTTTTATTGTACTTAGATACCCGTGGCTTTCTTGCATAAGTAAGGATGGCGGGCCGCGAGCACTCGCTGTCCTGTCCTATTTTGTCTTAGCCCGCAGTCTTGTGATTGTGCCATTCGGGGTCAATGAGGGCGGTGGGTGCCTCGGTTCAATACTGGCCATTGTTCTCAGTTGCGATAATTCTGCGCGCACATATTAATCACAGCATTTGAAATACAAGCGTAAAATGCATACAGACATTAAAATGCCACTAATTGTCATTGCAACCACAACATTATAGTGCCACCATACTATCCAAACTCGAATGGTGTCCCGTCCTTCGATCCCGTCAGGGGCAAGAGGGCCGGGCTGCTTGGCTTCGAGCGGTCACCTTCGGGGTCACGTTACAGTGACTCATACGGGTCGGCGCTTTGTCAGCGTCGGCCGCGACACGTGAGCAGTGGTCGGCCTCGGCAGTGAGACGCAAGAAGGGGTGGAGTGCGTGCTGCGTAAGCGCGTGGGACGAACGCTTGGACTGACCAAACTACGACTACGACTACCAGTCAACTATAACTTACCGGTGCTAGGGCTCACAAAACTCTAGCATCAAAGTGGATCAATATTCACAGAGTGCTGTGACTACCTGAAGTAATCGAAAGGTAAGCCCGGCCTCCGTGATTGCCCATTGACGTTGCGTTCCCCCGTGTTCATTACCTGCTACTGCCTATTCCATAATACCTCACTCGCCTATTAGTTTCCTGAACTAATCCGACACCAAAACAAGCAATTTCTTACCAACACAATTCAACTTCAACACCAACGATATCATCTGTGTAGGGTTCACAAAATAATTCTTACACAGTTTGCGCTTTAGATACCTATATAGGTAAGACGTTTACCAATGTAAAACCATTGTAGTGTATATTGTCCGGTCCTACGCCTGTGCTACCTGTCTGTGCGATTGCTAGTTGCAGTTCTGTGAGTGTAAACCTAGTGTTGTAAAGATATGTGTGTGTGCGTTTGATTGGAGGACGGGGGTCGTGGGAGTGTGGATGACCTAAGCTGATAGTGGTGTGCGAATACGTTTGCTGTTGTTTGTGGATATGTTGTGGTGTTGTTGTATTTGAGTGTGATGGCTTTGATTAGAGGTCTTTGTCGGCGCTGTAATGTTTTCAAGAGTGCCCCAGTTTCGCCGAGAGGAGTAAATCTGTTAAATTGATTCCAAAATGTATTCCAAGAGGTCTTTTGCGTCTTTGATAGTTATTTTACATAGTGTTCTGTGTTGCTTGTATACTGTGAGTGCTTCCGGTGTGTGATGTCTTTCGTATCTGTGTCGTTGGTGACTCCTCGCGCGGACCACCCAGTGGCATTCGTCATACCACCAGGGAGCCGCGCGATGTTTGTGTTGGTAGCGTGGTTTTGTTTGTGGTGTGTTTTGATGTGCTGTGGCGATGAGGATGTCTGCAAGTTGTTCTGGTGAGAGTTGCGGATTGTGGGCTGTTTGGGCGGCTAGAGATTCTGAAAAGGGAACACGGGATGCGTTTTTGAGGTTCCACCGACTGGGGATTGGGTGGGCCAGTGGTCGGGATTTGGTGGAAGGTAATGGTAATATGTGCGTGGTCGCTGCAGTGAGGGTCTGAATCGGCTGTCCAGGATAGGGTGAGGGTTAGGCGTGAGGATGTGAGGGTTACGTCTGGGGTCGTAGGGAGGTGGGAGCTAATTGGGACAATGTAGGTTGGCGATCCGGTGTTGAGTATTGTGAGGTTGTGTTTGGTGACTAGTGTGATGAGTGTGAGTGCTCTGTGGTCAAGTGGTGTTGTGCGAGCGTCCCATAGTGGGTGATGTGGGTTGGAGTATCCAGTTATTATGATTGGTGTGTCAATTTGGTCAAGTACTTTGTTTAGTTTCGAGAGGGTTTCTGTGTTTCGGGAGGGGGTCGTATATGTTAATGAGTGTGTAGGCTGTGTTGTGAAGGTGCATTTTGGTAAGTAATATGTCTGCCGCGGTGTTGAATGTATTAGGCGGTGAGGTGTTATGTTCATAATGTATGTGCAGACACCGCCTGATCTGTGTGTGTTGTATGTGTCTTGTCTGGGCAGTGTGTAGTGAGGAATGCCAAATTGATACGGGTCGTTGGGTTTGAGGTGGATTTCTTGTAGGCATAGTGCTGTGTGATTAGTTTGTACTGCGTAGTGTTTTAATTCAGGCCAGATGGGATGGGATGCCCTGGCCTTAGATGGGATGCACTAATTTTTTTTTTAACCTGTAGGTAGGTAGCAATACCCATATTTTTTTGGTTATTCATCATCGGATGTTAAAAAATGAATGATAATTATGAAAATGAGTTCAACAACGCGATGGGTTGCATGTGGGCCACATGTGGGGTGACTTATGCAAAGCGATTTCCTCTGATGAGCTTAATGTGACAAACCTTGTTAGCATTGGGGACAGTAGGTTACTTTCCATGGTTAATGTCATGGAAAAATTTATTAAAATTCATATATTTTGCTTCAAATCAAGAAGATGATATGGTATATTATTCAACAATTAAATTGGTCTTGGACACAACAGCCAGCACTTTTTTCACCAATGTTTTTTTTTAACGCAGAATAATGTAATTATGATCTAATGCTTTCAGCCCTTGACAAATACTTAGGCATCAAAATACGATATTTAATGCACCGGAAAGTTCGATTTTATAAGCAGCTAAACAATCATACAAAGGAAGTAAACGAGCTAGTGGCGGAAATCAATGCGATTTCACACTGCGCACACTATCAGCTCAGTCTCTTCCGCCCGGTTGCGTCGAGGGAATAGTTTTGAGCCAGGCCTTGTTTTGTGGGTTGGGTGCTGCGTGAAGTGCGTGATCAGAATGGAAGTTGTGAATAAGAAAATTTGGGCAGCATGCTACAATGCGAAGTGCCTGATCAGTCAATGAAACCTGGAAATAATGGCCTTTGTGGTGAAGATAGTGGTGCAGGTGCATCAGGAATATCCAAAGCCAGCCTGAAAGAGTACATTGTCAATTGGTCAACAAAGCAGAACTGTTCACATGCAGCACTTCCAGACCTTCTGACTGTACTGAAGAAGCATAATATTGATTTTCGTATATCAAATCCATGACTGATGCATATATGTGCGCGCCCACATGAACCACACATCTGGCCCATATATGTGCTTGCCCACATCTAGCCCATATGGGCTTGCCCATCTGGGACCCAGATGAATCCCACGACAAATCCATATGGGGTCCATGCGGGTTGCCATGTGGGGCCCACATGGGTGCCCATTTGGGACCCATTTGGGACCTACTGGGGAATGCTGGCTGGGGTATAGAGTGTATGGAGACCAATGCATCGGACTCACTAATACGCGAAGCGTTCGACGAAAGCTTTTCTTCCTATTCACACAAGAAGCCTGCACGCTAATTGGTTAGCTTTGTGCAGGCGCTGATATCGACCACAATCGCCGCACACGTCGTATATGCATCTAAACTACACCCCAACAGCTGATTGCTATTGTCCGCCCCTCTGGTTACCATGGAAACAAACAAACCAAGCGGCTTCGGCCATCAAATACAAGATTTGTGGGGCCGTAATACGGCGGGTCGTTGCATATTTTACGGGAAACTATTCAGGTGTTCAAGTATCTCTTTTGTTACCTGGACCTAGAGAAGGACCAATTTGATTTCAATACAATAGTCGACAATCATATAGGTAACATGTCGACGACAGAAGACCAAGAGACTGAGGAAGAGTCCAGGGGTGCTTCACCTGATGTGAATCAATCGAACCTGTTCGACGTTCGAGACCAAGAACTGAAAACCAATGGAAAGGTAAGAAGGCAACGAAAGATAACGAGGACAAGATCAAGAAGGGAGTTGAAGGTTTCCGTCCCCCACATGAAAAGGTGGCGCCCCTTCCCCGGTCAGCGGATTTTTTTTTGCGGGCAAGCACGCTCCGTTCCAGGGCCTCTAAGAAGTTTTCACGAGGAGGGATTTCTTGTTCATACATAATCAGTACAATATGTCGTCACAGACGGGTGACGGACAGACAGGTGACAGACGGGTGACACTGGCCCTTTAGTCAAATGTGATCTGTCCGGCCCCGACGTCATTTGCTTGGTTCCCTAGCGTGAGCTATAGCGGCCTCGTCACTTTTGGGTGTCCAATACGTTTTGGAGGCTTTTGGTGTGATTTGGTGGCCTCTGAGTGATTATCCATGTCCGGATTGTTTTTCGTTGTTCCGGCTTCATTTCATTTCCATGGGCTCCGGTCAGACTTTGTGTTCTGAGCGATATTTCGGGGGCACCGGCCAGACCTTTCGGGCCCCCCAGCGTGATGTTCAGGGGCCCTGTCGCAACTTTTTTGAGCCTGGGCCCTACATTTCGAAGCCCCCAACGTTCTTACTGGTCACTGAGCGATTTGGGGGGGGGAGACCTAATGCGATTATCAAGGGCTTCAGTGCAATGCAATGCCTCCGATGGCATTTTCAAGGGCCCCCGGGACCTTTTGGGCCCTTAATGTGATTTTCAGTACCCCGTTTGGAATTTTTGTGGCCTAGCGAAATTTTTAAAGGGACCGACGCAATTTTTATCCGAACCCCGGTGATATTCCTGGGTTCCCACAACCCCTTAGTGGGAGATGGAAACTCCATTGTTCGTCCTGGGAAAGGGGGTAGTGTCGCCTGGGGTGGAAATTCCACATTCCACCACGTTAATGTTGGATCAACATTCCACCACGTTACACGCCTTGCCTTTTTACAAAGGCATCTAACCTCAAATGTCTGTATTTTAGAAGCATGGAAGGAAGGACCGCAGATGAATATCGAGCTCTCGTAACTCGTGGCATGCGGCCGGGCTCGCGTCGCCCTGATCCTTTTGGGTTGCGCGAAGGTCATGTTTTTGTGGTATCACCATCAAAGGACCCATTTGCTAGCTTTGTAGGATTATTTTTTACCGAATCATTTCACATTCGAGCCTTCCTTGTGGCTTTGACCTCAACATAAGTGCTGTCAACTTGCTACCAGTGCTGTTAACTTGCTTTTTACTTCGTTATTAAAATGCACCGTTCCAAGGAAAGATCACTTTCGCCGCCAGCACTATACTAATATTTGTTTTGGGTTGCTTTCTCCAGTGAAGCTCCCTTTGACTCGGTGGGTTTTTGTGCTCTACTAGGTGGGACACATCCCACCTAGTTAACTTGTTAGAGGAGGTCCTGCTGATTTAAGAGAAAAGGTGCCCCTTTAACAACATGTTTGAGTGCACCCATTTGCTACCGAAGGCGCTATTCTGGTGAAATTTGCCCCGTGAAGACTTCTGGATCCAACCCTGATACGTAGTTCAGCGTTTGGACGCCAGCATTGGACTCTGGAAAGTGGAAAGGACGACCACGTACTCTTTGAAAGCTGCTTTTGGTAATAGCTTCTAATTTCGATTGTGTTTCCTGTAATAATTGGCAGGTGTAGAGGGTTTGGCTGTCTGTTGTTTACATGCTCATATGCATATGTGTACATGTCACACGCTACACTTGGTGGTGTAATCCCAGTATGCGCACATATATATATATATATATATATATATATATATATATATATATATATATATATATATATATATATATATATATATATATATATATATATATATATATATATATATATATATATATATATATATATATATATATATAAATATACATATATAAATATATATATACATATATATGTATATACATATATATGCATATATATAAATATATATCACATAACACCCTGTTGGTCGTGTAATTTGAGTATGCATGTCTAAACGTTACACCCCGTTGTTGGTGTAATTCCAATATGCATGTCTATGCACTATATCCTGATGGTGGTAGACTTTTAGTGTGCATGTCTACACGCTACACCATGGTGGTGTAATTTCAGTGTGCACGTCTGCAGCTACACCATGTTGGTGGTGTAATTTCAGTGTGCATGGCTACAGCTACACCCTGTTAGTGGTTTAATTCCAATGTGCATGCATATGCGCTACACCCTGCTGGTGGTTGAGTTAGAGTGTTCATGTCTATACGCTACACTATGTTGGTTGTGTAATTCCAGCGCACCTGGTTGCACCGACTGTACCTGATTGCGTCCCTGGACCTCAAATACCAGGAGCCCACTGATATTCAACGGCGAGGCTCCATCATCAAATCAGAGGTAATCATGTAGGCACGTAAAGGGTATACTCACTGTCATGCACCACAACTCTACTTGCTACTACTCGGTATTACCTAGGCTGAATTGGCTGTAGCATTGTGTAATAGTACAAGTACTTGCTTGTATTATCATGCTATGTATGTAATGCAGTGCTGTGTTACTGTAAATAATATTAAGGTGCGGTGTACCACGTGGTACCATGGTTGTGAGGTACCGATTGGAGTTTAGTTGTCGACGCGCCCCTAAACTCCAACCCACCACCACCACCGATTGGAGGTGTCCGAAGTGCTCCCGTCGTTCTCAAACAACATTTTTTTGTGTTGCTTTAGCACGAACATGTAGCTTCATGGTCCAGGATTTGCATGCCTCAAATTGCAAGGTCCTTGCGCATTCCCCACACCACCATGTGCCTTGCGGTACCATTGGAAGTGCTCAAGTACACGGCGTGAGTTAACCATTCTGCAATGTAAAATATAACGATGGAACTATTAGACGGACGGCTGGATGTTGGCCCACTGTATACATATTCCATGCATGTCCGCAAGGGTGCATGTATCAGCAGAGCACTTACCTGGTCTCCCTGGTTTTGGCCATCTCCTAACGAAATCATTTAGCAGTATTTAGCCGTCAGGGACAGTTGCTACATCCGTCGCCTTTTTTACCCCAATTGAGCTGGAGATATGAAGCAAAATCCAGCCAATCGATTTATGCTTGTTCTGTTTAATGACGCATAGCATGACCTCGTGAATCCATTGACCCTTTGGGACAGGCAAAATATAAAGATCCTAACTACGAGACCTGCACCACCACATAAAGCATAGCTCACATCCAGCTAGCCAGGTAGCCTTGATACTCAACGACAAGTTCGAGCCTTCTGCCTAATAAGAGGACATCGCCCTTTCCCTTCACCCTTGCGTTGCTGCTGGGTGATAAGTACCATGCACATAGAGGAGATCTCTTCTCTATGTATTGCTTGGATATATCCTTGCCATCAAGCTAGCTGAAACATTGTAGACAGCACTGAACCGGCGCAACTGAGCCAATTTGTCCTGCTACTTTAAATCAGTGGTTCCCTAGGGGTGCCGTCGAACGTGGCTGAACTGACTTGTAATACATTGTCATATAACGTAAGCCGCTGCTTCGCAGTGCATATCATCGAACGCGGATGAGTCGATTTTCAAAACACTGCCAATCATGCACATAGCTTTGCACTATTCCACCTTTCCTCCCACATAGCATGCTTGCTACTAGCATGCGGTAGCCCGCGTGAAAGGCAGTA
The DNA here is from genome assembly GCA_034440575.1 of Imbricaverruca yamaguchii. Lineage (NCBI taxonomy): Eukaryota > Metazoa > Arthropoda > Thecostraca > Neoverrucidae > Imbricaverruca > Imbricaverruca yamaguchii. The sequence goes on from JAOTOL010001663.1 coordinate 143,530, forward strand.
TGGAAAATAATCTCCTTGCCCGCACAGTAATCATCCCTCGGTGCTTTTCGAGAGCAATAGGTCAAGTGCCGGCACCCGAACAAACGCTAGGTACCCCCTCCCCCCACTTCCCAAAATGCAAGTTAACTTGCGGGGTACAAAAGTAGACTAAACTTTATCAAGGCTCTAATCACCTGGAAAAGGATTTCCTCTAGGTTGAGGTGCCTTTTACATCTCAACGCGCTCGCTCGCATTATGCCATAATACTCCACTTACAAGATTAGTACACTTACTCTGAACTTGTTTGCGAAAGCATTACAGTCAGAGAAAATTAACTTTATGGTTACGCCTCTGAGCACCATATCTCACCGTTGTGATGTCTTAGGGATGTAAGAGAACTCTGAAATCGAATTCTTGCTGTAAGGGGAACATCCGATGTTTTCAAGGATCGAGGTTGTTCCACGTAATTGATCTAAGATGACTTTTCCTAAGTTAGTACTACCCAGGAGGGGCGCGTTTTCAATGTGGGATTAGACACTAGGGGCGATTTTCACCATTTAAAAGTGAAAAATAAACAAATCGCAACATCGGAAGTTGCATCAATGTTGACGCCATATGTTCCCGATGGGTCATATCGTTTCGCGCGAACACGTTCCAGATATGTCATTAAGTTCCAAGTTTGCATGGGGCTGGGCACAATATGCGCCGATACGACCAAACGAAAAAATGTGTCAAATTTGGTCGCCATCGAGGAACGTTTGACCGTGCTGCATCGTAACGTAAGTTATCCAAAATTGTGGGGTATAATAAACTTCTGTTCCTCTAGCTGTTTTTTTTATGGGGCGAGCGCCCCTTACTCCTCTGGATGACAAACCCATTTGGCCTGGAAGTTTAAAAATGAAGCACCTCTGGACCGAACGAGGGAAACAGGGATGCTGTGTTTGGTGTTTGGTAGTAGTGGTAGTTCACAAGCATACCACTTACGCCGACTCAATACGAATCCCTCATGGCATCAGCAAATGCATCAAAATCCACTGCAATACACCATCACCAACTCATAGAAGAGGAATCAAATGGCCATATACGACATTGTCTTGAAAACACTAAACCTGTCCAGCATGATAGTTTAATTTGTTGCGCTGTTTATTACCAAACACCAAAAACAGCACCCCTATTTATATGCAACAACGCCTTCAAACCTACCACATTGCAACAGATTGACGTAGTATATCATTTCAAGTGCACTATCGGAGCCTGCGAAATCTGTAACGAGTGCTACATCGGTCACACAACTAAGACGCTTGACCGCTGCCTCGCCACGTACCTCTAGGTTGGTGGTCCAAAAAGTCATCTTTCAGCAGAGCATAGTGCGCATCTCACCAGACGATGTCAGGTCAAGTTTATGACAGGCTAATGGAACCAAACTTGGTGAACTGGAATGTTGTTATAAATGCTAATGGCTGTCATGCGATTTATGCCACTTTGCATGTTACTCCCTACACATCCGGAAGTCCACTGTTTGTCATTGTGTGCGTAAGCGTTTCCATGCTGTATTCATGTACCAGGTCACTTATCAGGTCATACATTATATCAGGTCATAGTGCACATCTCACTCATCTCATTGTGATGGATCGCTGTGATTGTGTTTAAATGCTTCAAAATTGGCATTAATTATGTTTTGGACATTGCTAATGATGCAATACTTGGACTTGGAAGTATTGCATGACTTGGAAACAACGGAGCATAATATACATCAAACAAGTCGCTAGTGTTGCCAAGAACACCTTTTTGCCAATAAACGGGAAGCGCATCAGCGCCGACATTTGTGGTCTGACACTGATATTTTTTTTTTACTTTAAAGACCCCTAACTCGAAAAAAATGTTCAGCCGATTTTCGTTTTTTTAACACGCGCCTTGGAGGGCCTCTGAAAATAACGCGCACTGGACGGGGGGGGGCGGATTCCGCCCCCTCTAAGATCTCAGCTCCTATGAAGGCCAGAGCAACGAAATTCACAGGGTGGATGGGCACGATAGTGAACTCTATTGTGTGCAAAGGGCATGACCTTAGGTCAATATCTTCTAGGTCAAATGAGGTCAAAATAGCAACATTTTATGGTTTTGCGTGGCTTGGCTTGTCATTGCTATGGATCGCTGTGGTTGTGTTTAAATGCTCCAAAATTGGCATTAATGATGTTTTGGACATTACTAATGATGCGATGCAGATGTCAGATCCGCCATTTGACCTCAGGTCACCGATAGAGGAGCACTTTATTAGGTCATGGCCTGCTCCAGTTACCGGAACCGGACTCCCATCCCGAATGCTCCGTTGGGCTGCTCGGCACAATCGGCTTCGCAAAGAAAGGAGTGAAATTCATGAATAAAGTATGGAAACGCTTAGGCACACAATGACAAACAGTAGATTTCGGGATGTATAGGGAGTAGCATGTAAAGTGACATCAATCGCATGACAGTCATTTGCATTTATGACACATTCCAGTTGACCAAGTTTGGTTCCATTAGCCTATCATGAACTTGACCTGACTTGACCTCGGCGACCTAACATTACTTTTAAATTATATAGCATAGCAATGTGCATCAAACAAGTCGCTAGTGTTGTCAAGAACACTTCCCTATCGCCAATGTATGGGAAGCACATCAGCACCGATTTTTGTGGTCTGGCGCTGCGAATATTTTTTTACTTTACCGGCCCCTAACTTGAAACCTTCTCGGCAGATTTTAATTTTTCTTGCTTTAAACAATGCGCGGGTCATTTCTAAGCAGGTACGCGAAAACATTTGGCTCATATCGGCCGGTACAATATGGAGTTATGTACGAAAAATCGAAAAGATTGGCGGATTTCGCCATACGCCCTCTAGGGCGTGTGTTAACCTGTTATGAACTTGACCTGACTTGACCTCGGTGACTTGTCATGACTCTGGAACAATGTAGCATGACAATGTACATCAAACAAGTCGCTAGTTTTGCCATGAACAATTATTTGTTGCTAATATACGGGAAGCGCATCAGCGCCGATTTTTGTGATCTGACGCTGCTACTTTTTCTTTTACTTTAGCGACCCCTAACTCGAAAAATTGTCCGTCGATTTTCATTTTTCTTACTTCAAACAACGCGCCGGTCAGTTATTGGCAGGTACACAAACAATGGTGTATATCGGCCGGTAAAATCTGGAGTTATCTACGAAAAACCGGATGTGTGGGCGGATTTCGCCCCCCCCCCCTCCAGTGTGCGTGTTAATTTAAGCAACGTGGGGGTCATTTATAAGCAGGTACACACACAATGGCGCATATCGGCCGATAAAATCTGGAGTTATTTACGGAAAACCGGATGGGTGGGCGGATTTCGCCCCCACCCCCCACCCCCTCCATCCAGGGCGCGTGTTAAAAGAATGGTACCAGTAGCACGGACATGGTTTGGACGTGGTCATATGATATATCCACTGGTCGAAGGAGAGCTCGTTTTTGCACAGCGTGGTCCGTGACGACGCTGCCCAACCATTCACCATGTTCACTGTGAATCGCGTGTTCGTCAGTTGGACGAGTTCGGCGCAGAATGTGAACGGCAAATCAGACATCTGTACAACACCTACAGAGAGGAGACCGCGTCCGGCTTCCTCTTCATCTACCCAAAGTACATGGTCCACATACTAGAGGTGGGTGGATTTAGCGCGAGTCTAGCGTGCCAATCCGAGGACAGGAGTCATCGTCGGGTGCATGAAAATAACTGGTGCAATTCATGCATCGCACACCGTAAACGCTTAGCATAACTTTTATTTCTCGTAACTTATCACTTCCAATGAAAGTTAGTTTTTGATTTCCGTGGATTGGGCAGCATTTGATAGGTGCTCAGATGACAGAATAGAGGCTTCGATGCACGTGTTACTTCTGTTTCTCCTTCATGCAATCCTCCCACTAAATCGGACATCGCTGTAAGATTTGTAATTTGAGCGACCATGTGAAGAGCAAGAAAACTAATTCTCATTTAGGAGGAACAACATTTAGGAGAAACAACAACATTTAGGAGAATTAACAAGCCTTTGAGGAAAAACAATATGGGATTCTGCCTCCGCGAGTCTGTCCCTATAGAACCCCACAGACAATCATGTAGCCTTTCAGTTTAATTTGACGCCAATGGGAGGCGGAAACACTGGGATGGTGCCCCCACCCCCAGCTCTCTCTTGGGCGAAAAGTCAAGTTTTACCATTATGCCATTGCAATTTTCCAAAAATGCTGAATTTATCTAGAAAATAGCACTCAGCTGAAGATACTCACTCGCAACTGAAGATACTCACTGAGCAACTGAATATACTCATACAGCACTCTTCCTTCTGATATCACAAATAGTTTCCACTCAATTTTTTTATTCACATGAAGATACTTAAAATAAGAAACAAACGGAAAAACACTCCACTAAGTACTAGCATAAATCACCTATTTTTGGTACCTTCAGCCTCAACTTATTTCCTCCCATGCGTTCTGCTCTGTGGCATTGCATTGCAAGTTTTTAATTTTCATCTGTATTTTATCGGCATGTTCGGTTCTTGTACTACGTCCTCCGAACTAATTTTGTACTTGGAAACCCTAGTTCAAAATTGATAGCGGTGTTCCGTGATTTTGACTGTAAGGACAAGGTATTGAATGTGATTTCCGCCAGCTCCATTGCCAGGATGCCAGTGCTTCACCGCCGGGTCGCTAGATGTGAACGGATTACAAGTGATTTGATCGACACGGTCGACCTAACCGCCCCTGCGTTCTCTTCCAGAGTTCGGAAGACTCAATTGTGGCCTATCTGAGAGAGCTGTGTAAGATGAAGGAAGAACCAGAGCCGAAGGTACTGGAGGCGAAAGTGTTACTCATCTCTCATGATATACCAACGGTACGTATGGTAAAGGCAAACGGAAGTGCAGAGCCTGCGGGTGTCAGTCTGCAGTTTGATTGTTGAGGATGCATGGCTTGTACCGTGAATATGATTTGTCTGGCTTCGTGATGTGCTACGTGAAATTTATCCGCTCTACCTTTAGGTGTGACCTCGGTGTGGCTCCGTACCCTTGAACGCATTTTACAGCGGTGTGTACATGACTACAGACACAGAAACATGCACGCCCTCTGGATGTTGGACCATATTCCGGGCATTTTTAGAAGTTTGCATATTATCACTTTATACCTGGAAGGTATAGGTATAATACTGAGCTATTATACCTCGAACTATGTGTAATGGGGTTCTTATCTTCTCAGGTTTATCAGACATTTCGCGCATGTCTGGGTCAAACGTCTTTGGGCTACGTGATAGTTCTATGGACCTCGACGTTGACCATAAATTCCGGGTATAAATTAAATGGATCTATGTCTCAATCTCGGAGCTCTGTTCTACACATATCTTGACATGCACCACAAAATCCAGCACTTATATTTGTACAGTTAATCAACAGTTAAATGGTGATAGTTATTCATATTTCAATAGTGCAGCGTGACAGACAATTATTACAATAGCCTCTTTTAGTGACAGTTTCACCTGTTGACAGACAACTCTTCAGTAGGCCGCTACACATATCAGCGCTCCCGTGATTCATGTCGGTCTTGCTGTCCAAACAGAAGCTCCGTCCTGTCGACAGCGCCTGCTGGACTCGTGGTCGTTCCGGAGCATCCCAGTGTGCTCTAGAGAACAGCTGGACTCAGGGATGACCTCGCACAAGGCGGCCCTCGCGTGTCTCGGTCAGCTGGTGGGGCTGGCTACCCACCTCCACAAAACGCCCAAGGCGGGTACCGAGTCGGCGGTCTGGTGACGGCTGGTCGTGCCGGAGTGGTGTGTTGGCACGGTGTCTGTGGTGGTCGGATGGGTCACCAATGGGCGCGTGGCTTAGTTAGCCCAGTCATGTTCTTCACTTCCTAGTCTCCCCATGCTCGAATTGTCCATTATGTTGAAGGTCAATATTTATAATTGATGGGAAAAAAGTGACAGTAGTACAGTTTCCTGGATTCTGCTGGATTCATTATCATTTACCCGTGATAATTATTTCCAGGAAGTCTGATCTTGTGGCTGTCTCCCTGATTTATTACGTGACTGCAACAATTGATCTTCGTCGATTAGTTATGCCTTGTTTGGCGATATGCATGGATAAACGAATAGACGAATCTGTCCACCTCGGTCCTTGACCGAAGCATCATTCCCACTTGTTTCTACTTGATGGTTCAGTAACTGTTCCCATGTGCCTGTCTGTATAGCCGATAAATACTTTTTCTTTGGTGGCCACCGTGACCGTATCTAAACAAACGCTACATTTTATAGCTCCCAGGTTTTACGCTATATTGTACAGCTGAGGGCAGCCGGATGACTGCCCCTACTGCCCCCCCCCCCTGTGATGACGCCCCTGCCCCCCCCCCCCTCCCCTGCGATGACGCCCTTGCCCCCTCCCCTGCGATGACGCCCTTGCCCCCTCCCCTGCGATGACGCCCCTGCCATAGGCGATGCTAATCAAGAACATGACAGTGGAATACTGACTAGACAGATTGATGCTGATCAAAAATATGACGATGAAATACTTACCAACCGAGACGGCACAGGCGAACCTGAAGAACGCGATGGACATGCTGTCAGACCGGGTGCCCGACCTGCTTCCCAGTGAAGACCTGCTGTCATATATAGTACAGGAGAATGCCTACCTCAGCGTCGATGAGTTCCTCGACCTGTACTATTCGGAACTTTGTTTTGTGGAGGACAGCGGTGAGTTTATTCTGGTCCCAAATTAAGCCTGATGGCGAATTTTCATAAACGTTTTACCGTTTATGTTCGGCAAAGAGGTAATAGTTATGTTGACCCCGCCTAGTGGTAGCTGCTATTATTTTGCAGCCACAAGGGACTTGCTAACCAGTGGTTGCATGGTTCACATAATATATATTTTGAAACAATTTAATATATTTGATTTGTGTCGATGACAGTTTGGTGGAGGTCTACAGCCAGGTTTGATAGGTTTGTTAAGATGGCAACAGCTGTTTCATGTATGCATGTTGGCTAGCTATGAGTACAGGAGTGAGGAATAGTGACAAGATGAAGGCACTGACTGAGCTTGTGCTGCATAAAATGTCCTGGTGATGGTGATGGTTGTGACAACTTAACCACGATTAGCCAGGGAAATGGCAATGTTCTGTGGCTGTTTATTTTTTGCCCATATATGCAAAGGTCTGCCATCGATACATCGACGCCCGAAACAAGAATCCTGCATCTCCTGTTTCAGAGCTGGTATGGCCGCTTCCAGCACACGTGTTCCCGTACACCAACTGATGGCGGACGTGCCTCTAATGATGATCAACATGAGCGCCATCCCGGCACCTCACACTCAGAACATGGTGTCTTATCGGATCACGAGGTCGACAAGGTGATGGCTACATAGATCTTCGTGGTCATTGACCACATCACATTGCATACCGACGATGCACATCGCTAGGCTCCCGCTGTGGTACCCTGGTGTATCCTGGGCTCAGACACTTCAGCCTATTGTCTGCGGGGACGACACCCCGCTGTGGTAGCCTGATGCATCCTGAGCTCAGACACTGCGACCTACAGTCTGTGGCGATGACACACCGCTGTGGTAGCCTGGTGCATCCTGGGCTCAGACACATCAACCTACGGTTTGTGGCGACGACGCCATGTTATGCTCTCGCCATGTTGAGTGTAAGTCGTGTGAAGTGCATACTGTGCAAATACATGGTCATCGCAGCCTGCGGTCCAGATGTCGAGCCGGAATGACCTGCCACTAGCTTCGATGTATTGTTAGCCCAACAGCATATATATAAGGGCTGAGGCTCGCTCAGCAGTGGCCGCAGCCGGCCACACCGGTCGTGGAGAAGTGTCGTGACGAACACTGGCCATTCAGTGCCAGCCCGGTGGACAGGCGGCCGAGGGAGTCTGTCCACCGGCATAGGGGTCAACCGCGCTTCCCACGAAACAGTTGTTTGTCCTTTCCTATTTAAAAACGCCCACCATCATCGTGGCATTTGGTTCCTCATCCATCGTCTGTGTGCCTCTGTCTTGAAGAAATGTACTTGCGCGCTTGCCATTGAGCACGTGCCGAAGTCACGTGTCATACTACTTAGTTGGTCAGAGGCGCACCACGGTTATGCCGCTCTTCAACTGCTGTTGCACTAAATAAATACACACCGGGCTGGCCTGGTATGGCTTAGATGTTTAACCGTCTGTCGTCGACATAGTTTGTACATTTAAACGAAAACATAACCTGCCGGTAGCAACGGGGGTCAGTCATTTTGCTGTAGTTTCAGACTATACTACTTTATATATCGGTATCGGTACTACTTTAGGAGAATAATATTTGTCTTTATTTCTGAAGTCGTAATCAGTCGGTGCCGTGCCCTGCATAACCAAGCAACATTTTCCAACACACCATGAGAACGTCTTCGAGCGTTGTCCAGCTGCGACGCGAGATGTCCGTTTTCGGGGCCAGAAGAGGATGGGGAACATGTCTCCTTCCCAAGATGTAGAGAAGCTTAACATGACGTCTGCAGGCGCTAAGAAAGGAATCGGCCCAAAATGATCGCATTGATTACCCGTTATCCCAAGTGGGTGGCTCCATGTATGGGCATGTCCAACTCGCGCCAAATACGAATAGGTTTCGGCGATTCGTCACAAGTGGACTGACTGCATAACTCATGCTTCTCATGGCTACGACTAGGTGGCGTTCTTTCCACACGAGAAGAACCCACGGCGCTGAATGACATGTTACGGTGAAGTTCAATACCGAGCGTCCCCAGTCCCCAGAGACCCAGGTTAGCTGCTTCTGCTGAAGTGCAATATGCTGTACGATGGCAGCTCCGGGTAGTGCTTGTCATGCCACGTCACGGCATGCCGCGCTGCGTCGTAAGGTCGCAACAACCACGTAAGCAGATTGTATTTCACATTCGCGTTGCATTGCACTTGGAAGGCCGAAACCGGAATCGGCGCGCCGCGCCTGTCGCGGAGACAGTTGTGGCGCACACGACCAGGGTCGCAGGGACAGACACTTATATTTGGCACCGGTAGGCACTGAGATGAGCTATATACACGCACATATACACAAACACACCCGCGGCCGGCTCGACGCTCGCGCACAACGCTGGCCCGCTTCTACCGCGTGCATAGACTGCGGAATCAGCATACAACTGCCATGGAAAACGCAGCGTAGCACGCTCAAAACGTCCGATACCCTCGATGCTCGGATACTTATGGCCGAATCAATATGTAAAATATTGTGTTAGTGTAACTGGTGCCACATATTACACACACCGCGTGAATCAATTTTGCATGGATCTGTACAGTAGTTTTTATTGCGGCAGGTAATTGACTGCCGCAAACAAAACAAAAGAGGGAACGACTCATTAAGCTATAAGGTACAAGATACCTCGGGCATTGATGCAGAACACTATAATTTCGTCTTGTTCTTGACACCTGATAAATTTAAGAACAGCGTTCAGGTGCCACAAAATATATTCCGTTTTCAGATTACAGTGAATTCATTTTGTTTTATTTTCATGGAGCATTTCCCAAGCTTCACACATTAGATCTATGCTGTAAAACTTCTTCAAGATGTCCATGTTATGTAAGCCGGGTGGACGACGCTAGCATCACCGCGATTAGCGTCCTGCCAAAACTATACAGTAGAACATCGAGTGGCTCTATGTCGGTGTGGTCGAAATAGCTATGGTTGAATGTTTAAATACACACCACTGATTGGCGTAAGAAAGCGCATCAAAGCTGCCACAAATTCACAAGTACGAATCACTCAGTGATCGTGGAAAATAAATGCAGTTGCACGCATCAGAAGATACTGCCGCAGAATAAATACAATCGAGGTCACATCCACCCCATTTTCCGTAATCGAACAAAGGTACAGGCTGCAGCCAAAGAGGTTGTACTGATGTCCCTCGGCAGCTGCCACAGCGTTCATTTCTGCGTGGCGGTCACAAAGTTGTCATGCCCATTGGAGTTCCATGACAGGCCCGAGGCCACCAGTTCACCAGTGGACGGGTGGCGGCGCGCGACCATGTGCCAGTCTGCTTTCAGGCGCTTGTCGGGAGTGCACGTTAACACCGCTCACTGAACTATGCGCCGAAGTCAGACGATCATCTGGACCGCTGAACATCGGGAGGATGCGTTAGTAGGCGCGCACGCTCCACTGGTGAATATTGGCAGCTGCGAGTCGCCTCGAGTGAGGCGACAGTCAGCATTCAGTACGCCAAGCGTGCTGTTGGTCGCTCTGCCGGATCCTGCGGCCACGCGCAGTCCTCCCGTGGCGGTCCGCACGGGCCAGAAGCGGCTGTCATCATTCAGAAGTCAAGTTGGACATCTGACATCGCGACGCCCGATTCACACGTCTGCCTGCCTTCAGGGCCTCGGCGTACGATCTCTCAAGTAAGCGCAGTTTGGCAACATCTTCGGACGGCCGCGACAAGTGCGGGAACTCTTCCGCTTCACATTCGAGCGGCACTGCGCCCGGCGCCGCTTCTGCAGTGCCACGCGTACACGATGTATTCATGGGCGACGACTCAGACGCCTTCAGGCACTTCTCGAACTCTTGCGTGTACGAGAACTTCCAGGCGTTTGCGACCAGTGCGAGGGCGTCATCGGCCGGCGCAGGATGGGCGGCGACTTGAACGGCTTCCAAAGGCCCCGTCGACTCGAGGACAGGCTCCGGCTCGGAGACTCGAGCCGGCAGCTCGACAACGGCCGGCTTCTTCAGCACCTCGAAGATCTCCTGGAACAGCTGTTTGTACTGGGGCGTGTGCTGGAAGCGGCCGCTGGTCAGCTGACGTGACAGTGGAGCCGCGTGCGGCGGCGCCGGCGCCTCGGGCGTCTGGGTGGCCCTCGATACGGTGCGGCTGTCCGAACTGCCCTCCGAGAAGCCGGACGACGACGCGTCGCCGTCTGACGAGGCGGCCAGCAGCATCAGCGAGTCGGGTCCCGAGTCGCGCGGCGGTGGCGCCGTACCGGCGTCGCGGCGCACTGCGCCCTCCTGGCCGGCCGACCCGTCCACACACGACTGCTGCAGCTCCTGCAGCTCCTGCAGCAGGGACAGCGAGCTCGGCTGGTCGGCGGACGAGGCGCGCGGCTGCCGCGAGCACAGCAGCCACTCGTACTTGTCCATCTCGTCCAGCAGCACCCGGTAGTGGGCGTCCAGGTCGTTGATGAGCGAGGCGGGCGCCGGACTCAGCTGGCCGCAGTCGGACCGAGGCGCCTCCGGACGAGTCGAGACGAGCTGGTGGCCGGCGGGCGGCGGCGGGGAAGCCTCGAGTGTCGGCCACAGCACGGCGGTCTGTGACGAGAAGAAGGCCACGTTCCAGCATCACACCACACCGTATTTCGAGAGCGTTTCAGCTCGGAGACCAGCGCTGCACATACGAGAGCAGCACGGAAGATTGCCGCCTATTGGCACGCCAAGGAGGTCAATTAACACAAGCAATCTAAATAGAGCTAGATGAAAAACGGAGGAAAATACATATAGTGCGTTTGATTTAAGTTCCTCCAGCATTCTGCAGTCGCCTCACATTTGTTCGGATTTAGCTTAAACAGACAACGAAGGATATGAGTAGCACAATCAGATGCTAGTACATACCAACATTTTGAGGTGCTTGGACACCTAAGCTATCGTCAAACATCGCTAAGGTTAGCATAGGACCTTAACAATGAGCAACCTTATAACCTTATAACTTGAACCTTATAACCCTTCGAACGATCCGATGCAAAAGCACCCTGATCAGTTATGCGTGTTACACAATATTGGCTGGAGGCGCCACGCAGCAAGACATCCGATTACCGAGCTTATGAATGCAAATTTTGGGCCAATTATCTTTGTCAACCGGCAGATATTTAGATGTAAGCGGAAGTCACTGCATTACAGGATGCCCCACCTGATCGCCCCAGACGGATCGAGTCGGAGGTGGTGTAGGAGAGCAGCCTGCCCACGATGGTGCTGCCACCTTTGACGACTGCCCTGCCATCTGTGGTGAGGTGTCGCAGTCTCGCTGAGAACAGCGCTGCAGGAACGGAGTTAACCTGGAGAACAATATAGAATTATGAGTGCATTACGATTCAGAAGCAGTTTTTTTATGCGCAACACGACATTGCATACCTGCATTGCAATACTAAACTCAAATGATCTGTGATCCAATCATATTTCAAGCCATCTAGGGGGCTGCGGACTACATACCAGCCAACAGATGAGATTGATTCGAGATGCTTTCCGTGCTATGGATGGGAAGGCTTGTTTGTTTATTGGTTGGTTCGCGGCACACTTTATGCACATTCACGGCTAATGGCGCCGCCCACACTGTTTCGCCGGTGGACCGCGGGATTGGGAAATGTCCTGAGTGGCGCTAGAGTCGAACCCGGGACCTTCGGTACCCATAGTTCGACACCTTAACCACTCGGCCATCCCCGCCCCATGGGAAGGCTTAAAATTATTGGAAGTCATCGGGTATGTAACATTGGGAATGCTTGAAAATAATTACGGGCACTTGACATCTCTCATCTATGCACTTATCGAGTAGTAAAGGGGAGCGCAACAAATAATTTCAAACATGCAAACACCCCATGCGTACACTTTTCCAGGCACTAGCATGTATTATAGGGGAACATAGCAGAAATATTTCCGAACATTAAAACACCCTATATGCACACTTTTCCAAGCACTAGCATTTCCCTCATAGATCTGCGACCCCTACTTGTCATAATTATTTGTCAGCACGGCAGTACGGGTGGAGAACATATTACTGCTGCCGCAACACAAGCCTAGCCAGTGGTGACACGAATCTTCTTCAACACGCGGGCCATGGGGTCTCGCACTGAGCCAGCAGCCAAAGGAGTCCTTCCGCTGCTGGCGGAAGGGCTCTAGTCCGGGACCGACCATCTCACATTTGTGCACCTGCTCACTTATTTGGTCACGCAATACGCTGACAGTACAGGAATTCGCGTGGCTATTCATGTTTGTTTATTGTTTGTTTATTGGTTGGTTCACGACACACTTTATGCACATTCACGGCTAATGGCGCCGCCCACAGTGTTTCGCCGGTGGGCCGCGGGATTGGGAAATGTCCTGAGTGGCGCTAGAGTCGAACCCGGGACCTTTGGTACCCATAGCCCGACACCTTAACCACTCGGCCATCCCCGCCCCGCGTGGCTATTCATGCACTGGTGATGAGTGACAGATAGTATGCAATACATAGTATGTGGCTTTCCGACGCACTGAGCAGCTGAGGTGTATGACGTGTGAATACAAGAGCAGGCGTGGATAGGACAGAGGGTTGGTCGTTGGAACATTGTACGGTACACAGGGAGGTAAGGAGCCTGATGCACGTCGTTCTCTTGGTTCGCGCTTTAACCCGTCCAGTCTCGGGGGGGGGGGGTCTTCAACCGCCCACCCTCAGGTTCTTCGCGGATAGTGGACGAACGGTGTGTGGCAGGACACCACAGTTTGGCATACCCTTTCCCACATAAATTTGGCATTCTTTTGCAAATTGTTAAAGTCAGGTCATCTAGGGTCAACGAGTTAGTCAAGGTAAAGTGAGGTCACCTCCAAAAACGTTCAACCAGTCGTCACGCTTTAACGGATATAGATATTTTAATGAAACTTTCAGCGTTTGCTTATCTTTAGGGATGCAACAAGACGTACGGGTGGAAATTTTCTATTTTTTTCGTTTTTGACTACATATAAATTTTGCGTATTTGCCAACTTGCAGTTCAAATAGAGGATTCTGGCTGAAGTAAGCATTATGCATTAGGGCAAGTTGACCTCCAACAACGTTTCTCGGTCTGCTCTACCCATTGGAAAAGGAAAATTAAAGAAAACTTGAAAACTCAAAAGTTTGAAATTTCAAAGAATAAAATTTGTATTTTTGGTGGCCAAAAAAACAAAGCCCTGGTCGATTTCACTGTCCTTTCTCATTCCAAATAAACTTTGTTTTTTATATATCCCCAAAATAAACTCCCCAGAGCCAAAAACATTGTAAGTCGTGAGAAGTCGTGAAAATCTAGCCCCCTGGTGACGTCACTTTTGGGGGGAAATTATTTTCGACGGTGGACTCGGACCCTACCCGTCGAACGCTTTCCGATGACACCTCTTTCGTTTTTGTGCGATGCTTAGTTTGGATTTTAGAGGGGGTTACTAACCCCCCCCCCCCCCACCCGAGACGGGGTGTGGGGATCTGACCTGAAAGACGGCGCGGGTTAACAGGGCTTCACAACCACAGACGATAAACAAATAATGTACCTGTGTTCCTCCATCGCATGCACTTCCTCCGCGAGTGTGTGCAGTTTGATGCTGCGTTCGCGCAGCGCTGCCATCTCTCGGTGGAGTTCGGCACTCTCCTGCAAGGATTACGGCGAGCGTCACAGATGACCACCAGCGGTCGGTAAGCATGGAACACCGCCAGTTGTACATTGAGGTCGTATATCGATGGCCAGGACTTATTGACCAGGAAACATCCAGGGAGTTGCAGCGGCGACGGTGGCGGCCAGCTGCAGTGCCAACAGTCGGTGTTTATCTGACCGGGAAATGATATTCATAGGCAAGGCTGACATTTTTATATGTATTCTTTCATGTGTTACACTTTGCATATCTTTCTTTCCGAAGATTTAAGTCTGTCAATTATAATTGACTACGGGTCACGAAACTTCACGGACAAAGTCATGACGCCGTTTTCTCAATGTAACTTTTTTTGTTAATAATTTACGGGTGCAACAAGGGAGTGTTTACTGGTGGTTGAGGTGCCGTTTCAGGGATGACATGGGGAATATTTTAGGCCGGTGAAGGTGCTGATTCAGTGGTGTCACCACGAAATTGTGGCAAACTAGGGGGGGGGGCGAGAGGTGGAAATGGTGGATGTAAGGAACAGCAAGTGATCCAGAAGCAGTTAGAAAGTTTTGTTCAACGGATCCGGAGAGGCAAGCTCAGAATGCGTCATCGGGGATTTGTCTCGAGGTGGTTGTGGCAGTGCCGATTCAGGACCTTTTCCAAGATCATGTGGTACGAAGGATGGGATGCCTGTTCATGGGCTTCACCAGGGATCCTCTCGTGTGGATGATGGCGACTCCTCCACACACTACGCTAGATTAACACGAGGGGCCAAGTTATATTGTCCACATAGTCTAGTTTATTCCAAAAAGTAGACACATTGGTTGAGATGTGGAGCTAATTAAAGTCTAGATATTATTGAAGCGAAATTACTCATTATGTGTTGTTTACCTATTTTGCATACCCCGCTCCGGCCTTGGGGTATGCATACAATTACGACCACTGCTTCCATGCTTCTTGGCCGAAAGTGGGTTGGATTTCTGCGGGAGTTGTTTTCATGTAGGTGAATTTGCTTTGTTGGTTGGCTGGTTGGCTATTGGAGTCTAAGGGTGCATCGACTTCACCGGTCATGCAGCGCCCATGCGAATTCCTAACTTAAAATCCGTGATAATATGTATTTGGATTCATAATACCCACGCTGCAAGATGAGGTCCTAGGTTTATCAATGACTATATAAATATAACGTATAAGTGTATAAGATGCTGTAACTCATCTAATGCCTTTGCATTCGTATCATTTCGTATATATTTTTATATGGAAGGCTTTCCGTTGAATCTGTCCTAAAGGAACAATGATTTGGATTGTAATCACGAGTACACACATCACTAATCTTTTAACTAACTACGTAATCATGATCGCACCAGCCTAGTTCCGTTCTACCACCGGTACAGGACCCTTCGTCGGTGCGATGATGTGCACGGCGTCCCTGTGGGCCCCATCCATCGACATGTTGAGGGGCTCTTCAGATCCTCCAGGGGCGGCTGCTCCCTTCGCCGCACCATTTGACTATACCACTGGTGTCAAGGCCTGCTCTAGCATATTGTCTTTTGAGGCTGTTGTCTTCCTGTCATGATGACATCCCTCCCCTTCCCCTCAGAGACCATTCGCTATTGGTTTAACATTACTGGGGGGCCCGGAGTTTGGTCTCCTCGGATGGTGGTGCTGTTGTTACCAGTCGCGTCCTCCCCTCAGCATTAACCAAAATCGGAAAGGTGTCTGATTCGGGGAGGGGGTAGGTTGCTGCTGCGGCGGTGGCACCTCGGTGGTATTGATTTAAAATAGGCCCTGTCACTACACCATGCTGTGCTATGATAGTATATAATACACTATCATGGCATATGCTATTATATGCTATGCGGCACCATAAACTGGAGTTGTTCCTCAGGAGACGCTAAAAAACGGGCCCAGATCATTTTATGGACACTCATATATGTAACATCGTGGAGTGGACGTTACAAACTCATGCAGGTTTTTAGGCACCAGTCCCTAGAATGTAAAAGGAGGCTCGACGTGATACGAAGACCCTATGCTATCGATAGTTGTGTTAGGATGCATTTTACTGAACGTCCGTACACTGCAATATGTGTATACGAGTATGATGGATTTTTTAAGACAATCGCCAAAGCACTCAGTACAATACAAATGCATCATCACAAAATGCCGCACATCCATTTATGTTGAGTTCGAAGAATTTCAACTTCAGAGACAATCCGCAACACCAAAGAATACAACCCAGCCAGATCACACACACTAACCAACTGAGACAACAGCTGAGACAATCAGCACCACCCAAGCGATACAATTCAGCCACACCACACCACACCACACACACACACACACCAACCATCTGAGACAATAGTCGTTTCTTTGTTTGTTTATTGGGTGGTTCACGACGCACTTTATGCACATTCACGGCTAATGGCGCCGCCCACACTGTTTCTTGTTGGGCCCCGTGATCGGGAAATGTCCAGAGCGGTGCTAGCGTCGAACCCGGGACCTTTGGTACCCAGATCGCATCACCTTAACCACTCGGCCATTCCCGCCCCGACAATAGCTGTCGCCCAGCCGCCTGACCAGGCCACTGACCTCCAGCGCGGCGACGCTCTCCGCCTCGCAGCGCAGCCGCCGCTCGCGCTCCAGTCGCTCCCGCTCGCGCCACTCGGCCAGCTGGTGCTCCAGCAGCGCCACCCGCTCGGCCAGCTCGTCGGCGCGACTCTGAAACAGCCGGCGGCGGCTGGGAGGCGAACTCACGACCGCCGGGCGCCGGCGCAGCGGCGGCACCACTTGTCGCGGTACGGCGGCAGCGGTGACCACGGTGTGCGGACACAGGAGTGCACTCAGGTGGTCGGCGGAGAGCCATGCCGACATAAGTGGATGGAATCTTCTACTTTTGAAATATTGTGCACCACACGCCCTTCCGCCTTTTGACTCATGCTCATGCACACCGTTGCCGGGATCAGCGTTCAAGAAGCAATATTTCTCTGCATTTCCTCGTCACTACAGCTCATTCTAAGATTGCATGTGGTAAAAGCCATAAACCCTGTGCTAACTCCCGCGCCGGTTTCCCTTTTCCGTGAGGACGGTAGCACTACCCACCCTGTGCTGACTGTCGCGTCGGTCCCCACGTACCCGTGTTGACGGTAACACTACCCACCCTGTGCTGACTGTCGCGTCGGTCCCCGTATACCCGTGTTGACGGTAACACTACCCACCCTGTGCTGACTGTCGCGTCGGTCCCCGTATACCCGTGTTGACGGTAACACTACCCACCCTGTGCTGACTGTCGCGTCGGTCCCCACGTACCCGTGTTGACGGTAACACTACCCACCCTGTGCTGACTGTCGCGTCGGTCCCCGTGTACCCGTGTTGACGGTAACACTGCCCACCCTGTGCTGACTGTCGCGTCGGTCCCCGTGTGCCGTGTTGACGGTAACACTACCCACCCTGTGCTGACTGTCGCGTGGTCCTGTGTAACCGTGTTGACGGTAACACTACCCACCCTGTGCTGACTGTCGCGTAGGTCCCCGTGTAACCGTGTTGACGGCAACACTACCCACCCTGTGCTGACTGTCGCGTCGGTCCCCGTTACCCGTGTTGCGGTACACTCCCCTTGGAACCACCTGTGTTGACTGTCGAGTCGGTCCCCACGTACCCGTGTTCACGGTAACACTACCTACCCTGTGCTGACTATACCGTCGGTCCCCGTGTAACCGTGTTGACGGTTACACTGCCCACCCTGTGCTGACTGTCGCGTCGGTCCCCACGTACCCGTGTTGACGGTAACACTACCCACCCTGTGCTGACTGTCGCGTCGGTCCCCGTGTATCCGTGTTGACAGTAACACTACCCACCCTGTGCTGACTGTCGTGTCGGTCCCCGGTACCCGTGTTGACGGTAACACTACCCACCCTGTGCTGACTGTGCGTCGGTCCGTGTGCCCGTGTTGACGGTAACACTACCCACCCTGTGCTGACTGTCGCGTGGTCCCCCCGGTTGACGTAATCGTACCCGTGTTGACGGTAACACTACCCACCCTGTGCTGACTGTCGCGTCGGTCCCCGTGTACCCGTGTTGACGGTAACACTACCCACCCTGTGCTGACTGTCGCGTCGGTCCCCGTGTACCCGTGTTGACGGTAACACTACCCACCCTGTGCTGACTGTCGCGTCGGTCTGGCGAGCCGCACTGATGCTCGGCACAGACTGCCGAGCGACGAGTCCGCACGTCCGCCCGCAGCTCGTCCACGAGCGCCTGCAACTCGGCTCCACGCGTCTCCAGGCAGTCCACAGTCTGGCCGAGGCTAGAACAGACAGAGGAAGAGCTCGTGACGGTAAAACACCTCAAGATTCCACACCCCAAGCGAAGCTGAAACAGACCGAGGGAGGGAGTGTGGCAATACGAACGTCTCGCGAAACATCCTGCACACAAAGTAGAGCTATACCAGACTGAAGGGTCATATCTCGATCCCAAATCCGGTATCTTGATCCGATATGTTTCCGGTCAGACGCGGGTCGGGTCTGTGGGATCCGGTATGTTTCCGGTCAGCCGCGGGTCGGGTCTGGGGGATCCGGTATGTTTCCGGTCAGACGCGGGTCGGGTCTGGGGGATCTGGTCTGTTTCAAGTCAGAGGCGGGTCGGCTTGGGGGGATCTGGTCTGTTCCCGGTCAGACGCGGGTCGGCTCCGGGGGCCCCAGTTCCCCAGCGTCGGTGGCTTCTCAGGCGGTCAGCGCCGTGCGGGCGGTGCGGGCGGTGCGACCTCTGACCGCCAGGCGGTGCGGGCGGTGCGACCTCTGACCGCCCGGACGCTCGGCTCCCATCAGCCACGCTGTCAGGCTAAACACTTCCGGGGCAGTCGGTGCTGAGCCGCTGGGAACAGAAGCCGCTGTTTGCTTGATCCATCCGGTGAAGCGGATGAACACAGCAATGCCATACGGATAATGTGCGTTTTAACCTGCACCGTACGCCGCACAACATCGGGAACACGAATGGGACAGTCAGAAAAGCCCCGGTCAAGGTATCCCTCTTGATGCCCAACGGAAATGTACTGCGGATTCAGAGAACGCCATTGTTTTGTGCGCAGGGATCTCGACTTTCGTTCAGAAAGAAAAAGAAAAGGAAGAAAAGCATTAACACGCGCCCTGGAGGGGGGGGTGAAATCCGCCCACCCCTCCGGTTATTCGTAGATAACTGCCGATTTTACCGGCCGATATACGCCATTTTGTGTGCACCTGCTTCGAAATGAACGACACGTTGTTTAAGGAAAGAAAAACGAAAATCGACTGAAAGTTTTTCGAGTTAAGGGTCGGTAAAGTTAAAACATTTTCTCAGCGCCAGACCACAAATATCGGCGCTGATGCGCTTCCCGTATATTGGCAAAAAGGAAGTGTTCTTGGCAACACTAGTGACTTGTTTGATGTATATTGTTATGCTACATTGTTTCAAAGTCATGTCAGGTCACCGAGGCCATGTCAGGTGAAGTTCATGACAGGTTAACACATGCCCTAGAGGGGTAGAGGGCGAAATCCGCCCACCCCTCCGATTTTTCGTACACGACTCCATATAGTACCGGCCGATATACGCCATTTTTTCCGTACCTGCTTAGAAATGACCGGCGCATTGGGTAAAACAAGAAAAATTAACATCGGCCGACAGGTTTTTATGTTATGGTCCGTTAAAGTTTTTTTTTTTTTTAAATCGCAGCGCCAGATCACAGTAATCGGCGCTGATACGCTTCCTGTATATTGGCAAAAAGGAAGTGTTCTTGACAACACTAAGCGACTTGATTGATGCATATTGTTATGCTATATAATTTAAAAGTCATGTTAGGTCATCGAGGTCATCATGACAGGCTAATGGAACCAAACTTGGTCAACTGGAATGTTGTCATAAATGGAAATGACTGTCATGCGATTGATGTCACTTTGCATGTTACTCCCTGCACGTCCGGAAATCTACTGTTTATCATTGTGTGCCTAAGCGTTTCTATACTTCATTCATGTATTTCACTCTATATAAGTGCTCCTATATAGGTGACCTGAGGTCAAATGGCGGATCTGGCATATGTATTGCATCATTAGAAATGTCCAAAGCATCGTTAATGGCAATTTTGGAGCATTTAAACACAATCACAGCGAACCATAACAATGAGAAGCCAAGCCACGCAAAACCAGAACATTTTGCAATTCTGACCTCATTTAACCTTGAAGATATCGACCTAAGGTCACGAAATTTGCACACAATAGAGTTAACTATCGTGCCCATCCACCCTGTGAATTTCGTTGCTCTAGCCTTAATGGGAGCCGAGATCTTAGGCGGGGCTGAATCCGCTCCCCCTCTCTAGTGCGCGTAAGTTTCAGAGGCCATCCAGGGCGCGTGTTAACATGGAAGTGTTCCGAGCTAGGACTCTGGTACTAGGACTTTCAGTAGTAAACACCACCTGCAGGTTAGTCTCACTGATGCTTCAGCGAGCGCAGGACTGACACTTCATTTGGACCCTGCGTTTCAACCATTGCGTTCTCGTTAAAACCAGCTATCGCCCAAGGTTCAGTGAAGTTGTGCCTGATCCGACCCTCCTCGGCGGCACGGTAAGCGATCATACCAACA
This sequence comes from Imbricaverruca yamaguchii, assembly GCA_034440575.1. NCBI lineage: Eukaryota > Metazoa > Arthropoda > Thecostraca > Neoverrucidae > Imbricaverruca > Imbricaverruca yamaguchii. The sequence goes on from JAOTOL010001663.1 coordinate 164,465, forward strand.
GCGTCCAGCCTGGAGTGACATCATGTGACAGCTGGAGGTATTGGCGCCGCCGGTAAACAGAGCGCAGTCTGTGTTTACACATTGTAAAAAACAGCTGACGTTAACGGGACGAAGGAGAAAACGGTGCTGCTGTGGCAAACAGAAACTCAGCTGATGGAATCTAGTACACACGCCGAGAGGGATGCCAGTCGGGAACATTCTCGGAGAGTATAGACACGGTGATTGCGGCAGCATGGCCAAATCATTTCACAGCTCAGTCTAAAAAGCCATCGCCGACCACACCAATGACTCAAATGCGGGATCCAGAAAGGAGTGAAGACGAGAGGAATCTCAAGCAAATTTGAACATTGAGCTGAAGTACCTATCTGGCACGTAGGGAAGGGTTTAACTTAATAATAGACATAGTAAACTAAGCGTATGCATGCGTAAAGACGACCACTTGGACATGATAGACGTAGCGGCAGAGAAGTAAATGTTGACGAAATGTGCCTTCGTGCCAATCAGTAATAAAAATCCGAACTATTTTGTTCTCCGTTTTACTATTTCTATCTAATAAAAATAGTTTGTCTGTAGAGAAGCCTCTGATGCAGATTTGTGCAGAATTTTCACAAAATACCTGACTGCCAGACATTGTTTGGACTTTGGCCAATGAGCAGCGTCGTGTCAAGATTACCAGGGGGAAGTAGCAGGAGTGCAACTGATCCCATGAGTGGAATATTGCTGCTGCATTTACTGCTGCAAATCAGGCTCCTCTTTGCATGTGGAGGGGAAGGTGCTGCTGCGAAGTACGCACAATATTGTCACGCATAGGAAAGCTAGAAATTCTTCCACAGCCACTGGTATTTCCGCCAGTGCCAGCAACGCTAGATTACCCAGCCTTCGCCGATCATCACCTGCGAATCTGTTTCTTGTCATGACCCGACTCAGCCTGCAGACGTTGATTGGTGACCTCCAGCTCCTGGATGCTGACCTCCAGCTGCTCGTAAACCCTCAGGCGGGAGTCATTGACCTCCCGCAGAGCTACTGACTGCTTGCTTAAATACTGCGGGCAAAGAGACACAGGTGTCATGTGGGCGGCGTGGTGAATAAGAGGTCAGGTGTTATGAGGCGACATGGTGAAGAAGAGGTCGGGTGTCATGGGGGCGGCATGGTGACACAGATGACAGGTGGCATGGGGCAGCATGGTGACACAGAGGTCAGGTGTTATGTGGACGACATGGTGACACAGAGATCAGGTGTCATGGGGGCGACATGGTGACACATAGGTCAGGTGTCATGTGGACGACATGGTGACACAGAGGTCAGGTGTCATATGGACGACATGGTGACACAGAGATCAGGTGTCATGGGGGCGACATGGTGACACATAGGTCAGATGTCATGGGGGCGACATGGTGACACATAGGTCAGGTGTCATGTGGACGACATGGTGACACATAGGTCAGGTGTCATGGGGGCGGTATGGTGACCAATCGTGTGACCGGAGCTGATATATCTGTGGTCGGAATGCTGTATCATGCCTTTGGCCAAGCCACCGATGATGAGTGATTATTTGAACTCCTGAGACCAATAGCAGTGAAATAAACACCAATTTGCGAGATCGCAGCAACTCAATTGTCTCAATTGTTGTAATGCTAAGTAAGACTGTATGACACACAGCGAAATAATTTTGGGAGACAAATAATATGTTGCAGTCCACGATGATTAATCTTAGTAGCCGCAATCTCAGCACAGGCAATCTCAGCACAGGCAATCTCAGCACAGGCAATCTCAGCAGCGACAACATCAGACGCGACAACCTCAGAAAAGACAACCTGAGCAACGATAATCTCAGCAGGGGACATTTCAGCAACGGCAATTTCAGCAGCGGCAATCTGGGCTGTGACAATCCAAGCAACAGCAATCTCATCAGTGAAAATCACATCAGTGACAATCTTAGCAGCGACAACCATGTTAGCGGCAATCAAACAGCTGCAATCTCAGCAACAGCAACCTCGGCAGCTCCAATCTCACTTGCGACAATCATATCAGCGGCAATCTAAACAGCGGCAGTCTAAGCAGCGGCAATCTCAGTGCGAGTAATATCAACCTCAGCAACGATAAACTCGATGGGAGTCATCTCAGTAGCAACAACCTCAGTCAGAGTAATCTCAGAAGCGGCAATCCCAGCGAGGGTAATCTTAGCCGCGACAACCTCAGTAGGAGTAATCTCAGCAACGACTTGGACCTCCATGCAATGGAAAGCGGGGCATTGTTTCGTCGCGACTTACATCACTCGCTGCCGTATTAGCCGACTTACACCACTTGCTGCCGTATCAGCAACGTCGCGCTGTTGACAATACCTCGTGTTTACATTCGCTTAGCCTCTGCTAACGACGCACTGCGCCGCGCCACACCACACCGCATCGCACCGCACCGCACCGCACCACACCGCACCGCACCGCACCGCACCACACCCACCGCACCGCACCGCACCGCACCGCACCGCACCGCATCGCACCGCACCACACCGCACCGCACCGCACCGCACCGCACCGCATCGCACCGCACAGCACATCGCACCGCACCGCACCGCACTGCGTAATCTCGAAGCGGCAACCCAGCGGGTAATCACCGCGAAACCCAAGGAGAACTCTACCAACGACTTACCATGCAATGGAAAGGGGCATTGATTTCGCGATTTCACCGCGCCGTATTAGCGCACCACACCGCGACGTAACAGGCGCGACTTACATCAGCGCCATCAGGGTGCGACTTCAATGCCGTATCGGTCGACTTACGCAACCGCCGTATCAGCAACCGCCTGTTGACAATCCTGTCCACTCTTCCAACACCCCACCGGCGCCGCACCAACACCTCATCGGTCGACTTCCAACAGCCCACCGGCCGGCATCCAACACCCCACCGCGCCGCACCCACCGCACCGCCCATCGGTCGACTTCGCACCACACCCCACCGCGCCGCACCGCACCGCACCGCACCGACCGCACCGAACGCACCGCACCGCGCCGCACCGCACCGCACCGCACGCACGCACCGACCGCACACCGCACCGCACCGCACCGCACGCACCGCACCCGCACCGCACCACACCGCACCGCACCGCACCGCACTTCGCACCACACCCGCACCGGCCGGCACCGCACACACCCCACCGGCCGCTTCCAACACCCCACCGGCCGGCTTCCAACACCCCACCGGCCGGCTTCCAACACCCCACCGGCCGGCTTCCAACACCCCACCGGCCGGCTTCCAACACCCCACCGGCCGGCTTCCAACACCCCACCGGCCGGCCTCCAACACCCCACCGGCCGACCTCCAACACCTCACCGACCGGCTTCTAGCACCTTACCGCCCGGCCGGCGGCTCGACGTCCGAGCTGAGCTGGCCGCGCCGCTACTGTGCCGGAAGTAGCAGCTCTAGAGATAGTCCACAAAATTATGTATTGTGTTAGCTTAACTAATATTGCCACTAAAGGTGAAGACATTTTCAGCTCACTGAGGGGGAGGGGGACTGGTGACTGCTGTGAATCCAGTTAGCATCATATTATAATGTTTTAATAGTAGGCTCTGCCGCGTAGCCACGGATTGGTGTAGCAGCTGTAGCATGTGCGGCAGGTTTAGCAGGTTCGGGAGGTGCGGTAGGTGTGAGAGGTGCGGCAGGTGTGGGAGGTGTGACAGGTGTGGCAGGTGTGGTAGGTGCCGCAATGGTTTGCCACTGCCAATCATTGCCAACACCGACCATTATGCACTGTCAGTGTTTTGCTCCTTGTACATTTGCCAACGAGGTGAGCCTACGTTACCGGACGTGCCTATCGAGGTGAGCCTACCTTACCGGACGTGCCTATCGAGGTGAGCCTACCTTACCGGACGTGCCTATCGAGGTGAGCCTACCTTACCGGACGTGCCTATCGAGGTGAGCCTACCCTACTGGACGTGACCGTCGTGCAGCTTGGGGACCACAGCCAGATATTCGTATGTGCTTGAAATTCAGAGTGCAATCAATGTCACCATCGCTACTGCTGAAAGTGCATTGACTGAGCTGTACGACTGGTTCTGCGACAAATGTATAACAGCTAACCGCTGACGTATTGACAGATCCAAGGAAGGCCGAAGGGGCCATGCCCCCCCCCCCCCACAAAAACCTGTTCTGAGCGTGTTACACTTGTGTTCGACTTGCTACACCCGTGTTAGAATTGCTGCACCTTTGGTCGGCACACGGATGCACCCAGCCCGATCCAGATGGAACAATGCGGACCATGAATGTTTGAGGTCGGATCATGAGAGGCTATCGGAAGCTGAGGTCAGCCGGTCACCAGACATTGGCCTTGTACCTCGGTGGTCGGGTCACGAGAGGCTATCGGAAGCTGAGGTCAGCCAGTCATCAGACACCTCACGGTATCCATCAGTGTCGAAATACTGTCAATTACAGAATGTACCTCACAGTATCTACCAGTGTCGAAATGTCAGTAACAGCATGCATGGCACGAAGCAGACTTCAGAGTGAAGTGTTTCCTTTGTAGATGAAAGGAAATTGCTTTGTAAATTGTACATTTTCGGCGATAGCGCGGTTACAAACATAAATATGGAGTGTATGCTCAGGAGAAAATAACAGATGGTTGACACATTATGAACGCATACCGATAGAATGGCACACAATTTACAAAACTCAATCATTGCCCGTAGGCACAGGGGCCCATCACAGCTCCAACCACAGGCCGCAAAAGTAGGACCTCAGCATCATGCACAAATGGACCACGGTATCTGACTCTGGCTGCATCACATTCCGACCGTCAGCAGCTTCTTCTAAGCCCACGGCTGCCATAGTGGGCGGCAGTCAGCTGATCAGATCAGATCGGAAAGTACGCCGACCTGCGTCACCCCCGGGGCGTGCGCCGACCTGCGTCACCCCCGGGGCGTACGATGACCTGCGTCACCCCCGGGACGTATGTCGACCTGCGTCACCCCCGGGGCGTGCGCCGACCTGCGTGACCCCCATTGCCGACCCCACTGTGACGGTTCCCAGGCGCGATGAGTGGCCAGCGGACGGTGGCCGGCGGCGTTGCCAGCGGCGTTGCCAGCAGCCGGACGGGACCCACTTCTCCCGATGGTCGCCAGCTGACCCACTCACACAGGTGATTAAGCACGGCGAATAGCGCCACGCCCAGCCACGCCGCGCTTCGTGGACCGCCTCGTAAACCCGAAAGTGCCGGACAGTCTGGTGTAGAGCAGCCGGGCGGCCGGACAAAGCCGAACGTCATGTGGATGTCACGAGTTCCTCCTCTTACGTTCACCGCGATCTCCTAAGTTTCGATACCTTTGACCTGTCTCGCCCCCTGATGCAACCGGTTTCAAACTTGCCTGCATTTCTAGAATTAGTCAGTCGAAGACCCGTCGTATTCTCGCAAGGTAGGTCGTCTCGCACCTACCTCGCTACTTCTTGTGAGTTGTCCGGTATCAGGCATTCCTCAATATCCTGACATAAACAGAATCGGATAAACCTCGATCTCCCGATATAACCAGAATCAGATAAATCACGATCTCCCGAGGTAACCAGAATCAGATGAACATCGATCTCCCGACATAACTGGAATCAGATGAACGTCGATCTCCCGAGATAACCAGAATCAGACAGGCATGGATCTCCGGAACGACTGGCCTCAGACGTACCTCAATCTCCTGGCTCTGGTCGTCGATGACGCTCTGCTGTTGTTTCAGTCCCGTCTCGAGCTCTTTGTTTCGCTCCAGCAGTGTCTTCCCGAGCTCAGCTGCCAGCTGCAGATCTGCAACGGCAACAGGTAACGTCAAACAGTGCTAGCTGCAGATCCCCAACGGCAGCAAGTAACGTCAAACAGTGCTAGCTGCAGATCCGCAACGTCAGCAGGTAACGTCAAACAGCCAGGTCCACAGTGGAAGTACAACATGGCCAGCCGTAGACAACCAATGTCACCCAACCACTCCTGCTTAGCATCAGTTGATACCAGCAATTGAGAAATAAGCGACGAAAAGAAGAAACTGTCAATTGTTACATCATACATTATCTTACTGTGCACACTGTTATATATTTGCCGTGCACGGTAGTATAGTTTCTGTTCTCTTGTCCTCACAGCCTGACAGGGTCGGATCCGGGGATTTTGATGGGTGGGACATGTTCCGGAGGGGAGCCGTTTCTCCTAAGGGAGGCCGCTTATACTCTGAGAGGTGTCATCGGCTGAAAAACTCGTTGAGTGCGGGAGGGGTGCACTCGAACGTCCTGAAGGGACGCCTTTTCCAGTCGAATGGCACCACATCTCTATCAGAGGCGGTTGCCGGGAGATAGGCATCAATAAATGTGCAAAAACATTCATATACACAAACAGTAGCCATTACACAATAGAACGGCATAATATCTATGCGAGCAGCATCTTTTAAGATAATCAAAAACAGTACTTGCGGAAGACATTCATCATCGGCATCAAGCAGCATTGCCACATATATTTGATCAATTTCAACGATAACTGTACTCATAGCACAGCGAACGATCACCAACCACCAAACAGCATAAAAAAATACACAATTCCAGAAATGCGCTGTCTTCGAGGTAGTAGTCTTTGTCGAGCACAGCTTTCACTGCTTCCTCGGTCGCAGCATCGGCTCGTTTTGTCGCCCCATCGCCCCCGTCTTGTGGCATGCTGCCCAGTAGCCCAGTGTCTCAGTACCTCAGTGGCTCAGTACCTCAGTGGCTCAGTACCTCAGTGTTACAGTTCCTCAGTGGCTCACCAATCAGGCGACAAGCTGTGGGGTTTTGTCGCTAGACTAGGCGAAGAATTGAGATATGCTCCAGGTGAGTAAAATATAGTAAACGATCCAAGCCAGATCATGGGAGGTAAGTAATAATCTTCGCGACAAAACCCAGGTCATGGGATTCAAAGGTACCACCTTCGTGCCAAAAACCATGGGAGTTAAGTAATAGGTCATGAGAGGTAAGTAATAGGTCTTGGGAGGTAAACAGTTGGCCATGGGAGGTAAGTAATAATGTTAATGACATAAAACAGGCCATGGGAGGTAAGTAACAATTTTCATGACATAAACCAGCTCATGGGAGGTAAGTAATAATATGCATGACATAAGCCAGGCCATGGGAGGTAAGTGATCATTTTTATGACGCAAACCACGTCATGAGAAGTAATGTTTCATCCTCACGGTACAAGCCAGGTCGTGGGAGGTAAGTACGTAATCATATCCGTAGCACGAACCAGGTCATGGGAGGTGCGATATCAACTTCAAGACACGAACTAGGTCAGGGGGTGCAGGTCATCATCTCCACATGATTCGATAAGCAGAGCTGTTGCCAAAATGCTCCAGCAGAATTCAAGACCAAGCTTGCCTAATATTGCACCTCATCAAAGCATCGTAATTAAACACCAATCTATACAAACGGCCAAGCTAACAACGGTACCCGAGGCCTCTCGTGCATAGGATGCGCACCAACCCAACACTAAGACACGTATCAGCGTCGTTGCAGATCCGGCATTGCCAATGCAGCTCCACATCTTCAACCGATTATTGTAGTTTAGGGGCGCATCGACTACAAAGGTCATGTGGCGCTTCAACGGAGTAACAACGGTAATCCCATCGTGAACAGAGGAAGCTGTCGGCTCTGAGTGGCCTCCACAGGCTGCAGCTGGGCAGCTGTCCGCTCTGAGTGGCCCCAGAAGGCTACAGCTGGGCAACTGTCGGCTCTGAGTGGCTCCTGCAAGCTGCAGCTGGGCAGCTGTCGGCTCTGAGTGGCCTCAGAAGGCTGCAGCTGGGCAGCTGTCGGCTCTGAGTGGTCTCAGAAGGCTGCAGCTGGGCAGCTGTCGGCTCTGAGTGGCCCCAGCAGGCTACAGCTGGGCAGCTGTCGGCTCTGAGTGGCTCAGCAGGCTGCAGCTGGGCAGCTGTCCGCTCTGAGTGGCCCCAGCAGGCTACAGCTGGGCAGCTGTCGGCTCTGAGTGGCCCAGCAGGCTGCAGCTGGGCAGCTGTCGGCCGACCCTCACGCTGTCGGCGGGCGGCCGTCACGCGGCGGCAGCAGCGTGTCGGTCGGACAGGCAGCGTTCCCGTCAGCGGCCGCACTCAATGTGCAGACCGCGGTCGCCATCCGGTCCACGTCACGACGCGCCGATCACGGCGGCCTTTCGCCGGCTGATCACCGTGAAATAAACACGCCGCAACTAAAGCTCGGCCGCTGACGAGACGACAACACCGGCGCGGGGCACCCGGCCACTGTATGGGGCGACACCTGGCACAGACGCTGACGAGATAACAACGCCGCCGCCGACTTCCGGTCCGATCGCGCAGCACCTTGTTGGCGATGCGGCAGATGCGACATCGTCCGCGAAACGTCCTCGGGGGGAGGGGAGCGTTCTTCTCGGATTATCTGTCTAGTCCAGCCACCCTGAGGTAACTCGCTGGGTGCAGCACAATTCCGGGGGATGCAGTGCCGCGGGCACAGGGCACCTGCAGGGGTACCGACCTGCGCAATACCCATCAATCCAATAATGGCTGCGGTATATTCTCTCGAAGAATTCAAACCTAGGGCATCATACCCTGACATTCTGAAGGGTGTGATGTCATCTCGGGGTGTTCTGACCGTTGTAGTATTAACCTTAGGAACTATGATGATTGTGCTAATATTCCCAGGCATTCCGACGGTTGCGGTATTATCCTCAGGTGTTCTCTTGGCTGCAATATTATCTCTGACGGTTATGGTATCATCTCTGTGATTGTGATATCATCATCGGCCGGTCTGACGGTTGTGGCATCATTTTTAACGACTGTGTTAACATCCCCGGGTGGTCTGACGGTCATGGTGTCAAGTTTGACGGTTGTGTTATCATCCCCCGGTGGTCTGCCGGTCATGGCGTCATTCCTGACGGCTGTGTTATCATCCTCGGGTGGTCTGACGGCGGTTGGGCTGGGGAAGGTGAGGACACAGTGCTCTCATGGCCAGGAGTCAGAGGACGGAAGTCTATGTCGCCGAGCCAAAAGCCCAGGATGGCCGAATGATGGGACTGTCGGAGGACCGGACAGGATGGCGGGATAGCGGGAGGGCGGGAGGGCGGGAGGGCAGGAGGCCAGGATGCCGGGGACGTGGGACGCCTGAAGGACCAGACGCCGGGAAAACGAGATGTCCAAAGGACGGAGATAGCGGCTCTAAATGACGGAGAAAGGATGGTCTCTGAACTGATGCTGGGTATGCACTATACATCTTCGTTCACAAAACGTGTGTAGATAATGGCACCTCTTGTTTTGCGCATGAAACATGATTTTGAGCATTCCACTGTGCAGACGCTATCCAGAAAACAAAATCGATATAGAAGAGATCCCTTACTCAGTCGTTACGCAGCGACGGAACCAGGGAGTTAACACTTCAAGGCACGAAAGGATCGCATCGCCTCTTCATCATCTCTCTCTTTCCCACGTATGCCAGCATGACAAACATCGTCATACTACGTAAAATATTGGCAGAGAATAGTGACATGGAAGAGTGAATATGCAGGACAACTTTGCGATGGCACGAGGCCACGTGTGATTTCACTGAAATGGCGAGCACCTTGGCTTCTGGCCGACCGACTGCCGTCGAGTCACGTGGTGTCCTGTCCATCAACTGAAAACAAAGCCGCGCCTGGCTCCGCACCATGTGGCGCGGAAGAGTACGACGACGTCCGCCTGCACCATGTGGCGCGGCAGAGTACGGCGACGTCCGCCTGCACCATGTGGCGCGGCAGAGTACGGCGACGTCCGCCTGTGGCGCGACAGAGTACGGGGACGTCCGCCTGCACCATGTGGCGCGGCAGAGTACTACGACGTCCGCCTGCACCATGTGGCACGGCAGAGTACGACGACGTCCGCCTGCACCATGTGGCGCGGCAAAGTACGGCGACGTCCGCCTGCGCCATGTGGCGCGGCAGAGTACGGCGACGTCCGCCTGCGCCATGTGGCGCGGCAGAGTACGGCGACGTCCGCCTGTGGCGGGGCAGAGTACGGCGACGTCCGCCTCCACCATGTGGCACGGCAGAGTACGACGACGTCCGCCTGCACCATGGGAGCGGCAGAGTACTACGGCGTCCGCCTGTGGCGCGGCAGAGTACGGCGACGTCCGCCTGTGGCGCGGCAGAGTACGGCGACGTCCGCCTGCACCATGTGGCGCGGCAGAGTACGACGACGTCCGCCTGCACCATGTGGCGCGGCAAAGTACGGCGACGTCCGCCTGCACCATGTGGCGCGGCAGAGTACGAAGTCCGCCTGAGGCGCGGCAGGGTACGGCGACGTCCGCCTGCACCATGTGGCGCGGCAGAGTACGACGGCGTCCGCCTGCACCATGTGGCGCGGCAGAGTACTACGACGTCCACCTGCACCATGTGGCACGGCAGAGTACTACGACGTCCACCTGCACCATGTGGCGCGGCAGAGTACGACGTCCGCCTGTGGCGCGGCAGAGTACTACGGCGTCCGCCTGTGGCGCGGCAGAGTACGGCGACGTCCGCCTGCACCATGTGGCGCGGCAGAGTACGGCGACGTCCGCCTGCACCATGTGGCGCGGCAGAGTACGACGACGTCCGCCTGCACCATGTGGCGCGGCAGAGTACGACGACGTCCGCCTGCACCATGTGGCGCGGCAGAGTACGACGACGTCCGCCTGTGGCGAGGCAGAGTACGACGACGTCCGCCTATGGCGAGGCAGAGTACGGCGACGTCCGCCTGCACCATGTGGCGCGGCAGAGTACGAAGTCCGCCTGAGGCGCGGCAGGGTACGGCGACGTCCGCCTGCACCATGTGGCGCGGCAGAGTACGGCGACGTCCGCCCGTGGTCCAGACATATTGACATGAGAGCTAGGCGGTGCAACAGCCGACTGCACCAGACCAGGGCGAGATGACCTCGGCGGCGTGCCAAACGGCACAGTGCCAGCTGACAAAGTGATAATATTGGCTGGCAATCAGACAAACAAGCAGTTCTCGCCGGCGAGGAGCACGGACCCCGCTTTCATCCACGAGTCCTGGGAAACTAGGAAACCGTTCCCACTGAGCAAGTAAAGAAGAGCACAAATTTGCAAATGACTGGACTGCTTCCAAATTTGCGAGGTCAGCATAACCATTAATCTTGTGGGTTTTCAACTGATGTGCGAAGTGTGCACTTACGACGGAAATGTACCTTGAAATTATGCAGCTGCCGGGTGCAATGGTGCATGAACGGTTCCTTGTGTGAAGGGAAGAAGCGCAAGCTGGAGAACGCAGTCAGGATGTTAGGCTTGCACGTTCCTTCACGCACGAGCTTGCGACTCCCGAGGCAGTTCAGGCGTTTCTCCGAATCACGTCACGTGTGGCACCTTCCTCCGGCACCTGCCACAGCCGCCCGGCACGGCAGGCGCCCGCCACACACCAACGGCTGCTTAGGCGAGACTACATCTGATGAGGAATTTTCCTCAGAGTCGAGGCCAAAACATCGTGGCTGTTGGAAGTGCATACATGACTGTTCACCAAGTCGCACGTAGCAGGCCTCGCTGCGCGCGATCGGCCACAAAGCGTGCAACTGTCCGAGCAACAGTTGGAACCGCACGTTTGAACGCCAGTGCAGGCGCAGCTGAACAACCCCGGGTGTAGAGGTTTACATCGATGAGTGGGGGCACTCGTCCAGGGGTGCCATGGCTCCGGAGGGGAGCGACTAATCGCGAGAGAAGTCGTACGGTGTGCAGGGACCTCCCAAAAGGCGCCGACTTCTCCAGAAGAGAGCCTGAGCTTCGGTAGTCTGGAATAGAGCAGAGTAGACTATAATAGAGCTTTTGGAGAGCCGGAGCCTGCGTAGTAGTCCGTAGCGCACTCAAGCATTACGGAGAGGCGGTTTCGGCTGGCCGATTCCAGGGGGTGGAGTGAAGTTGTGTTTTCTCGATGGAGTACAATTTTCCGACCATTGAGTGCTGTTATCTGACAAGGGCCGTATGCCCCCAGCGCCCTCCTCTTAATCTGCCCGTCCATCCTTGAGCCAGAGGTTGGCACCATGACTAGGTTAGTAACCATATATAGTCACTCAAGCGACGAAAAGAGCCCAACCGGTCCCCGCAGTGTAGACAACTCAGTCACCAAGGGAACCTGAACTGAGACTAGACATCATCACGGGAATCTGAACTGGTTATTGGAATTTAGTGGCGCATCGACTGCGTTGTCCATGAAGCGCCCATAACATAGACAATCAAATACTGGAATGCAAGCAACATCATCATCAGTGAAACAGTGAAATGGAAACAACAGCATTAGTCCGCTTACGGATTTAACAACTGATAAAATCCTACAGGAAAGCCAGTGATCCTGGTTGAAACGCCCCATTACTCAGATTGTTCAAGTAGCCTGAAAACAAGGTGCTCTGTGCACTGGTCATCTCGGATAAAATAAGAGCTTTTGGCACAGTGAGCTAATCCGAACACGAGAAGCGCGTACGGTGGCTGTAGGGTTGTAATATTTATAGGCGGACAATATGGTCGGTGTAGTGGCTACTGCTGACAGCCAAACCACACTCCGCTGGTGACATACGCCACGAGTCAGACCCGGCCAGATGTGCAGCCACCACCGGGAACACCAGTCTGCAGGCTACGTGACTGGAATCAAACAGTCTGGCGCAGATTCTGTTGGCACTTTCAGGTTCACTCCGCTCGGTCCCAATTTAATTATGTTGCAGTGGAGCCCCCAATGCATATCTAGCGCAGCACACGAAATATGCAATAAACAAAAAACACCATAACCCGCTGAGAAGAGCCCGGTGAATTCTGACACGACGACCGCTGAAAAAGCCCCCAGAATTCCCGTTCGGTTGTCCCGAGGAAAAAAGCATCAACCATTGCACGTAGTAATTGCAGCACGGCGACTGAAGGTGAAATCACCAGCTTCCTACCAAATATACTTGTGGATGCAATCGGACTTGAGTTGCAATAGCGCCCGCCAAGAGCAAATGACTGAATTCACGCACAGATGCGATGCTTGATATGAAGTATCGTGTCCTCAATAATAACATACCATAATGCACCAGACAAAACCACCAGGATATCTTCTTGTGGATACTGAACATCGAAGGAAAGAAGTGTGCCGAGCAGCTGTAGAATGCCCAGCCAGCATCGAGAGACTTCATCTCAACATTGCCAATTTCTTCCGCATCAGCTTGACCGACCTGCAGAACGACGCTGAATCGTTGAAAAAAAAACGACGAATTCCTATTAGGCTGTGTCTAGGAAGTAACTGTGTCCCCAGTATTGCCACGCAATACTGACCGTGAGGAAATCGAACTTCCGAAGGATGGCGCCAGTCCAAGAGAAAACGCTGACCGATTCATGATAGATCAAACTGAGCCGTTGTGAATAAGTCCGTGTCTTCAGTGAGAGTACATCCTTCTGTGTTCGGAAAAGCGGTCAGGGTGTAGCCGTGTACAGATCCAGCACGGCACCCCAGGGTCGCGCGTCGAACAGCTGTATAATATCCACAGCAACTACCCTAAGAGTCCATCTGGACATTACAAACGTGGTCCACAGCTTCGCAAACCACCATCACAAACCACAACACAGATGTGTCTGAACTGGGAACTGGGACTGGGACTGAACTGAACTGGGACCGGCCATCGCCACGGGCTAACAACAGCCAAAGCCACACAACAGCCGGAACATAGCGTCGCCGACCCATTGCGGCTCGCACGCCGCAACTCTGACTGGGGGTGGCGGGCCTGGCCTTTCAGAAGGTAACGGACGCCGGGAAGCCGACCTCAGCTCGACCGAACTGTCGTCGGATCGCGCTACCGGTCAGCGCTCGCACCGCTGACGACACAAGGTCAGCGCTCGCACCGCTGACGAGACAAGGTCAGCGCTCGCACCGCTGACGAGACAAGGTCAGCGCTCGCACCGCTGACGACACAAGGTCAGCGCTCGCACCGCTGACGAAATAAGGTCAGCTCTCGCACCGTTGACGACACAAAGTCAGCGCTTACACCGCTGACGAAACAAGGTCGGCTCCCGCCGCTGACAAAACGAAGCCAATAACTGGGCAGCGACCTCAGTAATTCACCACCAAAGTGGCTGAAATGTGATCAATTTCATTGCGAAAAGCATGTCATCGGAAGCTTTATATCTCATCACAAGACGAAACATAGTTTTGTGCATGTGCATACACCAACATACATACCTGTACTTAACCCCAGCTCACCATACGTACATGCGCCCGGTTTTCAACAAATTCCGTACGCAGACTAGCTTACAAATACTACGGCCGCAGACAAAGAAGAATGGACCGCCTGCCTATTCACCCAGGCTAAGCTAGAGCATCTAACCAAACCCAGCTGATTGGGCCCAGATCTAAAAGCTAAGCATCCAGCATCTAACAACTGTTCCAGGCAAAGCTGGTGTTAAGTATACGACAAAATTATACGATGACCGTATAGCTGACGACTGAACTGATGATGACTTCTAATCACGCATTGACTTTGCCGGCGTGAGTGTGTGTATGTGTGCTGAATTTGGCCAGCCTGCCACCTTGAGGTGATATCGGCTGTTGACATCGGGCATGATTATTAGAAGGCAAGCAAATAAATCCAACTACCTGCGCAGCCGTCTATCAGCCATTCGCTGTCTTCAACACTGAGACGGGCGACGAGCGGCACAACTTTCAAAGGGCACAAGAACATTGGATGGGCGGCGATGGCCGAGTTGTTAGAGCGTTGATCTCAGGGTACAAAGGTCCCGAGCACCGCTCGGACGTTACCCAATTCCGCGGCCCACTGGCGAAAACGTGCGGCCAACGCCGATTAGTGGCCACATTGCGCAAAGACATATTGCGCAAAGTGCGTCGTGGACCACGAACTGAAAAGGAGCATTGGAAGAAGGCCCGAACCCATCGCACTCCTGATTAACAATGCGCTGACGGCATGAGGTCAGATTGTGGCCCTTATTATGCCGAGGCTGGATAATGATAGGGGAGGTGGGGTGGATCGGCCTGTCACTGAACCAGGTGTCACAGAGGTCGGCGTTCCGGTCACATGTGTCCCACGGCATCCACGGTAGAGGTCAAAGTTGGAGCCCCGTCTGTGCGGAATAGTGGGGCAAGTGCTGAGGGTGTCGACCTTGAAAATGGGCCAGGCCCAAATCCACCTAGATATTCAGGTATTAGAGTCCAGGTGCCGGAAAACCTGCCCGCTTGTAACCGATTGAAAGAGAACCAAGTCTTCATTTCAAAATACAAATGCGAACGAAAGGACGATACAAAAATAAACGCATCCACAAAAGAACAAAACATTTATTAGCGGCTCACGCTATACGGGGGTCCGATCTGCACGTGGTGTATGGAGTCATATCTGCGACTGCCCAGTCCTCGTTTGAGAACCAATATTATATGTGGATCTGACGTCTAATCAAGTCCTTAACGTAACGGACCGAGCTAAGGCCTATTCGACCTCTCTCGTCCCCACTGCAAGTGCTCCGTCAACGGACATCCATGAACAATTGCTACCCGTAAAGGACAGCGATGGACTGGCCAGGGCCCGTACGTCTGTCGCCTGCTGTATTGCTGCCTGCTGTATTGCTACCTACTGTATTGCTGCCTACCGTATCGCTGCTTGCCATATCGCTGCCTGCCATATCGCTATCTGTTGTATCACTGCCTGCCATATCGCTGTCTGTTGTATCGCTGTTTGTTGTATCGGTGCCTGCCATATCGCTATCTGTTGTATCGCTGCCTGTTATATCGCTGCCTGCCATATCGCTATATGTTGTATCGCTTCCAGCCATTTCGCTGCATATCATATCGCTACCTGCCATATCGCTGCCTGTCATATCGCTACCTGCCCTATCGCTGTCTGTTGTATCGCTGCCTGCCCTATCGCTGTCTGTTGTATCGCTGTCTGTTGTATCGCTGCCTGCCCTATCGCTGTCTGTTGTATCGCTGCCTGCCCTATCGCTGTCTGTTGTATCGCTGCCTGCTGTATCGCTGTCTGTTGTATCGCTGCCTGCTGTCTCTCTGCCGATTGCTGTCCGTATGGAACACATCTGCTGCCCTCCGTATCGCGGCGATGGAATTTGCCAGCTGGCGATAAAGGCAAAAACAGGTGGCCGGCTGGAGGTCGAAGTTCACGCGTTCATCGTCGCGTGCGATGTGACCGAGTGACGGCACCGGGCGGCCGACGCTGCGGCTGGTCAGGTTCTGGTGACGTCAGCAGTCTGGCGACGTCAGCACTAACTTCGAAGCACTTTCTGAGGGACGCTTCTCGGAGCAGTGTTTGCTCATTAAACGTAATTAGACCGAAGAAAAAGTTGTTACTTGAAGCTGGTGAGAAAGCCAGAGTGAAAGAGAGAAAAAAAGAAAGGAAGAAAGAAAGAGGGATCAAGAAAGAGAGAAAGAGAGAGAGAGAGAGAGAGAAAGAGAGGGAGAGGAAGAGAGGATAAGGGGAGATGGAGATGGATATGGAGATGGAGATGGAGATGGAGATGGAGAGTGAGAGTGAGAGTGAGAATGAGAATGATAATGAGAATGAGAGTAAGAGTGAGAGTGGGGGGGGGAGGGGGAGGGAGGGAGGGGGGGGAGGTGGAGGGAGAGGTGGAGGGAGAGGGAGAGGGAGAGGGAGAGGGAGAGGGAGAGGGAGAGGGAGAGGGAGAGGGAGAGGGAGAGGGAGGGAGAGGGAGAGGCAGAGGATGAGGAAGAGGGAGAGAGAGAGGGAGAGGGAGAGAATGAGGGAGAGGATGAGGGAGAGGGAGAGAGATAAGCTTATATTTACTGTTTAGTCTTAGACTGCTACACAGTTGTTCCAGTCGCTTAGGTGCACTTCACTCATTGTTATTGGTATATCTACGGTACAGCGAACACATACACAATTTTATACCACCCATTGCTGCTGGGTGTTCGGTATGGGGACGGTTGTCGGTTGTCGGTTGTCGGTTGTCGGTTGCCGGCGGTTGCACCGCAGATAAACTAGTGAACAGGTGTGAAATATACCGACACATCACCAACTATAGACCAATACTGTTACCGACGGAATGTGCCAAATATTTCGCCCATGCACGGCTGTCGTACAGCTGGCGACCCGTCAGCGGGGCTACTCCGCTGCACGGCTGTCGTACAGCTGGCGACCCGTCAGCGGGGCTACTCCGCTGCACGGCTGTGGTACAGCTGGCGACCCGTCAGCGGGGCTACTCCGCTGCACGGCTGTGGTACAGCTGGCGACCCGTGCACGGCTGTGGTACAGCTGCCGACCGGCGGGGACTCCGCTGCACGGCGTCGACAGCTGCCGACCCGTACTCCGGCTACAGGGGCCGTAGGGGGCACGGCTGTGGTACAGCTGGCGACCCGTCAGCGGGGCTACTCCGCTGCACGGCTGTGGTACAGCTGGCGACCCGTCAGCGGGGCTACTCCGCTGCTTACGCAAGCGGCGCCGCCGCGCCGCGGGCGCGTGTACGGGGACCGGCTGGGGCTCACCACCGGCCCGGCTGGGGGGGGGGTGTTTGCTCTTGTCCCTTTGTCTGTTTACTCTTTGTCGGCCGCGCCCTTATCGTCCGCCCGTATCTTCACCCGGTTCTCTGATATCTCTCATGTGAAAGCCGGCTGTCAACAATTGTCCATATTCCAATCTATGCTTCCAGAGGAAAATGTGGAAAATATGTGCTCTCTCTCTCTCTCTCTCTCTCTCTCTCTCTCTCTCTCTCTCTCTCTCTCTCTCTCTCTCTCTCTCTCTCTCTCTCTCTCTCTCTCTCTCTCTCTCTCTCTCTCTCTCTCTCTCTCTCTCTCTCTCTCTCTCTCTCTCTCTCTCTCTCTCTCTCTCTCTCTCTCTCTCTCTCTCTCTCTCTCTCTCTCTCTCTCTCTCTCTCTCTCTCTCTCTCTCTCTCTCTCTCTCTCTCTCTCTCTCTCTCTCCCTCTTTGCAATAGGACAGTTGCAGAATACGGTTTTGAAGATGTTTCAGGGCTTACGAGGTAAGATGCGATGAATGAGTTGTGCTAAGTAGCTAACTGGTACACACCCTCCCGCTCATGCCATTCAGATCTCACCCCCACTCGCGCTTGCTTAAATCTGATCACTCCTTCGAGCTTGAATCAGGTCACTCGTCACTCGTTTTCAGCCCATAATGTGCACATGCATGCTTCTAAGCATATCGCCAGTTGCTAATGATTTCACAGAGCCATCAGCACGTACCGTCTGCTATGCAGGGATTTCGAATCACTTGCACTAGCAAAAGGTGGCCACTAAACCCAATTTATCGCGTGAAATCACCAGCCAGCGATCCCAGTGCTGTGATGCCGGCACGATTTGGCCGCCATAGCTCCAGAATGGCCAAGGGAGTCACGGGATCATGGCAACATTCAAATGCTTGACGTCCCAATGGAAATAGGTCTCGCTGCATGTCTTGTGGCGGATCGGTGAAAGCAGGTTTCATGCACTCTGTGCGCAGGCCATATAAGTAAGAGAATGCTTATCTGACACATTGAGATTAAGGGCGCATCGACTGCGTCGGTCATGCAGCTGACACATTGCTTGCTTTTCTAGCATTAATTGCATGCCTTGACAAGCTAAGCTTAGATGTATGTTTTGCCAACGCAGCCAAAAGGCGGTCCGCTCCCCCTCCATAACAAAAAGAAAACACACCAGATTGACGTGGCACACAAAATCGCACTTAGGCCCCAAAAAGTGGCGTCGCTACAATTCATAATCACAATACAATAGGAGACCAAAATGTCGCTCCGGAGCCCCACAAGTCGCAGCTGGCTTCCCAAACTCAATGCCTACAAGGAATATCTCTGCGGCCACAAGAATGTCGTCAAATACTACCTAAAAATGCATCGGGCCCTGGAAAAGAAGCGTGGTGGGGCACCAAAAAATGCACCGGGACCCCAAAGAATCGTACGGGGGACCACAAATATCGTACGGGAACTTGCAAAAAGAGAACTCGGCAGACAAAAATAACAAAGAGGACTCTCTCGAATCGATCCGAACACCGGAAAATCCAGGCAAATGCCCTATCCTCCTTCTGAACGGGTGGACTCCTAAGAATCGGGGCGGGTCCCAAAAAATCGCTCTGGAGCCTGAAAATTCGCGTTGTGGCGAAAATTCGGTCGCCGTATATTGGGCCCCCTTCACGGGGCAATTATGAGTTGACCACTACCTATGCTATTAAAAAGACCCCCTTGAGAAATAGTGGTCTAAATTCCTGGAGCGTTTAATTGGAGGTAATGCTCCCATGCACCAGCCCTAGCTTAAATATAGACACGCTACTGCTGCTTGCAAAGGAAATGTGTTATTACCGACCAAATCGCCCCCTACGTCTCTTCATGTGCACCCCAGTTGAACTAAATACATATGTGTCTACTATGTCAAATGGGTAAAAATAAAATAAACGGCAGCCTGAGTCCATACCTTTTCCCTTGGAGTTTTGCAGACATTCCAGCTCGACGAAATAATCCCAATAATCCATGGAGCAGAACTCCAGCGAGTCGGAGGCCGTGCTGGACATGATCGCTCTTCGAGGCACGATGCGAGCTCAGGTTGAGTCGGGCCAGGTTTGGGTCATGCTACGTTGGGTCAGGTCAGGTCGGGCAGGGTTTGGATGGGTCGGATCAAGCCGGGTCGGGTCGGGTCGGGTCAGGTTGGGTCGGGGGATCAGGTCTGGTCGGGTCTGAGCGAATCGAGAGTGCGACGCGAGGTCGCTTCCGGTGACCTCAGAGTGATCTCTCGTGCACAGGTCACCTGCAGGTCGACGATTCACTGAGCACGTTTCTGGCCAGGCTGCCAGGCTCTCGACGCTAAGCTACCCGCGCATCAAGCGCAAGGCACCGCAGATAAATCGCAAGCTGTCACCACTGTCACCATCCGACCACCGATCTATCACCACCCGGTGTCACCAGTCAGGTGGAGGTCGCATGAGCGGCCGGTTATGATACGTCAATGACGTCACGCACGAAATCGCCGTCCACCACGCAGCGCACCACCGCACCCACCACACGACGGCCCGACACCGGAAAATGCTCTGAGAGCCGCCCGACAGGCGTGGACAGGCGCCACCAGTGCCAACTGGCGGCGGCAGCGGCAACTACGCCGTCGGTCAGTCTGACGCGCGACAGCTGGCGCGGCAGCTGATTGGATGACGCATCGCGTCCGAGTCAGCGACGACAATGATCCCCGCCCCACTGCCATCGCCAGGCGGGCTGACGAGACAGCGACGCGAATAGAGAACTTTTCTTTAAGGCTGTGTGTTGTCGCTCCTGAAAATCGCTTTCGTCCCATGGAAGCAGCGGTTGCAAATGGGGCGAGCACTGAAAGCATGTGCTCCCGAGAAAGCGGCGCCCCTCCGGCCGGGAGAGACCCCCTTCGGGAAAACACGAGTGCACCCGCAATGACCGGGTATTTCAGCCAGACAAGAAAGTCGACCATTCAGAGGAAAATGAGCCCCTTGAGTACGCTGGAGTGCACTTGGCGAATATATTGTCTCATCGACGCCACCACTCCGAGTATCGCCACAATATCGCCACAATATCGCCACACGATAATTCCTGGAGCCGCCCCGTCCGTTTGGGCGAGTCACGCCCGGACCTGCAGCTGCAGGTGGCAGGGGCCCGTGCTGACATTGGCGGCCGTGACGTTTGGCGAACGCCGGGCGCCAGTGACAGCTCTGGCTTCCTCGCCTCCCGCTCTCCTGTCGGGAATTTCCTGAGCGGCGGTACCGTACCCCCCGATCCTCATCCTCAATATCAGCCCATCTTAGCCATTAACCATATGCCGTTGACTGGAAACAATTGTACGTAAAATTTCCTACACACAATCAATAATGCAACTTTGTGGGAAATGCAGGAAGTTTGTGGGTTCGCAAAATAGGTTGGCGTTTGCATGTGCATTATGCACCTACATGCAGACAGACACTCACCTTCCCATGCCACCTTCCTACCATCAACCGGCGGACTCAAGGCAGATGTCAGTCGGGTACTAATACTAAAGCTGTCGGCGCTAAATCCAAGACCTCTAAATCCACGCTGGCTCACGCCATATTTCATGCAACCAGTCGCGCGTGACAATGTTGTGAGACCACCTTTGCAGTGCTGATTCGCTGCCGCTACCGTTCATTGGTAAGTTGACGACTGACGACTGCCGGAACATATGCGTGCCGCCAACCAGCCGTACTCCAACCGATCAGAGGCCCACATTGCGGCGAGCTACTTCCTCCCGTCCCCTCTCCCTTCATTCCACCTCTGCCATGCCCCTTCCCATGCGCACAGTAGCACAGGAATTGTCACAAAGTTGAAGGTTGGTTGAGGAAGGGTCAAACCGTATTTCTCGGTGATCCTGATCGTATTTCCCAGTGATCCTGGTCGTGATCTCTTGTGCTCCTGGTTGTGACCCCCAGTGATCCTCCGCCCGTGTTCTCTTTTCACCAGCTGTTGTAATCGATAATCCATACTAACCTACACCCTGTTCAGAATAGTGACTCTGGGCTTACAGACCCCTCCAATAACTCCAGGCTTACGGACAACTTCAATGGTAATTCCAGGCTTATGGACACCTTCAATGGCTCGCAGTTAACTCAAATATGGCTAGTCTTGTCGTGCGCCACCTTCAACACAAAGTTTCAAACAACATTGGTATCGTTCTGCGGACGCCAAATTCATGGGACTCTGGCAGTGACCGTACCTTCAGATAGTGTTCCACCAAAGTCCGGAAAAGTGAGCGTCGCACTGCCTTAATTAAACTCGGCAGTGCGACGTGACACAATTCCTCCGGGAGGACCGACGACTTGTCTGGCACAGGCAGCCGTGCAGCTCAGAGTTCCCGCCATCGCGTTCCCGCCACCTGGCGCCGCCGTGGTCACCAGAGCGTGACTCCAGTCACGTGGTCATGCCCCGGTGCTGGCCTGTCAAGGCCCACAGAGCGGCACCTGAAGGACGCCGTATGCGCACGACTGTGCAGTATGCTTCCAGACATGCATCTTCCTTGCACACTACCGCATGTAAGTACGTAGGTTGATCAGTTGTCCTGTAATCTACAGCACATGTATTCTGCATGCATTATTCGCTGTTATTGGAGTTTATGAGCGCATCGACTGCGTCGGTCATCTAGCGCCCCTGCATGTACTATTCAGAAGAGCAGTCGCAATGCAGAACACATAAGACAATCTTTAGTACTGCTTCATGGCAGATGCCTAGTGACCGTAACCCTGTAGCGGGGTATCACTACGTACGCTAAGGGGGCCACTGTCCCCTCAATCATTGATCTCCTCCACCTCCCAATCTGGCTGAAGCATAACCATTGGGCCGGTGTACGTGCACAAGTCGGCTGGTCAGCAGACCGGATGCCACCGACACGTCAGACAGTACTGAAACTGCTGGCCAAGTGACTGACGGCTGGCGGTGGCATACATCTGGGCCAGCGCCGGCCGTCCACTTCCGGAGAGAGCCACGGGTCCCACCATTCGCTCCGCCCTCGGGTCACCAGAGAACACCTCTACTTGATCTCCAACATCGGTGGGACATTGGACTCTTGATCGTAAGATCGTGGATTGGAATCCCGCAATCGGCCTGATTATCAAGTCCTGCTTTACCGACTGGGCACTGTATGACCGAAGCAGTCGATGCGCCCCTAAGCCCAAATAACCAACCAATCCTGCCTTACCGACCAATTGGCGTGAGAAGTTGGTGACGCTACATGGCCTGGCGGACGAATACCCCACAAAGAGCCCATGGTGCTCATGCTGGTCCAAGAAGCCCACAGAGCCCAAGGAGCCCAAGGTGCGTATGCTTACCCAAAGAGTCCGAAGTGAAGAAGCCCATGCTTGCTGAAGAAACCCGCGGTTTTATGCTTGTCCATAGAATACAAGAAGCGTATGCTTTCACAAAGCGCCCAAGGTGCCTTTGGCACCCAAGGCACCGACGATGCTTATGTTTGCCAAAGGGAGCAACTTATGCCTGCCCAGGAGCCCAATGTGGTTATACTTGCCCAGGGAGCCAAAGGTGTTTGTGCTTTCCCAAAGAGCCCAAGGTTATCCTTACTTGGGCCTGGGTGAGCTTAGTGGCCTGTCGAAGGAAATAACTCCTCCCCGAGCCGACCGTCTGCCTCCGCCTTTGCCTATGATGCCTAATTTGCCGAAAACCTTGGTTTTCAATTGGCAGAAGCAGAACACGTGCGTTTTAATCGTGGTTAATGGCGTTTAAATAATAGTTCAATGGTCCTTAGTATTAGTGCCACTTAACTAATTGAGAATATTGGCATGAGAAAATTACGCACCCGTTCCTTCCTTATACTTATCCTCATATACTCTCTTGCGCCATTAAGTATTCGCGCCAATAAGCACCGCGTTTAGAGTCCTGCGCCATTAGGCATGCTCGTGTTCCCTCTGACCGAAGTACCCGCCATGAGCAGCGTCAATACAGCTGGTGACCTAAAACACTTCCCACATATTTCGAAAGATGTGATCTGGAGCGGGGCCTGCGCTCACCGACAGGTTCAATGTGCTCGACGTCGGTCAGAAGGCCAGTGACCTGTTCTGGATATTTGCCCTGGGCACCTACCAGTCAATAATTCGGCGGGTTTTATTGCCGAAGATTCTCCAGTCAAGCATCCGGCGCAAGCTTGTCCAGTCCCAAATCAAGGGGCCGCCCATCCCTTGACCCCAGCCGGCCGGGCCGGCAGACACTGGGAAGAATCCCAGGTCCCCGCCCTGGGGCGACCGGCCGCTTGACACGTATGGGGCCCTACAAGCCCGCCCGCCCCTCCGGGATATCGTGACCAAAGAGGTATGTTGGCCCCTCGCACAACTAGCATCGTGCGACGGGGGACCTCAACCTCCAGGACTCCGTCAACCACGGGGGCGGGCCATGGGGCGCGGCGCGGGGCCATGGGGCGCGGCTACCCCTATAAAACTAAGCGGATGGGTAGACCGGGCCAACTGCTCGTGACAAGGGAGGGTTTGGTGCTGCAGGGTTGGATGAGAGGCATACAAAATGTCGCTGGCACAGGGTGATACTGGAATTTGAAGAAACGGAGGGAAGACAGGGACTACATGAGTCCCCGTAGACACCTGCGTGTTTCCACGCCCCTTATCGGGGCGGCTGTGTTACTCCGAGGGAGCGCCTATTCCCTGGCCAGCCGAGTAGTGAGGCTGACCCCACTGCGGGGAACTCGCAATTAATACCATCCCAAGTAACCTTGCCAACGCAAGCGCAGTGGCAAAAGCAAGAAACCGCCACATTCACCGAGACCTGCGGCGCTATTCCCATGTGTACGTCAGAATCGCCACATTCACCGATGCCTGCGGCGTTATTCTCAGGTGCCCGGCACAATCATGGGAGTCGGCGTGCTTGCTACGAGGTTAATTGACATGCTGTGTTACTCGTGCATCCATCACTCGTGCACGGGCTGTCGACTGCACGAGCGCCGGAAGCGGAGCTTCGCCGCACCCACTGGGCACCACGCCAAGGTCGTCTCATCGCGTGGCAGTACTGCTGGAGGTATCCCCTAATGCGGTCCGTTAACGATGGGCTAGGCCGGCAGCCCCTCATCGGCTTAACTTTCCGCTCACTTTGCAAGGCCAGTGCGGCTGGCATTTGAGCAATCCGGCTCGGGTTCGTGGAGCGTGTTGCTCGAAAGTTTAGGTGCATGAATACTGTTGCATTTGGTAAGAGCTGAGCTTGATATAGTTTTTGGTCCAACCGCCCTAAAGCCGAAATAATTAACTAACTGTCAAGGTTATTTTCGTCCCCTGATATTGACACGTAGCGGCGTAGGCTCTGGGCACGGGCGCCGGTTTTGATAATCCTAAGAATAAGAATGTTCTTCTGAGAATGTTAAAAGGTGTGAATGTCTGTCTGAGAATCCTGAAAATCTTCTGAGAATGTTCTGAAAGCATTGCTGTTGGAGGCCATTTTAGGCCATTTTACAGGAAGCGACACAGAACAAAAGCTACACTCCTGAAAGTTTCGAGGATCATCCTGAGAGTGTCATTCGGATTGAATAGAAAGCTACAACTATGTCCAGAGACCGGTGCACTCTTGTTGTCAACGCAACACCAATCGTCCTGGGAATTTGGCATGAAGTCTATAGCGACACATAGAAGTAATTATATCAGTCCGGGTTTAGCAATACCAATGTTTTTTCGGAGCATACAGTGATGTGTAATTTTATACATACACACACACACACACACACACACACATATATATATATATATATATATATATATATATATATATATATATATATATAATATTACAGGGTTAAGGTTTCAAACACCCTTAAGCGTTAGTGCGGCAAAGATTGTACCCGTTTGGTGGGCTGCTACAGCTTTGGCCAGGCCCGAAGACCGAGGAAATTGTCTGTGCCACGCTGTGAGCTACATGTTCATGATATTGAGAGTTCTCAGTCGCTGGCGTCCCTGGATCTGATCGTATGCAGCACTGCTTCATCTGCGACTCGTCAATTAGCAGCCACTCGCCTGCACAGACGTCTGCATCAGACCTGAAGACCCCACATTATGCCACCAAGATCAGACCGATACCTTCCATCAGTGCGGGCACCAGATCAATACCCTCCAGTGGTACCGAGACCACGCTGCTTTACCACCTGTTGTCATTTGCTGGCTGTTACTCCTCGCAGTGCGGACGGATTGTCTACCCTTCGCGGTGAGAGGTGACTAATCCCCCACTATCGTTTGCTCTGAGCAAGATAGAGGGGCGGTAAACGGCTTAGTGCAGCTGCATCCTTGAACTTACTAATTGCACTTTCTCTATTGTTTTGGCTCACCTCCCAGTTCAGGTAAACAAGACCACTGTTGGGATACAGTTAGTTAGTCTTCGCCGTAGTTTTCGCACCCTGGTAGTAATGCAAATGTGATTCCGTGCTTCATATCAACGAAATGCAAGCTGACATCATATTCTAACACAGCTGACGAAAGCAGCAGCTAAAGGTCGAGGTCATCCGATCACATAAATTCCAAATACCTGGAAATATGCGACGAGCTGTTGTAGATGGCAATTTTCGACACAGACGACACTCAGGAAAAGGTAATAGGTAGCGTCAAACCAAAGAGATGTTTTACATCCTCTTTGACAATTTGCGATGAGAAATCAGACATTGTGGTATATTACACAACGTTTGCAGGCAAACATAATCAACACAAACTACGTTTTTCTTGTATAATTTCTGGACCACAACCACATGAATCCCGACGTGAACACACACCTCGGTTCCCCATACCTCTTAATAGACAATATCTTATCCTCCAGTGCCTTGAATATATGTATATTCAGTATGTTACAAACCATATCTCGGTATCCTGACATAAAACTGGCTTAAAATGTGGCTCGCTTCTTTAGGACGCAAGTAACTACAATGTATATGTCGGAGTTTGGAAAATATTGATTGGTAAGAAGGCTATGCGCAAGGAATTCTTTTTTGTTTGTTTCTTTAGACCTTCATTTGACCTAGAAATCAGTTTTTAGTTTTGTATTTTTGTCCAATCTTTTGTCCATGCACCCACACCTCACTCACCAAACGTTGCCCCGAGCTCCGCTGCCATAACCCCCGCCCGACGGGAACAATTCGCTATCTCCCTCTGCCAAGGGTATACTGGTCCCTATGCCGTACATCATGATCGGATCCATTGGACATGACCTGTCAGTTCCGACGTCGTACATCATGATTGGATCCGGACATCACCTCAGCTCTTACACCACGTATCCTGATCGATGCATAGATGAAGCCCGAGGTCAAGCCAAAAAAAGCACTGACCTGTCTTTAAGCATTTGACGAAATGAATGCGTTCAGCCAACAGTTAAAATGGTTTACGGATAACAGTAGAAGTTAAGCTCAAATCCATGCGCTATGAAGCAATCCACTGTCATATGAATATCCAAACCATCCACGTGCATTGACCTACGAGGACCTCAGAAAACGTTGTTCGTCTTCTGGTTCACCCGATAATTATTTTGGGTATGAAATTCGGAGTGAGCAGCCATTTTTACCCTAGAAAAAGTGATTTATGGCAGTTTTGAAGAAACGTTTAGAAATGGTATGATGGTTTTGACCCGATATACCATCTTCTCTATGCGTAATAGCGCTACAAGCTACACGCCATTAGACTTTGAAAATCATATGGAACGCTTGGTATATTTTTCGTACGCATATAGGTTACTATATTCGTCAATATTGGCGACAAACAGCAAGCTGTACGGCATTTTGTTTTGCTTCGCTTCTCTTGTCAACTCTGTGTATAATTATTGAGGGGGTGGGGAATAATGCGTCACTGCCGTGCCATTTGAAGGTGACAGGCTGCCCAATACTGGCGAAGGTTGTTGACCTCGCATGACCAGGACTCTGTGAGGTGCCCTCGCGACCATAACAGAAGCATACCTGTATTTCCATCAGGTTACATATGGGTCATTCCACGTCAAATCGCACAAAAATTGGCTATTTTGAACCCGACCCCCTCCGATTTTGATGAAAATTGATACACCTGTAGTGCCAAGTGAACGAACCTCACACGCCAATTTTCAGCCCTGGGTGACCTCTTGGGTCAGATTTAGAGGTCATCCTAGGTCGCCTATTTTTACCGACTTGACAACAATCAAATGCATATATCTTAGATGTTCATTAACTTAGCGGAACGACATTGGTGTTAAAGTGCGCAGAAATCCTTGGCCATTCAGAAATATGGCAAAAGTTGCACGTGCCCTCTCCGGGACCCTTGACCTAACGAGGTCAAAGTATACAAATGCATTTTTATATATGTTTTCTTGCCCCTAATTCGACGAAACGTGGCTGAATTAATGGTCGTGATATTATCTAAGAACGTGCAAAAAAGAAAGGCGGAGACTCTAAAACTTTTTGAGATAACGGCCTTTGAGTAGGTATTGTCATAGGACCAAATCGAAGCATGCCCCGAGGCTATTTACCATATCATCGATGATAACTCTGGTTTCCTTGGTCCGATTATCGTCAAATTTAGTGGGCAAATCATCGGTGGCAAGCTGAACTATTTTCCAGATTTTCAAGTTGACCTGTCCTCACATGACCTGGCAGTGACCTCTCCATTACAAGTCAACAGGGAAACACAAATATTTTCCTGAACAAAAAACGCTGAATTTGGCTCGTACAGGCTATATTACCTAGTTTTAGGTTAGGCTACTCCAAACGAGCCAAGTTTGATTTTGAACAAGTGTCCTCTGCAAGGTCACGTGAGGTCACTATGAGGTCATGTCACACTTTCGTCAATAACTTTATATAGAATCAAGATAGAGAAATAATTTTAATGCCACCGAGATCCTCTAGTTAATCATGATGCATAATATGATCTAGCTAGGTCATCACTTGACCCAGCACGTGCCGGTGGCATGGTCTTTTACAAACTGATAAAACTGGTCCGGGGTCTCAATCAGAGTTCCTTGCAGACTTGCTCTTTTTAGCTAACCTTTTCAACGTCCCACCAATGCCATCACACGGTCCCTTTCCGTGAGCGGTTGCGAAGAAATGCCACTCGGCGTCTATTCCAAATTCGACGGAATGCTCTGCCAAATTTAGGAAATTCTTAAAATTTTTGTATTGCGAGGCAGCCCCATCTGAAAAATAAAATATCTTCGGGGGGCGCTGGCCTAATTCTGCTTCCAGGCGCTCAATGAGTTTTCCTTGAAACAGGTGGACAGCCACAGTATCATGCGTCAGGCAGTCGGAAATGGCAGAGTAAGAAAAGTGTTTGAGGTCCCCTGCGTTGTTTCGCCAATAAGCCACAAACGGATGGATTGTCACCTGCAGTTTGTTCCAGTGATGGGACTGTACCTCATCATGTGTAACCATAGCGTAGTTTTCGGAAAAATCTCCAATAACAATTACCTCTGCAGGAGCCAGTGTTTCCTTTAGGCCTTTCAGATAATTGCCTTGGGCACGGGCGACAAAATCATGCTTTACAAGTATTTCCAGCTGCTCGCAAAATGATCGCACAAAATCTTCAGAAGTTTGCGTAACCACCTCTAAGGTGGACCTATCAGTATTAGTCCACTTTCGGTACTCAATGTTATCGATTTCTCGGTTATCATACTCAGCCAAAATTTGTTCGCCGAATCCCGACACTTTTGGGCATTCTTCACATTTACGCTCCTTACAAAGCAACGATGGCGGGTTACACTGAACCTGAGCCAAACAATGATGATAGGATGCCAGCTGAACCCCATTCACAGTGATGTCGCTTACCTTGCCACCAGCCATCATTAACTTCACGTTCTCATGATGCACGCATACGCACACACAATGGGTACCGCTCGCACCTGCCAGTACACATTCCCCGGACGTAGCTCCGCAAATTTGGAAAAACCTATTTTTTGTTGTGGGTACAGATCCTTAAAACACCGATAGGCCTCTTTTAGGTTGCAGAGGATAAGGCGTTTCTGTACTCGCTCCCTTTTGCCTGTAATTTTGCTCCGGACAGAAACGAAGTCTTTAGTTACAGGCATTGCACGACTCACGTCTTCGCTTCTGTAGAAGTCCCTCACTAGTTCTGCAGTCTCACTTTTAAGCACTTTTCCAGGCCTCGGATTCGGAACCGAGAGGCACCCTGACGCTTCTTGCAAGCGTTTGGCGCACCTTGCTTGATGGTGCGACGCAAATTTGACGACAATCGGACGAAGGTAACCAGAGTTATCATCGATGATATGGTAAATAGCCTCGGGGCATGCATCCAATTGGTCCTGTGACAATACTCAAAGGCCGATATCTAAAAAAGTTTTCAAGTCTCCGCCTTTCTTTTTTGCAGGTCCTTAGATAATGTCACTACCATTGATATAGCACAGTTTCGTCGAATTAGGGGCAGGCAAACATATATAAAAATATATTTGTATACTTTGACCTGGTTAGGTCAAAGGTCACGGGGAGGTCACGTGCAACTTTTGCCATATTTCTTAATGGCCCAGGGCTTCTGCGCACTTTGACACCAATTTCATTCCGCTAAGTTAAATAACACCTGAGATATTTGCAATTTATTGATGTCAAGTCGGTAAAAAATCGTGACCTAGGATGACCTCTAGATCTGACCCCAGAGGTCACTCTGGGCTAAAAGTTGGCGTGTGGGGTTCTTTCAGTTGGTACTGCAGGTGTACCAATTTTCATCAAAATCGGAGAGGGTCGGGGAATTTCTTGTGCGATTTGACGTGGAATGACCCATATACTAGGTACGTGAATAGGGTCTAAAATTGCAACAAGGCTCAAGAGCCATATGTAACCCTTACAAGGTCCATGGCAATGTCACGTGGAAGAGATCAGAGACTTACCTACCTATATTTAAATAATCAAGCATCCGCTTACACAGAATGATGAGCTTTAGTTTGCTAATGCTGACATGTTCAACAGCATCGCTGTTTCAGTAATAATTCGCCTGAAATGCCTTCATGAGTTACGTCAGTCTACTTGACCTGACATAGATCTGATCTGTCCTCTGCTCCAATTATGCACAAACGATGTATCACCAGATACGACAAATTTCAGAGCGGTTTCTCAAGATATTGGGAATATATGGCTAAAAAATAACTGGGATGGCAGCCACTCGTCCCCATCGTACGGCGAGGGCCAAGATCCTATACCGAAATGTTAGCACAATGTGCGCAAAACACGTGATGGGAAACATTCCAAATTCCAAGGCGATAGTATCAGGAGTTCTGGTATTAACTCGGAGGAAAATCATCATAAATAATTACCCCCCTCCCCTCACGGCTCAGCGGGGATTAAGATTTGTTCAGCTCCGTTACCAAGCATCATGCTCCAATCACCACTGGCACGAGCCATGCACGGATGTCACACTTCTCATCACACACACTACCTCTGTGCCACGTCGTAGGATTCTTCGCCGCGGAACCGCTGCACGCCCGACAGAACATCGCTTTCACACGCCGGTTGAACATTTCAAGCGTGACACGGCCATCAATGCTGGGAAGACGTTCCACAAATTCCTGGGCAGCCGGTCGCTCTGATCGGAAGTCGACCGGAACGTGCACGGCACAGGAGTGGTGCCCGCCGCACGTGCAGCGGTGGGGCTGTAGCGGGGCCGTCTGCTGCAGCGGTGGGGCTGCAGCGGGGCCGTCTGCTGCAGCGGTGGGGCTGCAGCGGGGCCGTCTGCTGCAGCGGTGGGGCTGCAGCGGGGCCGTCTGCTGCAGCGGTGGGGCTGCAGCGGGGCCGTCTGCTGCAGCGGTGGGGCTGCAGCAGGGCCGTCTGCTGCAGCGGTGGGGCTGCAACGGGCCGTCTGCTGCAGCGGTGGGGCTGCAGCGGGGCCGTCTGCTGCAGCGGTGGGGCTGCAACGGGCCGTCTGCTGCAGCGGTGGGGCTGCAGCGGGGCCGTCTGATGCAGCGGTGGGGCTGCAACGGGCCGTCTGCTGCAGCGGTGGGGCTGCAGCGGGGCCGTCTGCTGCAGCGGTGGGGCTGCAACGGGCCGTCTGCTGCAGCGGTGGGGATGCAGCGGGGCCGTCTGCTGCAGCGGTGGGGCTGCAGTGGGGCCGTCTGCTGCAGTGGACCGCGCACCAACACGCCAAATGCAGCTGCCGCTTTGGCTTTGCAGACGCCGATGGAAAACGCTGCCGAGGCGAGTGTGCAGAGCCACGGTTAGTGGCTCCACAGAAGTAGCTGAAGACACATGGCAGATGTGCTGTGGTTAGTGGGTATATCGCACGTAGCTGGAGATACCTGGCAGATGTTAATGGATATATAGCATGTAGCTGGAGATACCTGGCAGATGTTAATGGATATATAGCATGTAGCTGGAGATACCTGGCAGATGTTAATGGATATATAGCATGCAGCTGGAGACACCTAGCAGATGTTAATGGATATATAGCATGTAGCTGGAGACACCTGACAGATGTGCTACGGTTAATGGTTGTATCGCATGTAGCTGGAGACACCTGACATATGTGCTGTAGTTAATGGCTACATAGCATGTAGCTGGAGATGTCTGGCAGATGTGTTGTGGTTAATGGTGATACAGTAGATAGCTGGAGACACCTGGATGATGTGTTCTGATATTGGTAGCACAGTAGACAGCTGGAAACACTTGGAAGCAGTGTTATAATTAGCCCAGAGTATGAAACATGTCACCGATTTAAAAAAACATGTAGTAGTAGTAGAACACAGAATGCACTTTGAAGCATTGCAGTGTGATGAAGGGCAGCCAATGTCAGGCAAAACACCATGCCAGAGGCCCGGCGGACCGACCGGCTTCCGCGGAATGCAAGGCAATAGAAGGAAAAGGCGCTTCAGCTACCTGAGCTACACATTGCCTTCAGAAATGTCCGATCGGCGGTTTGAAAGTAAGCTCAAATGTTACACTGAAGACATTCACTGTTAGCTCTGGCTGTTGGCAGTTGTCATGTTACCTGTACTCTTCACCTACTCTTACTCGAGTGAATACTTGAAGAATCAGCAGTCATTACAGAAGAAGCGATTAAGAGTGTGTTATGGCTTGGCTTGACAATACTTGAAGCATTGGAAATTGTTCAGATTCTGTCCTAAGCACTTCTTGCTACACGTTGGTATCATGCAAAACCCTAACCAATACAGCACTCGGCTAGTAGGTGCCTCCAATAACACTGTATATGACTGCCCGGAGATACTGCGGAAGCTACGGAAAGACAAAAGACACGAGGTGAGGACAGCAAGTCACTCACCCACACATCGAATATTATTGGTGCATCTACCACTGTATATAGCATATACCCCCTGGGTAAACTCAAACGTAGCAAAGTTTTCTACTGACGTTTTCTGACAGCTGTCCGTACCAGATCAAAAGCCGCCGCAGCTCCCAGAGCTGTC
The DNA here is from genome assembly GCA_034440575.1 of Imbricaverruca yamaguchii. Taxonomy (NCBI): domain Eukaryota; kingdom Metazoa; phylum Arthropoda; class Thecostraca; family Neoverrucidae; genus Imbricaverruca; species Imbricaverruca yamaguchii. The sequence continues at coordinate 197,257 of JAOTOL010001663.1, forward strand.
GCTGTTGGTCGTCATATTCGGTGGGGCCGGTAACAGCGGTACATCTGGTACGGTGGTAGGGCCAGCAACAGTGGTACACCTGGTATAGCGGTAGGGCAGGCAACAGTAGTATACCTGGTACAGTGGTACATCTGGTACAGTGATAGGGCCGGTAACAGTGGTACATCGGGTACAATGGTGGTGGATTGGAGTTTATGGGCGCGTCGACATCAAGGGTCATTTTGCGCCCATAACTGAATTTTAATAAATCTATGGTGTTGCTATCATATCTTGCTACCCATATTCACGGGTGGGGGTATATCACGTCAAGGCGAGCTCGTCGAATGAACATAAATATATTCCCAGACGCCACGACTTCAGAATCGTTCCCAATAAGCATACGTAAAAAAGAGTCGGTATTCAACCGCCATCAAATTTGGCGTCGTAAAGGATCTAGCAGTGTACAGCCAACTAAAACATGGTACGCGGTAAGCGGGTAAGAGCAGAGCGGATATAGAGGTCGGTCGTCACCGGTAAGCATGTAACTGTGTGTTGCGAATGTATGACCTATTCTCAATCGACAGAGCATTACTTTTTCCTGGAGTTTGGTTCGGTGAGGGGACAGCCACTTTCCTAGTGTCGTTTTTACAACTCTGAGCTTACTACACTTGGAATTCTAGATTCGTTGCCATTCTGACCGTATATTTGATAACATAGTGGGGTATAGATCCCTTGGAGGGAGCCGTAGACGGACCACACCGCCATTACCAATGGCATGTTTGGCGGTAATGTCAGCAGCTTCGTTTCCCGCAAGTCCAACATGGCTGGGAATCCAGCAGAACACGACATTTTTGCCCACGTCATGTAGGGATTTTACGACTTTGATAATCCTCCGAACAAGTCGGTTATCCTGGTTAAAGGTGTTCAGTGCCATGAGACTGCTCAAAGGGTCTGTGAAAACCAAATACTTTGTGGACCGGTTTTTCTGCATAAAATAGAGGGCTTGCAAAATGGAAAAACAGTTCGGCAGTAAAAATCGATGTTTGTGTCGGTAAACAAAAAGATCGAACACCCTGTCGACACATCGGGTACAGTGGTAGAGCCGGTAACAGTGATACACCTGGTACAGTGGTAGGACTGGCAGCAGTGGTAGGACGGGTAGCTGGTACAGTGATATGGCCGGTAACAGTGGTACATCTGGTACAGAGGTAGGGCCCGTAACAGTGGTGCAGACGGTACAGTGACAGTGCCGATAACAGTGGCACGGTTGGTACGGGCAAATGCTGCGATTGCACCGTAGGCATGAATGACTAAGGCATTTAATAACACCATATCTGACATTGTTTTTTTTTTTAATCCAACCAAAACATATATTTGATCACGTGACCATTTCACCCAGATATCACACTAAAATCTCACTTTGGATTATCTGAAAACATGCCCTTAAATCTAAGCTTTCGATTGAGCAAAGAAACCTACATCCGTGCTATTTTCGACCATTTAAAGGTAGCTTTTGTCCTGTTTGCGCCTGTCGATGCCATTGTTATAGCGAAGCAGCAGTTACGCTGAAAGCAGAAGCCGTAGGATGTTTTTGTCCATCGCTATGATTTTGCAATGATCTCAATTAAATTTGCATTTTTGCATTCATAAAACATGTCATAGGCGATGTACATTCGGTAAAGCAAATAAAAACATACCATTTTCCATCGGTGCATGTCATCCTTGAACTTTGAAATGAGTCCTTCCAGTACTTTGAGTTAGTTAGTTAGTTATTTGGGTTTTCGGGTGCATCAACTGCAGTGGTTATACAGCGCCCATCCAGTACTTTGAGGAAACTGGGTGTACGGATTATCAGGCTAAATTCACAGAACCATTGACTAGTGGGTACTAATGCATTTAAATCAGATAAAAACAGCAATGGCCTCTGCATTTCAGAACCTGTCAGATCCCTGCAGATTGGCTGAGTGATCCAAAGGAAACAAAGCGAGCGCCGTCGCTGCGCTAGGTCTACAGAACTTACATATAATGCATGTCCCCATTACCTCTCCGCAGAGGCTGCTGTCGCAGCGGCGCTCGGAGCGTTATCGGTGAGGGAAACAGGAAAATGGCTGGGTGGTTTGGTCAGAGGTTGCATCAAGACCCCGCTGGGTCTGCGTGCAGTGGAGTTTGCGGTCGTTGTGCCTCAACAACGGCTCTTGGGGCTAATCAATAGTGAGTGCGACTTGCCCGGAGATGGGGCGCGATCAATACTGGGCAAGGTGCCACGGCCATCAGCTAGCATGCTTGAGCAGTAGTCCTGTTTCCGCCTCAGCTGCGTACCTCCCTTCCCTTTCCCACATGGATACTACACTGTCTACCACAGAAACATGTCATAGTGACGTATTTGGAAGTGCCTCACATACGGTGTTTGAAATATATTATTTTGACCTCTGGTGCCGCTACTAGTATATGTACACCTGCATACTATACAGAAAGAGGAAGAGATAGAAAGAAAACGGCAGAGAAAGTGATAGGGGTGAGACGTAAGGAGGAGGGGCGCAGGCAGGGTAGTATAGTAGGTAGAAAGCGAGGAGTGGTGTAGATAGTAAGCGAGGGATGAAGGAGAAAAACAGCTGACGCTTGACTGGCCTAGGCTATCTGAGGATTAGATTGTTGGCGGCTAGGAGTCAGCAGACACCAACCCGATACGTTTCGACCAACGGTATCGTAGTCCAAAATAGACGTAGGGTCGAAGCCACCCTACCGCGTCGATGCCACGCCATTTCAGTTACCCAACTTACATCGGCGCCCGGAAGTAAATTCGAAGTTGGATGAGGTCACTCGAAACACTTAGTCCCGTTCGTTCGGGACGATCACATGGGATTGTCGGCTTTAGGAATCAGTTCATCCGTTATGGAAACGCGAGATAAATTTGAAAGTCTGAAGCTCTGAAGGTGTGGAGGTCACATTTTGTCATCTTTTGCCAAATGTGGCGCATTTCAGACGGGCTGAAACCATTGAAGGTTGTGTTGTATGACCAGGGGCGTCGCCACCGGAGGGGCAGAGGGGGCAATTCTCCCCCTGCCGTGAGACTGGGCCCCCCCCCTGAAATTCGAGGAGGCCCCCAGGACGAAAACGAAACCCCCAGGACGAAAAGGAGGCCCTCAGGACGAAAAAGAGGCCCCCAGGACGAAAAGAAGATGCCTCAGGACAAAAGGAGGCCCCCATGACGAAACAAAAGGAGGCCATCCAGGACAAAACAAAACCCCCAGAAAAAAAAAGCCCCCACAAAAAAAAAAAACCCAAAAAAAAAAATAGACAAAAGGAGGCCCCCAGGACGATAAGGAGGCCCCCAGGACGATAAGGAGGCCCCCAGGACGAAAAGAGGCCCTACAGGATGAAAAGGAGGCCCCCCAAGACGAAAAAGAGATTATGCAAATTAGGGACCTCCTCCTGGAGGCCCCTAATTTGTAAAAAGAAGTCACCTAGGAGAGGGTAGGAGGCCCCAGAAATCAAGCAAGTGCCAAATATTGACATAGAGGCCCCAGGACGAAAAGGCCACCAGGACGAAAAGGAGGTCTCCATGATGAAAATGAGGCCCCCAGGACGAAAAGGATGCCCTCTAGGACGAAAAGGAGGCCGTCCAGGACGACAAGGAGGCCCTCCAGGACGAAAAGGAGGCCCTCCAGCCCTCAGTTTCCCATTCTCGAACCATACTAAGGGCCTAAAAACAATAGGAGGCCTTAACACAATGGAGGCCACTTTTCGGGGAGCAGGAGGCCCCCTTTCGATCTCGCCCCCCTGGAAGAATTCCGTGGCGACGCCACTGTGTATGACAGGCAGAAACAGGCAAACAGGTGAAAGTTAATACACCAAGCATTTTCCGGTCCATTTATGTTGCAATAGTTTTCAAATGATACACAAAGTACTCACGAGCAGCTTAGAAAAACGATTTTTTTAAAAAGATGATGCCGGGTCAGCCTCCTGCATGCAATAATGCCTGTAAATGACCTAAAATGTCAATATACAGATATTCTACCATGCTGCCATTAAACAAAACTGTGGCAGTGACATAATATAACCTGATCAAGCAGCTGCCATATATTGTGCTGCTGGCAAACACGGGTGATCGATCAAAATGAATTTCAACTTTGAACTATGGTAATCGCATAACTTCATTTCTGAAGAAAAAGCATGTTGTTTGGCACTTCAAGAACGCGATAAGGAAAATAAGCTTCCTTGATATAATATTATTACCTTCCAACGCCAGCTTCCCGAAAAATTCCCCAAATTGGATTAGTTAATGTTTGCTTTATTTATCGCTAATGGAAGGACTTATTTTAAACAGATCATTATTGGTGTATCTCTGAATATGGCGAGGCCTTTAAAATTGCAATGTTCAGTAGGGCACAGCGTCCTTGAGAAATTTTGGATTCGAGATTCGGCCCTACAATTTTGAGATGTAATCGAGTGTGCTGATTTCAAATTCCAAAGCTGTTCTTGGATCAAAGCATTTTCTGGTCCGCAAATTTACACTTTTCTGCAGGCATGTAACCTAACTTTATGCTAAATATGGACTATGGACACAAAGACATGTCTGAAAGTTGTGTGACTGTTATATTCGTGATGTTCACACCAAAATACCTATGATTACCACTTTTCAGCGCGCTAAAGCGTATATTGGATGTATTTCTGACGGTTTCTCTGGTCCGTCCGACACATCTCTCACTAACGCCATCTATAGGTGTTTTTTTCATTAACTCGGAAAATTGACTCATTGAACTAGACATATATAAAAAGCCTGTCCAGTATACATCGAAGATTTACACTAACGAACTGAAAACTGATGCCTAAGTTCCCACAGGGGCGGCTCCAGGGGGAGGCAATAGTTGGTATGTTGAAAAAAGCAAAGGCAGGTTCGTATACACAATACAAAAAGTGAACACGTTTCTTGAAAACTGCAAATAACATAAAACAAGCTTTGAAGTATCATAGTAATCGTTTGTAATGTAGGAAAACATTGCATAACACACAGGACTACCGTTTAGTGATCGGCTAATAGAAATAATAGAAATACACACAGAGCCTCCCCTGAGTGGAGCTCTAGGGCACTGGCAGCTAACACCAGGGTAGGAAAGCTCTGCCAGGAGCTAGGTTTTACATTTGTAGACGAGTGGAGCAGGTTTTGTGCATCGTGTGACCTCTATCAGAGGGATGGCCTGCATTTTTCTGAGAAGGGGGTCCATGTGTTAGGCAAAGTATATGAGCATGTCCTTCAGGGAAACTAGGAAATGGGGTGGGGAGGGATGAAATTGCATTGCCAACTCAGGAATATTCCAATTGTGTCAGCCAAGGCAATAGAACCTCAAAGTCTGCAAATAGGGACAGCAGTAACTCAAGGGGACAGAGTTATAGTTCATCTAGTGATAAAAGAACTCCTCAATATGAAAAAGCCAAAGGTGGTTATGGAGCATTTGTTAAGTGTATGATGTTTAATGCTCAGAGTATCCGTTCCAAATTTGATGAGTTCAAGTGTTATGTTGCTGAGGAGGAACCGGATTTTGTTTGCATTACGGAGGCATGGGTCAGTGAAGGATATTTTGGAGATAACTTACAGGACTATGAGATCCAGGGATACAATATGTTTTCGTGCAATAGGGGTCCAGCAATGAAAGGGGGTGGTGTAATGCTCCATGTGAATAGCTTATTCAGTTCTCAAAAAGTAGCAGGTGGGGATAAAAATGTGTCTGTGGAGTCCATTTGGCTTGATGTCACTGTGGGAAAAGGCAACAGCAATACTCTTAGGATAGGAGCTTTCTAACGATCAGGAACCCTGCCACATTCTCAGCAACTGGAGCTTGACAAGGTGATTTGTGAGGAAATCAGTAGAAACTTTAAGAGGAAGTGCCTTATTCTTGGTGACTTTAATCTAAAAGGTTATGAAAATGCTGGTGTTGGCTCCCCATCATGCAAAATGTTCAGGAAATGCCTTGAAGAGGACCTGTTCTTACACCAGTTTGTATCGGAACCTACCAGGCAAGGTTCATTCTTGGACCTTGTATTCTCGGATTTAAGTGACTTGGTTCAAGACTTGACTGTAGGCGAAACTCTGGGAAAAAGTGACCATAACATAGTTAGATTCAAGGCACATGTAGGGGAAATTATCAAGGATAATTTGGTAAAGGTTCCAAATTTCAACAGAGCAGACTTTAACGGCATGAGAGCGGCTTTAAGTGCCATCAGATGGGAAGAAGAATTCTCCAATTTAAATGCCTGTGAAATGTGGGAAAAGTTCAAATCTTACTTAAAGGAAACTCAGATTAGACATGTCCCCCAAAAGCAAAGACGCAAAGAAGGGTAGGAAAGCCAGCATGGCTTACACCAGACGTGATAAAAGCAATTAGGGCTAAGAAAACTGCATTTAGAGTTTTTAAAGAAGCCTCAAATGTCATTAATCTAAAGGCGTATCGAAAAGCTAGAGACACTGTGAAGCAAAAAAACCAGAGCAGCAAAGCGAGCAAAGGAACTGGATTTAGCTAGACACTGTAATGGGGACAGTAAAAAGTTCTTTAGTTTCTACAAGCTGAGTAAAGTTTCTAGCACAATTGGGCCACTGGAAGTAAACGGGACTACATTGGGTGAGGATAGTGAGATGGTTGAGGAGCTGAGCAAGCAGTTCAAATCAGTGTTTACATTGGAAGATATGACCAATCTGCCGACCGTACACCATAGTTCAGTTACATGGGATCTGACAAATGATGTTGATTTCATTGGTAGTGATGTTGTTTACAATCATGTCAGGAAGATAAAGCCAAACAAGGCAGCAGGACCTGATGATATTTATGCCAGGGTGTTGCGGGAAACTGAAAAGGAACTGGCATTTCCACTTAGTATAATATTTTGTAGATCAGTTTCACATAATGAAATTCCAACTGATTGGAAAAGGGCAAATGTAGTTCCTATTTTCAAGAAAGGAGAAAGAGGGAAAGTTGAAAACTATAGGCCAATAAGTCTCACATCCCTAGTCTGCAAGGTACTCGAATCAATTATCAAGGATAGAATAGTTAGTTATCTGGAAGGTAGCAGATTGATTCAAGATACTCAACATGGATTTAGAAAAGGACGATCGTGTCTCACAAACCTCTTGGACTTTTTGAACTTCGCCACAGAACAATTTGATCAGGGAAATCAGGTTGATGTAGCATATCTTGACTTTAGTAAGGCCTTTGACAAGGTACCCCATAAACGGTTAATGATACAGCTTCAGTCCCATGGTATTGCAGGTAGCATCTTAAAATGGATAGAGTTGTGGATTTCAGATAGACAGCAAAGAGTGATGCTAAATGGTACAAAGTCATCATGGCAAAATGTTCTTAGTGGAGTCCCCCAGGGGTCAGTATTAGGGCCATTACTGTTCATTATATTTGTAAATAACATTGAAAGTGGCCTAAGCAGTAAAGTTTTGAAATTTGCAGATGATTTGAAGGTCTTTAGGGCAATAACAGGTCAGGATGAGCATATCTCGCTGCAAAAAGACTTAGACGAACTTGTGAAGTGGTCCGAAGAATGGCAAATGAAATTTAACTTTGATAAGTGCAAAATCATGCATGTAGGTAAGCAGCATATGAAGGCTCCATACTTGATGGGTGGCCAAGTGCTATCAGTGACTCAACAGGAGAAGGATTTAGGTGTTATTCTAAACACAAAATTGGGGGCATCAGAACAGACCAAGGAAGCCAGGAAGAAGGCACTGAGAATGCTCGGGGCAATAAATAGGAATGTATCATACAGAAGTGAGGAAGTGATCAGGAAGCTTTACTGTGCATACGTCAGGCCACATTTGGAATACTGCATCCAAGCTTGGTCTCCTAGCTATGAAAAGATTGTTGGCTTTTAGAGAGAGTACAAAAGAGGGCTACAAAATGGTTAATGGCATAAGCAACCTGGCATATGAGGAAAGATTGAAGAAATTGAATATGTTTTCACTTAGATATAGAAGGCTGAGAGGAGATCTCATCGAGGTCTTTAAATTTGTCAATGGTCTGGAGAGGGGATACCTTGGGGAAATGTTTGAATTTAACAGAAATGATGCAATTAGAGGTCATAAATTCAAAATTAAAATTAACCACAGCAGAACAAGGTTAAGGCAAACTTTCTTCACCAACAGGGTAGTGGAACACTGGAACCAGCTGCCAGAAAACATCGTCAGTAGCAGCACATTGAACATCTTTAAAAACAGCATAAACAATCATTATAAGAATAGAGGGCTTGCTTTTCAGTATTACAGGGAGGGCTGATTGGCAGAGTTGGTGGGCAACTGGTTCAGTGTACAGAGTGCAACCAAGAAGGGCCCTTGTGGCTCAGAGTTGCACTAATCTTTTATGTCTTTATGTCTTTTATATGAGAACTGCCACTCAGACACATTATCACTTCTCTGGACGGCCCAACAAACGCAAGGGACGGATTTCAAGGCCCTGTTGGAAAGATGCATTCGAAGGTTGAAGACATGAGGTATGACCCAGCGTTTGAACGGCTAGCTGAAGGCGAGGAATATGTGGATATCCCAGAAGATGTACTTGACAGCATGTCAACAGACCAGAAGGTCTCTTACGAACTGTGTCGGGCGGTGAAAGCTGCAAGTCTGCCTGCAGGTATGTAAGAAATGAAGCCTGGCAAGCTGAACCACGCGCGCTGGTTGACAACAGGTGAGAGGATAGTGTACTTGTGGACCAGGCAGCACGGGCTCACCGACTCAAACAAGAGAATCCTGAGACGGCTGGCAGAGTTCTGTGTCAACGTATATTTCAAGTGCTACTTTGAGATTAAGACGAAGGCCAAAATCGTGGACGCACCCAAACACATAATAACCCATCTCCGGACCCTTCGTACGCAACCAGAAGAGGTTCAGGCGGCGGTTACCCGCTGTGTTCGGTCTTCCGCCTGGTACGCCCATCCTGAGAGCCTCCTGCTGTCCCTTCTCGCCAGTGAACAACCTGAAGATAGGAAGTTTCCCATCGAAAAGATCATCGGTGTGAGAGGAGGAGCAGAGTACGGGGACAAGTCGCCAAGGACGAAAAAGCACCCCAAGATCAACATGTCCACCTCATCACTTATACAACTGATCGACTGGGACGACACAGAGATCACGGAACCTGTGTTTACGTGTGGAATCGCCGCAACAGAACTCAGGAGGATCATATCCATGCCGCTGGATGTCCCTCCGTTCCCTGCGAATGCCCAGTCGACGGAGCGGGCGGTCCAGCACGTCACGACAGCCGCTGGAAAGGTCAGGAGGCTCGAGATGGCTCTGTCCGCGTCAGCGCCCCCCACAGAAAACAGTTGCCAGTGTTCCTCTCTAAGAAGGATATAATGGAAGCTATGAAGTAGGCCAATGACGGGGAGTAGTAAAAATGCCACACAAAACTGTGCTTTATTCATTCTGTCCTTCAGATATCTATTATTTCCCTCAGCCGATCACTAAACGGTAGTCCTGTGTGTTATGCAATGTTTTCTTACATTACAAACGATCACTATGATACTTCAAAGCTTGTTTTATGTTATTTGAAGTTTTCAAGAAACGTGTTCACTTTTTGTATTTTGTATACGAACCTGTCTTTGCCTTTTTCAACATACCTACTATTGCCTCCCCCTGGATCCGCCCCGGAGTGAACTTAGGCATCAGTTTTCAGTTCGTTAGTGTACATTTTAGATGCATACTGGACAGGCTTTTGACATATGTCTAGTTCAATGAGTCAATTTTCAGAGTTAATGAAAAAAAAACACCTATAGATGGCGTTAGTGAGAGATGTGTCGAACTGACCAGAGAAACCGTCAGAAATATATCCAATATACGCTTTAGCGCGCTGAAAAGTGGTAATCATAGGTATTTTGCTGTGAACATCACGAATATAACAGTCACACAACTTTCAGACATGTCTTTGTGTCCATAGTTCCATATTTAGCATAAAGTTAGGAATCATGCCTGCAGAAAGGTGTAAATTTGCGGACCAGAAAATGCTTTGATCCAAAAACAGCTTTCGAATTTGAAATCAGCACACTCGATTACATCTCAAAATTGTAGGGCCGAATCTCGAATCCAAAATTTATCAAGGACGCTGCGCCCTAATGTTCAGCCTACTTTGAATTCAGCTCTCAACATCAAATCACGTGCGCATTGAAATGTCTCTAGCCGTCGCTAGCACGAAATAATTGATGATCTTGCACCAGCCCGAGCATCACTTGAACTTCACCTCCTCCAATATATTTTTTGTCCATAAGGAAGTAGTAACTAAAGGAAATAATACCAAAAACGCGACACTGAGATGCGTCACGTGTTTTGTGCTTGGGGTAACTAAACCCTTCTTCAAGAAAGAACTTCTGCATGCGCTGCATTGGCATTCCATCATCGTTTGACAGGCATTTTCACGGGACGGCGAACGCGACGCTGCGCTGTTTAGGGTAGAAATTATAATTACCGCCGCCGATGTAAACTGTGTACGAGAGGCAGAACGCGTTGATCAGACTCGCTCCTGCTCAGTCATTGCGGTACTTGCCCGCCACCTGGCGGCGCGCGGTCGTAATCTCCATCAGCCGGCGGCGGGCAGGCTGTTGAGTGTTGTCATGCAGTTGAATCGCCGTTGGTTGGTTATTTGGGCTTTCGGGCGCATCGACTGCGTTGGTCATACAGCGCCCATAGTTGAATCGCCGTATTTGTCTGACTCCAAGCATAGTATTTCTATCGCATTCCCATTCTTAGGTGCTACGAACAAACTCTCTGATTCATTCGCCCCACCGTCGCTGCAAAAAAACGGCTGCAGTTCTGGCTAGTGGCTACAAAAGCGATGACGTTGCGTTTTTGTTGGCGCGCAATGTTGCCGTGACGGATATTAAAGAAATACTGTTCAGTGTGCGGACCGTTAGCGTTGTCTCGCAGTAGGTGAGGCTATATGGACTTACACCGCTAATTTCGTGAGCTTCCTGTACAAAGCGGGAAGCATTTAAGACACATTTATAGGAAGGATGGTTGGTCATGTCTCAATAATGCGGGGTGCTGTAACTTCAATCGATCCGAATGAAATCGGATGGGGGTACCGCTGTGTAACAGCCTACATGTGCCTACTGAAGGCCCCACGGTTGAAATACAGCGCCCATCTAGGCCAGTTCCGTGACCTAGACCAGTCTACTCGAGCATATTATCTACCAAGTGGACCCACCTTTATCACACAACAAGCTGAAATAGACTCCTGAAGCCCTCATTGAGCCACATAGGTAAGCATTGGGGAGATGCCATTATTTTGTAGCTTCAAAATGTTCATTTTCAGTCCAACATAACATAGCATAGCATAACACAATATAGCATAATTTTACTGAAGAAGAAATGCATGATATTTTGTTAATACCAGATAGTAGGCAATGATGAACACCCCTGTTTCCAGTTTGTCAAGTACAGCACGGGATTCGGTGAGGAACACTGCCGAAGCACACAGAGGTAACGAAAAGAGTAACTGAGTACAAACGACAAGCATTGAGTACGTGCGTGTGGTGGGTGCCACACAGAATAGCAGAGCGTGAGCAACGCACACCCGCGAAGGTGCTGTTCGCGCCACACGAAGAGCGAGCCGTATGAACACCACAAAAGAAGTGCATACCAGAGAGAAGCAGGAAAGACGGTCTGCGATCAGAAACCCTCGTTCATGGATAGTTAACTAAAGATGTCCTACTCTGTTGTACCTCCAGCTTATAGTCGGCGCTTCCAGATCCACATAATCTGACCGTGGCACCCGCTCTGGATTTTCAACCTTCAAGACCGAGCCGCAGCCCGCTCAACCTCTTACCCCACCCCCACCCATCGCCCACCCTGACCAAAAATTCGTGGCATTGCGTTAGGACAAAATATTCATAATGCAGTAGGATTACAATTCGAAAAACAAATAGCTGCGCCAATGACAAAATATGTGCTTTTCCAGTTCGTGATTGCATTTAGGACAACATTCCACTCCATAGGATACAGTCTGCAGCCTCTACGAGCAGACTGCAGAATACCACAATGCTTGCATGCAGCATTGAATGAGTCACGGTGCAGGTCGAACGCTGCGTCGGTGGGAACGTGCAATCGTCCGTGAGACACGGCTAATCTGCATGCGGTATGTGTGCTCACGTGGCCGTGCCAAACCAACCCTGTGCCAATGTGACTAACCGCGTCTGGCCACGCAAGCGTTGCTCAACGGGCGGGTCCTTAGTGTCCATGGGCACTGCAGCGTGTTGGAACAGACACACTTGTGCCACCGATGGCGCTGTAAGACTTGCATCGCCATGCGTGGACAGCGACGTATTACTTGTCCTCATCCTCATTGTCCATATCATCAGTCGTTGAGAATTTCTTGAGGACATCACGGCCGTCCGGGTGAAACATCAAGTTATTTATTTCACGATGCATGCCCTCCACGTGAAGTGGCTATTGTGGACACTGGGGCGCGCGATGCGACTAATCATTGTGTTTTTGTGTGCCTTCCAAGCTGATGAAGGTTTTCACGTGAAGGTGAGAAGAAAAATTATGTCGCAAAGGAATTCCTTCACATGGCTTCTAGGTCAGCACCATGCTTTCTATATTGACGGGATAATGCGCGGTGACGCGATGCACAATGACGGGATGTCATCACGCAGACTATGACGGATTTTCCGTCACGTTCAATACCCTCATTGGTGCCGAACACCCATGAAAAAAACGTTCTCGTTATCTCATGTTGCTTCTTGGCATGAGGTCAACGTTCCTAGCTCAACTGGAGCGTGGTACGCTTGTTTCGATCACGTAACATCGCATTGTCCCAGACGATTGTCACAGCGGTTGGTGCTGGATAATTTTGTTCACTTTCATCGGCTGCAAACAGTGGTGTATGGACCCTCCTTTCGTTTCCATACCTTTTCGGTGAGCTATGCGCATTTTCGTCGACATCCAGGGTGCGCATCCTGATACCCCGGGGAGTGCGCCATTATTCCCCGGGATGTGCCTCAGGACACCTCAAGGAGTGCGTCCTTACACCCCATGATGTGCGTCCTTGTTCCCTGGGGTATGTCTCAGTACAGTCTGTGGAGTGCGCCCTTATAACTACGGGGTTTTCCTCTGTACACCACAGGGAGTGCGTCTTCACGCGCCAGGGTGTACGCCCTCACACCCCAGGGTGTGTCTCAGTACACCCAGAGAAGTGCGTCCTTATAGCCCGGGCTATGCCTCAGTACACCAACAGGACATACGTGACTCGGTAGCCGTCACTCACCGTGCAGCAGACACATGCCTTCGTCACACACGTGCACACAGCGCGCGCCGTCGTCAGCCGGCACTCACCGTGCAACAGACACGTGCCCTCGTCACACACGTGCACGCAGCGCGTGCTTTCAGCAGCCGGGTCCGGCGGCTGCCGTCGATCCGCGTGGATATCCGGTGGATCCGGATCCGCTCCGCGTCGGCGAGTGGCCGGACCGAGTCCCGCCTCCGACGGCATTTCCGTCCGTCGGTCTCGGAACCGTCGGAAACTTGCAACAGCCGCAAACCACTCCCCTGGCACAATTCACCGGACGGCAACAACTGTGACCAGTCGCACGCCGTGTATAGGTCCAGGAATGTGGCGAGCGAGCTCAGTTGAGCTCCGTGCAGCCGACACCGGCAGACCTTGACGGTCCGCTGTCGAAGCTGGAGCTGCGGGCGGTACCGGCAAGATCCCTAGCTGAGCGCTGGCGCGCCGCTGCGCTTCCGTCGACTCCGACGAGCCGACGGACGCCCGTCGTCGCCGTCGACGGCGACGCAACTGAGCGGACAAGCGTCGCGCGGGAGTGGCACTTTCACCGTTTCGGTGCCAGGGGCGCCGCACGGGACACCGACGGCTGTCGCGCTGTGTAGGTCAACTATCGATTGCCGGACGAACTGCGACGTGCCACGCCAGTCGGTGGAGACGGCGCTGCCGACGTGGCCAGACAGGCGGCCAGTGTCGTCGGATGGTTGTTTTTAGGGTTTTATCGCTATATTGCGGCACCAATGCGACCGCGTCGACTACAGTGGTCGGAACACAAGTGCGGCAGCACGCCACGTCGACGAAGGTCGTCTGGTGCGCAGGCGTGACCAACAGGTAAACTGGCAACAGCGCTGCCCTCTATTGAACAAACTGAGCACTGACAGCACAAACTATGTCCGTCGGGGGTCTGGCCGGATACTTCCTCCCAATTCGGTGGGCGCTTGTGTGAAGTTTGGCCGATCAAGGGTCATAGTCATAGTCATACTCAGATTTATTAAGGTCTCCACAATAATTTGGCTTTTCAGCCCTCTCGTCAATACATAGTGGAATCAAGGTCAGCTCCAAGGCTATGTGACGGGGAAGATGAGTCCACTAAGAACACCAGAATTACTCCAAGGAGTACCAGAAAACGTTCAACTTCATGCGCGAATATCTTCGAAAAATAATGCAGAAACTATCCGTGACTAAATGCCAGATGCACACGTTGTCCAAATTGTAACACGTTTGTTACGAACGACGGCGGAAGTCCAAGCGAGTCCACACTCGTGGGTCAGCTCCCATGTCCCACCTGAGCCTGGGCGGATACAGGAATTGTCATGCGGGTCACATGTCCGGATGGGCGTCAACTACGCCTTCAGAGGAGCGCCTCTGTCTGAGTAACAAATCGAGGGAGGCACCATCTCGGAGGGGCGCCTTTTCCTCCCATAGGAACGCTTCTGACTGAACCATTCGAGTAGTGCACTCGAGCCTTCCCAGAGGGGTGCGGCATATACCCATCGCTAGGGGCACATCCCCAGCACCCCGCCCCCTCCCCGCCTCTTGTCTCCGCCCCTGATCTGCGCTACCCGAACAGGACCTGTTTCACACGACCCGTCACACTTTTGAAGTCTGAATAACTTCAAGCCCTAATTAAGTTTATCGGAATTAGTTTATTTCTCTTGCATGTGATTGTGTTATTCCTGGTCAAAAGAGGACAAAGTTGGCGATGGAGCAACTGGCGCCCCAGCAGCCAATTTAGTGGCCAATCCTAGTTATCGGCGGCGGGCTACTACCAGGACAAGGACCTTTTGCAGAAATCAAACCTTCTTGATATACTTAAAATCACAGGCAGGTACGGGATGCTTCCCGAATTCTCATATTCGCAATATATTGGTGTGATATATGACCTTCTACAGGGTCAGACTTCAAACATGATCCATCTCATCAATCATTGAAGCAACGGATTAGCATTGGACTGGATCAGTGCTGGAGTCAAGTCGACTAAACACTCACTCAATCTGGTCAAGTCGGCTGAACACCGACTCAATCTGGTGAAGTCAGCTGAACTGAGCGGGTGCTCAGTTTGGTCAAGGCGGCTGGCCACCCGTTCAATTTGGTCAAGGCGGCTGAACACCGGTTCAGTTTGGTCAAGTCGGCTGAACACCGGTTCAGTTTGGTCAAGTCGGCTGAACACCAGCTCAGTCTGGATCAGACACAAGAGTTGACTGAATTCACGGCCACTAAGTCAGAGATGAGTAGCCCTACGCATGAACTGAATGGCGTTGGGTGGCACGGGTACGAAAATGCATCATGGCACTGCTGTCGTTTACAATGTCGTCGAAAATGACGAGACTGTTACCAGATGCAAATCAACAGCCACTCGAAAACGTTGGCAAATCTAGACCGATGAAATGGTAGCATTGAAGGAACACTCACTGCAAGACTTCACCATTATAAAATGTTCATGGTTGCATACAGCTTTTGACAATAGCGTGGTTATAAACAGTAACGGTACCTGAGGCGCTTACACATTTATATATGGCCAGGTCACTTTATCTCAATTATACCAAGGGAGAGTTCGTTTGTCTATATTTATACCCGTGGGCAGTTAATTTGTCTTTATATTTCCAATTGTACGACAAAGCCCACTCCTCAGCTTCCCAGATGGTGGTCGAGACTTGCCACAGCATTACCAGTTGCCGCGGCCGACACCAGATTAATGTGAAGAGGGCGGGGTGGCCTTGGGCTCAGACCTGGTTCCATCCTGCCGTGCCAGTTCGTGCCGGCGCGAGGCGCTTCCCGGGCGCAGCCTCAGTTGAAGAAACCGCAGACGGACCGCAAGAGGGAACGGAAGGGAGCGCCGACTCCTTTCGCGTCGCGACCTCCTCATTTACGTGTCACGAAGCGTAGCGCTGACGCGTTGGATCAAGTACCTGACTAAAGTAAGTGCTTCAGGCCAAGCTGACTACAAACAGACACGGATGTCGTGTTTGTGTAACTGCGCCGACTGCGAACATTTACTGTTGTCGTGCGCCTTAACTGCACCGACTACAGACGGTCCCTGGTGTCGCCACGCACGGAACTACGCCCACTACAGACGGTCACTGGTGTCGCCGCGCGCGTAACTACGCCCACTACAGACGGTCACTGGTGTCGCCGCGCGCGTAACTACGCCCACTACAGACGGTCACTGGTGTCGCCGCGCGCGTAACTACGCCCACTACAGACGGTCACTGGTGTCGCCGTGTGCGTAACTGCGCCCACTACAGACGGTCACTGGTGTCGCCGCGCGGGTAACTGCGCCCACTACAGACGGTCACTGGTGTCGCCGTGTGCGTAACTGCGCCCACTACAGACGGTCACTGGTGTCGCCGCGCGCGTAACTACGCCCACTACAGACGGTCACTGGTGTCGCCGTGTGCGTAACTGCGCCCACTACACACGGTCACTGGTGTCGCCGTGTGCGTAACTGCGCCCACTACAGACGGTCACTGGTGTCGCCGCGCGCGTAACTACGCCCACTACAGACGGTCACTGGTGTCGCCGTGTGCGTAACTGCGCCCACTACAGACGGTCACTGGTGTCGCCGCGCGCGTAACTACGCCCACTACAGACGGTCACTGGTGTCGCCGGTGCGTAACTGCGCCCACTACAGACGGTCACTGGTGTCCCTGGCGTCGCGTAACTACGCCCACTACAGACGGTCACTGGTGTCGCCGCGCGCGTAACTGCGCCCACTACAGACGGTCACTGGTGTGCCGCGTAACTGTCGCCCACTACAGACGGTCACTGGTGTCGCCCGCGCGTAACTGCGCCCACTACAGACGGTCACTGGTGTCGCCGCGTGCGTAACTGCGCCCACTACAGACGGTCACTGGTGTCGCCGCGCGCGTAACTACGCCCACTACAGACGGTCACTGGTGTCGCCGCGCGTAACTGCGCCCACTACAGACGGTCCTGGTGCGGTGCGTAACTGCGCCCACTACAGACGGTCACTGGTGTCGCCGCGCGCGTAACTACGCCCACTACAGACGGTCACTGGTGTCGCCGTGTGTAACTGCGCCCACTACAGACGGTCATGGTGCCCGTGTGCGTAACTGCGCCCACTACACACGGTCACTGGTGTCGCCGTGTGCGTAACTACGCCCACTACAGACGGTCACTGGTGTCGCCGTGTGCGTAACTGCGCCCACTACAGACGGTCACTGGTGTCGGCGGCGTAACTGCGCCCACTACAGACGGTCACTGGTGTCGCCGTGTGCGTAACTGCGCCCACTACACACGGTCACTGGTGTCGCCGTGTGCGTAACTGCGCCCACTACAGACGGTCACTGGTGTCGCCGTGTGCGTAACTGCGCCCACTACAGACGGTCACTGGTGTCGCCGTGTGCGTAACTGCGCCCACTACAGACGGTCACTGGTGTCGCCGTGTGCGTAACTGCGCCCACTACAGACGGTCACTGGTGTCTGCGTAACTGCGCCCACTACAGACGGTCACTGGTGTCGCCGCGCGCGTAACTACGCCCACTACAGACGGTCACTGGTGTCGCCGCGCGCGTAACTACGCCCACTACAGACGGTCACTGGTGTCGCCGTGTGCGTAACTGCGCCCACTACAGACGGTCACTGGTGTCGCCGCGTGCGTAACTACGCCCACTACAGACGGTCACTGGTGTCGCCGCGCGCGTAACTGCGCCCACTACAGACGGTCACTGGTGTCGCCGTGCGCGTAACTACGCCCACTACAGACGGTCACTGGTGTCGCCGTGTGCGTAACTGCGCCCACTACAGACGGTCACTGGTGTCGCCGCGTGCGTAACTGCGCCCACTACAGACGGTCACTGGTGTCGCCGTGTGCGTAACTGCGCCCACTACAGACGGTCACTGGTGTCGCCGTGTGTGTAACTGCGCAGGCGGGAATGACAGATGTTTACACTTCGCATGCAAGCGTAATGGCACTGATCGGGCGGCCAGATTCTCTCCCGCCACGCTCCCACCGCTGCACGCGCTTTGGTCACGATGAGCGCGCGTGCGCGTCACCAGAGCCGCGCTGCGGCCGATGTGCAGCGCACCACCCAACGTCCGACTGGACATCGTCAGAAGTGAGATGAGGGAGGTGTGCGAGTATGCAGCAGCAGAACAGAGTGTACCACATACCACAGCACGGCAACACATGCGTTTCATAAAGTGCCACAACCAACGCACGCCCAACACCACACCCTCCCAGGCCGCGTCAGCCATCCGGTGTAGCTACGCAGCCGCACGTTCCTCATCTCCGAGACCCACATGCAGGTCAGCTCCAGCCCAGCCTACCAGCCTACCATCACACCTCCCACCTCAGCGCCCCACCAATCCTCGACAACACCCTCACCGCACCAACTCCTCTCAACATTACCCCACTCAGGACCCGGCCTCCTCCCACATCCACCCTACCCGGGACCCGGCATCCTCCCACATCCACCCCACAACAAACCAAACTAGATCCCATCAACACAGCCTCAACCACCAGAGGAATGTCACTATGCATGTCACTATATCACTGCGACACCTGCAACACCAGCATAGGGCACATCCTACTAGACTGTAGTAGCTTTGACGCTCAGACAGACACGTAAGGCCTTCTGCTAGAACGATGGCGCCGCCCTCTCGCTTCCATTGCTTCTGGGTATTAAACACCCATAACTCATTCAATTACTATTTGGCTATCTGTACGCCACCAAACTAGCAGAGGCATTGTAAACACCGCACCACCAACACGCGCTACAGAACACGCACTCAAACACGCACTGCAACTCGGAACGCATGCCCGCGACCACACCCATAACAGTAACGTTCCAGTCATCCACGAGTGGCATCGAAAACAAATAAGCCGATTCGCTTTCCCATTCGAACTAAATGGCTGCATAGCGGTGCCGTTTTACTTTGATGAATTGACTTGCCTTGAAAATTAGCATATCGTAAAACCATTACCCGAAGGTGCCATCAGACGTAGATGAGCCGATGTCCTCGCAATTCGCAACGTAAAACGGTCACCCAGGGGCATGCTCAACGCACGTAGATGAGCCGAATTGCAAAACGATGTACTAACCTCGCGCACAACCCTGCGCGAAAGCGTGCCGCTTCCAACCACTCCTAGCAACTGATACGCGGCAGCTGGCGTGATAGGCGGTGTGGACAATAGCTCCTTGCACACACGGCAAAAATCCCTTTTACCTCGTCTTTCTTTTGCTACGGCCTTTCTCGTCAACCCTCCCCCACGCACACTACGAATTACCTTGCGGTGGAGTAAAGCAGACTGAAACTCTAAACATTCGGGAGATGCTCCCCTCATTCAGCACCTTAACGTCACATACACTATAACGTAAGATTCCTTTAACGTAAATGTGCACTTGCCTTAAACTTCCTTGCAGAACCATTTCGCTTAAAGGCGGCGCAACTGATCTCTATGATACGGCGGACCTCTACACCGCCTCTGAACACACTAACCGCCTCCACAGCGCCGCCACAAGCACTCCACTTCAACCCACGTGTAAACGTACACAGCCGTGGACCCCACAAGATCAGAACAAAAACAGAATGCTGAATACCACGAAGATGTCTTTGCATTAGCCCAAGCAGGCTTTCCGGTGTGATCATCACGCACCATCTCGTGGGAGGGAGATTCTTTTATGCTGCCTCTGATCTCTAAACTTAATATTGCACGAAATCTAACGGGGCGTCATCGGAAAGCACCCCACGGGCAAGGACCGAAGCCACGGGCAAGGACCGAAGCCAAGGACCGAAGCCACGGGCAAGCACCCCACGGGCAAGGACCGAAGCCACCCAGAAAAACTATCCTTCAAAAGGTGACGTCACTAAATCTATTGGATCACAATTGGCGTCATGTTTTTGGCTCAGAGGATCTTGGGGGAGATTTTCAAAAGCAAAATATTTTGACGAGAAAACGAAGGTCAAATCTACGATAACACTGAAATGTTTGCACACCCCCACAAAGAACATTTTTTCTTCTTCATATTCCAATTTTCTAAGGGTTACCGAGAAACGTGCTATAAGTCAACTTAGCCGGATAAAAAGTGTTTGCTCTAGTCAGTCTTCGATTTTGCCCTAACGGGCAAGTATGCAAGACAAACGAGTCATCAAAAACGACAAAAATTAAACATCCCTCCGGTACCTCTTGTTGCATCCGTAAAGATAAGCAAACGCTGAAAGCTTCATTCAAATATCTTTATCAGTCAAGGGATGGCGACTGATTGGACTTTTTTTGTAGGCTGCCTCACTTTTCCTTAGCTGACTCGGTGACCGCAGATTACCTGACCTCACCGTTTTCACACATGTCAAATTAATGTGGGGAAAGGAATGTCAAATTTTGGCGCATTGCCCCGCGACGCTTTTTCACCATCCGCGGAACTCCTTTGGGGTGGGGTATAGAATGACCCCCCACTCCCCCTCCCTCGAGAAGGAGCCAGTTAATACCGGCCTGTCTTCACATTCAGAAAGATGTCCAGCATAAGTGCACGGATGATTGTTGATTCGTACATTAATTGCAGCAATTGGTCACATGATATGCATAATTAAAACGACAAATTTATAAGCAGTAGCCTGTCGAATAACGCTTCGTAGATCCATCTCCATGTGTACTTGTTGAACATACGTCGAGCGTATTCGTCACTTCGTTTGAATACGCTCAACGAGCGTATTCGTATTCGTCGAGCGAAAAATCAGCTTCCTTTATACATACAAATCCAAGTTGTGGAGAGTGTAGTTTTTCATACATCTACGCATCCGTTGTATGATGCATGCCACTCTACCCTGTACTGCCGAAAATAGCGCAGCACTTGTGTATTGTCCATTTCGTATTTTTGTATTTCGTATTTCGTGTTTATTTCACCGCCTCCGCATGGTGCACTTGTCAGTTCCGGTATACAAAGATCACAAAGATTCGCCTCCGCATTGTGCACTTGTCAGTTCCGGTATACAAAGATCACAAAGATTCGCCTCCGCATTGTGCACTTGTCAGTTCCGGTATACAAAGATCACAAAGATTCGCCTCCGCATGGTGCACTTGTCAGTCCCGGTATACAAAGATAACAAAGATTCGCCTCCGCATGGTGCACTTGTCAGTTCCGGTATACAAAGACCACAAAGACTCCCCGCTGCATGATGTGCTTGTCAGTCCCGGTATACAAAGATCACAAAGATGCATGATGCAGTTGTCAGTCACAGTATCCAAAGGATACACAGCCCCACCTCTGCATGGTGGACTTATCGCTCCCGGTATGCAAAAAGTTGCACAGAATGAGGTACATTAATGCGATAGGAGAATGGCCTAGACAAGCCTATATGTAAGTGTGGATGTGGAACTCGCCTAAGATTACAGGAGATCCAGAGCTGCTTGTGCTGAATGTTGAGTATTGTATTCGAAGGTCCATGAGCAAGTGTTTCCATTCACATTCAGAGAGCACTCTATATTAACAGTCTGCATGCCCGCATGCACCATGTAACGTATGTTGTGTTGACGCAAGCAATCCAGTCCTGGAATCAGACATCGATCGTCACAATGTGGATGATTGTACGAGGCATTGCACAGACACACGAGCACGTTGAGATGCCCTGGGACGTTTTGGATGTTGGAACACTAGCTTGAAGTACGTGCTTTGTCTTGTTTTGGTCTGCGTGATACGTCATCAGCGGAACGAGCCCACCAATAGAGCTGTGAATATAGATGAGTTGTGCACCAGCAGCTATATCGTCACACAACCAAATGGCGATAGCCCCGGGTGCTGTGCTGTGTCCAACTCAGCGCCAGTGCCTGTGCCAGCGTCAGCACGGCCACCAGCAGCGTCACCGTCGCCAGCACCGTCATCATCGCTGGAAAGCCGAGGTGATCGACCAGCATGCCTCCAGACACGGGGCCCACCACCAGGCCGAGCGCGAACGCGGCGCCGAACGCGCTGGAGACGAGCGAGCGCGTGGCGAGATCGTCGGGCAGGCCGGCCGAGGTGGCGGCACCCAGCATGAGCGCCAGACAGGGCGCGTACGGGCCGCCGAACACCACCTCGTGCAGGAGCATGCCTCCGGCCAGCAGCCAGCGGGACGGCGCCAGGCCCAGCAGCGGAGACGGCGCCATGAGCAGGAGCGCCACCGAGGCGACCACCAGACACGCCGACATCACATAGTAGGGGTTGCGCCAGCCCTCCAGCAGCCAGCCCCAAGGCACGCTGGTCACCGCGTACGCGCCGGACGCCAGCAGGAAGAACAGGCCCAGCTGGGACGGCGTGACGGCGAGCACGCGGTGCGCGTACGGCGCCAGACACGAACTGAACGTGCTGAAGTCGCCTGAGTAGATGACGATGACCAGCATGCAGAGCCAGCTCTCGGAGCGCGACGCCAGAGCAGCCACGCGGCGTGTGTAGTCTCGAGCGGCGGCCTGTTTCGTGTCGTGGACGGGTGGCATCCAGTGCGCCGCGGCCGCCGCCGTCGCCAGCATCACGACACCGAGGCAGTAGAAGGGCAGGCCGAACCCGCCGAGCTCGTACAGTCCGGCGCCGACGGCCGGCGCTACGGCGAGCCCGACGCTTTGCGAGGCGGCGACCAGGCTGATAGCCGTGCCGGTCCTCTCCAGCATGGTGCTGCCGATGATGGTGAGGCTGCAGGTGGTGACGGCGGCGGCGCCGACCGCCTCCACCATTCTGACGACAAAGCAGGCGCCGACGAAGACGTCCGGGTCGCCAATGTGGTAGAGCGTGCCGAAGGCGACGGTGGTGGCGCCGGCGGTGGCGAGGCCGATGCTGAAGAGTCGCGTCACGCCAACGGCGGGTGCCAGCCTGCCCATCATCGGGTGTGACGCCAGCTGGGTGGCGGCGAAGCAGCTGAACACGCCGCTGATGACGGTCTGCGAGAGGCCGCGAGACGCCGCCTCGGTCGGGAAGAAGGGGAACATGAGCGCCGCTAGCGAGCCGTTCAGCAGCATCACCAGCGACAGCACCGCCAGCTGCTGTTTCTGAACACGCGAGAACGCTGGCCGCTTCTGGTCGCCCTCATCCAGTCGCTTCTGGTCGCCATCATCCAGTCGCTTCTGGTCGCCCTCATCCAGTCGCTTCTGGTCGCCATCATCCAGTCGCTTCTGGTCGCCATCATCCAGTCGCTTCTGGTCGCCATCATTCAGACGCTTTTGGTCGACATGGTTGCCAGCAACATGAACTTCAACTCCTTTCGCATTGACTTGGCAGACCACGGTGTCTGGAGCTGAATGTAAAAGCGGCGATGATTCCGAGTAGTCGGGCATATCGACTTGCATCTATGCACCAGAAACATAAATAGCTGGATATCCTCACCTTCAGTGGTGTTCGGATTATTTTGGGGGGGAAAAGTTACGTTGGCTTGTGAACCCTCACACACTTTTGGTACACCACCAGTGTTGTTCCTATGTGAGCGAGCAGCAGCACGCTCACCTTCACCTGTCTAGAACAGTCCAACCGTTCGCCGCTTCACAGCAACGCCTCACCTGATTCACGACCGTTTGAGTCACGAGCCTCACGGCCGGTCACCGGCGAGCGTCCTACTCGTGCTGCCGTCAGTGCAATCGAAGAACCGGAGTCACCGGCCAGGGCGACGAAGAGCTATATAAATGGCTTATCAGTCGCGACCCGACCTGCCCACGAGCATGTTGCGACTGAAGATTGCTGACACTGGTGGTTCACTGGCGAGTCGCTGGCCGATCACGGACGAAGCAATGACAGGTCACTGCCGAGTCATCAACAGGTCGGCAAGTCGTTGGCTAGTCACAGGTGAGTCGTTGGGGGACCATCGCTGGTGAATCGCTTGCGGTCGGTGGGGGCTCGCTGAGATTGCTGTTGGATTGCTGGGGGTTGATTGGTGATCACCGGGGGTCGCTGGGGTTGCTGTTGTATCGTCGGCTGGGGTATCCTGGGGATCGGTGGCGTGTCACTAACGAATCACTGGTAATTCACTGGACACCAACTGGCGAATTACAGATCACTCAGGGACAGGTGACTAGTGGAGCGCTTGCGAGAGCGGGAGCCGCGGCCACTACGACTGGCACACATCTGCTGCCAACGGATGGCCAGCGCGCTTATTTATAGTGGGACAAGGACCCAGCGTTCCTGCATACCGATTGCTCACAGCCATAGCTGTCAGCTTGCGAAAATGATTGACGGGACATTTAAGCACAAACAGTCTTCGGAATGGATCAACCCTCCCCTCTCATTCATGCGGTTTGCTTCTTAGTGCCAAGGTGTTGGCCGTTACTGGATTTGGGTGAACAGGTTCGTCTACTTATTAAATGTTGGAAAAAGTGAGCTTTTAACGAAATGCGGGTTCAAAACCATCGAAGGGCCTTCAACACAGGCGAAGTATGCACCATTACCAAATATGAAACTGGAAGTAACAATTGTTGGCTGTGCAACACTGTAGGAGGAAATTACACTTTTGGGGGGCCATAATGAGTATGGGGAGTGCCCAGTAAGCCAACTTAGTGTGTACGAAATGGTACCTGTGCATACAGCATAGCATGCCCTCGGTGCCACACCCTGTAGCCACCCTGGTTGTCATTGCATCGAAATATGTGCCCATAAAACAGGAAAACATTGGAAAGATATTTGTAGGTCCATATTTGCCATCATAAAACCATCGTCAAATATTTGCTTTTCCTGCTACAAGAGGGCAACGTTTAACATTGTTCTATAGTGATCGTGAAATCGGTTTCAGCACATACGGCATAAAGCTAGATCTTAATAGGCAGTAATAAACAGTGAAACTTGCTACTTTGGATGGAATTTTTGGTTCAAAATTTATCACTTTTTAACAATTGCAAATCACACAAAATGAAATATATTGAACATCGAATTCAAGTAGCTGTAAATGACATAAAAATGGTTGAATTCCAAGGATTTCTTTCCTTCGGGTAGTGGGTACAGGCCGCTCTATCCTGTTCAAACATACCGCGTCCCTGGTTTGTCCCCACAACTTCGAATCTGTGGTTACACCCACGATTTCGCCTTCTCATTGTACGCACCAAAAAGTGGAAGTACCACGTCATGTATCGCACTTGTATGTATTTGATTGTTTTCCAAACTTGTGATCGTGACCAATTTGAACCCGGGGTCCTCCAATGTCGTATGGAAATCGGTGACGTCACATGGGCTGGACAATTGCTGAGTCCCGTATGCGCTCCAGCGAAACTTCCGTGTTTTCTACACGAAATTTCCAATATTAAATACCATCAAAATGGGACAAAATCTGGTTCATTTGAAAGCTTCAAGAATCTTGTCAACAGATACGAGGATAATTTTCCCCTAACACCAGGACTTTTTGCTTGGACACACGCTGACTGCATTCATGTCGAGCGCTGTAGGAATCACGCAATGACACGGGTAGTAACAACATGATGAGATAGGCCAACTGAGAGATAACTATTCCAACATAATTCCTCCCCACTCGGTGCAGGAGCGTAAACAAGGGCGGGGCACTGAGGGCATGCGCCTCCTATGGGAAGGTGGTACCCCTCCTGCCAGGAAAAGGAGCCAACATTATAATTAGGTTACCGGCGGGATATCCATACTGGTTGAAATATCACGCCCATCACTCATGTGTAGATGCGGGACCTGCAGCTGGTTTTTAGGACCGCTTTCCATTTTTCATTCACGTGTCTTGACCAGGGGTGTTCTTTGATATATTTTTTAGGGCCAAGTGCCTACTCAGTGTTGGCTCTGTCTCCTAATAATTTATACTTTTTAACATGGGGTACCATGGAGCTTGCGCCCCATCAATGTGGGGCTTCTCAATAGATTCATGTATTTTGCACACCAATGGTCTATGGTATGATAATCAACAATAAAATACATTTATATTATATATATAACCTAACCTAACCTGCCATAAACTACTGATGTTAGATCACCTATACCTAATTGCATTGGATCACCCAATCCTATTGATGCTGGGTCACCTGATATTTCTGCATTCTTGGATGATTATCAATCATCTACAGTATCAATACTAGGTGATATGCTTTCAAAGGAAGAAGATCTTGCCTATGTGTTATTTCCCAAAGAAATGTCACCTAAAGAACTCCCTGAGTAAGCTTCAACAGGTCCGGACCATAAATTCTCGTTTCTGATTTGCGCTCATGGGCTTCTGTATCAATTTTTTATGTGGAAACAAATCGGTAAAAAAATATCAGTAAAAAATAGCTGCGAGTTTTCGGAACCAAAGAAATAAAGTGAAGAAAATCCGAGGACATTTTGTTCTTGGGACAGGAATGGAGGACGGTCACAAATTATTTTTTTTCCTCACCTCATTTGGGTGCCTCGAGCCGCCCCTGCACGAGACCATCGATGAGCGGAATGCACAGTTCCCAAGAGACACAGATGTTTCCTAGCAGCCTTACTACTTGTCTCACATCCCATCTTCCAGCGTCTTTACCAGTTGTTTCACCGTGGGAAGAACCACGCCTAGGCAGCTTATCCCCTCGCCCTGGAGGATGCTTCGTGCCTGAGAACCAGCTGCATACTCATCGCATGCTATCTGAGGAAAGCCCTGTCGCGCTGTGGGAACCGCTACAGGATAACAAGGCGATTCTGACCGTTTGCTCGGCAAAAAAAAAATAAAGGGCTACACTCGAGTGTCACGGAGAAGTGCTTTTCCAGTCGGAGAGGGAAAATCCACATGAGAACGACTTTCAAATCCGAAGGCAGCGGAGAGAAGGCGCTAGACCCTTTCGCCTCTACTGAGATTTGAATCTCACAGCCTCTCACAACAGCCTCGCAACGCCAAAGTTGTGTCGAGTGTTATGCCGTTGCTCATCAGTTCATGCAAATCGGAAATGTATTGGGCTGTATACAAACTTCTCAGCTACGATATGGGTTTTGTGGTTGCAAACAAATTCCTCAGCTACCATACCAGAGATATCTCGGGCTGTATACAAACTCTTCTGCTGTAATACTGGAGATGTCTAGGGCTATGTACAAACTCCACAGCTGCAATACTGGTAAGCCAGAAGGCATCTCAATCCAGTTATGCTGAATGCAGAGGCATCACTTTCAATGCACTTGGAGGGCCCACTGCCAGCTCCTCAATGTTCATTGTGTTTCCCCAAGAGTTTATCTTCCTCCCTCAATGTTCTATTCAGCCACAATTGTCACTTCCAGTTTTGTATGTGGTGTGGGTGCACACATTGCCTGTGTTGAAGGCCCTTGATGGTTCTGAACCCGCTTGGTTGAATGCCACACATTCAGCCCACTTGGTTGAAAGTTCGCTTTTCCAAATGTGTTGTCAATTAGTAGATGAGCCTACTCGCTGCTCGAAATCTAGGAACGGTTCAGCACCTTGGCATTGAAAAGCGAATCACATGGATGGAGGGACAGGGTGGAGCCATTCCAGAAACTTCGCTTATGTTTATTTATTCACGCCCAGCAATCATTTCCATTTATTGACACCTCTGGATATGGGTAATCGGTCGGCAGAAACACTGGGTAGACTTGCCCCACTATAAATAAGCGCGCTGGCCATCCGATGGCAGCAGATACGTGCTAGTCGCAGTGGCCGCGGCTCTCGCAAGCGATCCACTAGTGACCCGTCCCTGGGTGATCTGTAATTCGCCAGTTGGTATCTAGTGAATTACCAGTGATTCATTAGTGACTCGCTACCGATCCCCCAGCGACCCCCGGTAATCACCAATCGACCCCCAGCAATCCAACAGCAATCTCAGCGAGCCCCCACCGACCGCAAGCAATTCACTAGCGATGGTCCCCCAACGACTTGCCGACCTGTTGGTGACTCGGCAGTGACCTGTCATTGCTTCGTCCGTGATCGGCCAGCGACTCGCCAGTGAACCACCAGTGTCAGCAATCTTCAGTCGCAACATGCTCGCGGGCAGGCCGAGTCGCGACTGATAAGCCACTTAGATAGCTCTTCGTCGGCCTGGCCGGTGACTGCGGGTCTTCGATTGCACTGACGGCAGCACGAGTAGGACGCTCGCCGGTGACCGGCCGACCGGCCGTGAGGCTCGTGACTCAAACGGTCGTGAATCAGGTGAGGCGTTGCTGTGAAGCGGCGAACAGTTGGACTGTTCTAGTCAGGTGAAGGTGAACGTGCTGCTGCACCCTCGCATAGCAACAACACTGGTGGTGTACCAAAAGTGTGTGAGGGTTCCAAACACCACTGAAGGTGAGGATATCCAGCTATTTATGTTTCTGGTGCATAGATGCAAGTCGATATGCCCGACTACTCGGAATCATCGCCGCTTTTACATTCAGCTCCAGACACCGCGGTCTGCCAATTCAATGCGACTGGAGTTGAAGTTCATGTTGCTGGCAACCATGTCGACCGAAAGCGACTGGATGAGGGCGACCAGAAGCGACTGGATGAGGGCGATCAGAAGCGGCCAGCGTTCTCGCGTGTTCAGAAACAGCAGCTGGCGGTACTGTCGCTGGTGATGCTGCTGACCGGCTCGCTAGCGGCGCTCATGTACCCCTTCTTCCCGGCCGAGGCGGCGTCTCGCGGCCTCTCGCAGACCGTCATCAGCGGCGTGTTCAGCTGCTTCGCCGCCACCCAGCTGGCGTCACACCCGTTGATGGGCAGGCTGGCACCCGCCGTTGGCGTGACGCGACTCTTCAGCGTCGGCGTCGCTACTGCCGGCGCCACCACCGTCGCCTTCGGCACCCTCTACCACATTGGCGACCCGGACGTCTTCGTCGGCGCCTGCTTCGGCGTCAGAATGGTGGAGGCGGTCGGCGCCGCCGCCGTCACCACCTGCAGCCTCACCATCATCGGCAGCACCATGCTGGAGAGGACCGGCACGGCGATCAGCCTGGTCGCCGCCTCGCAAAGCGTCAGGCTCGCCGTAGCGCCAGCCGTCGGCGCTGGACTGTACGAGCTCGGCGGGTTCGGCCTGCCCTTCTACTGCCTCGGTGTCGTGATGATGGCGACAGCGGCGGCCGCGGCGCACTGGATGCCACCCGTCCACGACACGAAACAGGCCGCCGCTCGAGACTACACACGCCGCGTGGCTGCTCTGGCGTCGCGCGCCGAGAGCTGGCTCTGCATGCTGGTCATCGTCATCTACTTCAGCAACTTCAGCACGTTCAGTTCGTGTCTGGCGCCGTACGCGCACCGCGTGCTCGCCGTCACGCCGTCCCAGCTGGGCCTGTTCTTCCTGCTGGCGTCCGGCGCGTACGCGCTGACCAGCGTGCCTTGGGGCTGGCTGCTGGAGGGCTGGCGCAACCCCTACTATGTGATGTCGGCGTGTTTGGTGGCCGTCTCGGTGGCGCTCCTGCTCATGGCGCCGTCTCCGCTGCTGGGCCTGGCGCCGTCCCGCTGGCTGCTGGCCGGAGGCATGCTCCTGCACGAGGTGGTGTTCGGCGGCCCGTACGCGCCCTGTCTGGCGCTCATGCTGGGTGCCGCCACCTCGGCCGGTCTCCCCGACGATCTCGCCACGCGCTCGCTCGTCTCCAGCGCGTTCGGCGCCGCGTTCGCTCTCGGCCTGGTGGTGGGCCCCGTGTCTGGAGGCATGCTGGTCGATCACCTCGGCTTTCCGGCGATGATGACGGTGCTGGCGGCGGTGACGCTGCTGGTGGCCGTGCTAACGCTGGCGCAGGCACTGGCGCTGAGTTGGACACAACACAGCATCCGAGGCTATCGCCGTGTGGTTGTGTGACCATATAGCTGCTGGTGCACAACTCAACTATATTCACAGCTCTATTGATGGGCTCGTTCTGCTGATGACGTATCACGCAGACCAAAACAAGACAAAGCACGTACTTCAAGCTAGTGTCCCAACATCCAAAACGTCCCAGAGCCTCTCAACATGCCCGGGTGTGTGTGCAATGCCTCGTACAACAATCCACATTGTGACGATCGTTGTCTAATTCCAGGACTGGATTGCTTGCGTCAATACAACATACATTACATAGTGCACGTTGGTATGCAGACGACTAATGTAGAATGGTGTTCGAATATGCGGAAAGTGCGGAAAGTGCGGAAAGTGATATGGATATTGTATTATGTTGTCGTACGAATGCTTGTTGCGCATATGCTCCCACTATTGACCACACATCTATCCTTTCTTTGTAAATATCTGTGAGTTCAGCCCAGACTGTCCGTAACAGCCACTGCACGTGGAGGACATGTATTGTTAAATAAATAAATATGGATGGAATCCAGAGACGTCGATTTGTAGCCTTTTATGAAGGCCATGGCCCCACCAATGTTGATCTTAGCCCCTTCAATGTCGATTTGGTCCCCTCCAATAACCAATTGTATTTTTCCTGACAAAAAAGCTAAAGGAAAAAAATGAAAAATTCACCATGCTACTTAAAAAGTTTAGTTGATGCCAACCAACACATTTTGTACTGAAATGAAATATATTTAGATTGGATAGTGGAGTGACTCTCCACTTCCTGTAAAATTGAAAGTTATGTGATAAAAGCATAAGTGGATTTCCTTCCTCTTTGCAAGCACAACTTAGCTTAGCTATTAGCTTTACAACAAGATTAGCTATTACTTATGCATTTTATACCAGATTGTAAGAAAAATATCCAAAGGCACTATACAACAATTGCATTGTCATAATGATGCTTGCACACATGACCAATAGCAAAGGCACATGCATATGGAACCGCAAATTCAAATTTGCGGTTGCGATCGACAAATATGACAGAAGTAAGACATTTGTGGTGCAATTGCGCGCAGTGTTTAATCTGGTGGCCAAACTCATATGACATCGATCTGATTGTTTTTTTGTATTGTACTTCATACCTTTTGATGAATATGCAGATTGACGTGGTTGTAAACAGTAAACAATTTGCTGATATTTAATTCCCAAAGGAACAGTAGATGAAAAAGTTGGTAGGTACGTTTCAACAAGTCCAGTCCATGTTTTTCAGATTTTTACTCAGTATTTCTATATTAATACCACATAACTATCATATTTGTCTTTGAAAAGAGTTTATTTTAGTTTGCATTTATTTGTATTTTCATTCCACTGCTCTGCTTTTTCTCCCCTTGTTCTCCGGGCACTCAATGTTGCATTTTCATCAAAGGTTGGCGCACTTTTTGGTAAATTTACAGCTTGAGGTAATTTCTTATTTATTATATTTGTTTAATGCACACTTTAGAAATGTGATGAACATGTTGTGACCATTTATTTGGGTAAATTTGTATTTTAAGGTGTTTGATGTATCCTTGGAATGTATGATTTCAATGCATTGTTTATGAATGTGACTAAGATAATGGACCACTCATTTGCTGTACAAATGCCTACTTTTCAGGTGGGAGAAAAATAGCACCAAAAAATGGCTTTGAATTAGGTGACGTAGGATAACAAATGTTCGTAGAAATAAAACAAAAATAAAACGTAACCTAACCAAACTCCTCCTGGAAGAATGAGAACCAACATACAGCATTGGAAAAAAATAAAGCAGTATATGTTCTTATTTAAATGAAAGCTTAACCGAATGTAACCTAATCCAACATAGCTGCTTTAAAAGAAGCTCAATTTTCTTTTAGATTTGGAAAAGAATTAGGAAAGAATCCAATTTAAAACACCTAAGCTGACCCAACATAGCCAAACACATTCCATTTGTTTGTTTTACGACGGGAACTGTTGCCACGAACTTGCTTTTTACCACCTTAAAGCATAACAATCTTGGCCGGTTTGGTTGAGGGAGTTTTTTTTTCATGTGTAAAATTTCAAGAAAATAAATCGCCTGATTTCCAATTTTGTTTTCAGAATTCGCTTCCCTAAAAGCTGGTTAGGCTATGTTAGGTTAGGTTATGTTGCATTGTTGATATATATCTTTCATGTCATGTCATCTTACACAAAGCCCATGTTTTATGATATTTTGCTCACAACCTGAAAAGTAAGCATTTGCACATGAAATGAGTGATCCCATCATCTTAGTCATATTCATAAACATTGCATTGGAAACATAAATTACAAACATTCATAAAACACCTAAAAGCACAAATTTACCATCCTTTCCTCTGCAAATGCATACTTATCAATTGGGAGTAAAAGTAGCACATTCAAACGGGTGTGGAGTTAGGGAATGTAGCATAAAAACAAAGTTCAAGAAAGATGTAATGTAACGTTACATAACCTGGTACAACTTTTCATGCAAGAAATGAATTGTTTTTCATTGACATTTTCCGGCCATCTTTTCTAAAGTATTTTCAACATAAAAACCTAACCAAACCTAATCTAATCTAGCCTGAATAGATTTTTTTGGGTACATTTTGTTTCGATCGATAATCCGACGGCACAGTGGTGGGTTTCCTGCTCCGGTTGGGGGTGGTAGGTCCCAACTCAGGCTAGAGGCGGTAGGTTCCCCACCCCGGCTGGAGGTGGTGGGTACCCGACCCCGGGGGCAGAGTGTTGGGTTTCCAACCATCTGCCCCAATAAGTCTAATATTGAGCCTGTGACTTACATTTGACAGTCTAAATCCGAACTGCGTTCTGGATTCCAAGTTCTGGCGGTGGTCCTCGCCAGTGAAGAATATTCTCCCACTGCTTTTTGACGCCCATCAACAGCAGGCAGACGACAGCCGTGCATAGGGGCGGATGCAGGGTCTGCTGAGTGCATCTGCCCTCTCCCCATGTAAAGATGGCGCCCCTTAGGGGAAGCTCCCGCACCTACCTACCCCCCCCACCACCACCACCACCACCTCACACACACACACACACACACACACTATACAGAGATTTCAGCCACATACTCAGAGCTGGCTCAGAGGACCAAGCTGCCGCTGAGGAAGATGCTCCCTTTGTATAAGGAAGGCGGCGGTAGGTTAGGTGATGGTTTTAGGACGCTCCATTGCACGCGGCCCTTGCCCTCTGCTCAACACAGTTTCAGCCGACGGCGTCTCTTCGAGAACTTCCGCAGTGGCGCACCTCCGAGGAAAAGGCGTCCATGGGACGAGTGGCCCCTCCGCCCCTGAACATTCCCGGATCAGCGCCTGACCACGCCCATGCCTGGCCGGTACTCACCACTGTCGTCCCAGGTGTAGTAGTCTTCATTGAGCATGGACCACTCGAGCGAGAGCTCGTCGTTGGTCGCCATGGAGACGGCACCATCGTGCCAGTCTGTCCACATGGCCAGCAGCATCGCGTCCCCAGACTTGGACGGCGGCGGCGACGACATCGGCCGATCAACGTCGCCCGGCCGGACGGCGTCCAATCAGCGCACGACGCGGCTCGCCGGGCCGCCACCGCAGCTGCATGGTCCCAGCTAGCGGCTGGTCGTCAGGACCAGGGATTCGCCGGCTCTGACCAACTGAGAGGCAGCAGCGGGCGCCGCGCCAGCTCCACCAGCGCGCGGCGAGTTCTCGACAGTGTCGGCGGGGCGCACGGGCCGCGCGCGTGTTCACGTCTCAAGATCACAAGGTCACAAGGTCACAAGGTCTGCAGAGGTCGGCGGTGGGCTCGCGCCGCCACGTGGCGACCCAGGTCACGTCGCAGGCACCAAGGTGGCGCCGCTGCCGCCGGCATGACTGTCCGTGTCTTGGTCCGAGCTCCGATCGGCGGGTTGCGGCCGGTGTCGGTGTTAGCTCTGTGCGGTGACGTTCGGTGCGGCGTGTGTCGGCCGCCGAGATCGACGGGCACCGGTCACCGCGCGGCGTCACACCGCGCCCAATGCTGCGACGATGACACGGCAGCGAGGCCGCCCCTGCAACAGAAGAACAGCGGTATTCAGCGGCAGCGGCCGATTCCCACTGTCGCCCGCCCTGCCGGCCTCTGCCGTCCCGGACAAAGTGTAGTCTTCGCGTCACAATGGGCGACTGGGTCGCCACAGGGGCCGCCGAGCGAGTCGTAAGGTGGCCGTGAGATGAAGGTGTAAACAACAGACGCAGACTGAATGGTATCGGCAAAGCAGTTCACTGTGCGCTTTAGGTGGCTTGCAGCCCTGCTTATTTGAATAGCTTATGTCAAATATATTTTAGTGAATAATATTTCGTCAGTGTGCATTTCAAACACAGCCGGAACGTGTATTCTCATGGCTATTTCTTGTAAAACACAAAATAAATGAACTTGTCATTGGCCCGCCATGTTAAGCGACGCCGGGTCTTGTGTTGAGGCCACCCGACAGCGATTTGCAGGCTGCGCCTAATAACTCGCTTACCGACGGCCATGGGGTCCAGTCACCAGCGACCTGATTTGGGTCACTAGCATTGCCGATGAACATTGCTAGGGCATCGCTCCGACATAATTGAGAGCCTCTGTCACGAAACCGACCAGGGTGCGCTTTTTCATAACGGTTTAGCAATAAGTATCCTAAATATAGGAGCAACATTTATAAACCTTCATACTAAAAATCCAGCCGTGTATAACATGTCCGTTAATAAAACATAATTAATGGGAAGTGCTGTGTCAAAACTTCTTGGTTAATGGATGACGGGAGGGTACTGGAAATGCATAGAGGCTGTGTACCACATAAAACAAAATGTGCACACCTATTCTACTCGTCGGATGAAAAGCTTATTCTCGGGGAAATTACAAAACCGGATTTCAACTATGCCCTCAAAAGGGTCCAGGCGCACGCGGTATAATACGCCCACCATTCCACGGCCTGTTTGGATCTCTGAAGACCTTGAAGATGTCCAAACTTGGGGCGGCTTCATCGCCGGGCCGGGTAAGCCTGCAAGGTGCAACACATCCACTCCGGACAAAGCAAGCACAAATATTTACACTTCGACTATAAGGACATGGTCAAATAAGGATCGAAGTATAACCTATTTCCATATTGCCAGGGAAAAACTGAACGTTTCCCGAGTTCCCAAGAGAACGGAATTGCGACTCAATCATCCGGCCAATTTGTATTTATCTTTACCCCGGAGCGTAAAGTAGCCACGAGTCTCCAAACATGTTGTACATATTTCAACCCCAACAACAATATGTGTCGAAGCATTGCTATTGAAGCGACCTTGCTGCAGTTTCAACATCGCGATATCCCTCTACAACAGAAGAGCAGTGGTATTTAGCCGATCATTGCATATTCTGCAGGTTCCTTCCGCTTTGAAACGGCATCCTTGTCTCCTCCTCTGGCGGCACTTTCGTCTTTAGAACTCACAAAAACATCGCATTGTTGTGTCAGCCATAAGTAAATCCGTCGTCAGCCATAAGCGCCAAGTCGCTGGCGTCTTCCGCCTTCCGGTGCCAGGGCGGCCCCGCTTATCTCTGCTAATCTCGCCTCAAAACGAATGTCAAGCCGGCCGAGCTGCGGTCCAGTCACGTGTCCACCTGCCTTCCACACCATGGCACACCGCTCTAACGAACCCGACCTGCCTTCCACACCATGGCACACCGCTCTAACGAACCCGACCTGCCTTCCACACCATGGTACATCTCTCTAACGAGCCCACCCTGCCTTCCACACCATGGCACACCCTTCTCACGGGCCCGACCTGCCTTCCATACCATGGTACACCTTTCCAAGGGCCCGACCTGCCTTCCACAACATGGCACGCCCTTTTCACGGGCCCAGTCTGCCTGTCCGTTCTGGTTATGCCAAGTTGTCAATGAAGGCCACAGGCACTAAGCTTCACTAAAGCTGCCCTGAACACGCTGACCATCCAGAAAGCTGTGAAGTCACCCTCCGACCCATGGTTGAACTTGGATCCGCCGCCCGCCAGGTCTCTGGATCAGGTGCGACACACAAACGCGGTCACCCTCTGGCCGGGGAGGTCAATGCCGCGGCCAGTGCACCGCCGGCAGTCGGCAGTGACCTATGTGACCTCCGGCCGCTGCAGCTCGGCGGACGGCGTGGCGGTCCCATTTTGCGGCGACATCACAGCAGCGCGGCTGGCCGTGTCGGCGGTCCGGTCGCCGGAGGTCGTGACCTGGCGGTCGGCCGACCGCCGCAGGCCGGCAGAACGTGGTCGTCGGTCGCGGCGGCAGGCCTCGTTCGGACCGGCGCGGCGGCGGCTGCGGTCACAGTGCAGGACGGCCGCACGGTAACGTCGTGATCCGCGGAACCGGAGTACGGTCGTCGGCCACACACGGCGACCCCGCCGGTCGCGTGCAAGTGCCCAGGCATAGAGAGTGCGGTCATTGGTCACAGAATAACGCCGACAGGTCACGGTGCTACTTCAGTGGCCACTCTATAGCAACGATAGCACACTAACTGAGACTTCGACAAGACGCTATATGTCCTTTGAGTGAAGATGCATTGAATGGCGCCCCTTCGGTGCATTCGAAAGCCACCCGCTGAGCAGATTTTCAGCCGAAGGCGTCCCTCCAGACAAGTGCCCCCCCCCCCTCCCCATGACAATACGTGGATCAATAGCAATGTAGCATTTGCTGCATAGCCTGCATGCCTGCATGCATAGCATAGCCCTGTAGCAATGCTGGCGGACATTGATGCCAACAGTCACTCGGGGAGGAAGACGCTATGTCGAATCTCACGGCAAGTACCGTGTGCTAGTACCGCCAAATAACACCGCCATCCTCTTCCATTTTCCTTTCTCGTCACGTAGTATATGACCTACGCATTGCGCCTTCCTTTTTTGCTCAGAGGTTTCCTCTGTTCTGGTGCAGCTGTTGCTGCGCGACTCCACCGCGACAGGGTGTCTACTCAGAGGTTTCCTCCGTTTCGGTACAGCTGTTGTTCCACGACAGTCTGTTGTCTACTCAGATGCTTCCTCTGTTCCAGTGCATCTACTGCTCGTCTCCACCGCGACAGGTTGTCTATTCAGAGGTGGCCTCTGTTTCGGCACAGTTGCTGCGAAACCACCACGATAGTCAAAAAACGATTCCTATAATAGGGGCAACCAGAAATTGCCATGCCTGTATGTGCACCTCGGTCACCCAACCGGCATAATTGTTCTTATCTGTGTTGCTCTGTTGCCCAACCAGTAACAGTAAGCAGCTGCCCAACTTGCCTGTACCCTTCGGTTACGCAACCGGCAACTGTGACAAAGTCGACAAAAACAAAGATGTATATTCAGGTCATCCACAAGAGACTATCACAGGCCTTCATCAAGTGTTAAAGGCAAAGGTCATCAGTAAATAGGGGATGTCAGACGCACATGACAACACAGAGCAATTGTTCAGGCATGGAAAGAGTCAGCAAGCATCGTGAAAAGTCAGAAAGTATGATCAGAAGTCGCCAAGTATGATCAGCAGTCGCCAAGTATGATCAGAAGTCAGCAAGTGCGATCAAAGCAGTCAATCCAGTCCCACGCAAAAATGCCGCCTAAGGCGGCGACTGGACAGGGGAAACTGGCAGTCGCTTCAGCTCGTGCGGCAGCTCGTTATGACGGCAGGGCCTCGAGAACAGAAACGGCGTCTGCCCATCTCTGTCCGCGAGCTGGGGACGTGCAGGTCCTGGTCCTGACGGGTGTGGCGGTCACGGTGCTCGGCTACTGTGGCCATGGTGCCGGCAGACGAGCCAGGCTCCTGCAGACAGTGTACCTCGCACAGCTTGTGGTGTGAAACCAGGTTCTCTGCGCTCATCCAGCCAAAGCGTTCTAGTAGATCCATACCATCGTCAAATTTAGTTCGTCTCACTCGTCAGCAAACTTTTTCTTCATAGTTACTCATTTTGCATCCGAGACATGTTCTTTTGGATGCTATTGTCGTACACCGAAATGCAGCACCGGATCTTAAAGAGGACCAAGGCATTGGCAAACACCGAGATGACGGAAGGTGACAGGTAGTTTTTAATATGCGACATACCTGCCAAAGTTCCGAAACATCGTCCGGTAATGTTAGAAACATGAGAATCCCAGCTGAGGGCTCGATCAAACTTGAATCCTGGGCTTTCTGGAGGAAATGTAAATCGCGAAACGATACCGTGAAGTTGAACGATTGCGTAAATTGTGTTTGCTGCCGACGACCATAAGCTGGATTTTCTCCGCCTTTACTTTTGAACCGTTTCAGCGGAACTAAGTATCAAGGGAGTCCAGGACGTGTTCTAACTCGGCAACGACACTTTGCATGTGAGTTTTGTTTCCGGTGACCAAAATGTGTGTGTTCTCTGCATACTAAACGACCACTGCGCCACCGGCGAATAGACTGAGGCCGTTGGTAAAGACGTAGTAGGAAGTGACGTAGGAAGTGTTAGGAAGGAAGCCGTGCTGGGTAGGAGGGAGGAGAAGGTGTTTGGGTAGGTAGGTGTAGAGCTACTAGTAAATTGCACGCTCCACAGCTTTGGCGATGATCGGGACAATAGAGATGGGCCGGTAGTTGGTCGGGCTGGTAGGATTACCCGATTTAAAGATGGGATCAACTAAGCAGTGTTTCCAGGAATTGGGGACATTGCGGTGACAAGTTTGGAGTTAACCAAATGCAGAAGAGCACTGCCAATCGCGTCAAAGCTCGGCCGGATCGTATCCGCGCTGATGCCGTACCTACCGCAGGCGGACGAGCTATTCGTGCCAAACAAAATGGCACGCAGCTCGGAGAGGGACAGTGACACTAGGCAGAATGTGCAGGCGCCTACTCGCGGCACACGACAGGCCAGGATCGGGGAAGTATCCCAGCCATCAGCCTCGCCAGCAATGTGTGGTCCAACGCTTGCAAAATAATCGCTCAGCTGGTCGGGCGTAGCGGGGCGGGGATGGCCGAGTGGTTAAGGTGTCGGGCTATGGGTACAAAAGGTCCCGAGTTCGACTCTAGCGCCACTCCGGACATTTCCCAATCCCGCGGCCCACCGGGGAAACAGTGTGGGCGGCGCCATTAGCCGTGAATGTGGATAAAGTGTGTCGTGAACCAACCAATAAACAAACAAGGTCGGGCGTAGCGTCGGGAGTCTTTCGCGAGCGCTTGGCATTGTCTACAGTGAACCGAATGCACTGCCAAACGCCACTGGTCCGCTCTCCTGCATGTGCCCCTGCACGTCGTCGGGGGACCGTGCGACCTAGCAAATGGCAGTGTCGTGTATCCAAACCACATGTTTTGATTATGGGATCACAGAACTTTAGTTTGTTCGCCGGATGTCCCTTGCCACGCAAGATTAAACATGTGTTATTGTAATGATTAGAAGATGAACTTTGCATGTACGTGATTCTGATGAAGCATCGTGCACGATAGCTTAATCGCTCAGAAATATAGTATTTTGACAATATTGCTTGCAATGCCAAGGAGAAGGGCATCCCAGGTCCCTTTAAATGTCACTGTAATATGTCATGATGCTTCTTGCAGCGGCACTGAAACACATTATATATACATATATATATATATATATATATATATATATATATATATATATATATATATATATATATATATATATATATATATATATATATATATATATTTATATATATATATCATGTGTTTCAGTGCGCCTGGAAGAAGGATTATGACAGGTTACAGTGACATTCAAAGGAACCTGGGGGTAAGGGGATGACCTTGACACTGTAAACACTACGGTCAAAAATAATATATTTTGGAGCGATAAAGCTACCGTGCGCGATACTTCATCGGAATCACGAAAATGCAAACTTCATCTTCTAATTATTTGATTAGGTGCAGGGCTGCATTGAGCATGATTATGAGTGAGAAAAGGCGTAAAATAAATTTATGCTCATATTAAAACCAAGAAATAGATCCAAATGTGCACTGTTTATATTTCTGCCACGGGCCTTCCTCAGCAGTAAACATTTTGCCACAAAAGCCACAAAAACACATTAGCCAAGTGCACCTCGTGATACCGCTCAGTGAAGCGCCTTCATTTTACATAGCACAATATCTACATACTTGTAAAATACATACACACATTAACATAAGCCTATCCGTGAACGGATCATACATCGAGGTGTATGATCCGTGAACGGCCAAACAAAGCACCGGCGGGCACAACGGATACATACAGACACCTCGCACGCCATCATTTGTTCTTCGGGGACCAGCGAATCACACAAATCGACTGTAGTTCTCACGCGACGCTCATTTCATGGCACATAAACTTATGTCCAGGGGTAATAGCTGAAACCAACGCTTCCGGTCTAAGCCGGCTACGTCCACCTGGGGGCCGATCCTTCAGTGTTCGCGCCTCGTCAGCGAGCCTTCAATATGCGTTGTGATTTTGGTCGTGATGTTCCACGCCCAGATATTGTGCCGGGATGTGGAAGCTAAGGGGGAGGGGGTAATCCATGCTAATAGACATAACAGGGATTCGATCATCAACTGGGTAATTGGCACAGG
This sequence comes from Imbricaverruca yamaguchii, assembly GCA_034440575.1. Lineage (NCBI taxonomy): Eukaryota > Metazoa > Arthropoda > Thecostraca > Neoverrucidae > Imbricaverruca > Imbricaverruca yamaguchii. The sequence goes on from JAOTOL010001663.1 coordinate 237,643, forward strand.
AAAACGGAATAATGCTTCCTTCTCTTCGTTTCAACTCTTGTTGATTTATTTTTGTATACAAACTGCGGTATCGATGTGCGAGTAGCCTCGCAGCAGTGCGGCGTTTCTGGCGCGGGCAGCCACGCAGGAGTGCAGCGGATCTGGCGCGGACAGCCCCGCAGTAGAGCGGCAGATGTTGCGCAGGCTGCCCCGCAAAAGTGCGGCGGAGCTTGCGCCAGCCCCGCAGCAGTGCGGCGGATCTGGCGTGGGCAGCCCCGCAATAGTGCGACGGATCTGGCGCGGTTAGTCGCGCCGAATTCGTTACGGCGCGGACGGGCGCGTGTTCGGGCGCGTCACAATTGTCACACTCACGGTTGGAGATCGGAGCTGATCAAGAAATAGAACAGCGTCCGAAATGACTGGGTCTTGCCGGCTTGAAGCAGCACGGTCCTGGACTGGCATGGCTGGGGGTATCATGCGGTTTTGGGCCACAAAATGTCACGTGATCTGAAGCCATCGGCTCTCTTTGACACAAAAAAAATGTATTGGAAATCAATGCCGACAAAATTAATATATACGCTTATCAGTAAGCAAGACATGGTTTGTGTTGCAGTCAAATTGCATGGCCGTGGGGAAGACAGCTCGAACCTGTCTTATTATGCTCATTGGATGCATTAACACAGCAGTGCTGAAGATAAATGAATGAGAAGTGAGCTCACCTCCAACCTTTGCCGACAGCACTACGTCCATAACCAAGCACATCTCATGTAAACAGCACTCTTATGCAAAAACTTTCCAAAGCTGAAGCCTGCTTCGCCAGCAATAAACGGCGGTTATCAGCTGGGAACTAGCTGATTATCAACAAACTCCATGCTCCGCTAGCATGAGGATGGGCGGCGCATTATTTGCTGCGGAGAAATTTCAAGCTTGTCATTTGGTCATTTGACCACACCCAGACCATGCAACAACAGCGAATAGTGTTGGCGGAGAGGCCGGTCCAGTTCACCTCCTCGGGTAATTGGATTTGGCCGGTCACCGAGCCAGAAGCCAGACAAGCGTCCTGTCAGATGACGACGGACCCGTCTGGCGACCAGCTGCCTTGTCATTAGGGCCGGGAAGTACGCGTGGTTGGCTTATTCAGGATATGAGTGCGTTAACGAAGCCAACCCCGCCTCCAGAGAACAAAAGAGGCCAAAAAGTGAGCCGATACATGACTCAGCTTAGTCTTCGCTCCTCTGTCGTCTGGTATGGTGACGAGTGACTCAGAAAGCTTCCACTGGGTAGGGACATACCACCTACTGGTTGGCCTCCGCGACCCTACACATTTCCTGTCAGCGTGTTGCCGGAAGCCAAGCTAGATTACCCGACAAAAGAAAGGCCGTTGAAGCGGAGACAGCGAACGGTTAAAGTGGTGCTGAATTGCACATTAGCTATCGGGAGATGGGTAGTCTAGGGGTAAGTTCCCCGTCTCACAATCGAAAGGTTGTGGGTTCGAGTCACACCTGTCGCTACTCTTCGCCCGCGACCAATCGGAGCGAGATTGGCGACGCTACATGACTCCACGGTCGATGTGTCTTAAAACCAATAACCAACCAACCAACCACCCTATTACCTATCCATGAAAATATGCACGAGGCCCTGGCACGCACTAAGGATGACGAATGTTCAGAAACGTCGAGACGGTTCTGGTCGCGAATAATACTTTGATTGGTAAGTAATATCGCCGACAACCATGGTAAATACACGGAGACACAACACTAAAATAAAGGTTCAAGCATGGAAGAAACCATAATCAATTGCACAACATAAAACTAAACTTCAGAACTGCAAACGCGTTACATTTTGAGACACATTCCGAGGACATGTTTGGTGAACTGGAGAAAATGTCCAAACTTATCAGTGTCTTAACGAAAACGCATATTTTGGACGTGTTCAAGACGCGGGACCGGACCAATCGACTTAAATTCGTGCCAGTCCGGTGACCTTGGAAAGGTGATTAGCAGCATCTTCATTTGACCTAGAGATGACAGGAAGTAACAGATGATGTGAGAAGATGCACCATACGTAATTGCTCATGAAAATGTGTGCCTGATATTCACAAATGGAAAGCTAGAAGTTCCCTTAATCTTTGAGCCTCATGTTAGATCCTATCACATAGATCATATAACTATATCCTCAAGTAATATAATATCCTCAAATGATCAAATAATATTCTCAAATAATCAAATAATATCAAATAACTGTATCCTAACTTAGTTCTGTATCCTCCAATATTTCCATAACCATTGTTGAGCCACTTCTGTCTTAAATCTAGACCACTTGATTTTCAGAATTGTTGGTGTTTGATAAAAGCTGCCTGGTACAGCACCTAAAGTAGTGAATCCCTTATGAATTAGTTCACCGTAAAAAAAAAACAACCTTAGAACAGCGCCACACATCCTAAATTTGGCAGCCACATGTCATGATTCTGTGACAAGTGTTGTAGCTATCTGTAAATGACGTCATTGGCAAGACGTTGTGTCTAAGGTATTAGTATTGAGATCGGGAAACTTTGGTCATCCTAGTTGTAATTACGGAAGACGAAGTTACGATTGAAAATTATATGAAAGAAGAAAGCAACACCCTGGAGATGTATTATCAATCACTGGCGGATTCGGGTGAATCTGTGGACATGTGCCCCCACTCCATATATATGTAGCGCCATTCCAGGTCGTTTGGGTGCACCCCCACTACTGCTCAACGAGTTTTTGCAGGTGATGACGCTCCTCAAAATAGAAAAGGTTCTCTTCCGCGGGAAAATGGCAACCCTCAAAAGCTCAGTGCTCCAACCCTCTCCCAGATCAGCATTACTAGATCCGCTCCTGTTATGAATATAGGCTTGAATTATACGGAACAATTTAGATTGGGGTCGGCCACCATTCGCAGAGCACATATAACTTCTTCCGCGATTTGTAATTAGTGCGACACTAATAGCATTGGATTGCCTGCTAAAAGCATTGGATTATCAGGGAATAATATTCACAATTCTAGTGCTCGATGTGTCATTCGGTTTAGCACCTATTGATAGATATAACATTCATTGAAGGATTTTCGGATGATCGGGGACATTAGGACGTCACATCTCAGCTAATATAATAATCGCACCATGGTAGTGTCAATGTGAATACCACGTGCGTGAGGTGGAATGGACTGCCGACTCAAAACACAGCTCACGATTCTGCCCACGATGCAACTCACCGCACATTTTGTTTACTTTTTCTCGCAGAACGACCCGCAATGGGATCACGGCCCAAACAACCCTTTGTGTTGTTTATTGGTTGGTTCACGACACACTTTATGCACATTCACGGCTAATGGCGCCGCCCACACTGTTTCGCCGGTGGGCCGCGGGATTGGGAAATGTCCTGAGTGGCGCTAGAGTCGAACCCGGGACCTTTGGTACCCATAGCCCGACACCTTAACCACTCTGCCATCCCCGCCCCGCACAAACAACCCACGGCGCGCGCACGGCCAAGACTCACCAGCCAGCCACCCACGAGGGCTCATGGCGCGCCAAACATGACTCGCGAGCCCACCACTCTCACGGTAATCCGTGGTGCACCCGTCTCACGCGTACGTCTCGGCTCAGGCCACCTGCTGCCGCTGTAGGCTACGACCACACGGTACCGCTACGTGTCACGCGACCACACGGCCTGTCACGTGACAGCCACGCTATGTGGCGCGCCAAGCGGCGCAAAACGGCGCGTGCCACGCTCAGATGACTTGCCGTCAGTCAGCCCATAGTCGGCAGGCATCGCCTTGCGAGCCGACCATGAAGTGGCGGGCACCGCCTCACGGGCCGACCATGAAGTGGCGGGCATCGCCTCACGGGCCGACCATGAAGTGGCGGGCACCGCCTCACGGGCCGACCATGGAGTGGCGGGCATCGCCTCACGGGCCGACCATGAAGTGGTGGGCACCGCCTCACGGGCCGACCATGAAGCGGCGGGCATCGCCTCACGGGCCGATCATGAAGTGGCGGGCATCGCCTCACGGGCCGACCATGAAGTGGCGGGCATCGCCTCACGGGCCGACCATGAAGCGGCGGGCATCGCCTCACGGGCCGACCATGAAGCGGCGGGCATCGCCTCACGGGCCGACCATGAAGCGGCGGGCATCGTCTCACGGGCCGACCATGAAGCGGCGGGCATCGCCTCACGGGCCGACCATGAAGTGGCGGGCATCGCCTCACGGGCCGACCATGAAGCGGCGAGCATCGCCTCACGGGCCGACCATGGAGCGGCGGGCATCGCCTCACGGCCGACTATGAAGCGGCGGGCATCGTCTCATGGGCCGACCATGAAGTGGCAGGTATCGCCTCACGGACATGGGATGGATACAGGAATGGGAATAAATGAACTGCGGGGACTATGAGAGTCCTGGGAAACTCCGCGAGATCCGAAGCCCCGGAAACGCCTTCGTGTTTCCACACCCATTATCGGGGCAGCTGTGATAACCCGAGGGAGTGCGATTTCTCTCGCCAGCCGAATTATGATGGCTGACGCCACTGCGAGGCAGGCCACCCCATAGTCTGTCTGATGGGGGACACTCATCGATGTGGAAAAACAATGAACTTCGCAGGACACCCGGAGGTCAGATGGGGGACACCCATCGATGTGGCAAAACAGCGACACTTGCAGGCCACCCCAGAGGTCTGATGGTCCAGAACACGTTGATCGAGCAATACTTCGTTTCATACTGCGCCGCACTGCCTTTTGTGAAATATAGAACCTGTTTCAAGTCGGGTACTTAGTCCCCAATATCTGAGATAAGCCGTTGTAGGAACGCGTGCACCAAGGCGGCCTTGTGCTCTGTGTCACTATCTCTGGTGACATGGTACGACCTCATCACACCAGTACCCTACAAGCGGGTACAGCGCACACTGGGACGAGTCACAGTGGAAACCTTATGCTGTATCCTGCGTCACAAATTAGTCATTTTCATCGAAATATACTGGACAACTATTTCGCCCCCTTTGGCAGCCACGTAAGTGAAATTGAAGTGCTCACCTTGTTTGCCAGCCACAAATTGGTGTCTGGGCAGCTTCACGTTTTGCTAGTTCAGATATCGTGCGCTTTCCTCCTTTGTCTGCAATGTCTACAATACCAGTAGCATCCATGTCATCACCTGGGGCCAGATCACTATTTTCGTCACTTTCTTCTTCTTATCCGGAGGATAATTTATCAGCGAGGCTAATCCCCAGTGAGTCGATAACCCCCTATTATCCAGGGCAGCCCTCATACTTGCTCATCATGCACCCACAGTTGTACTTGGCACACACAGGGTGATCGAGGGATCACGGTATTAGAGATCGGGAAGGTTGTGAATAGATATGATTTTGATGATAAGTGCAAACGCATGCCGAGTGAGTAAACCTCTGCTGTCTGCCAAGACGCTTTGTTTCGCACCAAGGGCAGCAAATGTCGATAAGCCGATGTCGGGGATTTTCGGCTCTGCTTGTAAAGGTTATGCACCTCATGGAAGTTTCCAAAAACAGCCTTTTGGTTTCATCAGCCCGTCGCACTTGCCGCGGTCGATCGTGCCGAGACACATGCGGCCGATCTGGTCCGACTCATAAAACAGCCTTACTTTCACCTCGCCCGTGTCCGACACGCTCAAACTTTTTTGTTCGCTTTCGGAACCTCTGGCAAGATCCCTCGTGACGCTTTTATCCGGCGGCACTTCCTGACAATGTACGCCATCGTTACGAAGGATTTGACTGTCCGGTTCAGCAGCAACGTCGAGAGAACCAGAAAGTGCGGCCGCCTCCTGTAGTTGGTGCTGTTTTGGCACTTTGTGTTCAGCTCCCCCATCATCTGACTCAGCGAACTAACGCCTTCTGTAGTCGGTGTTGTTTTGACTCTGTGTTCAGCTCCCCATCATCTGACTCAGCGAACTAACGCCTTCTGTAGTCGATGTTGTTTTGACTCTGTGTTCAGCTCCCCATCATCTGACTCAGCGAACTAACGCCTTTTACAGTCTGTGCAGTTTTGATACTGTGTGTTTAACTCCCCCATCATCTGACTCAGCGAACTAACGCCTTCTGTAGTCGGTGCTGTTTTGGCACTTTGTGTTCAGCTTCCCCACCATCTGACTCAGCGAACTAACGCCTTCTGTAGTCGGTGCAGTTTTTACAGTGTGTGTTCAACTCCTCGATCATCTAACACAGCGGCCTCATCGGACATCAGAATCAGAGGAATAAATACTTCAGTACTGTCATTTTTTGCTCCTGACTTCCGCATCGGAACTTGAATGTGTATCGTGTACAGGAAGGCGTGGCGTAGCGTGGCGTGGAACTTTGGCTAATCTGAGCCGGCAGTTTAACACTGGTTGGTAGTATCTCCGTCCTACCAACCAGTAGTGCGGAGATAATTGACATCTCTGATCCAGACATCCGATACCTTGCCCGCGTGATGATCAATATCGGCTTAATGTGCTCCAGATACGGATCACAATACACCAGGCGGCACACTTCTCATCGCATCACGTTTCTCAAACGTCAGAAGACTCGGATTTCAGTAGCATACCGTTTTTATATTCATTTTTAAACAGACCACGATGAACCAGCGCAAACGTAACCATACATGTCCATTTTAGAACAGATGTGCAGGGTTTTAGGGGAAAGCCATCCTTGTTTGTCCCTTGCTTTGAATGTTAAAATATGCAACTTGGGCTCAACGTCTTTTTCGAATAACACTGACTCTTCCGAAAGTCAGAGTAGGTCGCATAACTCTAAGTCACGAGGTCACGACTTCAAGAAGCAAGTAAGCGAATGCTCGAAATAGCCAAAAGAGAAAGTGAGTTTGTACGTTCAGCGATATATAGCTTTAGATGATTTAGATTATTATTAATTGCGTTACAGGACCCTAGAGACATCCTTATTCAGTGACACCTAAAAAATGCCTGAGACTATAAATGCTTGACTTTTGCTATGATTTTACTCGAATTTGCACAAGTTGGATTTGCGGCATCAGATAACATCACACAATTATTTTCATCCGAGCATAAAACATTAGATGTTGTGCTCATGTCGATCTGTCGTGGTCCCAAACATTAATTTAAAACCTCCAATTAAAATCAATTGCGAGAAGCTTTATCGGTTGGAACATTCTAATGCACTGAACTGGCCGAGCGTAGCTGCCAACGTCGCGGTCCACATCACACCTGACGCCGGCGAACTCTCTCAGCTGCGACCTTCCGTGGCCTCTCCGTGACCTCCTCGGCTGAGTTCGTGACTGTGCGGCGAACAACGGCACACCCCACGGCCGTGATCGGCACGAACCCGTGCCACGCGGGCCAAATGCGGCTCTCACAGGCGCACGGACCGAGTCAGCCGCGGAGGGACGTCGTCACGCTCAGCCCAGGCGGAGGGACGTCGTCACGCTCAGCCCAGGCGGAGGGACGTCGTCACGCTCAGCCCAGGCGGAGGGACGTCGTCACGCTCAGCCCAGGTGGAGGGACGTCGTCACGCTCAGCCCAGGCGGAGGGACGTCGTCACGCTCAGCCCAGGCGGAGGGACGTCGTCACGCTCAGCCCAGGCGGAGGGACGTCGTCACGCTCAGCCCAGGCGGAGGGACGTCGTCACGCTCAGCCCAGGCGGAGGGACGTCGTCACGCTCAGCCCAGGCGGAGGGACGTCGTCACGCTCAGCCCAGGCGGAGGGACGTCGTCACGCTCAGCCCAGGCGGAGTGCCGCCAGAACACGGATAGTCGGCGTCTTGGAGTCGCGTGTGGAACAATGCCGGGAAAGTATGACAATGGCAAGTCTGGTCCACCCGGCTGCGTCTGTAGGCGCAGGGCAGCGCAGGGTTCACAGGGCCCTACAGGCTCAGGTCGTCCGTGCTGTGACTACAGGGCAGGGCAGCGCAGGATTTCGCAAGGCCCTAAATGATCAGGGCTGCTGTGTCCATAGGCGTAGGGGAACGCAGGATTCACAGGGCCCCATAGGATCCTGTGGATCAGTAGATCAGTGGTAGAAGGAGAGCAAGCTAGATGGACGTAGTCATAAGTAGAGCTTCTCATTTCTTGGTGGGGATGGGGGAGTGTGGATGAGCACTTCTAATCATCGGGCAGGCCCCTCCAATAGACATGGGTTAATATGGGTTCAGTCATTGTGTCTTGATTTTAATATCCTCAGCACTGCTCATCTCTCAGCATAACTTCCTTGAAGCTTTATGGTGCTTCATGACATACGCGAAATCACGTTCGTTTTGAGACGAGAACATCGTAGAAAGACAGCCTTTTCACCTAGGAAGCATCAATATTAAGCTCAAGGAGATTCATGGACGTTGGTTTGTGCGGACCCGCCAAAAATAGCCTTCAGACCCTCACCACCTCTTCCCTTCATGCAAGGCAGAGCTGCAACAGCAGCATGATAGTGGCAGATGCAATTGCAACGACGTTGCAAGATTCAATTACGTCAGCAAGTAGCCTCTGCCAAGGTGTCGCAACATTCAACAATCTCAGAAAAGCGAGAAGGGGAAGCATTGTCCGATCATTTATGCAGTGTTACGCATGATTGCAGGCAAGGTTTGAAAGCCACATGTCAGCTTTCCCTCACGTAAATGGTGTTTGGTTAGAAGTGCGTTATCTATAGCAGCATTCTCTGGAAATGTACACCGGAGTACCACGTCACATGACCAAAGTTCCAAAAAGATTGGGAGTAGAGGGATGAAATATCTATCGTGCCATAGATTGAAACTCCTTTTTCCTGGAACTGGACATGTTTTCTCTAATGTGTTGTCAAGATGCGGAATGCATTCTGCGGACTAACCGACATTATGCAATGAATATTACAATTAATATGAATTCCACCGAAACAGTCTTGATCACACGTATCTAGGCTCTAATGCATGCGAATACCGCTCACCAGATCATTCCCCAGGGAAAATCAAGGGTGGCAGAGCAAACGCAGCCGTTGAAGTAAACAATCTTACAAGGAAGAAAAATAAATTGCCTATTTGATAGCAAGAAATTCGTTTCCGGTTCTTCTCGTTTGGATATTCTGCGCTTCCCCCAGATAAAAATGGAACAGGATACAAAATGTGCTACTCCTGAGCCGCATACAAGTGTTCGCACTGTGTCGTGCGCATCATTGTCACCTGGTGGCTTCTCTCACCTATTTATCCGGCGAATGCGTATTGCGCCGCACTTGCTCTGATGGCGTTCGATGTCACGCAAATATCCACGGCCCGGAACGAACAAAAACAACACTTTGAGTGTCAAATCATCACTGGAAATTAACCACTGTATAAACAGTGTTCGCCTCAATAGAAAACCAGTGGTGGGTGAATGAACACGTCTCCATCAAAAGCAACTTCACTATCGACCTGACAAACTCGAGAAAATCCTTCCTCCGTAGACAAACTCGCAAACCAAGCCGTCCATTCGCTTCAGGGAGTTGCTACTTGTAGTGTTCCAGAACCACGACAACCCTGCAGTGTGCACTGTGCAGACACAGCGTGCACTGTGCAGACACAGTGTGCACTGTGCAGACACAGTGGCCACGTGTGCCGTGACAGCACCATGCACTGCAGTGTGCAGGCGCAGTGGCCACGTGTGCCGCGACAGCACCATGCACTGCAGTGTGCAGACACATTGCCCACGTGTGCCGTGACAGCACCATGCACTGCAGTGTGCAGGCGCAGTGGCCACGTGTGCCGCGACAGCACCATGCACTGTGCAGTGTGCAGACACAGTGGCCACGTGTGCCGTGACAGCACCATGCACTGCAGTGTGCAGACACAGTGGCCACGTGTGCCGTGACAGCACCATGCACTGCAGTGTGCAGACGTAGTGGCACTGTGCAGAGACGGAGAAGGAGAGGGCAGCTCTCATAGCCGCCCGACCATGGCTGGCAGACAACAGCCCGGATATGAAAATATTTCCGCCGTCCGAAAAGCGTAGAACAACGGGGAATGGCGCCAGTCGCCGGCCAGGACCTGCGTTCCGCCAGAAAGAGGTTAAACATGGATGAGTGGCGGTCCCCATGCCATTGTTGTTCCATTTTCGCGTGGCGCGTTTGGATCTGTCGGCGTCTTAGCCTCACCATGACCCAGGCTGGGAGATCCGGACCGCCATCAGTTGTACGGTGTCACACCGTAGGCTCCGTGTGTGACTCTTGAAACAACAATTGGACAGGTGGGAGCGGCCATTTATCGTGACATACTCTCCCACATTAAACAAAAATACACTACATAGCACGCACGCAACATAAGCGTGTGACACTTGATGCATTTTTAATGACTCCTTTTGATGATGTTGGAAAGTACCATGCAGATGTACACTGGACTCGTCTGTGAAGGGACTCACCGGTTCGCAATGAACTGCATGAATGAAATGAACTGAAATGTACGTGCACACCTATACGTGCACGTCCTCACACCATACAGGTAACATAGGCGTGTGTGCATCCTCACGTTTCGTGACCAGAGGCGCGTGTGAAGCCTCAAGTCATGTTACCAGGGGCGTGTGTAGATCCTCACGTCGCATTACCAGAGGAGTATATAAAGCCTCACGTCACGCTACCAGAGGAGCATATAGAGTCTCACGTCACGTTACCAGAGGCGTGTATAGATCCTCACATCGCGTTATCAGAGGCGTGTAAAGCCTCACGTCACATTATCAGAGGAGTATATAGAGCCTCACGCCACGTGATCAGAGGCGTGTATAGATCCTCACGTCGCGTTATCAGAGGCGTGTAAAGAGCCTCATGTCACGTTACCAGAGGAGTGTGAAGAGCTTTGCGTCACTTTAACATAGGTGTGTGACTGACCTCACGTCATGTTATCAGAGGTGTATGCGCAGTCTCAGGGAACTCAGTGAGTTGGAGTTTGTGACCGTCACCAATCTCACGGCCCTGTGTTAATTTTCAACACTTCACGTTTCGACCCATGCTAACATTTTGACCACATTCCGGATGTTTTTGATATTCTCAGTACACGTGCCCCTTGATGTCAAGTCAATAATCATGAGGTCTGAAACATCATTCATTGCTGCACATTTCGGACGACTTTGTATATAGTTTCATTTTCAAGTGAGCGGTCGCGGTTCAAATGATGCTCCTCCTTTTGCCGAAACTGAAACAAGCAATGATGTTGCCAGGCAGGTGGGTTCTCTAAATGTGTTCAATGAGTCAGCAAAACTGGATGGAGGCAGGAGTGAGAGTTATTACCAGACGAGGAAATTCGTCGCCGTGCTGCGATTTCTGCCTCGCAATCTATAAAATTAGCTTCAAGATTTCAGCAGTCAGAGAAAAGCTAGGAGAAAGTGCTGCATGTGGCAGAATGATCTATTCGTAAAATGAAATTAATCATGATGGAAGTAACAAAACAAGTCGCCAACATTGCGTATATACAACTGGCGACATATACAAAATTGTATCGGATTGGGCTTCAATGAATTGGAAGCTGTATTATCTTATTCCATGAATAGGAATGAGCGTCCGATGCTTTTATACGAACACAAAGACAACATTGCTTCACTTTTTAAAAATGGCTTGTGTGTGGTGTCAACTTGTTCCAGCCATGTTTCCATTCCAAGCCAAGTTTTATATGCCAACCTATACATCAACGTGGTGATGTAGAAGTGCCCTTATTCCCTCGCGTACTGTCATCAAATTGAACATCAAGGTAAAAACGTATCGTACTGTCATAATGAACATTAAGGTAAAAGCTTATAGTACTCTCGAAAACGGCCTTGGCGACAACCATGAGTGTAGTTTTAAGATAACTTGCATGTCCCAAACGATGTTGTGGTTTTTGCAGTGCTCACGTTCCACAAAAATATCGAGGATAAGAAAGCATTTGGAAGAGTAAAATCCGACCCTCATATTTAACAAAGTTTTCCATTATGAAATGGAATCTTCTCGGGAGTGGTCTCTTCACTGGCAGATAAATGTGTTCATCACTATGTTGTTGCTTCACGCAGGACAAAACTGATTTATTAATTAGCTCTTTCAAAGATTGTGATAGAGGTAGGATGTTGCTTTCACATTGCATTAATAACATTAATCACATTGATATGCGTCTAACATGGCCGTTGGGTTATATTTATTAGCCATAGCCATTTCATCCAGCAGAATTTCCGTATTCATCCTCGACAAGACTAGGGCTAGGCTAGGAGATGAATCTGGGCTATCGGACATCAAGCTTTATAATATGCCAAATCAGTTTATGATGATCATCAATCAAGGTTGCCTTTGACGTCGAGCCCTCCGGGTGCAGCCATTCAAGCTGTTATTACAGAGCTGTTTGTGTACGGGACATAGGGGCTAAACTTGCGGTCCCAGACACTATCAGTCATGCGTGACGCGCTCGCTATCTGTCACTGCCAGTCACGCCTGAGGCTCAGGCTGGTACAGGTCGAGACACTGCCAGTCACGCCTGGTGCACAGGTTTCTTGGTCTCATTCTCTGACCCCGCAGCATCGTTTACGTCTTCTCCGCATTACACTCAATTATCCGTGTTACCTTGTTTCTCCGCCGCAGCACATTGTCCGTGTTACCTTGTTTCTCAGCCGCATCACATTATCCGTGTAACCTTGTTTCTCCACCGCAGCACATTATCCGTGTTACCTTGTTTCTCCACCGCGGCACATTATCCGCGTTGCCCTGTTTTCCACCGCAGCACATTGTCCTACTCTCGTTTAGAAGGGATCTTAGCTAGCCTTTCGTGATTTTGCGGCGCCAATGAACGGCATATCCCGAGCATTTCGGCCCGATACTGTTGTCTGTGTGCCGATTGTATTTAGTGTTCCGAAAGAAGAAAAAACACACCTGTTGGCCGGTCGATTTGCAGATTTATATGTCATGACTGTGTTCAGTGTTCCGAAAACGCCTGATGGCGGGTCGGTGCCGCATCAGGAACTGGCTGGAATAGCAGCCCTGTCAGTTGGGTTAGGCCCGGTACGCGACCCAAACATGTGTGGCGCGTGTTCGTCGCGACCATGCTGGTGCACAACCGTTCCAAGATGCCAAAGTACGAATAGAATTAACCAGTGTCTCTTTCCAGGAGGAACTCAAGGTTGGCGCAAAGTGAAAAGGCTGAGCGTGTGTGAGGAAGCTGGTGTCTAATGAAGAAGACCTGGACATAGAGAAAAAAAGCTTCGTTCAGTGAGACGATGGATTCGCTCTGATCTTTTCACATCCCAGAATGGAAGAGGTATATCTCGATTGTCATACGGGAACAATTCGATGTTGAGGGTGTGTTGGAGGTGTGTAGATAGGGAACAAGTGGGAATTACATCCGAAACTGTCCAGAGCATTCTCTGGTGGCATCAGTGTTTGAATTTGTTTGCCTCTTTATTTCTTCCCAAATGTTCAACGGTTCGTTCAGATTCCACGACTTGTCTTCAGTAGCAACACTACGAGCCCAGCATTGTTCAGCATCCCTCTCACTAAATCCACCCGGGTACTTCAAGGTCGTCATGTTCAAGCTCACCGCCCAGAAAAGGATCCAGAAAGTCGCTGGGAAGCGCAACAACGGCCTACCGAATGAATCATCATTTATTGGTGCCGACGCTAAAACAACGGGTTTTGCTGTGTCATAACTGCACATGTTCTGCATCCGAGATGAATGGAGGTAGTGTCTAGGAAAATGAAACGCCAACAATTTCGCTTTCGTGGACCGTATTGCGTCGTCACCCTGGGCGTCCATGGCACACACGTCACACAGCTCCTGTTGAACGGGCACTTCCGTTTCGGCGAAACGGAACCGAACTCTTCGTGACACGCTTATAGTACGGTCACGGCACCCTGACGTCACCAGGTGCCGTGCCTATGCCACGGTCAGCAGTCACGATACCCTGACGTTCTCAGGAAGCGTACCTATAGCACGGTCAACGGTCACGGTACCTCGACGTCCCCAGGTGACGTGGCTGTACCACGGTCAGCAGTCACGACACCTTGACGTCCCCAGGTGACGTGCGTATACCACGGTCAGCAGTCGCGATACCTTGACGTGACCAGATGACGTGCTTGTACCACGGCCAGCAGTCACGGTTCTTTGACGTCCCCAGGTGACGTGCCTATACCACGGTCAGCAGTCGCGATACCTTGACGTTCTCAGGAAGCGTACCTATAGCACGGTCAGCAGCCACGACACCTTGACGTCCCCAGGTGACGTGCCTATATCACGGTCAGCAGTCACGACACCTTGACGTGACCAGGTGACGTGCCTATACCACGGTCAGCAGTCGCGATACCTTGACGTGACCAGATGACGTGCCTATACCACGGTCAACAGTCACGGTACCTTGACGTCCCCAGGTGACGTGCCTATACCACGGTCAGCAGTCGCGATACCTTGACGTGACCAGGTGACGTGCCTATACCACGGTCAGCAGTCGCGATACCTTGACGTCCCCAGGTGACGTACCTATACCACGGTCAGCAGTCACGATACCTTGACGTTCTCAGGAAGCGTACCTATAGCATGGTCAACAGTCACGGTACCTTGACGTCCCCAGGTGACGTGGCTGTACCACGGTCAGCAGTCACGACACCTTGACGTCCCCAGGTGACATGCCTATACCACGGTCAGCAGTCACGACACCTTGACGTGACCAGATGACGTGCTTGTACCACGGCCAGCAGTCACGGCACCATGACGTCACCAGGTGACGTGCGTATACCACGGTCAACAGTCACGGTACCTTGACGTGACCAGATGACGTGCTTGTACCACGGCCAGCAGTCACGGTACCTTGACGTCCCCAGGTGACGTGCCTGTACCACGGTCAGCAGTCGCGACATCCTGACGTCCCGTGGTGACGCGGCACCTCCGGAATGACCGGATAAAGCCAAGCCCCGGCATTCCTGCAAGTCAGATTTTCCCGGAGCGACGCACACTGCAGGTCTTCAAGGTCGGAGACCTCCGCCGCTGTTTTCTTTTCCTCTGTGCGTCGGAGGTGGACAATCCACACTCATGTGGCGGAAGAGTCGTGACCGGAGGTATTTTGGCGCCACGATGGCAGAATGGCGCCGATGTGGCCGTGCTAGCGCAGAAATTGTCCTGCTGTTAGCACGGTGTGCTCAGCACAGGGTCAAGAGCACTGTCGGGGACAGTTCAGTACGGGGTCAAGAACACCGTTAGGGACAGTCAACGCGCGCTGCTGGAGCTGCCACCAGCCACCGTCAGGGACAGTCAACGCGGCGCTGCTGGAGCTGCCAGAAGCCACCGTCAGGGACAGACAATGTGGCACTGTTGGTGCTGCCACCAGCCACCGTCAGGGACAGACAACGTGGCGCTGCTGGAACTGCCACCAGCCACCGTCAGGCACAGACAACGTGGCACTGTTAGAGCTGCCACCAGCTACCGTCAGGGACAGATAATGTGACGCTGCTGGAGCTGCTACTAGCCACCGTCAGGGACAGACAACGCGGCGCTGCTGGTGCTGCCACCAGCCACCGCCAGGGACAGACAACGTGGCACTGTTGGAGCTGCCATCAGCCACCGTCAGGGAGAGAGAACGTGACACTGCTGGAGCTGCCACCAGCCACAGTCAGGGACAGACAACGTGGCGCTGTTGGAGCTGCCACCAGCCACTGTCAGGGACAGATAACGTGACACTGCTGGAGCTGCCACCAGCCACCGTCAGGGAGAGACAACGTGGCACTGTTGGACCGGCCACCAGCCACCGCCAGGGACAGACAACGTGGCACTGTTGGAGCTGCCACCAGCCACTGTCAGGGACAGAGAACGTGACACTGCTGGAGCTCTCACCAGCCACCGTCGGGGACAGACAACGTGGCGCTGCTGGTGCTGCCACCAGCCACCGTCAGGGACAGTTCAGTATGGAGTCAAGAGCACCGTCAGGGACATTCAACGCTGATACCCACACTGACTCCGCTATCCACATACCTGCAGGTTGACACAGCTTTCGGCATACACCCAGGCTGAGACGATCGATATGTGTACTCAAGGCTAATATTTAGTGTGCTTCATACGAAAGATTGTCATTGTACACGAACCTTGAAATACACTTGGTTTGTAACTATAGAACCGTGGACAGCAATCTCTAGAGCCTCGATCCCAAAGAAATATCTGTAGCATGAATGAGGGACACGAACTGGTAAGGTCGGTGCGTGGGAACTGCATTAGCTTGCAAGCGAAGGGTAGTCATAGTTTCGCTCTTCTCATGGATAGTGGCGGCTCATGAGTTCCCGCTAGAATACTCTCGATTGGAGAGGAACGAAACGCCCCCTAGCGATTCCCACGGCTGCATGCTGGATAGTGTCGAGAGTGTGTTTGTTTGAGGAACTGGCGGAATCGTAGACAAGGCAACAACTGTTGAGTTTCGATCGTGTAAGTGATCGGCTCAGTCGAAACCGAATAGTCTTGCCCAACTCGTGCTTTGTCATCGACGGGCATTTCATGATATTTACAGATTTCCTGCAGCTTTCAGTATAACTTTTAGGCAACTTTTAAATGCTATGCAACTGTGAAATAGCACAACCAAGAATCTTTATCTAAGTTGGAGAGATACTTCCCGTCCTAAAAGCTGGAGTTTTGTATGCTGGCAATTCCGACGACAAAAGTGTATGGCTACTGTGCTGTCCTTCGGGAACTGGAAACCGTTTACGACATTCAACCTCTCCAGATGGGAAACTACAAGTTGCATTTTCCTCCACTGGGAGGAACGCATAGGACAGGTGGGAAGTATGTGACTCAGATGGCCAAATTCTAACATCACTAACAACCACTGATTTCCCGATACTGGGCCATCTCCAATGTCATTAACCATTACTGCACACAAACTGACACTTAACATTCTTCCCTGAGGAACCCCGTTCACTTGGGTAAGAAATCCTGCATGACAATTTCCACTCGTATGTGAGATGTCCGCCACTTATATTTAGTGCTGTAAATAGGGCTTGCCTTTGCAACACATCTGCGTGAGCATTTCTCCTCTGACACCACGAGAGTGGTTCGTCAATCGCCAAGGTTATGATGTGTTCCTTATTACCCCACAGTGCACATCTTGTACATCGCTACGCACGAGTTGGAGTGGTTTCCGAATGCACCCCACCAGTGGCGTACCCAGGGATGACCAGGGAGACAATATGCCGTCTGAAGTGCTGATGGAAGTGCAAAGTTGTGGTGAGGTTGCTGTCGGAAATCAAAGAAAATCGTTCCCTTTCGACAAATAACCAACTCGGTTGTCGCGTCTCCGTAAATTGTCACCTCTTTGATATCTTTCAACGTTTCACATTCCAACGCTGGTCTACGTCCTTCCAAATTTGTTTGCTATTTTGTACTTGGCACCTTTATGCCGGTGATGTTTTCTGTTTTCGGTGCTTCTTTGAACACCACCACTGACGCAGGTGGCACGGTGGTCTATATTAGGTCATGTAACTGATAGATCATCCTTTGGGGGGGGGGGGGGCTTCAAGGCGCTTCGACCAGAATTGATCATTCACGTATGGCTCACCCTTGAGCACCACCACTGACGCCGCGGGCGGCACGGTGGTATAAATAAGGCCGGGTAACCGATTACCCATCCTTGACCACCACCAGTGATGTGGGTGGCACGGTGGTCCAAATAAGGCCGACCAACTGGTGCCAGCGCACGTCCGCAGTATTGGGTTCCTCATACATGCAGATTCTGTCAGCACCCACAACGATGCGAACATGAGACTGCGGTCTCATGTTTCTCGGCGCAAACTCGCTGCCGCGAAATGCTGAGCAGGCCTGAAGCAGGGCCGTACTGAGAACGCGCCCGCCCAGATTGCTCATCTGTGGAGATGCGTGAGCATTGCCTCCGGCAGATTGACCGTGGAGTTTCCCCCCGGCTCACCACAATTCGTGAAATGCGAACATCCATGCCGCCCCGGTAGCTCAGTTGGCTAGAGCGCTGGCCTGCACTGGTCTCCCCTGTCCTGGCAACACAGGGTTCGAGTCGCTTGGCGCCCTCGCATTTAGCCCCCGGCCGGGAGTGTCAGTTGGCAGCTGGTCAGATAAGGCTGGGGACCAGCTACCGGGTGGCTGTGTCGGTGCATTGACGGTACGTTGAACTTTCGATCGAAATTATGCCGTTGAACTGGAATTTATGGATCGGATGGTAGGGCCAAGGTTCACGAAACAAGCTCTGCTTAGCAATATAGCCCTGGTTCCTAAAGCCACCCCAGCAACAACTCGGGTTAAATTTATCTCTCTTTTAACTTAAATATATAAAACAAATGTATTTAATACTTTAATTGAATACATGCTTTAATTTAATTTATGTTGAATTTCGTAAGATTTGTCCCTTCGCATCTGAGTTGTCTTCCTTTTGAGCTGTATGTCTGCATATATAACACCGATGTACAATACCGATCCCTTTGAGCTGTATGTTTGCAATTTACAATAGATGACCTACGGCTGGGCGATCTAGTGTCATAACTGACCTGGAATAAGTTAACCGTCGGTCTGTGGCTGCGGCCAACAACGTCCATGATCCGCTGACAGCACCGGCGCTGTTGAACATCGCAACAAAGGCATTGCATCACGCCGTGATGATGACGTACGGACGGCGTACCACATCGTACCAACCACGCTACGGCGCCGCCGAGATTATGACGTACGGACGGCGTATCACACCGTAACCACGCTACAGCGCCGCCGAGATTTTGACGTACGGACGGCGTATCACACCGTAACCACGCTACAGCGCCGCCGAGATTTTGACGTACGGACGGCGTATCACACCGTAACCACGCTACAGCGCCGCCGTGATGCACGATGATCCCATGATCCGGCCGTGCATCACGCCAACATTCCAGATCACGTTACGATACCGCGACGACACCTCGCGCTACGATACCGCGACGATGCTGCCGATGTGATGTTGCGACGACGTTTCGTGAGCTGCAATACCGCTACGATTCCTCACGCGCCACGATGCCGTGCCGATGCGGTGCGATGCGATGTTGTGACAGCACATATTTGGCCAGAGGACAGCTACCCTTGCTTGGTCACTGCTGACCAACATTGTTGTCAGACTGACGTGAGTTAGTTAGTTATTAGGGCTTAAGGGCGCATCGACTACATTGGTCATGTAGCGCCCAGACTGACGTGAGCAGACTGGTATCATATAGGGGTGCGCTGTCGCAAAACGTGTTTGTGGAAACATTGATGATAATATAAAGTGACAATTATCATTTTCTTGTCTACGTTCCTACCCATGTTTTCCATTTCACAATGCATTGCATAACGTCTTTAAAATATTTGTTGTATTTTACTTGCTGTACTTGTACAACATACTTGTTAAGTATGTTGTACATGTTGATCATATGCATAGGCTAAAACAGCAATGTGCATGCTTTTTTTTAAATTGTACGAATAACACCAAGAAAGCAACCGCAAGTTCTGAATGACTGACAACTCAAACGTTCAGAAGTTGGACTACAAAAATGCTGAGGGGAATTTGAGGCTCTGCGTGGCACTGCGGTGGGCTATTGGTCATAACGAGCATGGCAAGTGCTGCTCCCCTGATGCCCTGGGTGACACTGCGGTGGGCTATTGGTCACAACGAGCATAGCAAGTGCGGCTAGGTGCGTGAACAACAACTGCTTATGTATGTAAATGCTGCAAGCCTCCATTGGTTGCTGACATAGATCGGGAGAGCGAGAGCGAGATAGATATAGAGAGAGAACGAGAGAGGGGGAGAGGCAGAGACAGAGACAGAGACAGAGACAGAGACAGAGACAGAGACAGAGACAGAGACAGAGACAGAGACAAAGACAGAGACAGAGACAGAGACGGAGACGGAGACAGAGACGGAGACGGAGACAAAGACAGAGACAGAGACGGAGACAGACAGAGACAGAGAGGGCGTTAGACGACATCAACGACCCGTCTCCAGTCAATGGTGTTCGGCCGAGGCCCCAGTCAATGCCGTGTTACTAAACATTGCGACGTGTCGAGCTGCCATGGTACGGTACGCCCCCCCCGCTATGTCGCCGGTGGCATACCGCACAGTTGGACGGAGTGCGCTCAGCGCCCGATAGTGACGTCATGACCGCGGTCGGTGGTGACGTCACGGCCACGGTCAGTGCCGCTACGGTCCACCGGGCGCGCATTCCTCTGCCGGCCGAGCGCGCCGAGCCGCCGCTCTGGCCAGCAAACGGGACTGGAGTAAAGGAGTGGCTGCACCCGTCCCTGAGGCCACCACCTCTGTACAAATCATCCCACCACCAGCAACTCGGCCTCCCCAGCGTTGCTTCCCTGATATTATATATATGTAGGTGCAATGATGCATATATATAGTGTTCAAATAATGGTTTTTCATTGGATGCGAGATGTCGAAACGAATACTGTAGGATGTAGTAATCCACCGTGGAAACAGGCAAATTATAATATCGTTCGAGTCCTTCAAGCTCCATTTGACCCAATAGTGTAGGTACGTAATCATCAGTGTAGGCTTTTATTTAATTTTGGAGACACCTGATGCATGAATACCTATGTTAATGATAACAATTGCAATGCCATGTTATGAACAGATCGCTTCCATTGCTTCCATTGCTTCACACACCACATCATAGATAATCTCCGTGTCTGAAATTGTGTCACGAGATGATTGTGCAATCAATTTGCAACGCGGTGCTCCTTATACGCAAAAGACTATCAGGAGCAAGCCATGGAGACTTCATAAACGCACGTCGACAAACACGGTGTGGATATGACTTTGGAAATGATGTCTAACCAGTGTTCAGAAAGTGGTATATGCCACCCTTTTCACAGATATAATTTATAACTGTAAAACTACGGCACCAATGCTCTCCTTCGGGCCGAACACAGCCGCCCACAGAGCGCCGTTGTGATCAGAACAAAAGTCCCTGTCCCGATACGGTGCCGGATCCAGTGCTGCAGCAGGGAAGTCCCACAGCTCCCGATCTTCTCCCTCGCTCGTCCAACGCCCTAATGGTGCCTTAGGCTTGTGTCTGATTGTCTGGGTCTTGCTTTAGCAAAGCATGATATCGTCTCTGTTCAGGGCCGGTCCGTGGCACCCAAGTGAGGTGAGGCAGACAAAGTCGCCGGATTTCGACCAGTATTTTGAATAGGTACCCATTATTATTTTATGTTAAGATGAGTATGAACAACTTAATTTGGCGCTGCAAGGCGCTAAACCTATCACCATCGTTCCGAAGTCAGTGGATTTCAACCCTCTCCCTCGTGTTCAAATGCTTCCGACATTGCCGGGAAGTTTTATATATAAAATATCATTGAGGTTTTAATATATTTCCATTTCATAACCCGAAATGGCTGCCATACACACACACGTATATATATTATATTATACATATATGGAATAATTATTATTGTTGTTATTCTTATTATTGATCATTTCAGTGCAAAATACATGAAGTTAATAGGAAGTGCCACATCGATCGAGTGCATGCTCTATGGTACCTCATGTTAAAAGTCTAAATTATTAGTGGACAGAGCCAACATTGGATGGGCACCTGCCCTTCAAAAATATATAAAAAGTACACGCCTTGTCTAGACGTATACGAATGAAAAATTGAAAACAATCCTGAAAACCAGCTGCGGGTTCTGTATCTGTACATGGTTGATAAGGGCGTGCTATTCCAACCAGAATAGATGCACCCGCCGGTAGCCTAAATGTAATGTTGGCGTCATTTCCTGGCCGGATGGGTACCACCTTCCCATGGGGGCGCATGCCCCCAGTACCCCTCACCCTTGTTTACGCCCCTGCACCGAGTGGGGAGGAATAATGTTGCAACAGTTATATCTTACCTACCCCTCCTACCCGCCGTGATCTTCAGTTGGCCTGTCTCATCATACTGCTACTACCCGTGGCACCACGCGATTCTTGCGGAGCTTGACATGAATGCAGTCAGCGTGGGTCCACGCGAAAAATCATAGTGTTAGGGAAAATGCGGCTCATATTCGTGGACAAGATTCTTCAAGCTTTCAAATCAACCCCATTTTGTCCCATTTCGATGTTATTTAATATCGGAAATATCGTGTAAAATACACGGAAGTTTCGCTGGAGCGCCTACGGGACTGAGCGTTTGTCCAGCCCATGTGACGTCACCGATTGCCAAGCAATGTTGTAGGGCCCGGGCCTACCCTGCGCTTGTTATGAAACGAAAACTTACTATATGGCGGTATGTGCAAGAGGCTAGCCTCTGCCGAGCGGTGATAGAGCTGTTTAGAAGCTAAGATGTAAATGGTGTAAATGTAAATGAACTTCAATTTTCACCATAATTATGGGTCACCAATGCATATTTGTTTCCAGTTTTTTCTTTCTTTCAAGTTTGCTCTTCTCCAGTGGATGAAAGCATCATTTCATAAAAACAGCATACACAAATATTTCCCAGCTCTACTCAGGTGAGGCACTGCTTTAGTGCCTTACATGGGCCGACCGCCCGTGTCTCCGTTTATGATGCATGGACACTTTTTCCGGAAGAGCTTCCTTTTCTCGGCGTGTTGGAGATAACAGGCAAAGGTGAGACCAGCAGCTGTAACCACCGGTCAGCTTCTATAGCGGACGTTCCCCATGAGTGGTCAACGCCTTGAAACCGAACGGCACGCCTGCCAGCCCTGCCGCTAGGAATCTTCAGTACTTGGTGTGTGTCGACGAGGCTAATCGACAGCCACTAATCGGCCCGGTGATGACACGAAATGTGGGCCAACCATGTGCGGCAATCACCAGCTCCACTGTCCTCGGTCCTCGCTGTAGACCAACTCAGTGCCGCCGGGCCGCCCAGTCAACAGCAGCGAAGGTCGCCGGCCGCCCGACACGAACGCTAGTCAGGCGTGACGTCACCGACTGGGGCGTGACCAGGAGTGCACGCCGGGCGATGACGAGGCGGTAGGGACGCCGGCCGACCTGGGCAGTGGGCACGTACACGCCACCGGTCACGGCGGAGCCACGGGTCACGGCAGGGCTACTGCCTGCGAGAGCCGCCACGTAACTACGCTGGTGACGGGGAATAATACCAGTGATATGAAACCATGCTGGTAAAGGGGCCGGTATCGGTGATATGAAACTAAACTGGCAACGGGGGACGATACCCGTGATCTGAAACTAAGCTGGTAATGGTACCGATGCCCGTGATATGAAACTACGCTGGTGCCGGGCCGATATTGCGGTGATATGAAACTACGCTGGTAACGGGGCCGATACCAGTGATGTGAAACTAGGCCGCTAACGGGGCCGATACCAGTGATATGAAACTAAGCTGGTAAAGGGACCGATACCGGTTATATGAAACTATGCTGGTAGCGGGGCCGATGTCAATAATATGAAACAGCTGGCTCCAGCTACGATATTTGTGCATCGTTACCCAAATGGCCCAGTGGGGATTAACACGCGCTCTGGAGGGGAGGGGGGGGCGAAATCCGCCCACCCCTCCGGCTTTTCGTAGATAACTCCAGATTTTACCGGCCGATATACGCCATTGTTTGTGTACCTGCTAATAAATGACCGGCGCGTTGTTTGAAGTAAGAAAAATGAAAATCGACCGAAATATTTTCGAATTAAGGGTCGCTAAAGTAAAAAACAATTCCAGCGCCAGATGACAAATGTCGTCGCTGATGCGCTTCCGGTATACTAGCAAAAAGGAAGTGTTCTTGGCAAAACTAGCGACTTGTTTGATGTATATTGTCATGCTACATTCTTCCAGAGTCATGTCAAGTCACCGAGGTCAAGTCAGGTCAAGTTCATAACAGGTTAACACACGCTCTAGAGGGGGTATGGCGAAATCCGCCAATCATTCCGATTTTTCGTACATAACTCCATATTGTACGAGCCGATATACGCCAAATTTATCACGTACCAGCTTAGAAATGGCCGGCGCATTGCTTAAAGCAAGAAAAGTGGAAATCTGCCGAGAGGTTTTCAAGTTAGGGGCCGTTAAAGTAAAAACAATTCACAGCGCCAGACCACAAAAATCGGCGCTGATGCGCTTCCAGTATATTGGCAACAGGGAAGTGTTCTTGACAACAATAGCGACTTGTTTGATGCATATTGTTATGCTATATAATTTAAAAGTCATGTTATGTCGCCGAGGTCAAGTCAGGTCAAGTTCATGACAGGCTAATGGAGGAAAACTTGGTCAACTGGAATGTGTCATAAATGCAAATGACTGTCATGCGATTGATGTCACTTTACATGTTACTCCCTATACATCCCGAAATCTACTGTTTGTCATTGTGTGCCTAAGCATTTCCATCCTTTATTCATGTATTTCACTCCTTTATTTGCGAAGCCGATTGTGCCGAGCCGCCCAACGGAGCAGTCGGGTGGGAGCCCGGTTCCGGTAACTGGAGCAGGTAATGACCTAATAAAGTGCTCCTACATAGGTGACCTGAGGTCAAATGGCGGATCTGACATCTTTATTGCATCATTAGTAATGTCCAAAACATCATTAATGCCAATTTTGGAGCATTTAAACACAACCACAGTGATCCATAACAATGACAAGCCAAGCCACGCAAAACCATAAATTTTTGCTATTTTGGCCTTATTTGACCTTGAAGATATTGACCTAAGGTTATGCACTTTGCACACAATAGAGTTCACTATCGTGCCCATCCACCCTGTGAATTTCGTTGCTCTAGCCTTCATAGGAGCTGAGATCTTATGGGGGGCGGAATCCGCCCCAGAAAATAACGCCCCTCTCCAGGGCGCGTTATTTTCAGAGGCCCTCCAGGGCGCGTGTTAAGATGAGCACGGAGCTCATATGCAGACCACATGTGGGTCCATGGTACATGAGCATGACTCAACATGATAACACCAACTACAGAAGCACAGTACTCACACCAGAACTCAACGATGCCGTATCATTAACTGCTACTTTCGGTCGGCACTACACATACTGGCGGCTGCCCAGCGGGTGGTTTTGTTTCTATCACTTCACACGTGTTCAGCAAACAGCCGTCGACAGCCTGAAAGTATGCCGCGGTGTCACTAGCCGCGTCACAAGGCCGGGCGGTACGCTTCGTCACGTCCGTCACCTCCGTCGCGCAGCCGGCACAGCCCGGCCGTCGGCTCCGTCGTCGGCTCCGTCGTCGGCTCCGTCGTCGGCTCCGTCGTTGGCATCGCTCCGGTGTCAGCGGCAACAGCTGCTGGGACGCCAGCCGCAGGAGTGAGCGGAAATCGGCCGCAACAGCCAGCCGAGGGTGACCTAGCGATGCCCACAACGTTCGCCCGGAAGTTGGCAGCGCTCGCTGCTGAGTGTGCACGAGATGGGAATTGGCACGGCCACGGTCACGCCGTTACGACTTGGTTACGTGTTAAGCCGACGGCGCCCATCCGTTCCGGTTCATGGCGCCCATGGGCGCGTGCATTTTCGCGGTCACGGAAGCAGTAGTGAACAAAATCATTCAGAAACACTGCCCTGGCGAGCATGGTCTTGTATATATATATATATATATATATATATATATATATATATATATATATATATATATATATATATATATATATATATATATATATATATATATATATGTATATGTGTGTGTATGTATGTGTGTGTGTATGTGTGTGTGTGTGTGTGTGTGTTTCTGTGTGTGTATGGCTACCTCGGTCATCGTCTATATGTTTGCAAATGCGTTGCCCTGGTATTCGTGACCAACACATTTTGATCGCGGCATGGAAAACAGAACAGCAATCCCACGAACATAAGTAGCACGGCCAGACTTCTGGAGACATATGTCGACAATTGCGGGAGGGGTCAACAAAGCATCTGAGTTAGCCAGCCATACAAAGTCACCGATCCACGGCAGACCATTTCGCAGGGCGTGAAATTGCCGGAGAAGGGAAAGACGCCGGCTGGCACTTTGCTCGCCTCGGAGCTTCGCCAGATGTCGTGGAGGCGGCAGTGGGCGGAGCCTCATGCGGCGGCTGTCTGACGCGTCACCCCACTGACCATTGTCTGACACGGCACCCCAGTGGCCAGTGTCCGGTCAGGGGTCCGGTCAGGACAGCGGCGGTTGGCCAGTGTCCGGTCAGGGCAGCGGCGGCTGGCCAGTGTCAGGTCAGGGCAGCGGCGGCCGGCCAGTGTCCGGTCAGGGCAGCGGCGGCTGGCCAGTGTCCGGTCAGGGCAGCGGCGGCTGGCCAGTGTCCGGTCAGGGCAGCGGCGGCCGGCCAGTGTCCGGTCAGGGCAGCGGCGGCTGACCATTGTCCAGTCAGGGCAGCGGCTGGCCAGTGTCCGGTCAGGGCAGTGGCGGCTGGCCAGTGTCCGGTCAGGGCAGCGGCGGCTGGCCAGTGTCCGGTCAGGGCAGCGGCGGCTGGCCAGTGCCCGGTCAGGCCAGCGGCGGCTGACCATTGTCCAGTCAGGGCAGCGGCTGGCCAGTGTCCGGTCAGGGCAGCGGCGGCTGGCCAGTGTCCGGTCAGGGCAGCGGTGGCTGACCAGTGTCAGGTCAGGGCAGCGGCGGCTGACTGGTGTCCGGTCAGGACAGCGGCGGCTGACCACTGTCCGGTCAGGGCAGCGGCGGCTGGCCACTGTCCGGTCAGGGCAGCGGCGGCTGACCAGTTTCCGGTCAGGACAGCGGCGGCTGACTGGTGTCCGGTCAGGGCAGCGGCGGCTGGCCAGTGTCCGGTCAGGGCAGCGGCGGCTGACCAGTGTCCGGTCAGGGCAGCGGCGGCTGACCACTGTCCGGTCAGGGCAGCGGCGGCCGGCCAGTGTCCGGTCAGGGCAGCGGCGGCTGACCATTGTCCAGTCAGGGCAGCGGCTGGCCAGTGTCCGGTCAGGGCAGCGGCGGCTGGCCAGTGTCCGGTCAGGGCAGCGGTGGCTGACCAGTGTCAGGTCAGGGCAGCGGCGGCTGACTGGTGTCCGGTCAGGACAGCGGCGGCTGACCAGTGTCCGGTCAGGGCAGCGGCGGCTGACCACTGTCCGGTCGGGGCGGCAGCCGGCGGCTGACCAGTGTCCGGTCAGGGCAGCGGCGGCTGACCAGTGTCCGGTCAGGGCAGCGGCGGCTGACCACTGTCCGGTCAGGGCAGCGGCGGCCGGCCAGTGTCCGGTCAGGGCAGTGGCGGCCGGCCAGTGTCCGGTCAGGGCAGCGGCGGCCGGCCAGTATCCGGTCAGGGCAGCGGCGGCTGACCAGTGTCCGGTCAGGGCAGCAGCCGGTGCCGGTCGGCCAGCCCCACCACGTCCGCCCCGGACCGGCGGCCGGCCGGCGCCATGTCACGCCAGGTCGCCGAGAGGAGTGGCCGTTCCGCCAGCCGGCAGCCACTGGTGCGGCACACCCACCTGCCCGACTCGCACGCCGGCCCAGCACGGCAACGCCCGGCGCCGAGCAAGTGCCGGGAATGACACAGCACGCGACGACGTTAGAAAAACGCTGGGTGGTACGGTCTTTGGTGCGTGGTATTTTCTCATGCAGTCAATGCAGTCAAAACAGCACTGCGTGCTAAACTGCCGATTATATGATGTGGAATGCAAATGTGAAAATAATGTTATTCTGCACTCTCGCTCTGCGTCCTCCAGTAAGGCGAATTAACTATATGGTATATTAATTACATCGCGCTCTTGCACATTATGTTCCGGACTACATCCGAAATTACTAGCTTAATGCAGGGTAATCTTATTTATGCAGAAAATCAAGCGATTTCAAGCTAAATCCTTGCTTTCTTGGTCGAGTTCTCATTTCGATTATTAAATTAGTTTATTATATATGAGCTTGAACTGAAGAAGCCGCATCGTGAGAAATATATTCAGGTTGGATATTTAACACTCGCACGTCCGGCGGTCCGCGCCAGCTTCGCATGTCCGGGGGCAGTTGTCTGCCCACCAAAGATATCTAGAACTATGCGAGCTAGCGACAAACGGAAAACGGCGTTGGATAGCTGGTGCCAGGCTCCATCGAAAGCGTTTCGGTCATTTTTTTCGCTCAGGTCAATATTCAGGTCACTGGGTCATATGTCAAATTCGACCAGATCAGTTGGGACTCTCAGATATTGACACATATCTCAGGACCTGTAACAGATAGAAACAAACGGCGAACGCTATTCGACAGTCCTTGAAATGTGCTATCGACAATAGACGGTGTAATTTAAGGTCAGCCGTCATAGTCAACCGAAACTATGACCTCAGGTCAAGGTCATGAATTAGTCTAGGGAGGGCATGCGATGTATCAATCGACACGTCCTGGCAATACAAGCACAATGACGGTAATTTCAGCCTTCTAGCTCAATGCAGTGCGATATGATGCACATAAATGTGTAGTGATCACAGGTGACCTCAGATGACCTTGGTGAGGTCACTGAGCAAAAATGTCAGCGGTACCATTGAGCATAGCTTCCAACTACACGCCACAACCGTTGTGAGATCATTCCGAGAGGAAATATGTAACCAGGAAACATTTGTATATTTTATCATAGCTCTATAATGGGGAAGCCATGGCCGCGACCCGACCTCAGGTCAATGCTATGAAAAACCTCGATATATATTATGTTTCCTGATGAGATCATGACGTGTTATAAGTTTGAAATCAATCGACCCATTATTGTGGAAGTTATGCCACCCAGAACCCCGAGTGTAGTTTGGTCACTTCGCCTGACCTGGTGACCTGACCTAAGATGACCCAGGATTAAAAATGCATGAGGATATGTGGAAGAGACCAATGAGCAGCCATACGAGGTTTGGCCTTGCTAACTCGATGAGCATGGCGGCAAATTGGGAAAACCGCAGGGGGCAGATATCTGCCCCCCGGACGTGCGTGTTAATATTTTTATGTTTATCTTGAAATTATTTCAAGCATGCAGTTGTATTTGATATTGAATATACAACAATGCTGCACATTTTAGCACTATGAATCCGCATACTTGCGGGTTAATAAATAACCATAAAGAAATGATAATCACTCTATGACAAAGCATAACAACAAGCGATAACTGACTAACACAATGATTTCCCAATTGAGTTTGTGTTGTGCCATTCCGTTTGTTCGTAATGTGTTTATAGTGTGTACGTGGGTACTTGAACTGAAGAAGCCAGGTGGGCGAAATATGTTCAATTTATCTGATTTCGCATGATTATACCGACATGATTTTCAGCATATGGTTACATTTCTATGAAATATATATATATATATATGGGTGTGTGTGTACGTGCGTGCGTGCGTACGTGCGTGTGTGTGTGTGTTTGTGTGTGTATGTGTTTATGTGTGTGTGTATGGGTGTGCGTGTGTGTGTGTGTGTAGATGTGTGTGTGTGTATATATATATGTGTGTGTGTGTGTGTGTGTGTGTGTGTGTGTGTGTGTGTGTGTGTGTGTGTGTGTGTGTGTGTGTGTGTGTGTGTGTGTGTGTGTGTGTGTGTGTGTGTGTGTGTGTGTGTGTGTGTGTGTGTGTGTGTGTGTATGTGTGTTTGCACTTGCACGAATCGATGCAAACATGACACAAGTCCTGGTATTGCCCACGTAAGCAATGATGTACCATGCAATTTGCCGGCATGTTTGCAACTATTACAGTATGAATTGCGCCTGGTCTACACGTAATCTGAGACTAAGACGACACGAAAAACTGAGCCTGATCTATCACGTAAACTGAGTCGGGTCAGATACGTAACCTGAGCCTGGTCTATCCTGTGAACTGTACTTGGTCTACCACGTAATCTGAGACCAGGCCTAACACGTACACTAAGCCTTGCCTAATGCCTAGACGGAGCCTGGTCTAACACGTAATCTGAGGCGAACCCAGACAAGTAGACCAAGCCTGGTCTATAGCGCAGTCTGGCACTAGCATATTACCTGACTTGAACCTAGACACCTCGCCCGGCCACCAACACGAAGCTAATCCAACACCTAGCCGAGTATTTCAACTGAAACCTGGCCGCATAGACTGTATAAATATATAGAAACTATGTCACTTTCCAACAGGAAATCGTTGCCTCGGCCATCGTCAATGTATTTAAAAGAAACTTGCATTTCAAAAGGTTCCCTACTCCTTCGTATCTCCGACTCCTCAGTGGATACTGGCGGCAGTGTGGGGGTCGTCTCGGCGGCCCTACACCGGATACTGGCGGCAGTGTGGGGGTCGTCTCGGCGGCCCTACACCGGATACTGGCGGCAGTGTGGGGGTCGTCTCTGCGGCCCTACACCGGATGCTGGTTACGGTGCGGGAGGTCGTCTCGGCGGCCCTACACCGGATACTGGTTACAGTGCGGGAGGTCGTCTCGGCGGCCCTTCAGCGGATACTGGTTACAGTGTGGGGGTCGTCTCGGCGGCCCTACACCGGATACTGGTTACAGTGTGGGGGTCGTCTCGGTGGCCCTACACCGCATACTGGCGGCAGTGCGGTGGTCATCTCGACGGTTTTACGGCGGATACTCGTGACTGGTTTACGACATAAACACACTTGTTTGTCGACGTGGGTCATGTGACCCGGTGACCTGCGTGGTGACCCCGGGCCACGACCACGTGACGTTGTACGAGGCAGGCCACAGCCCGCTGTGATTCATTTGGCCAGCTGGCATGCGGGATGACGTGAATTGCTGAAGCGGGAAGCAAGCTCAACATATCTACGGTGACGCGGCCAGCACAGGCAGGGCACCGAGACGAACAGAGGAAGCGGGAGCGCTGAGGAAGTCGACAATCAAAGACGTCATGAAGCAAAGTGAGAAGACGTGATGCGAGAAGCCGTTGGTAATTGAACCTCGTATGAGAAGCGTCGCCACGAATTTTCGGAAAGTAGAAACGACAGGTGCTGAGGTTGACTCGTTGCACGCAATGCGGCAGGTTAAGTAATTTGAGAGGATGTTATAGAATTGGTGTCACCATTGGTTGTTTTCCATGGCGGTGCACCTCTGTATATATTATACGTGGAGGTGTTCGCGTGTGTGCGCACACATGCACTCTATACCTGCACCATGTGTGTAGATGTGTGTACATGTGCTTCATACATACTAAGACACGAGTGTGCCGTACCCAGCCATTGGTGTCGGGTGAACACTTCGGACCAATTACACCGGGCCCATTAAAACGAACATATTCGCCGGACCTATTACACCAAACCTATTTCACCGGACCTATTATATCGAACCTATTACAACTGATCTATTACACTGGACCTATTTTACCGAACCTATTTCACCGGACCTATTACACCGGACCTATTACACAGAACCTTTTACATCGGACTATTACACCGGATCTGTTATACCATACATATTACACTGGAACCTGTTACGTCGGACCTATTACAAGGAATGCAGTATGTGAAAGACTTCCCCCTCGCGGCACTTACTTTATACCGATAGGGCCAGGGAAGTATGTGAAGGCGATGTGCTGGACTCGGAGTTGCGCTGAAGGAGCAGCTACTCTCGCAACCTAGGGAAGACGTTAGCATTAGTATGTTGAGTGCATTCACAGACATTGCTAGCTCTAAATTAACTAACTCGCTCAACCCGATCACCTGAAGGCGTGATCGGATGCGTCCGTGCATGGACGCATCCATGTCATTGGGAAATCGTTGTATGATGCTTGAGACCTACATGGAAACAATGCACGGAACTTTTCGGCGCATTTAGCTTCAAGTCAATGTAGATCGAACCAGGATTGTCCGTCAAAAGGCATTCCTCACTGGTCTTCAGCGGGAAGAGACCTCAAGCCATGTCAGGAATCGGGCATGAGCCAGCACATGGCAACCGCGCGTGCATTATTTTTGTGCGGGGAGACCTACATCTGAGAGAGGCTTTTTTAACACAAAGCTCACATTCCGGGGTTGAGGCTGAAAGGGTGGGGCGCACTTCGATGGGAGGAGGCTGTCCGGGTGTCCCGGAAGGAGAGTCTACTTCCTGACCGGGCCTTGTCTACCGGGCGTAGGGTGAAGGGATGCAGTCGCACTCCTCAAGGGGTTCGTGCGGCTCCTCCAGCTGCCGCTGAGGGGGCGGCAACTTAGCCAGGGCCGCATCTGTGTACACCTTTGTGGGATTCTTGCATCCTACAATCCCCCAACCAATGCTGGCTTTTCCACACCCCTCCCCCAATAATTTCAAACTTTGAAATGGAACCATACGGGGTGTACTCCCGAACAATCTGAGCCCACCCATTGACTTTATACATTGTGAACCCCCAATTACTTTCAGGAACCTACACCCATGATTATACCCCCCCCCCCTTGGTGCGCCGTTGCATGACGATGCATCCGGGCTTCATCCGAGTTTCTTCCAAACGATGACAAGGGGAAGAGAATGTAGTCAGCAAATGCACTGTATTCTGGTGTCATTCTTAAGCGAACTTGAAATAAATTGTTATCGTGTATGATGAAGGACCACTGAAGTCGTTCAACACGGGACTGCTACCCATAGCTCAGACATATTAACCGAGGGCCGAAACTACACCTATTCCCGTGTCAGTCTCAGTCTGTCAGTGTGTGCTCAGTGCGCTCAGTCTATTCTCGTGCACATGGGTGTAATGTTAGCCGGTTCTGGGGGGACATGTCGACGCCCCATCCCCCAGTTCATATTCATCCCCGCTGTTCATCAATGTACACACATCGGTCACAAGGGAGGAAACAAACAGTTCCAAATGCCCCACGTGAAAAACACTACATTCCAAGTATGCATGATCGAGTCCATGCAAGGAAAGTAAACATTGGTTCGGTTGTCAGATGTTTTCATTTTACTGTATATATGTGCAGTCAAGCAAACCAAAAAATGTCGCGCAGTAGTCCGCAGGAGCGCAAGCAGTCGGGAAGGGTGAAGGAGGTGAACACATTGCCCAATACAGCGCCGAGAAGCTGGAAATGAAAGAAAGGACGGAACGAAAATGAAGCACAGAGGCGAATCCACAGGGAGTGGGCCAGAGATTTTCGGGACCACCGCATTTATTTACCGGGGAAGGGCACGGCCAGGCACGCCACATGGGCGAAATGCTAACGGTTTGGGAAAGCTATTTCACTGGTAGGGGACGGGAGTTACCGTGGGATTCCAGGGTGCCGGGTCCTTAGGCTCCTCAATAGTGACGCTCCTGCAATCTGGGACATTCACCCTCCCAATGTCGCCTCATCTTTAGCTAAGCCGACCTTCACTCACGATTTGCAGCAAAGTTAGGAAAATTTTATGATGACAATATTGTAGAGGTTAATTCCGGCCACAAGCTGCCCAACCACTAACGTCCGACACACCAGCTTCAGGACCCGTGTGTGGCGTCAGCTGGGAGATCATCTGACGCTAATGTGCCACACACGAGCTTCGGGGCCCGTGTGTGGCGCGCCGGCTGGGAGGTTCATCTGACGCTAATGTGCCACACACGAGCTTCAGGGCCCGTGTGTGGCGTCAGCTGGGAGATCATCTGACGCTAATGTGCCACACACGAGCTTCGGGGCCCGTGTGTGGCGTCAGCTGGGAGATCATCTGACGCTAATGTGCCACACACGAGCTTCGGGGCCCGTGTGTGGCGCGCCGGCTGGGAGGTTCATCTGACGCTAATGTGCCACACACGAGCTTCAGGGCCCGTGTGTGGCGCCAGCTGGGAGATCATCTGACGCTAATGTGCCACACACGAGCTTCAGGACCCGTGTGTGGCGCGCCGGCTGGAATATTAATCTGACGCTAATGTGTCACACACGAGCTTCGGGGCCCGTGTGTGGCGTCAGCTGGGAGATCATCTGACGCTAATGTGCCACACACGAGCTTCGGGGCCCGTGTGTGGCGCGCCGGCTGGGAGGTTCATCTGACGCTAATGTGCCACACACGAGCTTCGGGGCCCGTGTATGTGGCACCAGCTGAGAGGTTCATCTGACGCTAATGTCCCACACATGAGCGTGAGACGCCAGCTGGGAGGTTCGTCTGACGCTAATGTCCCACACATGAGCGTGAGACGCCAGCTGGGAGGTTCGTCTGACGCTAATGTCCCACACACGAGTGTGGGACGCCGGCTGGGAGGTTCGTCTGACGCTGATATCCCACACACGAGCGTGAGACGCCAGCTGAGAGGTTCGTCTGACGCTAATGTCCCACACACGAGCGTGAGACGCCGGCTGGGAGGTTCGTCTGACGCTAATGTCCCACACACGAGCGTGAGACGCCGGCTGGGAGGTTCGTCTGACGCCAATGTCCCACACACGAGCGTGAGACGCCGGCTGGGAGGTTCGTCTGACGCTAATGTCCCACACACGAGCGTGAGACGCCGGCTGGGAGGTTCATCTGACGCTAATGTCCCACACACGAGCGTGAGACGCTGGCTGGGAGGTTCGTCTGACGCTAATGTCCCACACACGAGTGTGGGACGCCGGCTGGGAGGTTCAGCTGGACCCGTGTGGAGCGCCTGCTGAGAAGGGACAAGTTTCATGTCGAGACTGACCGTATTTTCTTCAAGCTTCATAAGTTATTTTTATTATATTTCAAAGGCGGTGGTAGTATTCATGTATTTCATTAAAATTCCAAGTTACTTAAATAATTCAAAGAGGCACCTAAAAATGCCACGCTTCGTGATTGGTCAAAATATTTGTGACATTGCTGCCGACAACATTAGAGCGTTCTCGCGCGATTCTGCACACCGAAACAGTCCGCTGATCTCTGTTAGTGGCCCTGCTTGCTGCGACGAACATTTTTACGTGTATGCACCACTGGTAAACAGGGGTACGAGTATTTTGATAGGCGTGGGCACGCCTAAGGATGAGGGGGCAGACTGGGACCAGAGTACTTTCCTGAGAAGTGAACATTGGAGTATTTCACATCAATGTTCAGCTTGAAAACGGTGACTTCATTTTCCAAATTTGTGAGAACTCCCATAAAATAGAGGTATACTTTTACAATAATGGGAACCTGTCAGTATACATCCTGTTTGAAACATGGATGTCCATAGCCTTTCATATTAGCATTAAGTGAAGAGAATTTACATTTTATAGCTGACATGCCGAAGACGGAGAGACTGCTGAATATTTGCGGCAATTGGCAATTTGTGCTTGAAGGTAACTTTCGAACTTTGGAAATTTATTTTTCCTGCGCAATGCTCATGAATGTGGTCAACATGATATGGCTACTCGACTTCTCTGCAAATGCATACTTTTCAGTTGGCTGGCTAAATAACACCAAAAGTGGGCTTGGTGATGGGTAGTATAGCAGAAAAATAATGAAAAAAAACATTGTTTAATACAACGAAGAATGGCTCTTAAGTGCTCCTGGGTTTTAGACGTTGCGTGAGAAGAAATGTACGACCTTCAATATACCAAGAGGTGCTGAGTTTACATTAAAAGTTGGTCCGCTCAGCCCTGGAATTGCCGCCATGCCCTGCTGGTAGAAAAACGTGCCACACCTGTAGCAGCAGGCTCAAAGGTAGATGCACGCGGAAAAACGTAGTTTATAAAATAACGTGCAACCGCTGTATTGGAATATTTTATGTCGGAGAAACCAAGCGTAGCATCAGGGATATGTACAATGAGCACTTGTGAGATGCCAGACTTCGGAGAGAATACACACCTTTAGGCGAACACATGATCGACAAACATTCTAACATGGAACACAGCGACACTAACACAAACTTCAAAGTAGAAATTCTAGCAACAGCCAGGGACAACGCTAATCTGAAGGTCCTCGAATCTCTACACAAACGTAATCTACGGCCGCAACCAAACACGCAAACGACGTCTTGGTATATCACATAAAATTACGTGAACATAAATTATACTTTATGTAATACGCGTTATATTGGATATATGTCTATATATGTGCTTGCATGTATGTGTCGATATGTATATGGCCCATCGGCTCGGGCTTCCTCAGAGGATTCTATCTTGACCTAGTTCATTTCTGGTTTGGAGTATCTTGAAGTGTCTGCACCACTGAGGATGCTTTTCTGTGATTCACGTGCATTTTTGCACGCTATTTTCCCGCGTTTTTTTCAATTGTTAACCCTGTCATTTTTTATATCTCTCCTGACGATATCCCTGGCCGAAACGTTGAGTAATATAGCATAATCCCTACCGTTCCTTTTGATGTAATCTCAGCACCTCCTGGTATACTGAAGGACGTACATTTCTTCTCACGCAATGAAAAAAAAAACGTAGCATAGCCTAACCTACCATAACCTAACCCCTATGGAAAAACTAAAGTGTCCAAAATTGAGGAAATTTTCCCTCTTAAAAAATTCCTAGAAAAAAGCAAACCTAATGTAACATGCCATACACTTTCTAAAAGAAAGCTTTTCTTATGTCAAGATAAAACCTAGCCAAACCCATCATATCCAAACCTAACTACCGTACTTAATGCAGGTAAAATGTATGCAACATTTGTCTCGTGAACACATTAAAGCACAATAATGTCAGACTGCCATTACATTTTACAACAAAGTCCAGAAATCCCACCAGTAGCATGCTTGCACTCCTTTTCTCAAGCTGAGCCAAATTCCAATATATGTCTCACATTTCATGTACAAATTAAGACAACAATCCTTGCCCTCCATGTCAAATCCATTGCAGTTCTAGCTAATTCATTTCTTCAGTTTTCCATTTCATAGCCATTGCCTTTCACATCTTCATGCTTTTTGGAATATTTCCATGGATATGACCAATATATTGCAGTAATTGGAGCAGGTGTCTTACTCATTATGTTCCATCACAATACCGCTTGAAGGTACGCTATGACATCTGCCGAACTATCACAATACAAATGTTCCTTTCAACTGCATCTATCTATTTGCCCATATATTTTACCAACCATGGGATGCGAGATGTGCAATGTTCACAACTTAAAATAAACTTGGCATGCTATTCATTGATCATTTATCAAGTACATGCCTTGGCATACAGCTTGCAGTTTTTCGCACCATGGAATGCCAATTATGGAACTAGGATAAACAGCTTCTGTTTTGTAGAAGGGAAGCCATGGTATTTGTTCAGCTAACCCACACATAATTTATGTCGTCTTTTCGATTATCTTACTCATTTTATTCATAAACATAGTACAAGTTATAAACATGTTGTTTGTACGCACCGCATTACGCCGGGTTTAAAACAAAAACGGTAATTGTTGTATTACCACCGTAATAGACTACCTAGCTTCATATTTTCGTTAAAATTGGTAACACTTCAGTATAACAAGCTCTCGTCTTAGCATCCATGATGCGAGGCGGTTGAAAAACTTAGCATGGAATTATCCAACGTATGACTCCCTGTTTTTTTTTTTTTTTTCAGGCTCGGCCGCTTTGAGGGCACGACATATGTGACGGCATTGGTCCGAGAAGGTCTTTGAGTCGATGACACTCCCATTAAGTTACATTACTAAATAATGCTGTAAGTCTTTCTCCTGTGACAAAACATTTCAGCTTTGTCTCCAAAGTATTATTGCCGCTTATTTTCGCAACCAAAAACCCATTGCGTGAAACTTGCCCATTCCGGCGCGACGGCCTATCACATTTTCCAAAATTCACGACTTCCAATGTTCATAAATTCTAGTTTTTGGTTACTTACTTCCAATGATTGGAAGGGGACGTCAAATACAGCCCGGGTAAGAGGCATTCATATTTTCCAGAGTTCATGATATCCAATTTGGACATTCGCTTCCAAATTTGAAGTTAGCTTCCAAATTGGAAGTTAACTCGGGGGATCTTGAACCGACTCCCCCCCCCCTTCACACTCAGGTTTTTCGTGGATAATGGACGAACCACGCCCGGCACCGAGCCAAAATTTGGCATACCTTTTCCCACATCAATCTGGCATGCTGAATCAACATTTTGAAGTCAAGTCATCCAGGGTCAACGAGTTAGTCAGGGTTAAGTGAGGTCACCTCCAAAAAAGTTAAACCAGCCGTCACGCTTTAACAGATACATATATTTTAATGAAACTTTCAGCGTATGCTTATCTATGGGGATGAAACAACACTTACAAGTGGAAGTTTGCATTTTTTTTCGTTTTAGAGTACATATAAATTTTGCATAGTTGCCAATTGCAGATCAAATAGAAGATTCTGGCTAAAGTAAGCATTTTTATTAGGGCAAGTTGACTTCCAACAACGTTTGTCGGTCTGTTCTACCCATTGGAAAAGGAAAATTAAAGAATACTTAAAAACTCAAAATTTCTAAATAAAAATAAAAAATGTTCGAGGGGCCAAAAAATGTAATGTCCCTAAATTTGTAATGGCCGATTTCGCTATCCTTTTCTCATTCCACATACATTTTGTTTTTTCATATATCCCCAAAATGAACTCCCTGGAGCGAAAAACATAATGTAAGTCGTGAAAAGTAGTGAAAATCTAGCCCCCCTGGTGACGTCATTTTGGGGAGGGAATTGTTTTGAGGGTGGATTCGGACCTTATTTGTCGAGCGCTTTCCGATGACACCTCTTTCTTTTTCGTGCGACGCTTAGTTTTGGTTTTAGAGGGGGGTTACTTTACCCCTCCCCCTCCCCGGAGACAGGGTGTGAGGATTTGACCGGAGAGACGGCGTGGGTTAATTTCCAAAAATTGGAAGTGAATTTTCAAGGTAGAACGGATAGAGACCTAACCTAGCCTAATCTAGCCTGACATAGCTTAACCTTCCGACTTTTAGGAGTAAGCTTCCAAATTTTGAAAACTAACTCCCAATTTGGAAATTCTGAACTTATCAGGAAAATGTGAAAGTCTCCTATCAGGGCTGTTTTTGAAGTTCGCTTCCAATTAGAAAATAGTGAACGTTGGAAGTTGCGAATTTTTAAAAATCTGAACGCCCCACTGACGCATAGTGTTCTGCTTTGAAGGCTGTACACGGATTTAGCCGTAACACCGCGATGTTCTTCACATCGTGTCTCCAGGCAGCCCGGAAATAGGTCACCCGCGACCGGAAGTCGCCACTTCCGGCCCAGACAGGAGACCCTCGTGCGGCGCCACGCCAGCCTGAGTGCTAATTGCCCCCTCCAACCTTGAACTTGCGTGGCGCGCTCGTAGCTGAACGTCTGTACTGTCGTGGGCGGTAGACCGTGACGAGGCGTGTCAGCCGGCGCCGGCCACGCAGCCTCTCTGGCAAAGTGCCCATTGTGCTTAGCGAGAGTGCGTGCGGGGGAGTTGCACATGGTTTTGGGTATTCCTTCATCAACCGATGCGACCGGAAGAGGGTAGTTTTCCGGGAGTATCCATAGACATGTGCCGGCAAATATCGTGCCTCCTTTTTGCAGATCCCTTCTGCAAACCAGCGTTTTCAGATTGGGTAGGGATGTTTTC
This sequence comes from Imbricaverruca yamaguchii, assembly GCA_034440575.1. Classification (NCBI taxonomy): domain Eukaryota; kingdom Metazoa; phylum Arthropoda; class Thecostraca; family Neoverrucidae; genus Imbricaverruca; species Imbricaverruca yamaguchii. Next base: position 276,747 of record JAOTOL010001663.1, read on the forward strand.
AAAGGAAGGGTCGTTTGATTAGCGTCAGCTGAATGGACAAGTTTCACGTAATAGGTTTCTGGTTGCGAAAAAAAAGGTGGTAATACCACTTCGTAGACGAAACTGAAATGTTTTTGCCACAGGACAGGTATGCACAGCATAATTTAATTATTTCACTTAGGGGTTGCCATCGATTTAAAAACCTTCTCGTAGCAATGACGTCATATATGTCGTGGTCTCGAAGCGGCCGAGCCTGAAAAACAAGGAACCATACGTTGGATTGTTCCATACGAAGCTTTGCAACCGACTCGCGTTATGGATATTTAGGCGGGGACTTGTGATACTAAAATGTTACCAATGTTAATGAAAATATGAAGCTTGGAAGGGTAGGTCATTTTTATGGTGGTAACAGCAACTAACATCTTTGTCCAAATCCGGGGTAATGCGGTGCGTATTGATTGATTGATTATTTGGGCTTAAGGGCGTATCAACTGCTACTGGTTATGTAGCGCCCATAATGCGGTGCGTATAAATAGCAAGAGCTTGTACTATGTTTATGGATAAAATTAATCAATAATGGAAAAGACAACGACATAGATTATGTGCGGCTTAGCTGACCAAATATCATGGCTTCTCTTCTGCAAAACCGAAGCTGTTTATGCATAGTTACGTAATTGTGATTTCATAGTGGAGCAAACTGGAAGCTGCATCCCAATGTAAGTACTTGATGAATGATCAATGAATAGCATGCCGAGTTTATTTTAAGTTGTGAATATTGCACATCGAACATCACATGATTGGCAAAATATATGGACAAACATGTAAGGATGCAGTTGAAATGAACATTTGTATTGCGATAGTTCGGCAGCTGCCATAGCGTACCTTAAAGCAGTATTGTGATGGAACAGAGTAGGTAAGATACCTGCTCCAATTACTACAATATACTGATGATGTCCATGCAGATATTTCAAACAGGATGGAGATAATGTGAGAAGCGATGACTATCGGATGGAAAATTGACATGATTCATTAGCTAGAACTCCCATGGATTATATATGGGGGACAAGGATTGTTTGGTTAATTTGTACATGGAATGTAAGGCATATTGTGGAATTTGACTGATCTTGAGAAGAACAGTACATGTATACTACTGCTGGAGTTTCTGCAGTTTCTTGCAAAATGTAATGGCAGTCTTACATCAATGTGCTTTAGTTTATTCACGAGACAAATGCTGTATATATTTTACCTGCGTGAAACAAGGTGGTTAAGTTTGGCTATGTCAGGTTTGGCTATGTTTTATCATAATTTTTTGAAAAAAATGTTTAGGCCATGTTCCATTAGGTTTGGTGTTTTCGAGTATTTTCTTAGGTGAAAAATTGGTGCAATTGTGTGCACTTTTGTCCATGGGGGTTAGGTTATGGTAGGTTAGTCTATGCTACACTTATTTTCCTTTTTGCATTATTGTTCCGCCATATTACCCGTCCCTATGCCCACTTTTTGGTGTTATTTTCACACCCAACTGAAAAAGTACACCTTTGCAGAGAAAACGAGTAGCCATATCATGTTGACCGCATTCATCAATATTGTGCTGGAAAAGAAATTCAAGAATTAAAAAATTATCTTAAAGTACAAATTTGGCAAATGCTTTGCCATCTTCAGCATGCTACAGTCAGCTAGAAAATGTCCATTATCTTCGCTTTATGCTAGTATTAAAGGGCTGTGGACATTCATGTTTCCGAGAAGATGGATACTAACAAATCACAGTTCCAATCTTTGCAGAGATGATTCGTCTGTTTTGTCGAAGTTTTCACAAAATTGGAAGAGGAAATCACCGTTTCAAGCTAAACCTTCATGTTAAAAAATTAAATGCTCATTTCTGAGGAAAGTACTCGATTCCAGTCTGCCCCCTCGTCCTTAGGCGTGCCTACACCTATCACAATACTCGTACCCCTGTCTACCAGTGGTACCTATGCATATAAATATTTGTCGCAGCAAGCAGGGCCACTAGCGGAGATCAGCGGACTGTCTCGGCGTGCAGAATCGCGCGGCAACGTCGTCATCTCCTCGGTCGTCGGGAGGCCGAGGAGCCCGGAAGCTTCTGCCGAGGCCGAGGAGCACTGCTTCCGACTTACTTGCAGTTGCATTTATATGCATCGGCACACACAAGAATAATAGCGTCGTTTTATATAAACCATTTGCCCATGTGGATCGGATGTGATCCAAGCTAAAACTGTCGCGATTATTTCTAACTGGCAGCTTTCCAAATGGAATATATATTGGGCGGCATTCAAGCATCCCTGAGCTCTACAGATAAGTAACTCAGGGTTTTTAAAGAAACAAATGATTGCCACCATCGTCTCTAAAATAAAAAATAACTAATGAGACTTGGAAAAAAAATACGGCCTACCCCGACATGAAACTTGCCCATTGCCAGAGAACCACAAGAAAATGGAGCAGGAAGGCGTACTTGTATTCTATTGTACATCTGATCGTTACTTTACATCCTGCATAGATTCTAGCATAATTTAGCTTGCACTTTAACAAAAGATCAGTGGAGGGTCGAATGTCCATTGATAGAAATTGGTGGGCACAATACACGAATATCGTCATCAAAAGACCAGTGGAGGGACGAGGGTTACTAGGTAGACACTGGAGAGCACAATACAGGAGCGTTCACCAAATGATATACTGTGGCGAGATAGCCTGAAAACAATGGTGTAGGCCGGAATGAGAGACCGGGTCTGGCAGAGTCCTCTTGTCCAGTCAGCACAGCATCATGTACTTTGCCGATGCGCGGACCCAGCAGCCATCTCGGTTGGGCAGTCGGTTTATGAGGAGAAAAGCTTTCTGAATTTGTTTTTTCATGCAAAGACTACCTCACTAAAAGTAACATAATGGGAAAGCTCTCAGATTACATTCCATTGGCAACCGTCCGCCAATGCTGCATATTTGTCGGGTCAGAGATAGCGAGGGGCAGGCCGGAGGAGAATACGGCGGACACTTCACCACGTTTGGGTGGGGCAGGTACTTAATTATCTGAAATGCTAGTGGTGAGTATAGCGCTTCCCACCATGTTCATAGCCCATGCATCACTGTTCAGGCTCCTAGGGCGATACCATTCGTCTGTCACGCAGATGCATGAGGCATGACGGTCGCTAACATGCGGCAGTCGAACAGTTTCCAGCAATCTTAAGGCGGGCTACACCTTTTTATAACGGTAGTTCCCTTTCCAATGAACTCGACATAATGCGGTTCTCTGATGCCTTGTCTGTTTGAAACTCGGCGTACATTCACGAACACGCCTTCATGGTAGAGGTAACGCTTTCCCCGGGAAGCCGTCTCCGTAATCCAGAGCAGCCGTCGCCGTAATCCCTGGCAGCAGTCTCCGTAATCCCGAGCAGCATTCTTCGTAATCCAGAGCGGCCGTCTCCGTAATCCAGAGCAGCCGTCGCCGTAATCCAGAGCAGCCGTTGCCGTAATGCAGAGCAGCCGTCGTCGTAATCCAGAGCAGCAGTCGTCGTAAGCCCGGAGTGTATCACATTCCCACAGTGGCAGGGCCACGCCCACATCACCTCCGACACTCCCTGAGTGTGCGACATTCCCACAGTTGCAGGGCCACGCCCCCGTCACCTCCGACATTCCCGGAGTGTGACATTCCCATAGTGGCAGGGCCACACCCACATCACCTCCGACACTCCCTGAGTGTGCGACATTCCCACAGTTGCAGGGCCACGCCCCCGTCACCTCCGACATTCCCGGAGTGTGACATTCCCACAGTGGCAGGGCCACACCCACATCACCGTACCCCACTCAGCTGTTGCAGACATTCGGCTGCTGCACCTGTTCTTCTGCGCCTCGCTGCAGTTCACGCGGGGTCAGTGCACCATGCGCTACAGAGGTCTGCACCCCCTCCTATCGCGCCCCGCATAACCTCATGCCGGGTTAGCGCAACATGTGGAATTAAAAAGTTTGCACATTTTGCAAGATGTTTCACCAAATAGTCAAGAAGATAATTTAAGGTGTCGGGCTATGGGTACCAAAGGTACCAGGCTCGACTCAGGACATTTCCCAATCCCGCGGTCCACCGACGAAACAGTGTGGGCGGCGCCATTAGCCGTGAATGTGCATAAAGTGTGTCGTGAACCAACCAATAAACAATAAACAATCAAGAAGATAATTCAGACTCTGCAGGAGTTTCAGTTCAGAGAGCATCAGTCTCTGTTCAATTCGTCATCCGACACCGGTATAAGTACACATATTGGGGATATTACGAATAATACGTGCCCAATGTAAAGCCACACAAGAAAGGTTGCACCGGAAAATAATGGCATTCATGCAGCTTCGAAAGGCAGCTTAGTGACTGATCATGCTATGAGTGTGCGTGGACGGGCTCGCGCGCGCGTGTCTAAGCATGCGCCTCTGACCTGACCTCCACTGTTCGTGACCACATGTCTAACCGCAGCCCCTAGCCTGGCCCGAGCCGGCCCAAGGGCAGCCCGAGTCGCCAACTTCCAGCCCAAGCGCCGCTCGTGACGCCAACCACCAGCCCAAACGCCGCTCATGTCGCCAACCTCCAGCCCAAGCGCCGCCCGTGTCGCCAACCTCCAGCCCAAGCGCCGCTCATGTCGCCAACCTCCAGTCCAAGCGCCGCCCGTGTCGCCAACCTCCAGCCCAAGCGCCGCTCATGTCGCCAACCTCCAGCCCAAGCGCCGCCCGTGTCGCCAACCACCAGCCCAAACGCCGCCCGTGTCGCCAACCACCAGACCAAGCGTCGCCAATGTCGCCAACCTCCAGCCCAAGCGCCGCCAGTGTCACCAACCACCAGCCCAAGCGCCGCCCGTGTTGCCAACCACCAGACCAAGCGTCGCCAATGTCGCCAACCTCCAGCCCAAGTGCCGCCCGTGTCGCCAACCTCCAGCCCAAGCGCCGCCCGTGTCGCCAACCTCCAGCCCAAGCGCCGCCCGTGTCGCTAACCACCGCCGCTTCGCGCAGAACGTCAGTACAGGCGGGTGAATCCAGCTGGAGTCGCTTGTATTAACCTCTCAGGGAATCCAGGTGGCTCGCATCAGTTCTGGACTGAAAGAGAACCGTGTAGCGAAGTAGGAAAGCAGGCGAATGCTTAGATGGAATGGCTGAATGAACTTTATCCATCAAGCGCTCTGCAAGCATAGTATCCGGGTCGTCCATACTAAACGTCGCAATAATGTCCTTTGATAATTTGTCCCGGTTCCAAAATGTACACTGTGTGACGCTTGCTTCCGTCTTCTCTTTGTACTTGGAGTCTTGGGCCTGCACATTGTGAGCTCTGATACCTGACGACTTCCCGCGTAACTTGTCTGGGCAGAGGAGGACAATCGCTCCCGGTTCATTTGTTGGCAGCGTAATCGAAGTTCGATCTTGGAGGTGGGACGAACAGCGAGCAACGAACATGTTCGACGGATGCGTCAAAGAACCCGCCAGATGAAGGTACGGGCCATCGCGCTCGGTCAGTTATTCATGCATTCACATACGCAAACAGACGCACACCCATCTAGGCACACACGCATACAGGCACACACGCATACAGACATACGCGCATACAGGCACGCACGCACGTGCGTACGCCGGGAAAGTTCCTGCATATGCACCTGCTGACATCGTCACACAATACATGGACTATGACCATCAGCAAATCGACGTTTCTTTGTCAGGCCTGATGCACGCATACATGTATACGCGTTAGTAACTTGAGCTTCGTTGTTATTATGGCTTTAGGGCGCATCGACTACATTGGTCATGTAGCGCCCAAGTAACTTGAGCTTCAAGACGCATTGACTGCAGTAGCCATCTGACGTCCACGTAGCCATGTGCTTGCACACACATTCATTGTCCAACACTTGTTATCTACCTACCATAAACGAACCGGGTTTGCACCAAATCACGCCCTAAGCATGACCATGTTTACACCACCACGCAACGTTTCTCCAGCTAGGGATCATGAAGTAATAGCTAATGATTAAGACCAACAACCTCCAGTTTTTTCTCGTCCTTTTCCCCAAGTAAAGCATCTTGCATCGTGTCGAGTGTTCCTCAGACGACGGCAGGTATGCCCCTGTCATACCTCGCGAGAAAGGTATGACACGGGCATAGGCCTAGGAACATGGGAGGACAGGTGAGTGCGTGGAGGAAAACTGCACCGACCGCTGGTTTGGTCAAGAGGAAGTTAGTGCATTGGTAGGTCTGTGAGGGTACGCCTACCATTGATAGGCATGTGAGGCTACGCCTACGACTGGTAGGCCTGCGAGGCTACGCCTATCATTAGGAGGCCTGTGATGCTACGACTACAACTGGTAGGCCTGTGGGGCTACGCCTACGGCTGTGCTGAATGTCACCAAGTAAAGAAGCATGCATATACCCTGCCGAAGACTTGTCGAAGTTCGATGGTCATGACTGAAGCAAAATGAACCGCAAATCCGAGCAAGGCAATGTGTATAGTCCGTCAGTAATGTTACTAGCACCGAACTGTCCCCTGTAATAGTTCTTAGATTCCTCTACGACTCAATCGATTTTCTCTGGCTTATCTACTAATCCTACGCAAGTAAACGCATCGCATCATGCATAGGCAGAGAAATGAGGAAGACGGAACAATCAAGAAAACTCTGATCGCCCTAATAGCTTATAACATCGATCCCATCACAAAATGTTTCCCGCAGTCTCTGTCGCTGCAGTATCTGGGCGAAAAATATGTCATCTCCTGAGGTCAATACGAGTAGAACAACAAACAAGTGTTGACAGTGTAGTTTACAAGATACCATGTAGTGCAGGCGAAAAAGTGTGCTATGGGAAAAGTGGTCGAGGCCTATATGTGAAAATCAGAGAACATAAGGCAGACCTACGTCTTCAGCTAACAGGATGTTCGACGTCCTAGCAATTCATGCGGAGAGGGTAGGGCACATACCCGGCTGAACAGAGACAGTCACCATTCAAATCAACCTTACCAGAGCTGAGCGGAGAGTGGCGGAGGCGACCTACACTGCCACTGAGGCCACAACAGATACATTGATAGGGTTCTTTAAGACTTGTAGCATTACAGCTGAAATGATCAGAAAAATTGGAGTCCCTTTGCGGTGTACTGACTACGAATGAAGATGCTGCGGTCCCCGCATTTGTTTTTGTTGTCTTAACCCCTGTGTCGCGTAGCGTACCGTGGATCGAACCATGTATCTGACTTGCATTGTTTCGACGGATTTGTGATATGAGAAGGTTCTTGATTCGAAGGTATCAAAAGTGAACTTCATCCTGATTTTAATTAAAAAAATACTGAAACACGTCAGTCTCGGCCTAAGTCTTACATCCCTGATGAAGACCATATAGCCGAAACGTCGGGAAACGTCTTTGGATTTTTTTTCATCGTAGTACTAATTTGTCATGCAATCCATTTATAATTTAGGGTCCAGCATTCCATTATTTTCACCAATAGCTATAAAGCAAAAAATGCCAAAACAAAATAATGGTGCGTGGATGGATGGAAGCCCAAAAGCGAATCGAAAGACCAACAGTGTACCCACACGACATAGCTGTCCTTCCGGGACAATGGATACAGTATTTGTATTGGCAAAGAATGAGAATTGTCCGGGTTAATGTTTCTGACTTCTTCCATGGGAGGAGCCCCAGGAACGAGAAGAAATACTTCAGCGCGAATAATAACTTTCGCCTATCGCAACCACTAACCCATTCGTTCTCTACTCTGACTTCTTCGCTGGTCCGTGAAAGCCACGCCTCTGGCCCACATTCTTAGAACAATAAAAACCGTCCCGTCTGGGTGGGCAGGTTTCTCGCATTCGTTCCGACTGTAGCTAATAGGTACCCTACCATGTCCAATTTGGCACTATCCAGACTGTGTAACCGGGAGGCGCCCCGCCATGTCCAGTTTGGCACTAGACAGAATGCGTCACCGGAGATGCCCCGTGTCGTTTGGCTGAGAATGCGTACCGGGCCCCGGCATGTCCAGTTTGGCACTAGCAGATGCGTCACCGAGAGCGCCCCGCCATGTCCAGTTTGGCACTAGACAGAATGCGTCACCGAGAGATGCCCCGGCATGTCCAGTTTGGCACTATCCAGACTGAGTCACCGAGAGACGCCCCGCCATGTCCAGTTTGGCACTATCCAGACTGAGTCACCGAGAGACGCCCCGCCATGTTCAGTTTGGCACTATTCAGACTGTGTCACCGGAAGACGCCCCGCCATGTTCAGTTTGGCACCAGACAGACTGAGCCATCGATACATCTACATACAAAATGCTCGTAAGCAGACATACGCCAGAGTTTCGAGCTTGACCTCTGGCTCTTGAACCCTTCGCCAAACTAATTGTTAGTGATCTTGAATCTTTCGAATACCTGGACAATGTTGACTACCTCGAATCTTAGATCATTTGAATCAGGGAATTCCGAAGACTACAGAGTCAAGATTCAAATTATTAGACTTCTCATGCAACTGCATGCCGTGCTCTATAACTGTATCGGCCCGGAAAACACGCATGAAAAGCTGCTCCTTGAGGAACCTACAGGTGGGTTGAAACATTACGTGGAAGTAATTACCTATGTGTTTGCAAAAGTCTGCAGAAAATAAAATAAAGTATATTCACCGTTGAATGTTCTGAGAAGTGGCCGATAAGCATCTTGCCAAGGCCATGGTCATCAATAAGCAAACGACTTGGGGTTGACACTCGACACCGGGGTTAACCTGGCATCCTTAGACATTAACAGACAGCTGAGCTGCTTTAGAGAACACAATCTGTATGCACTTAAGACGACCCGCGAAGCATAAAGTTCTCCACCGACGTAGGTGCGCTTCGCGGATGCCTCGGGATCAGACGACACAAACCAGCCAAACCACCAAACAGTCGAGAGCAAAATCCATCCCAACGGCTGTCGTGGAATGTAGGCCGGAACTGCATGCTGCAATGTTGCAAAACCTCGGACGTCGACATACTCAGAGCAAGAGCAAATAAACTAAGACAAACATATCCGCTTCCCCGCAACCCACACGACGATTATCTTGAAATCAAGATTCATGAAGACAGATAGTTATCCGGCGACGTTAGGTCCGACGTGTCCTGCCTCGTGGTCCAACATTCGTAAGTCTCCCTAGTAGTGAAAGGTTCATGGATACGTTTCAATTTGTATATGTATATATATATATATATATATATACACATATATATATATGTGTGTGTGCGTGTGTGTGTGTGTTGTGTGTGTGTGTATGTGTGTGTGTGTGTGTGTTTTTGTTTTTTTTTTTTTTTTTTTGTGCATGTCTTAGATGCAAGTAATTAAAGACACATACACAAACACACGCATCACTGCCAATTAAAAAACCGCCAGCAGCAATGCTTGCCGCTTGTCGATTGACCTTGTTTGTGCCAACAGTCAAAACACTGGCGGCGCCATCCACGGTCCGACCGCCGGCACTGGTGGCACGACGCTCAGCACGGCTGGTGCAGAAGGTGGCGTAGGGTGTGACCTCGACGGTGCTATCCGACGCTGTGTGCGCAACATCATCTCTCGTTACGTGCGGAAACAACAGACCACCAGCACGACTGCGATACCAGGTTGTCGCGAGAACCTGCGCCTACCAGGTGCCTAGTGAGGATGCTAGCGAGGCAGAGGTCAGTCAACGGTGAAGGACCGTCGAGTTTGATATCAGGGAGCCGTTGGTGGCAAACAGCAGCTTCTGGGGATATATTTGTCCATACCATGGGTTCGGCTTCGCTACTGGGCACTGCTAATGCAGATAAATCGCATAACAGCGGATTCTGGCTCAGACAGCTCAGCTGGGTTGGTGGCCGGCTTCCAGTGGTTCCCTGTCCTTGCATGACTGGGCTTGGATCACTTCACGTGCCGACCCTACCTAACCTAACCTAACCTAACCTAACCTACGGTCTTCAGTGTCGGTCGGCAGCTGATCACTGACGAAAAGGTCACCGGTGTCGGACCACTGATGACAGTGTCGGACCACTGGTGACGGTGTCGGACCACTGGTGACGGTGTAGGACCACTGATGACGGTGTAGGATCACTGATGACAGTGTCGGACCACTGGTGACGGTGTAGGACCACTGGTGACAGTGTCGGACCACTGGTGACGGTGTCGGACAACTGGTGACAGTGTCGTCCCACTGGTGACGGTGTCGGCACACTGGTGACAGTGTCGGACCACTGGTGACAGTGTCGGCACACTGGTGACAGTGTCGGACCACTGGTTACGGTGTCGGACCATTAGTGACAGTGTCGGCCCACTGGTGACTGTGTCGGCACACTGGTGACAGTGTCGGACCACTGGTGACAGTGTCGGCACACTGGTGACAGTGTCGGACCACTGGTGACGGTGTCGGCCCACTGGTGACAGTGTCGGCACACTGGTGACAGTGTCGGACCACTGGTGACAGTGTCGGCCCACTGGTGACGGTGTCGGCACACTGGTGGCAGTGTCGGACCACTGGTGACGGTGTCGGCCCACTGGTGACGGTGTCTGACCACTGGTGACGGTGTCGGACCACTGGTGACGGTGTCGGACCACTGGTGACGGTGTCGGACCACTGGTGACGGTGTAGGACCACTGGTGACGGTGTCGGACCACTGGTGACAGTATCGGACAACTGGTGACTGTGTCGGACCACTGGTGACAGTGTCGGACCACTGGTGACAGTATCGGACCACTGGTGACGGTGTCGGACCACTGGTGACGGTGTCGGGCCACTGGTGACAGTGTCGGCCCACTGGTGACAGTGTCGGCCCACTGGTGACAGTGTCGGACCACTGGTGACGGTGTCGGACCACTGGTGACAGTGTCGGACCACTGGTGACAGTGTCGGCCCACTGGTGACGGTGTCGGACCACTGGTGACGGTGTGGGACCGCTGGTGACAGTGTCTGACCACTGGTGATAATGTCGGACCACTTGTAACAGTGTCCGGCACATTGTGGTAGTATCGGGTGGCAGTGTTGGGCGACAGTGTCGGGTGGTAGGGTCGGGCATCATCGGGCCAATGACAAAACCTTAAACTCCCGTTTGATGGTCCTGCACCAGCAGTATTTGGTCCTGTGGTGGGGTCAGAGTGCATCCAGCAATGTCTGGACCTCAGCACAGGATCCCTTTCCGTAAAGCCACAACAACAAACATTCCAATTTGCTTACTGATTCGGTGTATAAAATTGCTGTTTGGGCAGATTCGCCCAATAAACAGTTTTCAGTCTTTCCGGTTGCCAACTGATACAAATTGCAACTTGCATGGCTTGAGATCTTCCCTTTCCGCATTACACCAAGCTATAGATGTTGTGTCCGCCAGGATCATAATCACGCGTCAGCCATGGCCTGCAGGCGCTACAGATTGACAAGGGCAGGTTCTGCTAAATTGTGGCGGACTAAAGGTGGACGCTAAATTCGGATCCAGAAACGAGAAAAAAGCAGAAAAAGCCTGTGTTCCAAAAGCAGCGCATGTGTCGGACAGACGGGCCGCAGACCAACGAGGCGAGTATGTCCATCTGGTATCTGGTGATGGTCGGGAATATGAAGAGCGCATCCGTCGGGTGTCGGGTGATGGTCGGTAATATGAGGAGGGCGCCCGTCAGGTATGGGTGACGGTCAGGAATATGAGGGGCGCATCCATCGGGTGTCGGGTGATGGTTGGGAATATGAGGAGCGCATCCGTCAGGCGTCGGGTGATGGTCGGAAATGCGAGGAGCGCATCCGTCAGGGGTCGGGTGATGGTCAGAAATATGAGGAGTGCATCCGTTTGGTGTCGGGTGATGATCGGAAATATGAGGAGCGCATCCGTCAGCCCTCGGGTGATGGTCGGGAATATGAGGAGCGCATCCGTCAGGCGTCGGGGTCGGGTGACGGTTGGAAATATGAGGAATGCATCCGCTGGGTATCGGGTGATGGTCTGGAATATGAGGAGCGCATCCGTCGACTGTCTGTGGAGAGTCGGGAAGATGAGGAACATGGCCGTCAGGTGTCTGGTAATGGTCGGGAAGATGAGAAACGAATTATCAAATTGACAGACGGTGTTTCATTTCAAATAGCAAACAGTTGGCATGTAGTGGCTCAATCTTGTCACACGGGTCAAGAACGAGGGGTGTCAACGTAGGCTGGCTTTTGGATATGAACACAATACTGTTGTCGAGATCATAGTTGTCGAAATATACTAGATAACGGTGGTGACCTACCCTTCACTGCTTGGGTGATACAGTAGAACTAAAAATACCGCAAAATTGTCGGTGCTCCCATATCACACCGGCAGTCGACACGAGCCGGCCAGGTGGCTCAGCGCGTTACGCCGTGCTCTCTGTCGGTACACGTCCAAACTGCTCATTGTCTGTACAGTGTGGTAAACTTGTGCATCGTGATGCTTTGCACGCCATGTGCCCGTGCTATCTGGTGATAAGCTGCGTGGGTAACGATGAAGTCATGCTGCTGCATGCTGTACATCCCTCCCTCCCTTGCACATGTGTTGAAAGGAATTCCGAAAGTGACGGGACGTGCAATTATCACTACAGCGGACGGTATATTTGCATTCACAGCACGAACCGAACTGATACCAATGTTCAGAGCATCGGCACGCATAGACATTCACAAGACAAACGGAAATTATTTTAATGCTCAGGATATCGGCACGGATAGACATTCATAAGTCAAACCTAAATGATTCCAATGTTCCGACATCAGCACGCAGAGACATTTACAAGTCAACGGTTCCGCTGCACGTTGCGATTTTCCTATTTATTTTGAACATCCTATTGCAAATCAACCTAGCCGAAGGCATCGGGCTGAAATGGATAGAAGCAATCACGGTTTGAAATTTCATAATGTTAGATTTTTTACGAAATATAATCGTCCCGACTTCCAGGCTTCCTTTTCTCACCGTAGTTTTTAAGCTCTGCGGAAATCCACGACAAATCTGCCGGTCGTGGTATCACTTTTGCACCATCATGTATCCGATCGTGATGAAAATTGGCATCAAGTGTTATCCTGGGAGGTAGACACGCTGAGCGGAATATTGTACTTTCCAGGTCAACGATATGGAATTGATAGCCTTTGACGATTTTGGGTCATTGCATTACAAGGATTTTCTCTATTGCTGATTAGTCATCCAAGGTGCATACTAATATGTGAAGAAATCATATCATTGGACTCACAAAGGTCCAACTATGCTATTTGTATAATTATTCGTTTATCTGGCTCAATCTAGTGACACGCCTGGTCGACCTAAGTTCAGCTCAACTGTTTATACATTTTTGTCATGGAAAATGTACTGTTTTTGTGCATGTACTTAGGGTACTTGTACTGCCAATAGGTAATGCACTTAAGTATTTCTGACGTGAAGAGAAAATAATAGAAATTGATGGTGATTTTCCCTGGATTTGCATTTTGGAACCTGTTTCACACCTATCTTTAAGACTTCTGAAACCATTTCGGCCTTTTTCTTCAGATTACATGCAATAGTTATCGAATAATAAAATGCATAGCACAGTTGACCAGCTGCAGAAAGCCTGTCCTGACAATCGGTTTATGTTCTAGATCACGCGATGTGTCATCGCCGGTGGCCAGCTCTTGTTCCAGGGGCAAATTTGGAAATGTCCGAACACCATGTTCTCCCGTACAGATCAAGTCGGGATTCCTGGTACTGCAGACGGTGTTGTTATGGGGTTGTTGGACGATGTGGTCATTGGAATCGTCTATGGAATAGTCAATTGGGTTGGTTGGTTGGTAGGTCAGTGGGGCGCATCGACTACATCGGTCATGCAGCGCCCTAGTCAATGGGGTCGTTAGTTAGTTAGGTACTTGGGTTTTAGGGCGCCTCGACCAAAACACGTGCTCATTTAACGCCCATGGCATTCATTTTGCAAACCGGAGTCACATGGGTAGTTGCTAAGGTGAGTATATGGTCTGAAATCCTATCGCTCTTAAGTACCTGAACATGCTACCGGAATGAATGATTCGCGAGTCAGCTGCTAGCACGTCGCGATATGTTAGATGTCCGATCCAATTTCCGTAAAACAACCTTCGTTCCCTCGACAAGTGTTTGCACGAGAAAACCACAAGTCGCACCGTAAGGGCTTCCAGACAGCGGGGTGGGTGGGTGGGTCTCTTTTCCTGCAGGGAAGGTATTGGTGAGGATTAGCGTGTGTGTGGCCAGTTCGCAATCCACAAAGTTGGCTCGTCACTCTTGGATCTGAGGTAGTATGATTACAAGGCTCCAATGTGTGGTTCATTTGAATGCAGCTTATTGTTCGACTGTACGCTCCAACTCCTCTGTTACTGGGCATTCATATACGATGTGATTTTCAGATATGGTCCTTGGTGAAAAGTGGGAGAACGTGCGTGGGGGCTTCTGAGCTTCCAATTTCGTTGCGGAATCGACTGGCTGTTCTCAATAAATTATTGCATAGTTCGGAACCAAACACAAACAAATGCCTTTTCCGTTTCGTTACAGAGTAGTGAACCGTGTCAGAATGTCAATCAGTAAAGTGTCAGAAGGTTAAAGTGCGGTAAGTGGCAAAAGGCTGCTAAGGGAGTCAGATAGTTTGACATATGAAACATCTTGTGATACCTTGATGAAGGAAAGCGCATTAATTATTGCTATCAACTCACAGGTATACACTGAAGCATACACAGGCAGAGTAAAAGATGAAGCGGAAGAACCGCATAGAAAACCACATCACGTTTCCGTGTTGGTCTTGGGTCCATCAGTAAATATTGGTGTAAATCCTTGATATGTATGCAAGTGCTCCAGTGTTTTAAGACGGAAAGGTTCAGATGTTGCATTATCCTTGCGCATTGTTGTGAGCGATAGCTCAAAAACAGGCGAGACTAGACGGCTAGTTTTTGCATACGCATCACCCGATAGACTCTTACACCACTGTCCTCCAAGAGAGCACGGATTCGTACACATAACGGCAAAGGTGTCACACTTCTGTCACTGCGAAGGAGTGCTATAATATGGCCCGAGACACCGCGTCGTAGGTGGGGTCGGTGGGGGAACTGCCGCAATCTGCATGAGTATCGTAGGCCAACATTTCACTTCTTGACGCCAGAGGAGGCTCGTTGGACTCTGCGAGTAGGCTAACAATCGGCGTAATTATAAACGTCCCGGTGACGGTCCACAGAGCCGCACGCTGTACTGCGTCAAGAGTACGCTTATTATCTTTGCAGGCGCCATCATACAGATAGCATGCGTAATCAAACTTGGATCGAATGAACGACTGGTATAACATCATTACTTAATGCCTTTCGGTCAGAACCATAGGAGGTCCGTGGCATGCAATTCAGCATCAATGGGGTTGTGATAGATCCGACCTTTAGTCACTTTGTCACAGGTTACTTTGTCGTGCTCCTACATTAGTCAATACAACTACCAGAAATGGAATCTATGAGCCATTGCGATTCCAATAATTTGCTTACTTTCCAGGGCAGTACATGGCTTAGGTGAGCAATCTGCAATCAAGTTCAAAGGTACCCCTTTACTGGGTGTTGAGAGCACCGGCCGATTTGTGGTGGGAATTCGAGAAAGCAGATTTCTTCCTTTTGATGGAAGCACAGTACGATCTGTTTGGTGTTATTATGTTGCGGCTACTCTGAATGACGGCACTTTGAATACTTTGGAACGCTACTAGTCTAGTACTGGTGGAACGCCTGTCCCAGGCCATTGACCTTTTCCGGCCTTGATTAGAAATTTGCACGATATATACAAATCAGATGCATCAGAAGGAATTGAAGGTTTGTTATCTCTGCATCTACTCGGTCGGCAACTAGCCCGGAAAAAAATCCGAGTGTGGGAGGCATGAGCCATCCAGCCCGGCGAGGGTTAAACTTTGACATGCTGACTACTCCAAACGTAAAGTATGTTGCAGAACTGAGGTCTACAGGTGATCAGCATTGCCATATGTTCTGCGCTTACTGTTTCCTATTCTTCGACCTCTACTTTTATATGCGTCATCCTGTTCACCGATATTTTCTATCTCCGCTTTAGCTGTCAAGCTTCCTCACTTCCCGCCAGCTTAATATAAATGCGAGACCCTGGTATCAGCTCCAGTGGGGCAATGCTCTTCAACGCTCGAACTCCCACCAACATGTGTCGCAAACCGCTCCGGGTGCCGTATGACAAGAAACATGTTAAAGACATGAGCCCCCATCAATGCCCCGTAGTTTCGGTACATTATTATGCCCTGCTCTGTCCCTCTCCTCTTCGGGGGACAGGCGTCGCGTCTCGACTCGACCGAGACCCGACTCGACGTGTAGTTAGCGTCTCCCCAGTCCCGGCTCGGTGTATCACTAGCGTCGCCCCAGCTCCGACTCGGTGTATCACTAGCGTCGCCCCAGCTCCGACTCGGTGTATCACTAGCATCGCCCCAGTCCCGGCTCGGTGTATCACTAGCATCGCCCCAGCTCCGACTCGGTGTATCACTAGCGTCGCCCCAGCTCCGACTCGGTGTATCACTAGCATCGCCCCAGTCCCAGCTCGGTGTATCACTAGCATCGCCCCAGCTCCGACTCGGTGTATCACTAGCGTCGCCCCAGTCACGACTTGGTGTATCACTAGCATCGCCCCAGTCCCGGCTCGGTGTATCACTAGCGCCGCCCCAGTCCCGGCTCGGTGTATCACTAGCATCGCCCCAGCTCCGACTCGGTGTATCACTAGCGTCGTCCCAGCTCCGACTCGGTGTATCACTAGCATCGCCCCAGTCCCAGCTCGGTGTATCACTAGCATCGCCCCAGCTCCGATTCGGTGTATCACTAGCGCCGCCCCAGTCCCGGCTCGGTGTATCACTAGCATCGCCCCAGCTCCGACTCGGTGTATCACCAGCATCGCCCCAGCTCCGACTCGGTGTATCACCAGCATCGCCCCAGCTCGGACTCAGTGTATCACTAGCGTCGCCCCAGCTCCGACTCGGTGTATCACCAGCATCGCCCCAGCTCCGACTCGGTGTGTCACTAGCATCGCCCCAGTCCCGGCTCGGTGTATCACTAGCGCCGCCCCAGTCTCGACTCGGTGTATCACTAGCGCCGCCCCAGCTCCGACTCGGTGTATCACTAGCGCCGCCCCAGTCCCGACTCGCAGCGGTTCCCCAGTCCTGACTCGGTGTGTTGCCAGCGAGCTACCGCTTGGGCACGAGTAGCCCCGATTGTGTCGTGCTCTCACGGTGTAAAATGAAATCGGCCCAGATAACCAGTCAACGGAGTGGCCAACCGCCTCGTGGGGATGACAAGACGCAATGCGGGCGTATTGCAGGCACGATGGGGTTATCACCTATTGGCAACGACATCGGCAGAGGAAACACTGGCCGGCCTTTTGTAGCGTTTTACGGAGGCCGGCTGGCAGCGGCATATACAGGTGCTTGGCGACCGTTGGTCCTGTTTTCTACTTGCTGGCACGGCCTGCAACTGTTGCGATACTTTTACTTTTGCTCAATGTTACAATATTGACAATTGGGAAAAACATGTGATTAGAGTTGATCGGGGTTCAGTAGCTTGCTTGCTCACATATTATATCGAATGCACTAAATATCGTTTATTTATCGTATGCAATTGCTTTAAGTTGACATTGCTGTTATTCGCATGCAAATATGATGGGAAGTCTGCATCAATGTGGAAGAAATGGTGACTCGAAGTTATTATCTTTTATGTGGACTTTTCAACCAGCCTTGACCATCTTGAGAAACTAACACAGTACGGCTATTCAAATGCTAGGTTCCGCGGGGCCAAGTTTTCAACACAGGGGCAACATGTCAGACTTATGTCAGCTGACATGGTTTGTGTAGTTCCTATTTACTCATGACATTGTACATGCTATTCGACGCATGGCTTCTCTCTTGAATTCATCTTTGTTATTAATTTTACTTGTTACTATATACTATGTACTATATATATACTTCTACTTCAACGGCAAGCTTCTGTACTATTCTGATACTTGTACGGCAATACTACTGGGATATTAAGGTACGGCGAGTTCAGCTGTCTTTTATTTGCCTCCCATAGAGTCATCGCCTTAACGTGCACAAGCAATCTCCCGGGTGTAGTGCCATCTCTGCTCGGTGTATATGGTGGTGGCTACCACTGCCCATACTTTCCTTACCACTGCCCATACGTCACGTGTCCTCAGACGGCCGTCACGTGACCACTGACGGCCGTCACGTAACCACATACGGACGTCACGTGACCACATACGGACGTCACGTAACCACAGACGGCCGTCATGTGACCACTGACGGCCGTCACGTGACTACATACGGACGTCACGTGACCACAGACGGCCGTCACGTGACCACATACGGCCGTCACGTGACCACATACGGACGTCACGTGACCACAGACGACCACGTGGTTGGTGTGTGGGTCCGGCAACTGGCGAGGTTGCCACACACCGGTCACTGCCACACACGTCCGGACCGTACCCGGCCGGTCACTGACACACACGTCTGGATCGTACCCGGTCGGTCACTGCCACACACGTCCGGACCGTACCCGGCCGGTCACTGACACACACGTCTGGATCGTACCCGGCCGGTCACTGCCACACACGTCCGGACTGTGCCCGGCCGGTCACTGCCACACAGGCCACACACCACGCGCCGGCCCGGAGGCCGCCGGTCACGGCTCCGGCGCCGTCCGACCTCGCCTACAACCGGCGGGGTGGGGGGTGGGGGGTTACCATGGAGGTCTTGTACAACAGGCGAATGTAGGCTTACCATGGAGGTCTTGTACAACCGACGAGGGTGGGCTTACAATGGAGGTATTGTACAACAGGCGAATGTAGGCTTACCATGGAGGTCTTGTACGACCGACGAGGGTGGGCTTACCATGGAGGTCTTGTACGACCGACGAGGGTGGGCTTACCATGGAGGTCTTGTACGACCGACGAGGGTGGGCTTGTCATGGAGGTCTTGTACAACCGACGAGGGTGGGCTTAACATGGAGGTCTTGTATGCACGACCGGCGGGATGGGGTTACCATGGAGGCCTTGCACGACCGACGAGGGTGGGCTTGCCACGGAGGTCTTGAATGTACGACTGGTGAGGGGGCTTACTATGTAGGCCTTGCACGACCGACGAGGGTGGGCTTGCCACGGAGGTCATGTGCTACCGGGCGCGTCCATTACCACAGATAGCACCGGCAATGGTATGTAGTGTTACTTCGGACAGCGAACGCAAATGAGCGAAATTCTTTCGATCGAATAGAAAATCACCAGCATGGAAGCTTGAGGCCTTTATCGCAAGTAAAGCCGCTGCTCCCAAAACGACTTGCGGCGCGCATGGTTGAATGGTCAGATGACCTTGGAAGAAACGCTGGCGTACTGACCAATTGCAGTAATTATACTAATAACAAGAATGACGATTATGATGATGAAAATAGTAATAATAATAATAATAATAATAATAATAATAATAATAATAATAATAATAATAATAATAATAATAATAATAATAATAAAATGATAATAAAATAATAATAAGATATTCCTAATAACAACATGATATCATAATAATGGCCATAATCATAATAACCTTAGACTTCAAGCACAGACCTAACTCTCATAGGCTGCCTCCGGTGCAGCTTTGGTCCACTACGGCGCCCACCTAATCCACAGTGGCACTCGCCTATACTGCGGCGGGTGTCTGCGCTGCGTGTTGACGCGTCCACGAGCCCACCCGTTGGTCCATACCGGGACAACGCAGACAACACTGATGACGTCAACGCAGCACCAGCACTGACCGTTGCGCCACATCTCCGGCATGCGGGCGAGTCCACTATGGCGTCGCATCTGCACCGTGCAGGCGAGTCCACTGTGGTGCCACATCTGCGCCGTGCGGGCGAGTCCACTGTGGTGCCACATCTGCGCCGTGCGGGCGAGTCCACTGTGGTGCCACATCTGCGCCGTGCGGGCGAGTCCACTGTGGTGCCACATCTGCGCCGTGCGGGCGAGTCCACTGTGGTGCCACATCTGCGCCGTGCGGGCGAGTCCACTGTGGTGCCACATCTGCGCCGTGCGGGCGAGTCCATTGACCGTAGCGCCACATCTGCGCCGTGCGGGCGAGTCCACTGACTGTAGCGCCACATCTGCGCCGTGCGGGCGAGTCCACTGACTGTAGCGCCACATCTGCGCCGTGCGGGCGAGTCCACTGTGGCGCCCTCCTGCACGACGGGCGGGCGGGCAAGTCCACTGCGGCGCCCGCCTGGACGGCGGCGGGCGGGCGCATTCCGCTACGTGTCGGCGCGCTAACGAACCCGTTCACCCAGATCGTGGCGAGCCGGGCGATCGGCGCCAGGTCGGTGAGGAGTTGACGCCGCCGACTCAAGGTCGACGGCGCCAAGGTGCCGGGCGAGCCGGCAGCGGGCCGGCGCGGCCGACCGAGCCGGGCAGAGGCGGCTGCCGCGCCGTCGCCATGTACGGCAGGAGGCGATGCAGGGACGACTGTGGCAGCGCCGTGCAGTGTGGCGCCACAGTCAGCGCTGGAGCTGCGTGACACGGCTCACGACAGATCTGCTCAGATACCGCTGCCTCGCGACTTTACCTCCACCATACTGCACTGCACCAGGCACATTACTGCTACAGACTGTACTGCTCTAGCGACACTGGCATGTGACCTTACTGATGCACATCTCTTCTACTGACTACTCCTACATATATCACTGACATGTGACCTTACTGATGCATATATCTTCTACTGACTACTGCTGCGGATATCACTGGCATGTGACCTTACTGCTACACATATCTTCTACTGACTACTGCTATAGATACAACTGACATGTGAAAAAATTTATGCATTCATTCTACTGACTTTACTGCTACAGATATCACTCTGCCATGCGATTCTACTGCTACACATTTCTTCTACTGACTACTGCTACAGATATAACTACCATGTGACCTTACTGCTCTTCTACCACATCTCTTCTACTGGCTGTTGCCACAGGTATCACTGAGACGTGGCTTTACTGCTGCACATTTCTTCTACTGACTTCACTGCTACAGATATTACCCCTGACGTAGCCACTACTTCGGTGCGACATCACAACAACATTATTTGCAGCTCCAGCCACCTTTGCTACCTTACAATGCTTTCACGTGATATTACTGTTGGACGGAATTGCTACTCCTGACGCTATTTCAACGAGACGTTAGCCCAATTACGTACTACCCACGATACGACTGGTATGCTGTGTCTCTGCTGCGTGACATTACCACCACAAATAAAATACAATGTCGTTGGTAGAGGCTTCGCCTTGGACTTGTGGAGGAGGAAGGGCCCACAATGCATTTGAGTTCAGAATACCTAGAGCACGCCTTGGACCTCACGCTAAATTTGCTCGGAGAAGGGAGAGGTTCGAGCATCACACCCCTCCCCTCCCACCGCGAGTCTCCAACCATGTACAATACGAACAATAATTGCTTGCAAACAGCGTTAAGATCAATCCATAGGTGCGAGGTCCGCCATACTAATGAATCCGCATCCTCATCTTCATCTAACTTACGATACTCTGCACTGAAATGCGCGTAGAAAAAAGGAGTGAAACGTCCTCCAAGTTCGCTTGCGACGTACGCCAATTATTTTCTGCCATCTTCCACAATTAAAAACGAGGTACATAAGAACTAAGCCACTCAATGGTGACTGCATATTAACATCGCATGTGAGGCGATGTGCTCTGGTGAGTACAGACGTAGGTTTCTGAAAATGATTTGGAGGGAACAATACATGAAGGCAATTTGCTCGGAGAAGGGAGAGGTTCGAGCATCACACCCCTCCCCTCCCACCGCGAGTCTCCAACCATGTACAATACGAAAAATAATTGTTTACAAACAGTGTTAAGATCAATCCATAGGTGCGAGGTCCGCCATACTAATTAATCCGCATCCTCATCTTCATCTAACTTACGATACTCTGCACTGAAATGCGCGTGGAAAAAAGGAGTGAAACGTTCTCCAAGTTCGCTTGCGACGTACGCCAATTATTTTCTGCCATCTTCCACACTTAAAAACGAGGTACATAAGAACTAAACCACTCAATGGTG
The DNA here is from genome assembly GCA_034440575.1 of Imbricaverruca yamaguchii. Taxonomy (NCBI): domain Eukaryota; kingdom Metazoa; phylum Arthropoda; class Thecostraca; family Neoverrucidae; genus Imbricaverruca; species Imbricaverruca yamaguchii. Next base: position 298,773 of record JAOTOL010001663.1, read on the forward strand.
ACTGCATATTAACATCGCATGTGAGGCGATGTGCACTGGTGAGTGCAGGCGTAGGTTTCTGAAAATTATTGAGAGGGAACAATACATGAAGTCAATGTGCATGAAGTCAATACCAGATGGATTGTAGACATGCCACATAGGACCCCATATTGCAAGTTGGAATTACTGGGGGAAGCAAAGCCAACATTGGGTGAGGGGAGACACGTGCCCTCCCAAAACACGCCCGCTGGCTAATTGTCAATGCAGAACCTGGAAAAACAGTAAACAATTGTTTAGGAAATGGAGTAGAGTGTGCCGCTCCACATGTAAGGCCAGTGGAACGGATTTCCCTAACTAGTTAGCGACACTCGGCCTAACTCCACTTATAAGACTAGTGGAGTGGCTTTCCACGCTTGTAAGACGACGCTCTGTCTAGACCCACCCCTGGTTTATCCATGATGGTACCTGATTGATGAAATCCCATCGCACAACAGGAAACTGATGAAAGCCAAGTATGCTTTCATGCAATGTTCTCGGGACATTTTCAGAAATGTGCCACCGCTGTTCAGACTAGGCACAACACGAAAATCGCGAGGAAAAGTCACCGAACGATTCGGATATGGCGAGCGAAATATCCTCAGGAGTGGGTTCGAATATGGCGAGATAAATATCATCAAGAAAGGAACGGTTCGGATATGGCGAGCGAAATATCTTCCGAGCTGACTTCGCCCCTGTACCGATTGAAACGTAACGAATCAAACCGGAAGCCTATTGATATGCCTATTTTTCACGCCGATGGATACGCCATTCTTGATAGGATGTTGAGGCGAACTTCCTAAACATTTTAATCTCGGATATACCTAAGTACATTTGCTGCAGGGAAATAGAAAAGATTAGGCACTGCTGACGAAGTCTAGGCAAGAGCCAGTAGTGGGGCTCCGTTTCAATCATCGGAACATCAGGCGATTCATCTCTGATCCCATTTAGCTATCCCTAATGCATCCTTGTTGTCGAAAAACTCTCCCTCCATCCCACAGGGGGAGATCATCTAAAGCTTGCAGCATACACAAGTAGTGCATGCATATATGAGACTGCCGCTTCCGACAAACATTGCGTTCGTGTTTCTGAACGGCATGATGTGCTCAACAAGTGATTCCAGGAGCAGCCAGCTCTAGGGCACACAAAAATATTCAGAACTATGGATGGCTTATGATCACAACTCTTTTTTTCAGGTCTTGGGCTCAGTCCGTAGCAAGAAGGTGCGGCAATTAATCTCCTTGTCTAGTGGACAGCGAACATCACGTCTGCCGTCTTTGCCATTCCTGTGGCTATGTGCAAGAGTGCTTAGGAGACTGCTTACAAAGTGCATAGTTCATGGGAACCAGCAGATACGTGTCTGCTCAGTGGTAAAGATAAATCACATGCTTCATTGCAATGGCCGACTCGTCGCTGGTTCAGTCTGCCGGCTTCTCGCTCACGACGTCCGGCGCAACTGCGCAGTGACCATGTCAAACGGAAGAACAGTGCTGGTTTAAGATACACACGCTGCTGAAAGCCAGTGCCAAGCACATCAAGATGTTCAAGTGTTATTTTTCGCTTGATCTTTAGGAACTTAGGTAGCGATTCAATTTTATGTTGTTAGCCATCTGGTGAAGACGAGGAAAGCCACACCACATTGTCCAAGAAGGAAGCTGGTTCATTCCAAAAACAAAAGTACCCTTCTCGTTCTCCTTACTGCTATATCGACGATGTAATACCCCAGGCAGATGCTCACTCAGTTTTCAAAATTATGAATGAGTTCACTGGCTCAAAACTCTTTTGCGGTCAACTTAACTGTCGCTCAACTGTGTCGCAAAGGAGCACCAGGGCCACGGCTAACGGTGAGCTCCAGGTACGACGCTGCCGCTCAAAATTCGCGCGCCGCTCCTTCATACCGAGAGCTTGCCGAATGTAGAACAACCTGCCTCCAGATGTGAGGAACTCAGGTGGCTACAATGTTTTCGGGCGGAAGCTTTCGGATAAGCTTCGCATGTCAGGGCTCTAATTTCCGTGTATACTCTAATTTATAGTGTTTCTATGTAATACGTGTATGCCCGTGACGATGGTTTGTACTGCACATTGGTACACCTGTAACGGAGACTGAAAACCCCTGCTCGGGAGGATCCGAAACACATTACATTACATTACATACTCTGAAAATTTCAGGGGAATTTATTATTGGGGATGGAGGCAGGTCGGAGCTGACAATGCTGGTGATAACGCCAATATTTTGTACGACGCTGCATCGAGCAATTTGAAACATATGGACCATGGACCATGGCAATATTGCTGATAATCGCTACTGAACTTTGACTGAAGCTACACGCGTTATTGGTGATGAGAATAAGACCAAGTATACGCAGCCGGGCGCCCCCCCCCCCAAAAAAAAAATCCTCGATACCACCCCATTAGCAGGTGTTGAGATGGATGGACGTTGAATCCACAGACTCCTTGGATGAGGGCGGGGTCGACCCAGGAGCCGACATCATTGTCAGTGCCACGCCCACTGAGTGACCACGCACCACATGCGGGGGTGAGGTCAAGTAGAGAAGGCACGCGCTGGACAAGCTGGCGAGTAGCTGGTGGCAGGTAGTTGCAAAGTTCATAAGCTTTTAAGTGCGGTTGACTTAGATATGTGAACAGGTGCATATACTGATGTATAGTGACGAATGGTTGATACGACTGGATTAATAGTGGTTTCCATTGATTGTTTTGTAAGTCGGTGGAGATTCCTTGCAGTATCCCACACAGACTTGTACTGTAGGATTTCCTGCAGTATCCTGGTAAATGAGTTCCATACTTGCTCTAGACCTGCCCAGGGCTCAAGAAATCTGTCCAGAATACTGCAGACACTGGGCAGATTTGTACCGTAAAATTCCCTTCAAAATCCTGGGACCCAACGTTCGAACTGGACGATTACCTGCAGGATTCTTGGAGATTGTGATGCAACAGATGTTACCGTAGGGTTCCTGCAGATTATGTGCAGGTGTCTTACATGGTTGTGCCTTCCATTACACGCTGTGATTGTGTTTCATGTTCTGCGTATGATCCTGCACGGCAGTGTTCTGCGAGAACGATCAGCCTAATCCCACAGCACATGTTCACTTTGATACACTGGGTTCATGAGCAATACTTTCCGAACCGAAACCACCCAGACCCTGGACACAATGTGTCTGTGTTGAAACATGCTTCTTTTCAAGTAGCAAGGTCATCAAACTGATAGAGAATACACATCACATGATATATTTTCGCCCCCTCCATATATCACCAACTCTGGGAAGCACTACATTAACAACATGGTTAAAATCGATTTGCAGCGGCGGAAACGGCCCCTTGCAAGTCACAGCGCTGTCCTCAAAGCTTCTGGTTTAATTGATCGCAGTTTCGAAATGCATATGTTCCATAGTTACATAGCAATAGCGCAGCCAGCATCTGCCCAAGGGGGGGATACATATTTTCCAAGGGCTCCCAGCTGGATGAAGACCCTTGGATGGATTTAAGGACTGCACAACACCCGCAAAACATCAGACATGGAGAATTTTCGGAATTGCGGGAGTTAACGCAGAGGGAACGCAGATTGAGGTATATCAGAAATTGGTAGGAAGATGGCTACTTGCGGCTCATTCCTCAGGTGGGGCCTTCAACAACACGTGGACGTCCAACCAGAGAAGGGGCACCCAACCACCGATCTACGAGGTAGTCGGCGACTCGACTTATAGTCGACAGAAGTGGCTCCCTTTTAGAGGTCCCTCTTAGTGATCGCTCTGGATGGCTCTCTTCTTTAATTAGGGTTCATGTAACACCGGGAGCCCTACCGTCTCATGGGGTACCGATACCAGAAGTGGCTCCGACCACCAACTTCCGAAAGTGAATATTTCTGGAGGTGTCCTCGCCGCGGTAGAGCCTATGCCGATCACACCTCCACCCCCGCTGTTTGAGGGAAAATCCTTCCCGCCCAAAAGAGTTCCGACTGCGGGAGAGAGGCCCCAAGGTCTACTATTCGGATGAGCCTCTGGCCGCCTGAGCAGGTTGGCCACAGATGCTAAAAAAAACACCACAGTGTTGCGTCAAGGGATGCTAGAAACCACCGTATGGTTGCACCACGGGGCCCCTTGGGCCGCCTCTGGCATCAATGGAGAGGGAAGTGCTCCTCCTTTGGTACCGACGTCTCGCGGAGAGCCGCCGACACCGAAGTCCAGCGTACCTGAATGTGGTCCCAGAGTGGTTTTGTCTGTGAGACACGTTCTCTCGTCTCGCGGGACGTGTCAGCCGCACAACGCAACACAACGCCCGGCGCCGGCACCGCCGCCACACTGCCGGATGGCGGCAGCCGCCACCTGTGGCCGTCGACGGGCGGTAGGCTGGCCCGCAGTACTCGCTACGCCATCACCCTTTAATCGGGCCGGAAGCCGGCGACACCGGCCACGGCGCGAGACGACGGCATCTCGACTAGCGAGTAAAAGGCAATCAAGCTGAGGCTCGAGTTAGCCGCCCACAAAAGGCGGCTGCCTTTTGATAGACGGAACGGAGAGATTCTGAATGCGCCGAAGTAGAGAGCAGAAGCGAAGTTGGACGACGATCTTGGGGAGACGCAGTGGACCCGCTGGCAGTACCGTCAGCTAAGATAGTCCTTGAGAACTGGTGATGGGTGCAAGGAATTTTAGGGCTAGCTTCAGAACTAAGATATCCTTGAGAGTCATAAATATTGCTGGAGACTGGGAAGATCACCCATCGCCACCACAGCGGCGGTGGCTGCCCCTGTGGTCACAGCCCCCCCCCCCCAAACGACCACAGCCGCTCAGTGACGACCGCCCAAGCGGCCACCGCTCTGTCCCAGAGACCTGACCACAACTGATCCAGCGGCTACAGTCCCTCCAGCGATGGCAAAGCAGACAGTCCAGCAACAGCTGATGTGACGACCGTTCCAGCGGTGCCAGTCGCTTTAGTTACGGAGTGACGCCGGCGAAGCAAAAAGATATAAAAATAGGATGATGTGTATTGGGCGTATCTGGTTAGGCATGCTGCTAATCTTTCCCCTGTCCCCGGCTCTTGCATTTGTTTTCTTCACTGGTAATCGCGCCTCATTTTCATAAAAAATGACGGTGTTGAAAAGACACAACAATGTGGGCCACGCACAGCAAGCAGCACAACGAAGGCACCCTACATGGAGACTCCAACAAGATGAGAAGAACCTACCTAATAAGCTATGTCTGAGTGTAGCGGATATCAGATATAAGCAATTGTGTCAATGGAGATGAGCACTCTTAGTGGTACTCAAACGAATTCATGCACTTCTTAGATATATGTTAATGTCCCTTTCGAAATTAACGTAGGGTGGCCCGTTGCAGCATTAGTTTTATTTATCATTAAGGTGAGAATGTATATTTCTTGCCATGCATGACCTGCTGGCGTCATAACTTCTTCAAGGGCAAGCAAAAAGTGATGAGTTTTTTTCGGTCAGAATGGGTACAATGCGCGACATAGAAACTTTTTTTTCGATACAGAAAGTGCAAGACATCACACATGCATTACAAGAACGCTTCTGTAAAATATGTGCAATCAAACGATTAACATTTATGACCTACATAAGGTTAGGCAATCAGCCCGATCAATGGCTATTCAGCAATGTAACTTATAAGGGAATGAGAGTGGAGACAGAAGAGCAAGGGAAGGAGAGTGAGAAAGGAAGATAAAAGGAGAGAAAGTGAATGAATGAGAGATATGGTTAGACAGCTAAATAGGTAGAAATGAGAGAGAGAGAGAGAGAGAGAGAGAGAGATGAGAGAGAGGGAGGGAGAGAAAGAGGGAGAGAGAGAAAGAGAGAGAGAGAGAGGGAGAGAGAGACCTTCATGATGGGCATGAAGGTCGAAGTGAAGCCGTGTATATGTGTCGATTGGAAATAAAAGTATGGCCTATGCGTTAACGTGATAGTAGATTTTCCTCGAAACGGTTATTTACATGATTTGGTCCAGGTGACGATGGTTTGATGACGCGTAACTGTGCATAGTTTGCGTTTTGTATCCATTTTGGAGTCCAAAAATTTCAAATGCTGTTGTATTGATGATCTAATGCTTTCGAAATCTGGTGGAATTTCTGTGATGTTTTGAAGGTGTAGTTATGCTTTTGGTATTTTTTGGCTTCTTTGTTTCCTGGGATGCCGCAGTGATTGGGCACACACCGGAAAGGCCCTTCAGCCCATGTGAGTGGTGGAGCGATAAAAAAAAAGTTGTCGTTCGGCCATCTGCCAGGGTGCTGTGGTTGGTGGAGAAAGAGAAATAATCAGTGGAATAGTGAAATTAAATTTTGCAGAGAATGTTTTCATCCGAGAAGCTATAGTAAGGTCAGTTCTTTTTCGCTGGACCGAGATAATCACAATGTAGGTTTGGAAGAGCGTCCAAAGATATGTGTGTGCAGTGGTTTTCGTGCAATTGAATTTTTGTGGCATACGGAAGTGTCTGTTGCCCTCGTCTGAGAGCTAATGGAGGGATTCCTGCTTCCCTCCATTTCTGCGGTACGGAGAAATATATTTTGAATGGTGTCTAAAAGTGTGTACCGTAGTATGTGCTGGCACCGGCAGGGGCAGTCCGCCCACTAAGCCACTTAAGGCAGTGCCTCACCTCAGTAGAGCTGAAACATCTTTCTTATGTTATTTTCGTACATAGCGATGCTCTTATCCATTGGAAAATCACAAAACGAAAGGTTCTTTTGTGATTCGTAATTATCGTGAAAATTTCAGCACAGATTTTCATATTCAATTTGAAAAAGAGAGAGAAATTGTTCAATTTGGGACACTTTGGATCACTAATCTGAAATGCGTATGCGTGAGGATTTCCTTAGCCACATATCGCCATATTTGGCGCTTTCGTTTCACACGAAGCGCATGGTACGCAGCTATCGCAAGATGAACTAAAACGTTTCTGTTGAGTGCAGATTGTGTGCAGGATGACTTTCGGGCAACATTGGAACATGCTTCACACGTGTTTCCATTAGTTCTTGAAATTAAGGAATTGTACGACATTGTGGGGTAGGAACAAGTTTCCTACCTGTATATACGGGTAGAAGAGGTGAGAAATTCCGCTCAACTAAGAGCGTTCAGGAACGGTGGGCTAAGATTGGGCTTTCATATTGTCCTCAGCTATCCCACAAACAGCGTGTTTTGGAGCAGAATTGGCCTATGGTACACAAGGTATTCAAAACTAGAAACATTTGATACCAAATTCAAGGAGTTAGAAACTTGTGAGAAAAAAATCTGATAATTAGTTTCCCTTGGCACCACCGAGCAACACAACACCAGCTCTGGATCTTCCAATGCATGCAATTTGTACTGGTATGCTGAACTGTTCTCAATTCAAAACCAGGCTTAGTTTGACCAAATGTTTGGTCTGATCTTTGGACTAATGATATTGTTCATGTTCCTCATAATTGGTGGTAATTGCCCATGCCTGGAGCCCCATGTTGGTATGGGGGTCTGGACCCCCTAGTTTGGCATCCTGCTTATGTTAGTTTCTTATTTTCCACATGTATTATGAAAATAAGCTTTGACAACATGAACATGGATCTCCTGACTTTGTGAGAGATCTCCAACTCTGCAAGCAGGGGTGAAAAAAAAATGCCGAAGCTGTCACCGACGAACCTGTGAGCTGTCTCAATTTTTTCCATATATGTTTCATAAAGCAAGTGCCTCGCACACCTGCTTCGCGGCGTTGAAAAAGAATGTTTGATCCTCGTTGCAGTTCATACATATTTCAGCCAGAAATTGGAGAGACACTTTTTAGGTTTGGAATCGTGAGCTGTGTCACCATTAAGTGCACGAAATATGTTTGGGGGCCACCGGTGGATGCCGCAGGAAGCTGTTTGGACCTTGGTTATCAGTTCGAACAATGCAGCTTTCGCCCATGGCTACGTCATAAGGCTTCCTGGTTGACACAGCAGAGAGCTGACCTAATAAGCGGACCATTCCGATACGACATGCCAAGGTACTTCAGCGTTCCCTTAAAATTATCCTTCAGATTGAGCTGGTTATCCAGCAAATGGGAAGACGACAGAAAGCGGTTGGCGGGGAGCGGGCTCGTGCGGCCGTCCCCAACGTTCTCAAAATGGTGTAAAACTGGAATTTTCCCGCACACTCAGGTGCACGCTGTTGGTAGGTAAGAAGAGTTTAAGGGCAAAGACCTGAGCTAGGGTAGGTCGTGGAGTCATACTGTTTGTGTTATTTGTGGCTAATCAGTTGGGGCCACATTGCATCGCTTGCCTCTCAACTTCGCAGGAAGGGAGGACACCGCCGAGAATCGACCGAACACAGCACCTCTTGTTTCTCAGACACCCAGTTTCCTACTGAGCTACAGACGCCCTGGGTCTCACTTTCCTTCTACTGAACAGGCGCGTGCTATTCCTTATACGCATATATTGCGCACTTAGCAGATGCCGTGCTTTTGTGGCGCGTGATGACAGTGCCAGCCAGCGACTGGCGCAGACTTGTCGAGTGCCGGGTAAAGTTGAACCCGGCTTTGCGCTGAACGGCCCGGACCACATCATCGGCCTGGCACGGGTCCGGCCCGTTCCAGCGCACTACCAGCTCCTTCGCCGCGTTGGCGTGGTCGAGCTGACGGTGCATGCCGAACACTTCCTGCACTGCACTCCCCATGCTTTCTACAACACTCTCAGTAGGGAAGATGAGCCACAGTCGGGTTACCAAGTCCACGTATGGTCCAAGGCTGGGCGTACTGTCGCGGCTCTTCCACAGTACCTTGAGTAGCTGCTGGTTGCACCCATTCGCGCAGCGCGGCTCGTGCAACACCTTGTAGCCTGCAGTCGCGGATTCGAGGGACAAGCGGCACGACGGCGGAATGACGCGGCGGGCCACCAGGCGACTGGCAGCACGCTGGATGGTGCCGGCACTGGCGTCACTGGTGGCCCTGATGCGCTCCACATCGGCCACCTCCCTGATGTCGAGCATGGCGTCCATCAGGCTCTGGTTGTCTGTGCCCATTCTTGAACCGGTCGCATTCAAGCCACCTCGCCTGTGCCTCAATTGCCTGGCCAAGCTACGACAGAAGGCTGTGGCGTCCTTCGTCTGTGAACGAATGGCGGAGCCTGAATTAGCTGTACACGATAAGTATAAAACAATACGGCCTGGATATTTTGAAAGGAAATTAATTCGAAGTGCTTTGGCAGGCAAATGCCACGGTCAATAGTGGAACAAAATAACTACTCAGCCATCTATCACAGTACTCTCACTTATGATATGCATGTGCAAATACATGGAACGCATCGTTCGTGAAAAGACCGGAAAAAACGTGTGTTGATGGAAAAGGTTAGCCTTGGCAGTCACAACCTGTTACAGCATTGTACAAAGTGATTTTACTTGGAAAAAACTAACATATATGGCTCGAAAGTGCATTCATCAATTAGCCAAGCCCATCATCTAGGCTAAGCTAGAGTAAATTGGTAGTAGCGAGCGATTTACTATTTGCAAATCAATGAGCTACTTTATGTTGAAAACAAGACAGGTAACCTACAATGACAAATAAATAAATGAACAGAACAGAACACACACAGAGCATACAGAGATTGAACATGAACAGAACATACATAGAGGCCATTGGTATTGCGGATGCGAGACGACTGAATACCCACGTGGGCGACGATGTGGGCTCAATACTGGCTTTTATATGTTGGATAAGCGCAATATGAATGCTAGAAATACTCCGGATAAACGTAAATAGGTATGTTTCAAGGAGAACTCTTAAGGGTAAAATAGTGCTGCTCACCACTGCTTTGTCGCACGGCGAGAAGCTCGACAGAGTTGGCCATCTGGTATCCATATCGGCCAACTCAATCATGTCTGCCACGGAGACGTCGCCGCGGGTGGGGACATCCAGAATGTCAGCCATTTCACGGATGGTGCAGATGGTGTGTCCGAAGCCGGCCACGTACTGCCAAGGTAGGTTCTGCACCTGCTGCTGTATTCGGCTTCCACTGGCCAGCACCTTGTACACGTCGATTAAGGCAGCTACCCGTGCTAGGAAGTCTCGATCTGTGAGTGCACAAAACACTGTTTATTTAAACTGCTTATATAGTTAAGAATAGATACGACTCCTATGACGAAAACATACGAGGATTCAAGGGATGGGGAAGATACCCCTTAGTTGACGAGCATTGTTATTATATCGTGATGAGCTCAATTATCCCACGTTTGGTTGTTTAAAGGGCTTTGAGGTCTCACATTTTAAGTCCACGATTCCGCAGGTGAACATGGCTCCAGCGAAAACAATACAGTGATGCGTGCCGCGCAGGGTTCACACCGCGAATTTCTATATCATGTATGGAAAAATGGGAAATATTACTATTATCAGGCAAACAATCAAACTTAACTAACCTTTCAGCGCCCTCAAGTCGGCTTCCAGTTCGTTGCGGACGCCGCCTCTCTGCTCCGTGGCGATGCGCCCCTGCAGCACGCGCGTCATCGCTGGGATGTTGGTTTGAAACGTGCTCAGGACATCCGCCGCGTGGGGGGGCGAAGCGCGTTTCGGACCACAGCTTTGGCCTGAGCACGCGGTGCCGAAGCTGTGTTCCAGCCTCCAACAGACTTTCTAGACCACTGCCATGGGAGAAGCGTTTGGTGGCACGGGTCACGATAGCGATGGTGGCATCCACCCAGCGGCACGTCGAGTCGCGGCGGGCGTCCCCGTCGGCCAAATTGACCAGGTGCGAACCGTCCCACACACACGGCACGCAAGCAGCAGACGGCGGCCGGTTTTCATTTTCACGGTTCATCATCCTGAACAGCTTGCCTGGCACACCATTGTGGTGCACCTGGCCATCTGCTGCAATTGCAGACAGCTGCTCGGTGCATGCGATGCCGATTCCGGCTAAGGTAGCTCGCAACTGCCGAGCATGCCCGTCGCCGTCGTGGTCCTTGACTACGGGCGCCCCAACCACGAAGCTTTGTAGCATTTCCCCTACGGGAGCATCGGGCACGATCGTCGTAATGGCAGTGATGTCGATCGTCCTGTGGTTGATTGTAAGTTTGTCAGCCATCAGTGCGACACACGGCTGGCTTCTGACGTGATCAGCGAGCTTTCGAATGATTTCCGCTGTGAACTGCTCTCGCACTTGCATCATGAACATTTTTGAGTGATTAATATCACCCACATTCACTCCATTAATATGTTGGAGGACGATGAGGTCTTCGAACACGGTATGTGACAACGACTTTTTCAAGACATAATATGCCGTCCTCAGCACTCGCATGGCGACACTTCCGGCTTCCTTTTCTCGAGCTGAGGCCTGTCGAGACTTCTCCTCGGACGCTTTCCGAGCTCGGACATGTCGCTCGCTGTCGAAGTGCCTCTTCACGGTGTCCTTCAGCCTTCTGAAAGGCAGTGGCAAATGCTCGGCGTATGTGAAAGCAGTGACTTTGCTGAAGTTGTACGAGAACACACCTGCAAGGCTTTGTTGGGTGCCCGATGCGTCCTTCGTACACACAGAGCAATAAAAGCCATCCGTCGTCTCAGCCGTCTTTAAGAGGCGTCCACAGGCTGCAAGCAGATCATCGACGCCTCTGGCAGATCTGATGGCGGCGTCGACGTTGCTAGGTAGCTGAGGATTGGTCGAGGCCACCGCACCTGCACTTCCCATCAGTCGAAAAATTCTGGTGGTGTCCCTCTCTAACGCCGATACCCTCGTTTCCAGAGCGCAGCTTGGTTCAACGGACGACGACACTGAAATAGAAACATGATATATTAATAATTTGTGGTGTGGTTAACTGGCGTTTACATAGCTGTGATGCCATAGGTGGCACAAACTCCCGCATATTCATTTTTTTTTAAAGCTAAATGGCAACCACATCTCATTTTTTGTTCATGCCCGAGTGGCACATAAATGAACGGAACATGAATCAAGTGACGTGTGATGCAGCCCAATGTTTACTCCAGTGTTAAATGTCGGCTTACACCAGCGACATCCTGGTTACTGGTTACGTCACATTCGTAATGCCATTTTGAACACCTGGTGCCACATTTGTACGTGGAAGGATTAAAGGACGCATTATCAGTATGGATCTTCGAATTATAGATACTGAAGACAATAACGTTGCTAGCTTGCATGTTGGGCAAGTATGGTAGGGAAAATCGACTACGAAAATTATTATTTTTATTACTTCGCAATTTCACTAATATTGCTCCTACCCAAACCTGACCAAAGTAACCTTGAGTAAGGAACTGCCGCACCACACCATGAAGCATCGTGATGCCTTAACGGCGCCCTCGAAATTCCCTGAAGCACCCTCGGAGTGCCTTATGGGTGCTCTCGGAGCGCCCTTATCATGCCCAGTGGCTGATATGCACCACGGCGGGTTCACCGCTCGGCCCCACCACGCAATGTTTACCGCGGATAGTGATAGAACGGCGCGCCGTTTTTAATTTGACAACCATTTTCCACATTAATTTGGCATCTTGTATGGAAATTTTGAGGTCAGGTCATCTATGGTCAACGAGTTAGCTACGGTCAAGTGAGGTGACCTCCAGAAAAGCCAAACCAGTCGTCACGTTTTAACGGAAAAAGATGTTTGACTTAAACTTTCAGCATTTGCTTCTCTTTAGGGATGGAAGAAAATGCACCAGAGGATTTTTAATGACATTAGTTTTGCATATTCTCCCATAAGGAATATTATTTAAAATTCTGGCTAAAGTAAGCATTTTATGAGAGCAAGCTGACTGCAAAGAACACGCTGCAGTCCGCTCTATTCATTAAACATTTTTTATAGAAAACTAAAAAGGATAATTTTTAAACATTTGATTCTTATGGACAAAAATGTTATGGTCATGATCCACAGCCTCCCTTTTCTGACTCTGAATATTTTGTTTTGTTTTTTAATTATCCACAAAATGACCACCCCCCACACACACACACAGAAAAACAAGTTTTTTAAATACATGGGCTCATACCTGATGAATGTGCATGTCCAGTGGCAAAGAGTGCTGCAAATGCATAACATATTTATATGATCCTAAATTACTAAATATGAATTACCTCCTGCAGCAGTCCCTTGTTGACTAGTAGTCTTATTTAATCCAGCATTCGCACATGCCTTCTGGACTGGTTCCTCAAGTTGGGCATCAGCAGCATCCATGGCTGGATAATCCACATCAGGTGCTTCCTCAGCCTTAGAGCCAATGCATTCCATGGCTGAATCTGCAGGAGATAATGAGCACTGTAACCCACAATGATAGCGATGAATCACACCACATCCTCTTTTTCTGTCAAATACCATAGTTAACAGAACATGGTAAGGATCGAAATGAATGCTTGGTCCTGTGATATGAGTGAAACCTTGGCACTATTTTTAAAGCTATTTATGACAATAAAATGTTCATTTGTAGGCCTTTTCCTGGTATGTTCCAATTTCATTAAAATTGAGACAAAAATGTAATATACCTGTAATGTATTCCACCATACATATAGTTCAAGAGCGTGCTAGGAAAAATAACTCATATGTGTACTTTAAGTGGGATACAAATCAGTGCATTTCCATGGGAATTTGCATCATTCATTGAATAAATTGGAAATTCCATGGGAAATAGAATTGGTGAAGCCCAGGCAGTTTGAGGCAGATGTTAACAAAAGGAAACTGGATGCACAATTGGGCCATTCCCCAAAACAGGTTGCAAATGCGTGATTCTTATTTATTTTTCAGTCTTGAGAAGTGATGGTTGAAAGAAAAATGATTTAGGACCTAATGAAGGCATGGATGTGTCCCCAGGTAGAGTAGTCCGAAAATATGTGGTTTCAATGAGATATGTAACAGAGCAGAATGAGCCATGAATGCCTTCTCAAATGAGCAAGGAAATGTATCATCTTCTTGAATACATTATTGTAAAAACTATTTTGACAGGTTGGGAACAATCCATGTCATCCTGTACATATTCATTGTAAGAGAGAAGTCAGCACTGATATTATGTCAGTCAGTACATGCTTGATGCAAGTATAAAACGGCCCCTGTCAATGTTCATTGGCAGCTGGGGACGTCATCTGGGCGCTGATTTGGGTTCAGCAGATTATCACAACAGCAAGAAATGGCACTTTTCCACGTACGTTCCTGACTAACAAGTATATGTGAGTGCTGCAAATTATACGTCATCTGAAAGCTTGTTTCATGGTATTTCGATAATCATGGGAGACATTCAAATGAATGTGTTAGTTATTGTGTAAAATGGTGTTATTTAGACCCATGTCATATCCATCGACACTATTTAATTTAAGCTCGCCGGGCGACTCGGTGTTGGTAGCGCAGTTGGTAGCACGTCGGTTTGCCGACTCGGAGGTAGCCGGTTCGAGCCTGGAGGCCGGCAGCTTTTTGTGCGCGTCGTGGGAGGTCCTTCTAATAAGCGACAGTGAATTAAGACACGGTCCACATTGGACGATCTTTTTCATAAGGAGAAGTGAAATATGCAGATATTCTGCAAGGCTGGGGTTCTGCCACCTTAAATTTATGGTTTGGCACTTCTTCTAATCAGCCAGGCATAGGAAATACGGAACACGTCACCGCTTATGGCAGTGTCCAGGCCCACAGTCCCATCCTGACACGGGCGGCGGACCATCGGGGGTGGGACGGGAGACAAGATCTCCTGAATTTAATCATTTGTGGCACCACGGCGGTGCATTGCAAATATTCAGCTAAAAACTAACGGTTGCCCCTTCCCCTCCCACCAGTATACGCCGACCAGCATTAGTCCCTGCTCCTCGAGGTGTGCATATAATAACAGTACATGATTATCAAGGTGACAAAACCAACAATTGTGCATGCTGCCGAACAGTCAAATGACTGGACCCGAGCTGGAGTCAGAGCGATGCCAGTTCTAAGCTCGGCTCCACGCATTTTACGATACACGGCGAACACACGCCACCAGGACTGCGACAAGCATTGCTTTGACAGGAGCAGACGTTTGCTAAAATATTTCGGTGACAATCCTGAACTTTCTGGAGTGCCGGCGCAAAATAAAAAAAAATCACGCTTTTCGTACCATGAACGCTCGATTTAGATTCGGCAACAACTTTGTGGAACCCGTAAGCGCTAAGACGGATTTTAGATGCCCGCATGAGGATTTCGGTTCGATCATCATGCATTGTTAAAGGCTTAACGCGGAACTTGGCAAGATTGTGGAAGCATCCCCGTTCATTCCCCACCGTGGCTTTGCCCATGTTCGCACACCGTTATTCGGCATTTTCAGTCGAAATGAATTGGCTGCGTCGCTGACGCCATGTGGATCAAACTTCTGTCATGCATGCAATAATGCAGGGGTAACAGCAATTTATATGCCAGACCAGTTCGGAAGCAACTTTAATAACAGCTTAATTTGTGGGTGGAATGGAAAATTACCACGTAATACCATACATCTTTTTAATTAAATGTGTTCTATATTTAACTAAAGAAAATATTTTCCTTTTAAAATATGATTTCTTTATTCGCGTTGTGCAACCTGAAATGCCGCCCCGGTAGCTCAGTTGGTTAGATCGCTGGCCTGTGCTGATCTCCCCTGTCCTGGCAACACAGGGTTCGGGTCGCTTCGCGCGCTCGCGTTTAGCCCCCGGCCGGGAGTGTGAGTTGGCAGCTGGCCCGATAAGGCCGGGGACGAGCTGCCGGGCGGCCGTGTCGGTGTATTGACGGCACGTTAAACTTTCGATCAAAACTCTGCCGTTGAAAAGGAATTCGTGGATCGGGTGGTGGGGCGAGGGTGCACGCAACAAGCTCTGCTTAGCAATAGAATTCACCCTGGTTCCTAAAGCCACCCCAGCAACAACTGCGACTAAATAAAAAAATAAAAATCACGCATTTTGTAGTACAGCACGACATAAATACGGCAACAAAAGTTGTTTCTCAATCAGACTTTAATACGAGGAGCGTGCATCTGGAGAAGACGAGACTGCCAAGATTGAGGAAGGCCCTCACTCCCACTGCCGATTGTTTCTCGGTTGTGTACTGTGTGGTAGAAGTGAATGTGCATTTTGAGCGCACGAACTGCGTTCGTCACTTTGCGCACATGAATATATACATTCCGGTGCCCAACAGAGTGCGTATTAAAACGATATATTGAGGAAGCACAACGCAAGACATATATTGGGAGAAGCAAACACATGAAGCAGAAAAAGAACCTTGGGTTCCATTACGACGCAATTAACTGCTAGGCCATATAGCGTCGCCAACTTCTCAAACCGATTGGTCGCGGGTGGACTCGGTAATTCCGCTGGTTGCGGGACTCGAACCCATAATCTTCCGGTCAAGAGCCCAACATCCTACGGACTAAGCTACCGCGGCTCCACCAAACGCGTGACATAAGAGGTTATCGGTAGCAGGTGCAGATAAGCCACGGTACTTAATGACATTGCATTGCGGCAATACATTACAATACCTAACATTACAATACGTACATATCTGGCACCTTTGCATTGAAACACCTGGCGGAAACTTTCAATGGCCTTCGGATGTTTGCTGAGATTGTTGGGTTCTTGGGCATGGTGAACACAAAACGGTGCATCCATCTCTCTGAATGTGTGGAAGAATTCCTCGGTGGGAACCGTCAGGCCGCTAAGGCTTAGGAGGTGAGTCCAGAACGCTTCTCGTGGTTCATCTTCGGGATACGCAAATGGGTGCCCAGCGATCGGTCCACTGGTTTCTTTCTGGCCATGGACCAGGCCACACATAATCCCCCCCCCACCCCCACCGCCACGCTTAGCATTTAACATTCCTTCAATTCACATCATTATCTGATTTGATTTAAAGGAAGCTGATATTCATTCCTATGGGAAATGAAATTTCAGCAAATCGGCAGTTCAAGTTCATGTGCTGATATCTAGAAAAAAGTAATTTCACTAGAAAATAATATTAATATCATTCAACTAAGATTTGTCAAACACTAGGAAAACACTAATGTTGACAATGACAGTGCATGCTATCCCCCACGCCATAAGACATAAGAGGTTATGGAAAGTGTGGGGAGAATATGGAATAATATGCAAAATATTGAAAGTGGGGGAAATGGGTTTTTAGTGGCTAACAAAGAACACTGATGTCAAACTACAAAAATATCCTAACTGAATCTAACCTAAACAACTGATGTTGGACCTTCTAAAACATACTCATGTTCGGTCATTTAAAACCTACTGATATTGTATGCTGGATGTTGAACGTGATTCACGAAGGAAGTGGTAGATCCATTTTACCTTAATTACACACTCGCATCAATGGTGCACCGTATATTAATTAACCTAGTGGTATGGAATCTTAGGTAATGGAAATATACATTTTGCACACTTGGCTGAATCTGTTATCATTACTCCATGTAGAAAGGGTTCAAAGCCACCGGCACACTAGCAAAATAAGATAGAACATTCAAGCTTCAATGAATGACTGATATGCTTTACAACGAACGGGGAAACTAATCGTGAGAAAAGCGCCATAGTTGTCCTAAAGTGAAAGCACCATATTTAGTGGATTTATTGGTATAGTCCAAAACTAGAATATAATTCAGCAGTATTCTGGAATAAAAAAGCGCTTCTGGTATATGACGTCACTTGGCGTAGGTTTTGTCTAGTTTAAACTAACTATACTAGAACAGCCAACTTTGGAGTACCTGTTGTCTCTAGTTATCTTGGTATAAAATTGAGTTCAAATCAGCTCCGTATTACATACATATGCATCAGCTCTTTTTCATGGTGCAACAAAATCACTACAACATTGTACCAGTCTCAAAGCAAGGTTACCATATTGTTGCATTATTGTATACCTTGTTTTTTCTCCATACTGGCATGTAGTTACAAAATGCTCAGCATAACATTTTGTCTAAAATATGCTGACCATTACCTGATGACAATGATTCCTGGACTAGTTGTGGTGGTACTCACAAAATCACACAAATAATACAGAAAAGAAGTAACCAAGCCTAACATAGCCTCACCTCCACTTCAAGAAAAGAAATTACATGAATTGTATTTTAAAGAATCACTAAAATCCAAAAATATTTCAACTAGAGCATCACCTAACGCCTTGATATGTTCATGAAGTAAAATGTGTGTAAAACTTGTCTTCTGGCTACCTTAAAATGCAATAATACCATTGAATATTTCCAGTTTCCCTTTTGTTTTGTTTTTCTTCAAGGGGAGGACAGACTAAGTTTAATTTGTATTTTTAAAGCAATACTTTGCATGCTGTTAGGAGGAATGCTGACCGAAAATGTGGACATTACTTTGTATGCTGAAAATGTGGACATGATACAGAATTAGACATTGACTATTGCTATATTAATTTTTGCACCTAGAACATCATCCCCCACTTAATTATCATCTCATTCTTCTTATCTTGGGTTGAGTGGTATTGCTTGACAATTAACAGCTCTGCAACAAAATCCTTGACTCATTGGCAGTGCAAGCAGATTCAGATGTTTCAGGCTGGAAGAAAAGCATCCTCTCCATATTGCTTTACCCCACAACTTCTTGTCCATATTTAGTTAGTTAGTTATTTGGGCTTTCGAATGCTTTGACTGCTCTGGTCATATTGCGCCCATACTTGTCCATATTTAGGATTACAAAGCACAAACAGAGCCCTGTGTTAGGCGGGTAGGTCCTACCTACCTACCTACCTACCTACATGTGTGTGTGTGAGTTTTGCCAGCCTGCCACCGCTTGGTGATATCGACTGGCTACCTGGGTACATAAACCTGGTCAGCAGGCACAGCCAGCACAAGAAAAGAAATTCCTCGCCTGCATAGAATTGTCCAGTGAATCACCACACACACAAAAAAAAACATTAATTACCTGCTCCTGATGATTCGTTGACATCGTCATTCGGCACCGGTCTACACCATCGTTCCCACTTTCCTCCTACACCGAATGACATATTTTTTACTCGCAACGGCCCACCTCCGTGCCTCAACTTATTGTGCCTCTTCATGTTGCGCATTTCTCCTTCATAACTACAGCTTTCATAGCCGCAAGTCACCTTCTTCCTTGATGGTGCAGAAGGCGTCGACTTCCCCATGGTTCCAGCTACTCTACAAGGGCAAAAATGAGCGCAGAACTGCCACTATTCGCACAGAGGCCTGACGAACGAACCAAACGGTGGACAAAGATCATGGCAAACCATTCAAGCCATCAAGTATCTCCATTCTCCAATTCTCCATTTTCCATTCTCCAAATGACATCACAGTAAATTATATACGTACCCGGGGGTCTATAAAAGGAAGTGACAATATTTTAGGTACCTGTTGTGATTTGCTTGAAACAAATGTCTTCGTGTTGATTTGCTTTTTTGTTTCACGAATTATTGCGTTAATTAAGAGCAGGCAGATGCCCTTAACTTTCATGATGTCATTTACCAGGACCCGATTTTCCTTCGTTCAGCAAGTTTAAGCGCGCCACAAATGTCCCGCATGAGACAGCTATCGGCTGACTCACCGACAAGGTGACGACCTCTATGAGGATTTAGTACAGGCCGCCGCTCGGACTGCAGCTTTTTTCAGCCAGCAGCTGTCTCATAAGGACGCCACCACTATATATAAAATGTGCCGTCTTCTAATGTAAACTAGCCAAAGAATGGACTGATACGATTCGTTCTAAAAAATTACGTTAAAAATACGTTTTTTTCAAGCTCGGAAAGAAAAAGACATGTCAGACTTTGGCTGCCTCACTAATCTTCCGTGTCCCTTTAGCTGTCACCGGCATGCGTTGGCGTGTCGCCGGCTTTTTTCGCCTCTGTCTGCAAGTGCCAAGGAAGTTCGGTAGGGAGAGTGACAGATGTTGGCAATCTCTAAATGTGACGAGCTATGACTAAATTGGATAATTAATTGACACATGTGGAAACTTTGTTGGTGCTTTTTTCCAAAGGATGTGTCCCATAATATTCATTTTTAGTGAGTCTGAACCCCTCAACAAACAAATTTGGATATAATCATAAACTTGGATCCTCATTATATGAACAAATGGATTTCCATGGCTAGCAAACTTATAGTTTTTGTTTGGCCAAAAAATGAGCGGGTTGTCCTTAAATCAATCTCTATGGTGTGCTATGATTCTGTAGAATGGACAGGTATAGCCATACCAATTGTTTACCATACGAGAAGTTTTTACCATACCATACGAGAAGTTTTCCTAAACAACTGGCGAGCGCAATGGGTCGAAAATTTGTAGGGTTACTATGGTTATTTTCAGGTTTGGGAATGAGCATGATGAAAGATTCTTTCCAAGTTTCGGGGGAGGTATGAGTTGTCCATAGTGAATATACAACTCATGCCTTCCCGAAACTTGGAATTAATCTTTATAGTGCACAACTCATGCCTTATATGTGTGCAAAATGCAATGTTTCGTATAATCCGGCAAATGCCTAAAATATGAATATTGTAAGTTGTCGAGACCAACTGAAATATTGTCGGCCGAGGAAATGACGGTATCAAGTTCTGACATTTGAAAAGGAGTATTATATATTTATGTGCTACCGAAATCAAATTGTGAGATCGACCTAAAAAGTATGTTGTGCATTTCCTATGATACCCGGTTTGTAGTTTTCGTCGGAGCTATGGTGAGCAATGGTATCCGCTATGATGTTTACTATTTATTGCTTGTGATTCGGTAATGGTAATATTGTGAAGTTTGAGGGTCGGTAGTGATTGGGGATCGGCCGCTCAAACGGTGGATCAATCTCCACATTTTGCTTAACAGTGCCACTGCGAAAGCACCTGAAGGGACGCCTCTGGGTGAAATATTCAAGAGGGCGGGATGCACTCGGTCCTTTCCGAAGTGCTACAAGTGGGCAACGTCTAACGTACTTACGGCATTGCTCTGTGGTGATTGTGAAATCTGGAGCGGCACATGCGACATAAAACTGCATGTTCAAGGGCAGTGATAAGGAGTGAAACTCGGTCATTTTGGTGGAACTTTTCGTCCCCAAAATATCCATTTTAACGATGGTGAATCTTAGAACCAGACGTTGAAAATATAGTGGCTGAAATTCAAAGATTTTTTTTTGCGGGGGTAAGGCCCCTCTATCCTGTCCAAACTTACCGCGTCCCTGGTTTGCCCCTCCCCAATTTCAAAAACTTAGTTACACCTATGGTTGTGGTGTTTGTGTGTATGAGAGTGGCCCGGCGTTATGTAGGTGCATTGTGAGTCTTCGTCCGAGTGCAGTGGTTACTTTTCTAATGCTTCCACTGTGAGGTAGAAGTGCGCAGTCTCCTAAGGTGCAATTGCAGTGGTATATCATATGTGTTTGTTTGAGTGGTGATGGATCATCTGCGGCATTGATTTTCATCAGTAGTGATGCTGTAGTTGGGCTGTTGTAGGATATGCTGAGCTTGATTCTTTTCTGCTGGTTTTGTGGTTTTGCAGTTTGTTTTTGAGTGCCGTTTCATCTTGTTTGTATCCTGGTGTCATTGTGTTTTTATAGTACAGGTGGTGGGTGTCACTGTCCTTTGTGATGGCTTGTTTTGTGCCAAGGTGGTTTGTGATGGCAATCGATATTAGTTGGTCTGTGCGTGACATCGGATAGTTGCCATTTCCCAGTTTTTGTTTTACTTGTTTTAGTTCGTGATGTATATTGTGCCACGTGGAGCTGTGTCTAAGTGCACGGTGTATGCAGGTTTTGATAACACTGTCCTTATATCGATCAGGACAGTCACTGGTCACGCTGAGACATTTCCCTGCGTCCGTTGGTTTGTGATCGACGCTGGTGATGAAGGTGCTGTCCGTGGCGTCGATGGTTAGGTCCAGGAAGCTAATCCTGTTGTCAGCGGCTTCTTCGATGGTGAGTTTCAATCCAGATATTGTCTCCTGTCGTTGTTCCAGCTGTTGTAGTGTGTCTGTGTCACGAACGTCGACCAAGATATCGACACATCTGGGAATGCTCAAGTGCACCCCGTTGAATTGTTTGGCCGGAGGCACCCCTCTGAGAGGAATAGGCTCTCCCGTGGAAGAAAAGTCGCTCCTCCGGCCCGACTGCACCCCCACTCCGTCGAATTAAATTTTGCAGCCAGAGTCGCCCCTCGGAACAGGTGTTTTTCAAGTTGCGCGCCCTTCCGGGCATATGCCCTTATGACACTTGCTGGATTCAATCCTGTTCAGGAGTGGTTTCATTTCAATACACTTTTTCGCGTTTCATAGCTGGCGCTTTGCTTTGTAGAACAGTGCATAATATGTCGTTACATATTGCTATTTGTGCTCTTCATACTGCATGCATGTATTTACCATATTTGGCTATTTTCATTGTGTGTTCACCGCCGTTATTTTTTTTTTGCATATTAGTGGGGGTGTCTGTGCAGATTGTTCAAATAATGGGAGTCTTTCTTTCATTTGGTTCGTGGATCCAATAGTAATTAAGTGGGCTTGCTTCATAGGCTTCAAATATGCACATGGTTGGAGGACCAAACAGTTATGAACCAAACAGTTTTGACACGTGTTACTTGTCGCTGACAGTTGGAAGACGGCTTCCTCGTTAATACCGCCAAATCAATCTTCATCAGCCAGCACGGGTGGGTCCGTTCGACGTGGGTATGAATGAGGTGGCGGCGGCTGGCTTCCCGGCGCCGAACACGAGCAGCAACCGACATAGCCGCACTCGACCAAGCGCTCAGAGGCGACTGTTGTCGCCCAAACGGATAGTGTGCCACTAGCTGCACATAACGTCCACGGCGTCCTCCAGCGTTGAACTGCTTCGCTCCGATTGGCGGGAATGGTATGACGTCAGCCAGGCGCCGAGGTGGTGAATGGAGTGGGCAGTCGAATGGGTGGAGCTTAAAGGCCACTGGAGTAGCTGTGTTATGGGCGACTACTGAATATTAGTAAATATATTTACAGCGACCGCGGAGGGAGCACGCCGACAAACACGCGAGCTGCCTGAGCGAGTGAGGAGCAGCAGAGCGCGACCGGTCGGCTCTACCGTCTGGGAATGCAGAGAACGGCTGCAATTCAACGGCATTTTATTCAATATAAAGTATTCGCGGGCACGGCAACTGCGTCAATACTAATTAGTAGGCCGGAAAACGAACACCGAAAAATGTGTTTGCTGGAGGATGAAGGCTGGCATGTCCCTCTCTTGGCATCATGGATTACATGCTCCATGCTGATTACAGCTGTACGAGCGAGTGCGCCTATGAAACAAATTACCAACGAGTGGCAATATGTGCGTCACCATGAAATCAACAAATTAATAAACAAAATTGAAACATCACTGGCACTAGCTGGAACTAGCTGGCAGCTAACCGGTTCTTTCTTGCATAGTTGGCACTAAACTTCTCCGCGCCACCAGCATGACGATCCGCTCTGGGGCTCGGGAAGTGGGCGATCGACGGACGCCCACAGGTGGATTAGTCGCCGTTTTTCGCCGCTGGGAACACAGTGTGAGAGTGGAAGAGCTTACGCTCATTGAAATACGGGTTAATGGTCTGGCTCGAGGGGAAAATCAGTGACATATAAAACCATTGAAAATCATGACAGGCTACGCAAAAATAGGCCTCCGCTGCAAGAGCGCACCTCTAACCAAACCGACCCAGGCACCGATAATGAGGCCGCTACCAGACTCCACCTCAGTGATGATTGGGGAATAATACGACAACCGCCGCGTTAGTTCCAACAGTCCAGCGCGTATCACCGCTCTCCGAGTGCTGTTCAGACCTCACACAGATGACGCCGGCTGTTGCGCCGGCTCACGCATCACCCGTCGTCGGCCAGTCCTCCCTCCAGAAGAGCGGGCGTCCCCTGGCTCTGCCGCGGCCACGGGACGCCACCGGGCCGCCCCGACCCGTGCCGGTCGATGCCGACACTTCGCCACCGGCCGCCGCTGCGGCGGCTGAGCCGCGAGCGCGGCCACGGCCGCCGCCGGGCGTGCCGGTCGCCGCTCGACAGGTGTCGGTCACGCTCGGCTGTGAAGATACGCGCGTGATGTCACGCCAAGTGTGTGGTCACGTCCAACCCGACATATTCCCTCGGGTCTAGCCGACGTGCAGCTCGTCGCGCTGCGATGACGAGCTCACGGTCATGGCCTACATTGCACGGCGATGGACACTTGAATCTCTCAAGATGTTTGATTCAAAGGCTCCACTGGTGGTAAAATACCCACCCACCCCCCACCCACCCTAAAAAAGAAAAGAAAAGAAAACAAAAAACAGGGAAGTGGACAAGATTCAATGCCAAGCTACACACGATCTCCGTTACTTGGGAGAGACCACATCTATAGGGTGCATGCTATTAATTGTATCGTATGAAACTGTCTACACCTTGAAGTTCCCATCCCGTCATAACAGCATTGAGTGTTAAATAATGGCCAATTAATTATACGATGCAGAACAAGTGTGGACAAAATGTAATTCTGCACTCCCGGTCGGCATCTCCCAGGCGCTTCAATTATATTACCCATATATAACATTATATTATCCATAGTCTGAATTCCGCCATACTCGTTTCATGTAACTCATCTAGTCCAGCCCCGTCTCTCGTGCTCGACATGGATTATAATCCTTCGTACGCGACATAGTTCGCACTGACCCTATCACTTACGACCAACGAAAATCATCGCATTTTAACAGGAACTGGTTTGGTAATGCCATCAGGATAAATAATTCACAGCGTCGGACAGCAATTTTCATATTCTGCGCGGAGATGGGACCGGTTTCCATCTGTCCCATCCCACCTGTCCAGCACCAGCAATATTACAGAATGCTCGCGACGGCCATATATAAGACGCGTGGCAGGTGGTTGGCAACAATATTTGCATTGCTTGACACACCCTCTTGTCTCGAGTGGTAGACCGACGTAGAAGACAGTCAAATTGCTCGGAGTCTGTGACGTAACCAAAACGATACTCCGCAACATTTTGCATGCATCAAGCTAAAACTCAATAGTTGCCGCGGCTTTGGTGTGCTATTTTAATTGTGCATAGGCAAAGGTGACAACTTGCGAATGCCTTGACACTACACACAAATCCGGTTAGTTTTATTTGCATTACACTGAAAAGTTGCCTCATTAGTAAACGAAGACACCACACAAAATTGACCTGCCGACTTCCGAAAGGTTGTGTGATCGTTAAGCAGTGTCCTAAAATTACTTCACCATTAACTGTGTGGATGAAGAAAGAAGTTGCTTCGGAATAGTGAAAGATTAGAAGAAAATAAAGGATCGCCACTTAAGGATTGAAAAAGCGGAATGACACACTTCAGTCAGAGGCATTTTACAATATTTCGCAGTCATGTGCATGCTGACTGCCCATACATCATGTGGCAAACTTAAAAACCAAAGACAAGGATGAAATAGCACAATTCCGTTAACTGTGAATTTCCAGGTCACATCGTCAATTATTTTACACTGTCGTTAAGTGCCTATCAAATGGTGGTCACTGGCCTGTCACTGTCACTAGTTAACCGTTGTCCAAGTATAAGTAGACGAGTTCGGCAAATGCTGCCAGCATTTGTCAGCGGGCACCAGGCTTCACGTATACTGATATATGACAACACAATATGCCAGATTCATACTGCATTGCAGTAGAATATTCCAATTTCTAGCATATATCGCCGCTACGGCAAAGCATTGATATATTCTTGGTAAAATACGGTGGAATATACCACTTTATGAACACTGAATTGACATATCTCCCAACGAAGCATCGACATCGTACTTCGTGATGCGTCTATGAAGTCTTCATATATATTTTTCAACAGTATCTTGTTGACAAGTATCATGTTGGTACTCACTATTATGAATTATGATGCACATTTCTTAGCATACTTCCAGGTAACAGGATTACCTACGCTGTGGCCTGTTAAAAATAGCAATTGATAAGGCTCTACTTTGCATCGTTGCCGCTAAAATAGTTATCCATAACTCAGGTATCTCAAAACAAAGGAAATGAGTACGCTGTTGGATCGAAATTGTGCTTGAAGAACTTATAAACAATGTTGAGCGACATAGTTTACATGACGAATTCCGCCATCCTACTGTACTATCACGAATAAGCATTATTTTAGCACGGGGGCAAGCGCTATTAATCTAAAATATGCTAAGCTTGATCGTACCCTTAGTGTAATAAACATTATACCGACGTTCCTCACCTGGTAGGCTGACATGTCTCAACTGGTAGAATGACGTGTCCCACATGGTAGACTGATTTTCCTCACCTGGCAAGCTGGCGTATCACCTGGTAGACTTATGTGTCTCACCTGGTAGGCTGACGTGTCTCACCTGGTAGGCTGACGTGTCTCACCTGGTAGGCTGACGTATCTCACCTGCGACGGCGACTTCTGGGAGAGCGCGGAGAGAGCCTCGCTGAGGCCGGAGGTGTGCTGGAGCGGGTTGTATTCCTGGTGTTTCTCCACAGCTCCCAGACGGTGTCTGACTTCAGCCACCACCTGGGCACATCAGTCACATCATCAGACGGATGATGTGACGCCACGCGCCGAGCACATCAGTCACAGCATCAGACGGAGAGCTCACCACGTGCGACGGGTCGACCTAGCAACACTGACGTCCTAAAGTGCGTCAAAAAGGCGTGTTCGGTTCCCTATAAATATGGCCTCGCCGGTCAGTTTCGGTACAGATATTCCCGTCACGATAGGACAAACGTTCTTTAGCCTATCCGAACCAAGCAGTAAACGAATCACATCTTTTTCTGTTTGCTTTTTACCATGGACAGAGGGGAGTTTTGTCACAAAAAAAGCAGTCACGGAAGGAAAGTATAATTATAGCCATGAGAAATACGTAGTGTTGTATTTCGTGTTTCGTAAACATTCGTTGATGACGGAAAGTCGCGCGTTTTTCTCTGCAGGGCCAAGTTTTTTCCGAGAAGAAAAATACGACAAAATTCTTGACAGGGTCGGTCCACACATTAAGGCATTTAAGGCAGTTCCTCGCTTCAGTAGATCTGACACATCTTTTTAATCTTATATTGGCATACAAAACTATTCCCGTACCCCCTGGAAAATACCACTTTAAATCTGAACAAACAAAAAATAATGGTGATCCACAATTATCGTAAAATTGAAGTTCAAATACACATGTTCAATTTGAAACATATCTATCAGTAATCTGAAATAAACATGCATCTGGCAGGCCTCTAGTTAGTTATTGGGGTTTAGGGGCGCATCGACTGCAGAGGTCATGCAGCGCCCATAGCAGGCCTCTGACAGATATCGACATATTTTACCTTCACATGATTCACACATACACACCTTCGCTGATCGAAAGCGTTTCTATGGAGTGCATTGTCCCATCAGAGGTAGTTCACTTCCGAGCTACATTGTGATATGCTTCACACAAAAAGTTTCCATTGAAGCTTGAAACCAAGGGTTTGTGCGATATTACGGGTTAGGAGCAAGTTACTTACCTGCTTGGTTAGGCACGTGAGGTGAGACATTCTGGGACAGGAAGCTCAACTACGGGTGTTCAAGAACTGTGGGCTCCAAGATCGGATTTTGATGCAGTCCTTTTCAGCCATCGCCCCTCACCTTTCAAAATAGCCTGCTTCACAGCAAAATCGACAGGTTTCATGTAATGTGCATTTTTTTTAAAGCGTGTGCAATATTCCGCAAAGATAAAGATTAGCGGCAGCTAATCTTCCTCCTTCAAACCCAGGGCATTGTGGTGTTGTGTGAACAAACAGCAAGAGCTTGTATGGTGTGTTTGAGTAATATGTGCGAAAGAATGGGAAGGGCCATGGCATAAATTATATGTGCCTTAGCTGGACACCATGGCTTCCCCCCCCCCCCCCAGCAGAAAATAAGCTGTTTATACGTTCAAATTTATTTTGTATTTATATTCCACAGTGGGAAAACTGATGTTCCATGTTAATGGTACACTGTAAGTTGTACCCAAATGTTGTAATAACTTGCTAACTGATCGATGAATCATGACAAGTTTAGTTTCTTTACTGAGCATTCATTTCTCATTACCTGATAGTTGAAATACCTACATGAGGAAATAGGGGAAGGGGTATCTGGACATGCTCCGTTTCTCCCACACCTACATTTGGACGTCTCCCATGTCACGTACAATGCATAAATAACAAAAAGATGGCAGCATACATAAACGATGGACCTTTCTCTACCGAAATATAACGTCAGATTGCAGTATTCTACGAATTCTTTGTGTATGGAGCTAGTCAAGTCTGAGGGCGTCATTTTAGACTTCCCAAAGCAGTTAGAAAGCCATAGAGGGGGGGGGGGCGACCTCCGTTGTGTTTGCAATTCCTTCAGTATTTGTAGTGGCTACTAATAACTTGCACCATAATTGCTACCGTGAATTAAGTAATCCCGTAGAACATTTTCGCGTTCAAAATATCACAAAAACACAAAATAATTATCTGCTTTAAAGTTCTTCTTTGCAAATGGCTAGAGGATTATTATCCAAAGGAACTGTTTGAACATGGATAGCTTGTTCATATGTTGGGTAAACACAGTACAATTACTGGTCCGGCCACACAGAAGCAGCGCTAGAGCTATTTGTTACATGATGTCTAAGTGTTCGGACCCCCACTCTTCCCCTACATGGGGATGTGGGTGAAATGTATGCATACATTGACGATATTTTGGCAGACATCACATACCTCTAAGCAGCATTGTGACGAAACAGATTGAGTATGATGCCTCATGCAAATGCAGCCATGTTTTGCTGATGTCAATGGAGATCTTGCCAGAAGGGACTGTTATGAAATAGTAAATTAAATGGTTGCATTGACCATACCTTTGGCTTTTAGACGACGTACACGTTTTCAGGTTGATTCTGTTGGTACATGGAATGCCAGGAATGTTGTGCAATTTTAATCGGCTTTCTTGCAAGATGTCGATTAAGGTGCAGTAGTTAATATAATAAAGCATCAATAGGTGTAGGAAGACATGGTGCTCTCCACAGGTGTAGGCTTGTGAGATCAATCATACGTGGGTGTAGAGCCAGACTGCAAAGTATGGCAAGCTGTTTGCCGAAGAACATACAAATCTACACCCAAATGCACCAGGTCGAAGATTGGCATCATGGAGATTAAATGCATGCATACAATTTGAGGTAAGAAAATCAAGGTCATTAGGCAAGTGCCCTTTCTACACAACCACATTTTCGACATCCAATCAATAAAATATGCACATACATGATTGAAGCACAACGTCCCTCATTCCCTACCACAATATTTTTAATGAATGGTAAACGCCTTAACTAAGCAGCTTGGTTTTTGTACAGGAAACAAACTTGCCAGCTACCAATTCAAGCAATTATGATCCACTCTAAATTTTTTTCAGTTTTCTCCCATTGTTGTGATTTTCTTCCATCTGTGCTTCTTAAGCCATGTGTGAATGCCAGTCTATTGTCAGCCCACCGGGACCAGGCCTGCCCACAATTGCCACACCAGCTGCACAGATGGTCCCCTGCCCATCAGTGACACAATCCGGTCGTGATCATGATCCCATAGATCATGATCACAGTTCCAACACGTCTTGTCGAAAGTTCCATACCTTGCGGCCTGGGTGTAGAGCAACATCAGTAGGTGTAAGGCAATGTCATCTAACATCTTCTAGTAACATTTTGATGAAGTCGATTGAGTGAGATGCTCAATCGGTCCATTGTCACCCGATGGTCGGATTCCATTTAAGTTAAAAGAGTCACGATTAATCCAAACTCGGCAGCGTCCTACACGCAAAATGGAATGCCCGACAGTCGACCTTCGCTACCCTCAACATACGCGACGTCAAGATATTTAGACCAATTACAAAGCGAATCATACTGAAGTGATTCTTGAATTATTTGAGTGCTCTAAGAACTTTAAAAAAAAAATGAATGCCACCATCGTCTTTAGAATTAAAAATAACTGGCGAAACTTGAATACAATACTGTTTGTCCCGACATGAAACTTGTCCATTGGTCTATGGTACACAATGTATGGAAAACTTAAACATTTGATGCCAAATCCAAGAAGTTAGATGCTTGTGGCAAATGGTACAACAAACATGAGAATTAGTCTTGCTTGGCCCCATCGAGCAACCAGCTCTGGATCTGCCAATGTATCCAATATGTAATGGTATGTTGAACTGGCACCAATTCAAAACTGGGTATAGTCTGACCAGATGTTTGATTTGATCTTTTGGCCCATGATATTGTGCATGTTCCTTCTCATCATAGACAGACCAGCGCCCATGGCTGGAGATCCAGGGTGGGTCAGGATGTCCGGACCCCTGATTTGTGACCTGCTAATGCTGTTGTCATTGTCCTGATTTAATAGGAAAATGTGCCTTCAAACTAAGAACTTGAAGTCTTACAATTCATTGTCTGAGCTGACGTTCACCCGGTTCCATGTCTAAATCACAAAGTTGTGGGCGCTATATGATCCGTGCAGTCGATGCGCCTTTAAACTGCAATACCAAACAAACTAACGGAACATGAACTGGGATCCTCTGGCTTTATTAGGGGTCTCCAGCCCTTCAAGTGCGAAGGAAGTTCGGTAGGGGAATTGGAAGAGCATGTTGGCTATTTCTAAATGTGATCACCTATGACTAAATTTAATAATGTGACGACAAACGTGAACTTTCTATTGGTTTTCGTTTTTAACAGGTGTCCCACAACATGTCTTAGTGAATCCAAATCCTTGGTACATGAACCAACGCATTTCTAGGGCTATGCATTTAAAAGTTTTTGTTTGGCCAACAAATTTATTAAGTTTTTCTTAAGTTCCTCTCTGTGGCGTGCTATGCTTATGTATAATGGACAAATATAGCCATACCTATATTGGCAAATATTGATGATAATGCAGGCAAGAGAACTTGAAATTATTGTGCTTTAATGTATCTACGGCGCATGCTTTACACATGTTACCTCCAAAAAGCAAGTAAAGGTGCTAGGCCGGGTTATATTAGGTTAGGATTTTCAATTGGAAAGTTTTGATCAGGTCGCCACGGCATGCAGCGCCTTACCTGTGGCGGCGGTGCCTGAAACGTCTGGTGTGACGGTACGTCGTAAGGTGGCAGCAGCAGCTCGGCAGGCGTGAGCGCACAGACCAGTAGCGAGTCGCCATCCATAGCTGAAGCTGCCAGAGAACAGGTCACATCCGAGCAACATCATAATCAGGTCTTTCCCCGCTCTCAGAAACTTTTGTAGATCTTGAAAGCACTGGTCCCGAAGACAGTGTCGCTTGATCTATAGACATATTTCATATCCAAAAGAAACGAACTCGCAAAAGTGACGTCCCCAAATCGCGCTCACCTGACCGTATTCCACCGGACCCGACCTGAAATGTCCTTATTACTACACTACTTTCTCCATCTCATTTACACACAAAACGGTGGTAATTGGCCCAAGAGACCCTAACCCCAACGCAAAACCAAAGCAACCCAAACATGCAAAAAAAACTAGCTTAGCACACCATGCTTCATGAGCACATTAACGGCCAGCCCCGTGCGCCAGCTGCCGTCCCAACAGCTCAACTATCTCAGGGCTTACTATAACCGGCATTCTGCAGTGATACGAACCGAAGCTAGTCGGCCACGGCTTGCCACACGACGGTTCCAACAGATGTTTGGGCAAACACCGACAAGTGTCTGCAACAGTTCTTGCCAACAAGTTCCTCCTGGCACCATGACAGTCAGTCGTCTAAGCACCACGTCCGCTCACCTTCGCTGCCCAGCTCCGTCTGCCACGGCCAAACGCTCTCTGCTAGGTTCTGGCTTACGACGAGTCAGACCCGCCCGGAAACATACACTGTCTCACCCACACGTCGGAGGAATTGGCTCGGCGAGCGACATTCGTCCCGCCACACCCATGGCTCGGAGGGAGGGGCTCGGTGACCTGACATTCGTCCCGCCACACCCATGGCTCGGAGGGAGGGGCTCGGTGACCCGACATTCGTCCTGCCACACCCATAGCTCGGAGGGAGGGGCTCGGGGAGCGACATTCGTCCCGCCACGCCCATGGCTCGGAGGGAGGGGCTCGGTGACCCGACATTCGTCCTGCCACACCCATGGTTCGGAGGGAGGGGCTCGGTGACCTGACATTCGTCCCGCCACACCCATGGCTCGGAGGAATGGGCTCGGTGACCTGACATTCGTCCCGCCACACCCATGGCTCGGAGGGAGGGGCTCGGTGAGCGACATTCGTCCTGTCACGACCAAAGCTCGGAGGGAGGAAACATAACCAGACCTAGAGGAGAAGTTGGCGCGGAAACATGACGGCGACGAAACCTAGAGAAGTTGGCGCGGAACTGTTGGGCATAACACCCGCCGCATGCGTGATCCAGTCTGGCTAGTCTGACCTCATGCCGACCCGACACCCCGGCCATCAGTACCTGTCTGCTTGGCAGTCCGACCTCATGCCGACCCGACACTCTGGCATGTGCCTGCCAGTACCCACCTGCTTGGCATGTGCATCATACAATTACGGCACTTCGTTCCACCACCAACACACCACAACACCACACCTCGTCTCACCATCAAGATACCACAACACCACACCTCGTCCCGCCACCAAGGCACCACACTAGCCACTGTAGCGAGTAGGTGTGTCGCTGTCCGTAATGCAGCGCCGGACACACCCACCTGGCATGAGCGCGAAGTGTCCGGCCACGTCGGGTCGCGCCTTGCCGGAAGCCAGCCGCGCCAACAGGAGTTCGTCACAGGCGCGCAGTTCAGCGCACAGCGCGTGCAGTTGCTGGTTGGTGGGCAAATTTTCAAGTGGGCGAAATAAATCGTCGCCTCATTTAGACACAATATTTTACCCCTGCCGTTAACAGTTCAGCCACTACCACATTTGGGCCAACATAATATGCAAATCGGCACACACACATGACAGGTGTGTTCACACATACATACACGTAGACATACACACAAACAGACCGGCAGACAGAAACACATACATACATACACAAACAGACCGGCAGACAGACACACATACATGCATGCATAGACATACAGGCATATATACAGAAAGACACAGACAGACATACGGGCACGCAGACAGATACATACCAGGGGCGGTCGGTCCATGTAAGGCACTAAGACAGCGCCTCACCTGAGTAGAGACGGGAAGTATTTTTGTATGTTATTTTCATAAAATGATGCTTTCATCCACTGGAAAGTAGCAAAATTGAAAAACTGGAACCAAATATGCATTGGTGACTCATAATTATGGTGAAAATTGAAGTTCATTTACACTTACATTATTTACATCTTAGCTTCCAAACAGCTCTATCACCGGTCGGCAGAGGCTAGCCTCTCGCACATATCGCCACATAGTGAGTTTTCGTTTCATAACAAGCGCAGGGTAGATCGGGGCCCCCAACATCGTTTGGCAATCGGTGACGTCACATGGGCTGGATAATTCCTCAGTCCTATAGGCACTCCAGCGAAACTACCGTGTTTTCCACACGACATTCCCGATTATAAATGCCATCGAAATGGGATTCATTTGGAAGCTTGAAGAACCTTGTCCACGAATATGAGCCGTATTTTCCATAACATTAGGATTTTTGGCTTGGGCCCACGCTGATTGCATTCATGTCAAGCGCTGCAGGAATCGCGCGGTGCCACGGGTAGTAGCAGTATGATGATACAGGCCAACTGAAGACAACGGCCGGGAAGGAGGGGTAGGAGAAAGTAAGATAACTGCTGCAACATAATTCCTCCCCACTTGGTACAGGGGCGTAAACAATGGTGGGGGTACTGGAGGGATGTGCGTCCATGGGAAGGCGGTACCCATCCGACCAGGAAAAGGCGCCAACATTATATTTAGGCTACCGGCGGAGGTATCTGTACTGGTTGGAATAGCACGCCCTTATCACCCATGTGCAGATACGGAGCCTGCAGCTGGTTTTCAGGATTGTTTTCCATTTTTCACTCATATACGTCTAGACCAGGCGCATTCTTTTCGTATATTTTAAAAGGGCAAAGGGCATACATATATGCCCTCTCAGTATTGGCTATGTTCACTAATAACTTTTAACATGGGATACCACGAAGCATGCACTCAATCGATGTGGGGCTTCCCATTAACTTCATGTATTGTGCACCCAAGTAATCAACAGTAAGAGCATCAACAATAATAATAATTATATATAATAATAATAATAATATATAATATGTGTGTGTATGACAGCCACTTCTGGTTATGAAATGGAAATATATGAAAACCTCAATGACATTTTATATATGAAAACTTCCCGGAAATTTCGGAAGCACTTGAACACGAGGGAGGAGGTTCGGAAATCCACTGACTTCGTGATAGGTTTGGCACCTTCCAGCGCCAAATTAAGTTGTTCCTACCCATCTTAACATAAAATAATAATGATACTTATGAAAAAATACTGGTCGAAATCCTGCGATTTTTATCTGCCTCACTTCATTTGGCAGGCACGGACCGCCCCTGATAGATACATACATACATACATACATACATACATGCAAGCAGACATATATACACACATATGCACGGAAACAGACAGACAGACCGACATACACATACACATAAAAGTACACTTTAAGGATGCTCTTGATTGAAACATGAAAGTTACGTCGCATAAACCTTGATGACTGACTCCTTTAACACCTGAAGATGAATCAATGAATCAATACATGTTTCGGAATTGACAGTGAGTTACAATATACAACAACATGGAGATAATAACGAAACGTATCATGTTTATTCCGACATCCTAATAAAGCTCAGGCTTGCATCTCATGAGTGCTGGTTACTTGTTTATTGGTAATACCAATTTTCTGAACTGACGATTCCGCTGACATCACTTGGCTGTTTATGGTTCCTTGGCTCAACCTGGCCTCAGCTATCTGTTGGTGCCCTTTGCTGACATTACCTGTCTTCTTACAACATCACCTGTCTGTTGGTGACCTTGCCTGTCAGTTGGTGGCCTCATCTGTATGTTGGCGACCTTACCTGTCAGTTGGTGACCTCACACATCTGTTAGTGACCACACCTGTCTGTTGGTGACCAGCTGGTCCCAGGTCAGCGCCCAGCAGGCCGTTGGTCGCAGCAGTACCGGCTCGCCGTGAATATGAGCCTGAGAGACACCCGACCGGCTCACCCGACCCGTCACCTCCAACTGGTGTACGGGAACATCTGTGGAGCCAGTGAGGCCCTCACACGACACCCGGCCCGTCACCTCCAACTGGTGTACGGGAACATCTGTGGAGCCAGTGAGACCCTAACACGACACCCGACCCGTCACCTCCAACTGGTGTACGGGAACATCTGTGGAGCCAGTGAGACCCTCACACGACACCCGACCCGTCACCTCCAACTGGTGCACGGGAACTTCTGTGGAGCCAGTGAGGCCCTCACACGACACCCGACCCGTCACCTCCAACTGGTGCACGGGAACTTCTGCGGAGCCAGTGAGACCCTCACACGACACCCGACCCGTCACACCCGACCCGTCACCTCCAACTGGTGCACGGGAACATCTGTGGAGCCAGTGTGACCCTCACACAACACCCGACCGGCACACCTGACCCGTCACCTCCAACTGGTGTACGGGAACTTCTGCGGAGCCAGTGAGACCCTCACACAACACCCGACCCGTCACCTCCAACTGGTGTACGGGAACATCTGTGGAGCCAGTGTGACCTTCACACAACACCCGACCCGTCACACCTGACCCGTCACCTCCAACTGGTGCACGGGAACTTCTGTGGAGCCAGTGTGACCCTCACACAACACCCGACCCGTCACACCTGACCCGTCACCTCCAACTGGTGTACGGGAACATCTGTGGAGCCAGTGTGACCTTCACACGACACCCGACCCGTCACACCTGACCCGTCACCTCCAACTGGTGCACGGGAACTTCTGTGGAGCCAGTGAGGCCCTCACACGACACCCGACCGCCACACCCGACCGCCACACCCGACCCGTCACCTCCAACTGGTGCACGGGAACTTCTGTGGAGCCATTGTGACCCTCACACAACACCCGACCCGTCACCTCCAACTGGTGCACGGGAACTTCTGCGGAGCCAGTGTGACCCTCACACAACACCCGACCCGTCACACCTGACCCGTCACCTCCAACTGGTGTACGGGAACTTCTGTGGAGCCATTGTGACCCTCACACAACACCCGACCCGTCACACCTGACCCGTCACCTCCAACTGGTGCACGGGAACTTCTGCGGAGCCAGTGTGACCCTCACACAACACCCGACCGGCACACCTGACCCGTCACCTCCAACTGGTGTACGGGAACATCTGTGGAGCCAGTGTGACCTTCACACGACACCCGACCGGCACACCTGACCCGTCACCTCCAACTGGTGTACGGGAACATCTGTGGAGCCAGTGTGACCTTCACACGACACCCGACCGGCACACCTGACCCGTCACCTCCAACTGGTGCACGGGAACTTCTGTGGAGCCAGTGTGACCCTCACATGACACCTGACCCGTCACCTCCAACTGGTGCACGGGAACATCTGTGGAGCCAGTGTGACACTCACATGACACCTGAACCGTCACCTCCAACTGGTGCACGGGAACTTCTGTGGAGCCATTGTGACCCTCACACAACACCCGACCCGTCACCTCCAACTGGTGTACGGGAACTTCTGTGGAGCCATTGTGACCTTCACACGACACCCGACCCGTCACACCTGACCCGTCACCTCCAACTGGTGTACGGGAACATCTGTGGAGCCAGTGTGACCTTCACACAACACCCGACCGGCACACCTGACCCGTCACCTCCAACTGGTGTACGGGAACATCTGTGGAGCCAGTGTGACCCTAACACGACACCCGACCGGCACACTCGAGCAGCCACCTACCTACCTGATGAAGTGTGGTTCCTATGAATGTCACGGGACGTCAAGTTTAAAAAATTTAAGCGTCAATTTGTAGAAATCTATCACAAAATTTGCTTGCTACAACATCCACACGATACTTTTTGGTCTCTGCAGCTCTTCCTGAGAATGACTGCTGCCAACCCAGACAAGTATTTATTGACTTGAAATGCAGCTATAAAATCCTGCGACACAAAAATCAAAGCTAGCGCAATCGCATTGTGCTAGCTTTGATTACCCACGAAGTTACTCGGTATAAGGACGGTTGGTGTGCTATGAATATGCATGATGGTGCCTCTATTTACCGTGCCGGTACGCAGGAACAACGTGAAGGTTATTCCCCTTCCCGCCACTCTCCTGGGAAAATCATCCCGGCACCTCTCATCCAGGCGCTTTTTAAGGCTAGATATCGAGCGATATCCAGTTCGCCGCAAATAGTGAGGCAGCAGCAGCACTAACGACAGCCAAAGCACACATACAACTGATCTGACGACCAACGTCTCACCCTCCGAATACAACACATATCCACTACGGACACACCACACCTTGCGCGATATATCATCGTAAAAAGGAATCCCTGATGCGAGTCTGGGAGGCCACGCCAGGTTCCCCAGTCAGGGGACAGTCCGGCGGAGACCTGCTATACGTCGTGCCGACTACACACGGAGGCCAGACATGAGCTAGAAACGAACAGATTGGCTCCTTTCGGGCCAATCAGGGATGGGTGATTTGGGCGGTGGGCAAGTTAGCCAATGTCTGGCACACTGCCAGTAGCCACCCATAACTGGGCGCCGTTGTCCTCATTGGCTGCCGCGTGGCGCCAGGCCAGTGGACACAAAACTCGACGTTGATTGGTGACGCGGCGGCTGCAGGGGCGCGATCGATGGCGCGAACTGTCGGCTGATCGCGGCCAACTCCTGCTCACCTCCCTTTCCTCCAGAGTGCCAGCCGGTCTTCTCGGGTGTGAGAAGGAAACGGTGGGTGAACGGCAGACTAAGAGGTGACAGTAGAGCCGCCTGCATGTCACAGCTGAGCGACAGCGGCGCCTCTAGCGGCGGCAGCAGCAAGCGGACATGGTCGCTAGAGGTGGACTGATCCTGCAGCCACGACTGAAACAAAATCCACAGCATCGCTTCGATATCGTATTAATCGGTTTAATGGTCCAATGCGCATCATTACCGCAAATTGGTTTAGGGTCGGCGCTGAATGAGATTATTCGTGGACCACAGCGCATACCCGAAATCTGGCAGCTCTGGCCAGCCGGAATTGAGGCCAGACGCGTTATGTGCAGCTACTGGATGTACGCCGAATACCGGCCAAGTTCCGTGCACGTAGCAATTCAGCCGCCGGCCTCCGCCGCAGCGGCGGCGGCTGAAATGCTTCTTTCTTCTTTCGGCACAAGTCCAGAAATGAGAACGGTTGTTGTTCACTAAACCTGTTCTTGTTCGCAGTATTTAAAGCTTACGGCTTCGTCCGGGCCGGGCCACTCTTCCCCAGTGGCGGATCCAGCGGAACATATTTTGGCATGTTAAGGTCGTTTTACGTGTGCCTCATTCATCTGAGCTCAATTAATATTTATACTTATCAATTCATATTTATAGGAATAATTCGCTAATCCAGACAGATAAATCCCTCGGAATGGCCGATTGCAGCCTCTTCAGTGGCGCAGGCAGGACTTTCTAAAGGGGGTTTCCGAAAGTGAGCTTCGCGCTCACTTTCGGAGCGCGAAGCCCGCCGGAAATTCTCGGTTTTGCGTTAAGAAAATCTCAAAAGGTTCTGTTTAATGTATGTATCTTTCGCTGCTAAGGGGGGGGGGATTGGCTGCTACACTGTTACCCTCTACTTGCATTGTCCGGCCAACCGGACGAATGTCTGAATACTTAAATTCCTTCATATGTCCTGTCTACCGCCGGGTAAATCTTGATATGTGTATTTATTATGTAACAGCATGTTTTAGGCTTCTATGAGTTAGCTCTTGGAACCAAAATTTGACATAAATTTAGCATTTTCGTTAATGGTAAATGAGGCAGCCGTATTCTCGATATCAGCCAATGATTCTCTGGAATGATAACCTGACAAAGTTATGTCGAGGACGATCGACGGCAAGCCCTTCCTCAGTTATCAATATATAATGATTTACACCTTTTCTGCAACAAGAATACACTCGCAGTGGCATGACCAAGCGTCTTGATGAACACGTTCACTGGAAAATTGGTAGGGGTAAGTCCATTCAGTCATCACTCTTTTATATCCAGGGGCAATGTGCAGGGTCAAATAATGTTTTGTTTTTATGTCAGGTGTGAGATGTCGAAACGAACGCAGTAGGATGTCTAAATTTACCATGGAATTAGTGTAATTTAAAATACTTTTGATTCCTCAGACTCAAATTCGAGCTCATGATGTAGGCGCTTCAAGCTGATGGTGTAGGATCCAAGGAGTAGGATGTCGGTACTTCTTGAAGAAGGGTGCCGATTGAGCGTTCAGGAAGTGGTATATCCCACCCTATTTCACGAACAATGTATCACTTGCAATATGGGACCAATAAAATATTTCGTTTTGGCGCAACCCATCTTGCCAAACATTTGCCTATACTGCCAAGTAAGATGCCCAACTGGTCTACAAGGGTGGCTCCGGCATCACGAGAAGCACCCAGCTGCCCGAATGGCCATTTTTACTATACTGGCTCAGTTGTCACCAAGTTGCGATAAATGCAGGGGCGGTCGGCCCATGTAAGACACTAAGGCAGTATCTCACCTGAGTAGAGCTTCGAAGTATTTTTGTATGTTATTTTCGTACAAATGATGGTTTCATGCACTGGAAAATAGCACCGTTGAAAGACTGGAAACAAATATGCATTGGTGACTCGTAATTATAGTGAAAATTGAAGTTCACATTGACATCTTAGCTTCAAAACGGCTCAATCACCGGTCTGCAAAGGCATGCCTGTGGCACATGTCGGCATATATTGAGCGTTGGTTTCATAACAAGCGCAGGATATGCGGTCTTTTTGGAGTGGAGTCCATTCTACGCTTATCGGGCCATGATTTCCACAAGAATGCTCCCATAAAACCACAGAAGCCCCAAGGGCACCTTTGGTTTTATAAATATGTTTCCAGTGTCTTCATGTAAATTGACAGAAAAAAACCTTTAAATTCATATCTTTGGGATATGAAGACTTTTGACAGAAGCACTCCAAGTGGCACTTCTATTTCAATAAGCAGTAATTTCGTGAAGAAAAAGGTATTATTTTGCCTTAAGGTAATAGCAACAAATATTTACACACATTTGCTTCCGTAAAGGAAACACATGGGGTAGGTTTGGTTAGGTTAGGTTAGTTTAGGTTTAAGGTGCCTAACTAAGTACCTAAGCATGAGTTCAGAGCAACACTGTTTCATAAAATGCAACTAGGTTTTGCATAACTTGAGATTGAAGAATAAGTTTCCTCCAAATCAGTTTCCTCCAAATGTTCGTCCTGGAAGCACTAGTGAATTTGTTGTACGCGCTCATCGTAGCCGCTCCTCATCTCCCTACCTCCCTCCTTCCTTCCCGTGTGTGATTGTGGTTTTAGGGCGCATCGACCATAGTTGGTCATTTAGCGCCCACCCTTCTTCCTTCCCTGCCCCATTCAATCCTTGTCTTTCCTTCATTCCTTCCTTACTCCGTCCCCTCCTCTCAAAGCGTCGAGACCACTGATATATCTCTGCCGTCGGGGGAACACGTGCTGTCTCGTTACCGCCGCGTTCGGCACGACAACACCCACCTGGAAGTACCGGCAGAACGTGTCACTGTCACCGTTTGTCTCCGTAACGGTCAGCGGCACGGGTGCGATGTCGCCGTCCGCGTCCACGTCCACGTCCGTGTCCACATCCACATCCTCGTCAAATGTCGGCGCTGTCGTCTGTCCGAACTTGAGAACCTGGAACACCTGTGGGGCGCGGCCTGTGAGTGTGACGTCGCCGCTCCGCCACACGGCGCCAACTGAACAGTGTGACGCCGCCACCCCGCCACACGGGGTCAACTGAACAGTGTGACGCCGCCGCTCCGCCACACGGCGCCAACTGAACAGTGTGGCGCCGCCGCTCCGCCACACGGCGCCAACTGAAGTGTGACGCCGCCACCCCGCCACATGGCGCCAACTGAACAGTGTGACGCCGCCACCCCGCCACACGGCGCCAACTGAAGTGTGACGCCGCCGCTTCGCCACACGGCGCCAACTGAACATAAAGACATAAACACATAAAAGACCAGTGCAACTATGAGCCACACAAGCAGTATGACCGGGACGGGATGACGGGTACGCCATCTATTATCACCTGCACCCTCTGCAGTCTGGAGGCGTCAGCGGCAGTTCGACTCCACAGTCGCACCTTATTGACCACCTCCGGGTCAGCGGTCAACACCGTCACCTGCAGCTGGCTCCCCGTCTGACCCTGGGGAGACGTCAGGCCTGGTCAGGTCAGGTCACACCAGTGGCTCCACAGTCGCACCCCAATGAGTACCTCCAGATCAGTAGTCAACACAGTTATAGCTGAACCACAACCATCGGCACGGGAACTCCAAAGTTTTGGTTTGAAGTTGATGTTCATCCGTGCAACACCCATTGAGTCAATAAACATAGTCAATGAATAAAGTTAAACTCGCCTACGATTGGGGGCCTCTGCCTCTCTTCCCCAGCCCCGGTTCCTACAATTTTCGCTGGACTCTTTCCATGCCCTTAGCTTGCGCCCCACTTAAACAATCCCGGCTCAGTGTATGAACATACGTCAGTACTACGTTTTCCAAGAAAGTCACGAATATTACTCCATGAGGAGAAAATCATAAACTTAAGTCGAATGAGATTCATGCGATAACGGTGGCCGGTATTTTGTTACTGCAACTGGCATTTCATAAGCAGTTTTAGCATAATTAGCGCAACCGGATGACCATGGGCGTTGCCACGGAGTTTAAATAGGGGGTGAGAAACCAGATGCTTCTCAGGTCGATCTTTCGCTCACAAAGCTGCAGGTGTGACTCCCGTCCTACTCTGTCTCGTGCCACCGTCCTCTCCCGTCCTATTCTGTATCGTGCCACCGTCCTCTCCCTTCCTA
Organism: Imbricaverruca yamaguchii; assembly: GCA_034440575.1. Classification (NCBI taxonomy): domain Eukaryota; kingdom Metazoa; phylum Arthropoda; class Thecostraca; family Neoverrucidae; genus Imbricaverruca; species Imbricaverruca yamaguchii. Next base: position 340,667 of record JAOTOL010001663.1, read on the forward strand.
CTCTGTCTCGTGCCACCACCTTCTCCCCTCCGTCTGTCTCGGCCCACAGCCCTCTTCCCCCCCCCACAACTCTGCCTCGTCCCACCATCCCCTTCCGTCCTACTCTGTCTCGTGTCACCGTCCTCTCCCTTCCTACTTTGTCTCGTGCCACCACCCTCTCCCCTCCGACTGTCTCGGGCCACCGTCCTCTCTCGTCCAACTCTGTCTCGGGCCACAGCCCTCTCCCCCCAATTCTGCCTCGTCCCACCATCCCCTCCCATCATGCTCTGTCTCCGGCCACCGTCCTCTCCCCATTGACATTGTCTCGGGCCACCTTCCTCTCCCCTCTGACTTTGTCTCGGGCCACCGTCCTTTCCCTCCCAACTCTGTCCAGAATTATAGTGCACATTCTGCAACGCCGGCGTATCGGAGATACTCTGGTCTGGTGGTCCACAATTCACCGCCCGATTGTTCCAGGAGTTCCTGTCAGGACGGAGTGTGTCGCATCGCGTCTCTTCACCTCGCTACAAGGGGTCCAACGGACGAGCGGAGACTGCCGTAAAGCACATGTCAACGTTGATCAAATGATGCTGGGAGCGCTCCTCAGCCCTGGATCTGGGACGCATGGGTGCGCGGCGTGCTGCAGCACCGTAATTTCCCGTGTCCGGACGGTCGTTCTCCAGCATAAATCTTGTTCGGACACCCTGTGCGGGACATGCTGCCGGCACACAGACGATGCTTCGCGGCGTGCTGGCAGCGCACCGCCGATGATGCTGAAGCTGCTGCCGCTACTCGCCGGGACCGCGTGGAGGTACACTACAACCAACGCGCGCGTGATCTACCGGGACTTCAGGTCGGCAGGCAGGTGGCGCTGCAAAATCCCTCGACTGACAAATGGGATCGATGCGGTGTTGCAAGCTGGGTTACGGGACACCGTCGTTACCTCATCAGTCTGCCAGGTGGACGAGTATTAACACGGAACAGACGTCATCTGCGTCAGCGATACGCCCACGCCACGCCGGACGAGGTTGAGTCGGTGTCGTCGCCGGCTCGGGTGCTACATCAGCCTTCGTCCCAGCCTGAGCGTCCGGCGCCACCGCCGACCGCCGCCGTGGGTGCGCCGGCGTTCAGAACGCCCCATAGAAGTGATGCGTTGCGCGCAGCCGGACTGGTGAGGGGGTGCGGCCGTAATGTGTGCGTGCACGATGGCATCTTGTGATATAAATACCGTTTACTTTTGCCCGGCTCAAATATGTCGTTGAACTATTTTGGTGCAGAAGCAATAATAATTGTGTTCAATCGCACCACACATCCATGCACTGCACAGCTCAATGTGTTATGACTAGTGAGTGGGTGTAGTGGTTGAGCTAACCACCAGTAGATGTGGCTGCAGTCGTCCCCTCAGCTGAGCTATGCAAGCCCAACACAGTTCTCGTTATGACTTCTTCGTGCGTGTATCGTGTCCTACGGCGGACTCTGATGGAACCGAACTAGCCATGTCGCACGTCACTTCCAGTCACGCCGCAGCCAAGTTCCAGAATTTAGGAAAAATTCCCACTAAACTCACTTTCCTCTTCATAACAATCCCTACTAATCTGCTTCGAGGAAGTGCTTAAATAGCATACTTTGACCAAAGGTTGAGTTCGCCGGGCTGCAAGGCTGCAAGTTTTTTCGCTCGTTAGTAAATGTCCAGTTAGGGCAGAAACATAAGGTTTTCGATTTCCGACAGTATGAAATCGAGTGTATGAAGTGTTGAATTTCTTCTATATTAAGGTTTTGACACACCAGGTACGGATACTCATGCGCGATGGGCTATATTTGTGGAGTGAAGATTATGATCGTGAATTTCTTTGTCAGCTAAAAAGTAATGATTTGGGAAGGAAATGAGTCGTCGCGTCGTCTTGCACATGTCAAAAGCCATCGTATTTAAAAATCAGCATTTACCTTGATCGAAATATTTTTAGTTTTTACAAGCTGAGTAAAGTCTAGCACAATTGGTCAACTGGAGGTAGATGAGACTATATTAAGTGAGGATGGTGAGATGTTCAGCTGAGGAAGCAGTTTAAATCAGTGTTTATTTACATTGGAGGATGCTGTGATGTTGTTTTCCATCATATTGGGAAAATTAAGCCAAACAAGGCAGCAGGCCTGATGAAATTTATGCAAGGGTATTGCAGGAAGCTGAAAAGGAACTTCCCATTCCACTTTAGCTTGGTATAATATTTTGTATGCCAGTTTCACAACATTAAATGCCAACAGATTGGAAAAGACCAAATGTAGTTCCTGCTTTCAAGAAAGGAGAAAGAGGGAAAGTTGAAAGCTATAGACCATTAAGCCTGCCATCCCTAGTCTGCATTTAAATTGGATAATTCTTCTTCCCATCGTATGGCACTTAAAGCCATTCTCACACAGTCAGTCAGTTCTATTAAAATTAGGAACCTTTACCAAATTATCCTTGGTGGTGCTTACTTCATGTGTCTTGAATCTAACTATGTTATGGTCACTTCTTTCCAGTTTCTCCCACAGTCAAGTCTTGAAACCAAATCACTTAAATCTGAGACAAGGTCCAAGAATAAGCCCTGCCTAGTTGGTGCCATTATAAACTGGTGTATAAACTGGTGTCTTCAAGGCATTTTTAAAACATTTTGCATGATGGGAGCCAACACCAACATTTTCATATCCCTTGAGATTAGGCACCAAGAATAAGGCATTTCCCCCAAAAGTTTCTTCCAATTTCCTCACAAATCACATTATCAAGCTCCAGCTGCTAAGAATGTGGTAGGGTTCCTGATTGGTACAAAGCTCCCATCCTCAATTTATTGCTGTTGCCTTTTCCCACAGCAACAGGAAGCCAAATATACTTAACAAACACATTTTTATCCACATCTGCTACTTCTTGGGAACTGAATAATCTATGCACATATAAAATTACACCACCCCTTTCACAACTGGACCCCTATTGCATGAAAGCATATTGCATCCCTGAATCTCACAGTCTTGCAAGTTATCCCCAAAATATCCCTCACTGACCCATGCCTCAGTAATACAAACAAAATCTGGTTCCTCCTCAGCAACATGCTTGAACTCATCAAATTTGGATCAAATATGCTGAGCATTAAGCATCATGCAATTAACATATGTTCCATAACCAGCTTTGACTTTTCATGTTCAAGGGCATCAAGAGTCAAGAACATCAATGTTATTTTTTAATGCTATTTTCCATGCACATTTCTGCATCCGACTATACACAATTTGATATCTTGTACACAATGAAAAACATTGCCAATAGCACCACACCACTGTGGTGCTAGTGGATGATGGACTCCAGTTGGAACATTCTTGATCTGGTACATTTGTGCTTAAGGGTAATTTTTGGATTATTCGGGTTCTGTGTTGCAATGCAATATTTATCAACATGTTTAACATATGCCTGCCCATGTACTCAGAAAATGCTTCTTCTTTTGACAGGTAAATTAACACCAAACAAAGAAGGGACTTGTTCATAGTGCAATATACAATATAGCACAAAGTACAAATTTAACCTTTTGCCCCGATATGTTGAAGCAACTGTACTCCATCTGGGCCTAGCTTCTCAACCCCAGCTACTCCAGGCAACAAAGTGTATGCAGGGCATAGCATTTGCTCAGCAGAGTTAAAGTAATAGTTGTTTGCTAGATGTGAATTGTCAAAATAAGTATGGGATGCTAGAATTTGTCATGGAAATAGTCTTTCTAAATGATGCTTAGTCCTTCATAACTCAATCTTGGCCAATGGGTTGGATTGGATTGTGGCTTTACGACACTCAGCAGCTGAGGCCATATGGCAGGAAGGGCGCATCGCAGGGGATTGAGCAATGGGTACTCAGAATTGTATTTTTCACGGTTTATGAGAGAAACCATCGCTGCAGCAGCGGCAACTGTTTGCACATAATAGACAACATGGTGGATAGTCACATGCAAAATCATGCAAGATATTGGTGCATCACTATCAGCAATAGTGACCATAAATATGATTGTTAGAAAAAAAGGAGCATGGACTACCCACACATCACCAAGTACAATGTAAAGGCATTTTGTGGAAAGATGTTCATTTAGTATTAATTAAGACACATGTTCCAATAAGTAACACAACAAATGTACTGTTGTTCTCCAACCATGATGTACCTGTTAGCTTTGTGACCTCTGTGCTGGCAAGTGGCCTCCCATTTCCTGTCCACATCCACGTTCATGACTGGCCATGTAACCTCAGTACTGACAGGTGGCCCATCCCCAGACATGACAGTGTGCAGGCATCAGTATTGCCTCAGTACTGACACGTGGCCCATCCCCAGCCGTGACGGTGTTCAGCGTTTCCTCAGTACTGACACGTTGCCCGTCCCCAGACATGACCGAGCCGGCGTCCGACTGGACGATCGAGTGCTCCGACGACGAGAGGTTCGCCGACTGGACAGAGGAGGACGGCCAGCCGCTGCCGCCGGCCGGCGAGCTGGAGCGGCTGTACGCGCGCGTGGAGAGCGGCGACCTGCCCGAGCTGGCCTGGCGCTGCCTGGGCCGGCGGCCGCTGCACGCCGATACGCCCGCCGACGACCAGGCCGAGGCCATCCAGCTGCCGGACATGTCCGACTTTGACTTCGGCAGCGACGACTTCGCGCAGCCGGTGACGACGCCGCGACGACAGCCGGGCGCCGCGCCGCGCGGCAGCGCCAAGAAAAAGTCCACCAGCTTCGACAAGATTCTGAAGAACATGAAGCGCACCCGCGAGCTAGAGGCGAAGGAGGCCAGCGAAGCGTCGGCAAATGAGACTTCTGAGAAAGCCGATGCGTGATGATGGATGGTGAAGTAATTGTTATAATTGTTATGCGTCACGGACCAGTGACACTGGTGTAAGCACATCTTCAGAAGTGAACTTGAAGATACCAAAGGCGCCCCCTGGGAAGTCCCGACCGCTCTCCCTCCAATTCTTCCTCGGTGGGCACTCCTTGGAAATAATTTGGTATCCCTCCGGAAGTTAAACTGGGCCTCTTGAAAATATAGTAAAGTGTGTTGCTAGCATTGGAAGACGAGGTAAGGATGTTCACGAAAGCTCAGTAGGAAGTCACACAATTTGCATTGGTAGAGCGTCCGATCACTTGGAATTCTGATGAATACTTCCTTGTCCATGACTGTGCCTGGATGCCGGCTCTCGCCGGGTATGCTGTGCGTTATCGAGTGATCGAATGACCTGACCCTGCTTCGAGATGGAGCAATTTAACGACCGCACATTCGGGCAGTGCGTTTCCGGCTATTCTGGGTAGGCGTACATCACCGGGACTTCTAAAAGCATCGCTTTAGTGATGATACTCATGCGAAAAAGCGTGTCTGAACTGCTGGCAGGATGGGGTGAAAGTTTCTTTTAAGGCCATCTTTCGCAACCCGACATTTGTGCTGGATTGCTTCAACACGATAACATAAATTGTGCATTCAGTTTGTAGTGCCAGTGTGTGAAGTCCTTGTAAAAATGACAACAGGAATGCAATTACCGCTGCCTAGTTTCAATAACACGTAATGAATCTGCGCAAGAAGTCGACATAGATACTTTAGCTCACACTTCGTGTAAACACAGGTGGTAAATTACTCACAGCAACGAAATATGTGAACTGCTACTCGGGAATGGATCTCGTGAGTAACGAAAGATCCAATTAAGTTTCTTTTTTGTTCAGGACCGTTCCACATCTCAACTTGACTTAAGCACGTTTATTTATGAAGGGAACAAATGTACTGCTGTGCTCGCTCTGACCCTGATTTGTTGCATCACGATATGTTTCCTAGGCGAGCGACAACAGTCGGTCGTACCTGTTTCGAGGAGAACTGCTGAAACTGGTTGCTGACTGTATCGAGCGCGACCTCCACCCTGCCGACGCCATCCTCGGCAGCCGTCAGGCCCGGCTCTACTCTGTCAGCGGGATCAGCAGTCAGCTGAGGATGCTGCCGATGACTGACAATGTGGGGGCATCGCATCTGTTGTGTAGGGTGTGAAAACGTATTTGAGTTAGTTGTGGGGTTCTCAACATACAACGCAGAGACACTGATAAGTTCAATGAGACAGATGTGTGATAGAGCGTTAGACCTGAGGTGTAGAAGAGGTGCATTACACACCATACATCACGTTACGATCGCTGTCTTAGAAGTGGGAGCGTATTAGCAAGGTCCTGGAGTACCGCTAACTGCCATTAACCATTGGATGACACTATTCACCAGTAGCGTCGCCAATATTTTCACAAGGGAATCGAGGCCAAAAACATGCGTGTTACGATGTGTCAATGGGCAGCAAGGCTGGAAAAATAACAGGCTGGTGCTGGATTATTGGCACCCAGAATGTTATCATCTCAGAAATATTAACATTATGTTGTGTTTGGAGGTTGAATGGTGCTATTTGGCAATTACTGTACACTTATCCTTATATGATCAATGCATAAATTGGTTGGCTGGTTATTTGGGCTCAGTGGCGCATCGACTGCGTTGGTCATACAGCTGATACATTCTTAAGTCAACGGAAAGCACAATGGGTGATTCAGATTTGACAGAGGAAGAAATATATCGTCTACTAACTGGATGATGCAAAAGATGCAGAATTACATACACACCACCATAATCAGAACAAATACGCCAGAAAAGAACGCCTGTTCTCCATCTAGAGGTTGAGCTGTTGTTTTCGCATCGGTTGCGGCGAACTACTCACCGTGACCTGTCGACCAGCTGCGCCAATGCGCGCCAGAGGTGTTCCAGCCGACCGCGGGGCTCGTGCAGTGGACAGCAGATGGCCGGTGTGCGGCCCAGCGCCACCACGGACAATGCCGGCACGCGAGTCGCGCCCCGCACTGATGCCGCCAGCGTCGCCGAGCGTAGCAGGCTCTGGGGGTGCACCAGGGCCGGCCAGATATTCACACGGTAGGACAGCAGGCTCTGGGAGTGGATCAGGGCCTGTCAGATGTTTACACGGTGGGATAGCGGGCACTGGGTGCGGACCAGGGCCGATCAGATAATCACGGTAGGGCAGCAGGCCCTGGGTGTGGACCAGGGCCGGTCATATATTCACACGGTAGGACAGCAGGCTCTGGGTGTGGACCAGGGCCGGCCAGATATTCACACGGTAGGACAGCGGACTGTGGGTGTGGACCAAGGCCAGCAGCGTACATTTGGGGTGTCCAGTGGTGAAAATCTTGAGATGACTTGCTTGGTCTCGTATATTTTTGGATGCAAGGGGGCGGGGAGCGAGTCCTCATGGATCTCCTTGGTTGCGCCTCTGGTGGGGCCCACATTGCTGCACCTTTTCAACACCGTTATACAGTGTAAAATAATTAACCATGTGGCCTGGAAATTCACAGTTAATGGAGTTGTGCTATTTCATCCTCATCTTAGGTTTTCACCATTTTTCCACATGATGTATGGGCAGTCATCATGCACATGACTGCTAAATAATGTAAAATGCATATGACCGAAGTGAAAGGCATTCTGCTTTTTAATCCTTAAGTGGCAATCCTTTATTTTCTTTCAATCTTTCACTATTCTCTAGCAACTTCTTCCTTCATCCACACAGTTAATGGTTAAGTAATTTTAGGACACTGCCGTTATACCTTTTAAAGATGAGGCGTGAATACTAGTGGTAAACAAAGAAGTCAGATTTGAGGGCACGGGGAGGACTAAACATGCCTCACCAGGTATGCCGAACACGCATCATCCTGCAATTGTTCTTTCTTTTTCTTCGCCGGTGCCCCCCGGGCTCCGGGCGAAGGAGCTGGCACCGCTAGAACCGCCATGATAGCTATCGCTGTGTTTCTGGAGCGGCTGTGGTTACGCCACTGCAACAGCTGTGGCTGCTTGGGCGGTCGTCACTGCCAGGACAGCTGTGGCCGCAGGGGCGACCGTGTCCACCTGGCCGGCCGCCGCCGCTGAGTTGGCGGCGGGTGACGTTCCCAGTCTTTGACAGCCTTTGTGGCTCAAGGATACATTATCTCTGCGCTAGCCCTCATTATTCCTCGCACCGAACGCTAGTTATCAAGGACTCGCTTAGCACCCAGAGGGTCTCGATCCCGCAGGATCCTAAAGTGCTAGGATCCTGAGGGATCGATCGCCCACTGAGGCAGGCATCTCAATCTCTAGCAAATATCGCAAGCTCTCGCAACTCTCCTGTTGAGTCAGGTCCTAGCGGCTCTGTTCATCCCTCAATGGAGGGATGAATCTGCACATCCCTCCCAGGTCTCGGGAGCGTCATAGTCCGGTCCGCTCTAGCTCTCAGGGGATACCATAGTCCTCGAAGTCTTTCGGGTTAGCAGTAACATTCTAGCTCTGAAACGGTTCTCATCACCCTCACAACCATCGCAAGCCCTTAGGGACCCTCTCTAGATCTCAGGGGACCTGTTCGTCTCATGTCTCATAAGGACCACATCCAAATCTCCTTAACATCCCAGTCCGGTCCTCTAGCTCTCAGTGACAATTTTTAATCATGGGGGAGGGGTCCTTTCCGGCTGATACAGGCCCTTCGCAGTTTTCGGCAGTCTTGCTAGTTTCTAGGACCTTCTAGCTCTGCATTGCTAACCTCAGGGACTCTTCTTAGCTCCCAGTGGGGGAGGGGGCTTTGCTAGCTTCCAAGGGCTTTCTTGAGCTGCTAGGGGCTCTTCCTGCGTTACCGACGGCTCTTGTTGTTTCAAGAACATTTTAGCTCATTGTAACCCCGAGGTTGGCCCTCGGTATTTCTCACCTCAATCTCCAGCGAACATGGAATTTCTAAACCTCTGGGGGGGGGGGGACCTTGTTCATCCATTATGAGCCGCCCCCAACGTCAGAAGAATCTCGGTCCAGTCCTCTCTGGCTCTCACGAGATCCTTTTTATCCCTCAGGGCCCTCCTCTGCTTGTAGGGGCCCACACACCACACAAAGCCGACCCAGTGTCTGAGCACGTCCGGCCCGGGCCCACATCCGTCGGTTCAGGACCCATCTTTCGTGGATCCGGACACTCCGTCCTTCCGGAGACACCACCTCAAAAGTTTTGTCCTCTATCACTTTGCGGTAACAGACCCTATCCGACCCTAATCGGCCAAGGGGCCCTTCATATTGATCTGGACCCTCCGACGTCCCGGGGCTCTTCCCGAGGCTAGGGGTCCTCTCTGTCTGTGCAGGGGCCCTCTTTGGTGTTCCAGGGTCTCCTATGTCAGGCCGGAGACACTTTCAGCAGTGTGGCCCCATCCATTAGGTTAGGACCTCGTGTACGGCTTGGGACCATCCGCCGGCCAAAGAGTCCTTTCTGATGACCCTAGGTCCTCCCCGTTAACTAGGGCCCCTGCGTCGTCTCAGTCGTCTGGGTCGTCTTTGACGACCCAGGGCATTTTCCGGCAGGCCGGAGGCCCATTTTCGAACGTTTTGGGCCCTGTCTATCAGATCAGGGGCCCTTACTCGGCTTGGGCTCCGCCGACAGCACAGGGAACCTTCATATCGGTTTGGGGCCTCTCAGCCCTTCCACTATCCGAGGCCCCTCTGTCAATCTAAAAGGCCTTCGCGTTAACCTAGCCAGGGGTCCTCAACATCTTCCTGAATACACTCCGTTGGCTCAGGCCCTCTTCATCGGCCGGGACCCTTTCCGTCAGCCTGTGCCCCTTGCGTCGGCCCAGGAGCCTTCCAAGTAGACCACGAGGCCTGCACGTCTGCCCAGGGGCTGGTACGTCGGCCCGGGGGCTGGCACGTCGGCCCGGGGGCTGGCACGTCGGCCCGGGGGCTGGCACGTCGGCCCGGGGGCTGGCACGTCTGCCCAGGGGCTGGTACGTCGGCCCAGGAGCCTCTCGCGTCGGCCCAGGGGCGCTTCACGTCCGCATAGGGACCATCCAAGTCGACCCAGGGACCCTGTACATTGTCCCAGTGGCCCCTCACATCGCCCCAGGGACCCTTCGCATTGTCCCAGAGGCCCTTTTTCGTCGGTCCAGTGGGCCCCTCACGTCGGCACAGGACCCTTCACGTTGGCCCAGGGACCTTGCGGGCCCCTCAGACCTCCAGGAGTGGGCGGCTGCCCCCTTCGTCCCTGCATTCCCCCCTTGGCTACGCCACTGATCAGGGCCGGTCTGTTATTCATATGGTACGACAGCAGGCCCTGGATGTTGATAGGTAGGGGAGGGGCATATACTCATATGGTAGGACAACAGGCTCTAGGTTTAGATCAGGGCGGGGGTGAACCAGATATTCATACGGTAGGACAGCAGGCTCTGGATGTAGACCAGGGCGGGTCAGATATTCACACGGTGGAACAGCCGGCCCTGGGTGTGGATGAAGGCCGATCAGATATTCACACGGTAGGACAGCCGGCGCTGGGTGTGGGTCATGACTTGTCAGATATTCACAAGGTAAGACAGCAGAGGCTGTGTGTGAATCAGGGCGAGTGAGATATTCGCTTGGTGAGTCAGCAGGTTCTGGGTGGGAGGTCATGAAGCGATGTCAAATACAGAGATGGCAGAAAGCACTAGGCTAAGGGTGCGGAGGTCACTCGGCGTGACGGCTAAGCAGGGTTTGTTGGAAGTAGGTTAGTGGGGAACAGGTTCAGACCAATAATATATGGGGGTGCTATAGCGCCCTACTACGTTCATGCAGAGGGATATTACCAGTAGAGGGAATGGTTCATATACGCTTCGCTTGGAGACCCGACGTGACTCTCTCCAATTCTGGCTGAAAATTATTAAATGGACGTGGTGGTATCCAATTATTTTGGTCTGAACTCTACAGCAAACAAAAAGAGCAGAACCGGGGTGGAGAGAAAATTCGCGATCTCAGGATTGGTATGTGCCTGTCCGGATCAAATCACAAACATTTTTTTATCTAACTGGAAACGAAGTAGTGGTCGTTTCGAACTGGGAATAGGTGCGGATTAGGGTGGTCCAAAAGACGGAAAATGATTTCTTTCTCTCCACAGGACTAATTTTATTACACATCACGGAAAGAAATTACACGTCTCTCTATCTTATCAATTAGGGGCCGCCCCACTTTTCACTTTTTATTCGTCAGTTTAGCCTTTGAGGGTGTCGGGATGGCAATTCGGTGTCCGTGAACGAGACGGAAAATGAACTGCTTCTGACCCTCATCCATCGTCAGCGTCGCATTGCACACCTCTACCAGGGCCACTCAGCGTTCAACTGTGTCGTTCACCACTCTCAGGCTTTTGGCTCTGGCCTGAAAGTCCTCGAACAGCTTGTCTTCCTTCCAATCGGAAGGATCCATCTGCAGGAAGCCCTGTTTCGCTTCCTGGGCTCATAATTTTTTTTTCAGGACATCGAAAACACGACGCGACCTTTTGGTGAAGGAGGCATGAAGGTGGATGTCCTGTGAGTCTTCGATTTTTGCCCGGCGTGGGTGATCTTCGGTCGGATTTTCCGTCTTCATCCGAGTTACGCAGTCGGCCTTCATCTTGTCTGGAACCCGGTCGTCCAACAGGGAAAGGCCGACCAAGTCTTCCGCCATGTACCAGAGATGTTGTTGGAGGGCATTGCTCGCGGTTGTAGTGCGTTCACCTGGTTCGTGTACTTCTGGAGTTCAGTCAGCATCATAATGTCGTTGCATAGGGATATAGGGTATAGGATGACAGGAGCTTCGTGCGAAAATCGGGCAACGAACAGCGCCATGCCAGTCACATTCCGCTCCTCTCGTCTCGTTGTCTTGAACTGGTGTCGGAACAGGAGCATCTTGAGGCAGTAGATGCCTTTTGACATCCACCTCGCGTGGTGCATGGCACCAGGGACACGAAACGATGGTTGAGTCGTTGTGCCCCCTCCGAGGAACAGGGCTGCGAGCTGCAGGAACTCGAAGTAGTCCTCGCGCGGACATTTCGTTCGATCAGCCAGGGCAGATTGCCGAAACCCTTAAACTTTAATTCAGCTTATTTCAAAATTGCAATTTAGAATTAACTTACATGGCATACATCCTGAGCGATGTTCCCAAACTAACGCAGTCTTCTACTACGTTAGTTTAGGAACGCTGGCGAAGATATTTGGCATTTAGTTTAATTTTGAATGGCAATTATAAGCTATGCTGAACTAAGGTTCAAGGACATTGTGGCAACCCTGAACATGTACTAACCTCCAACTATTGGTGCTGCAACGCACACGCGAGTCGTGACACACACATACACACAACGAATACGGGAGCAACGCAATGCACCCACGACCACAGCAACGGTTAAACTGAGTGCAACACTAATTAATGGTGCACGCAGAAGCAGTTGCGCCAGGTTCTAAGTGTTAAAAGTGGGGCAACCTCTAAATATCATTGTATCGCGATGAAATTTTGCACACAAGGAGAGAAATGCAACACGAAAAAAGCAGTGGTGTGGAGAATGGACCAGTGCACTTAGACATTTTACCCCTCTTTCTGGACCACCCTAGTGCGGATTTCTTAGGGGGTGGGTTAGCCTTCCAACCAAACTTTGATGGGTAGATCATTACGCCACTCCCTTTCACACACAGTTATGGGCGCAAAATGACCATGGCAGTCGACGCGCACCTAAACCCCAATTCATCATCATCACCCCTTTCACTGAGGGGCCCATGAAAATATGGGCATGGGCATGCGAAACAAGGGGTCCACCCACGTTTCACCGGCGTTCATACTTCCTATGCCACTGTTCTATCGGGAAGGTCAGATATGTCTTGGGGTAGCCAACACTGGGTATCACTGGTAATGTAGGTGTCACCCCATCCCTCCACCAAGTTTTATAAGCTTTGCCCGTGCCTGGACAACTACCTGCAGTAGCCGGAAATTTCTCAAAATTGGGGGAGGAGGTAAGATCATGGGGGTCACTTCGTGAAATTGGTTGGGAGGGGGGGGGGCAAGTAACCTCTGATGGCCATTACCGCCCCGAAAACCATTTGCATCTAGTGTACGCCCATATAGGCACCACGGTTAAGCTTCCGTCTGATCGGAGGAAGCAGAAAATAAATTATTGGGAGGGGGCAGTGGCCCCCAGCGCACACTAAGTGACATCCATGGACAAGAGCCATTTTGAAGTACATTCTATACATGCAACGCCCGAAGGGTCAATGCTAGATTCGTTCAAAGTTCCTGTGCCCTTGGTACCTAGGTACCAGTCATTATACAGTTCAGTACTAACCTTCGTAAACGTTTGGATGACGAAAGTAGATGGTGAAAGCGTGTCCACGATGACAGTTTGGCATAGCTGGTCTTGATAAGGCAGCCGAGTATCCGACTTTTCCATTACGATCTACGCAATTAACCTTTCTTTGGTATATATCTCGGAACCATATTTGCGGAATATTGCCCTTGGCACATTCTAGCATCGCCAATACTTGACTTCTAAGTAGGGATCTATAGCATTGACTGGGAATTCAGATTTGTTATTGGGGTCGTGTCTGCGAAATATTAATTGGTTAAGACATATTTGGCCAATTCTAATTCCTCCTGCATAGGATACAGGGAGCATATGTGCCCCCTTCCCTCATGGATAGTGGCGTATCCCTTGTCGGGCAAAAGCGCCCCTCCAAAACAGCTAGTGCATCCCTCAATTTTTGTCAGCGAGAAGCGTCCCTCTGAGAGGAAAAGGCGCCCTCTAGATTTCGTTTTCAGATTGACCCCGGTTGTAAGAAAATGCGCACCTGCCGTGTGATCAAGCATACCCATCTATAATTGTTCAGTCAGACGCACCCTCTTAGAAGAAAAGGCGCCCGACAAGGTGGTCAAGTGCACCCCTCATTTTTCTACCAAAGGCCCGCCCCCAGGGACTTTCGCAGTGGCGCCCTTTTAGACCCTCCCTCGTGACAATTCGTGAATCTACCACTGTTCCCAAAGGCAATCACATAAAGCCAATTGTTCATGTAGGTACACGGGTATACACAGCATGACCAAGGCATGCCAGTATAAAATAATTCACCATGTGGCCTGGAAATTCAGTTAATGGAGTTGTGCTATTTCATCCTCATCCTAGGTTTTATCATTTGCCACATGATGTATGGGCAGTCATCATGCACACGACTGCTAAATAATGTAAAATGCATATGACTGAAGTGGAAGGCATTCTGCTTTTTAATCCTTAAGTGACAATCCCTTATTTTCTTCCAATCTTTCACTATTCCCAAGCAACTTCTTCCTTCATCCACACAGCTAATGGCAAAGTAATTTTAGGACACTGAGGCATGCATTATGGGAACCTTAGACTAATCCACCTCTTGGAGTCATAAGGAAATACCTATGCAGGTGGATGTTCGAGTTGATGGGCCAGTTGCTTTTACCGGCAATCATTTTGCGGTGAGATCAACTGAACCTTCCAGTCCCTGGTCCACTGTCCATATCTGCAGGTCGATGCAGTGTCCAGACCTGCGACCCCTCACCCAGCACTTCACACATCGCCCTCGAACAAGGTCAATCCTGTTTAGCCGACTTGATCAACGTTTACCCATCACCAAGCACGAGCAACGGCCCCAATATTTAATCCTGCGCATCCTTTGCGCGGCTACGTAAAGGTCCTTGTTATTGCGACTTCCTGTAACGTGATTCCCAAGGTTACGTCTTCTGCTTAGGTGTTAGGCCAACGCCATGTTACTCATTTACATCAAGAGGTATTTCGACATGCTTTGCAAGCCATTTTAGGAAACATCTAGTCACGCTATGAAGCTACTGATAGATTTCAGAGGGAGGGCAGAGCATGAAAAATGAAAGCCTCGTAAATGAATCCAGACATTGGTGTAGTTAGTGGATATCATCCCTTCAACAGGAATAGCTAAAAACGCACACTCTCTTTTTGATCGAGACGGCCACTGTCAATGTGTATTGGTAGCCGGTGACGTCACCCGGGAGTCGATTCGGGTTCGGCCAGTTACCGCGACGGCAAGAAATAGTACTTTTCCGAGCGTACTCCCAACTAGCAAGTATAGGTAACATATATCAATTATACGTCATGTGAAAGCTAGTTTCATTTTATTTAGATAACCGTAGTAAACTTTCACATGGGTTCGTTCATTTAAACGGGAAACCCTTCTAAATAGTGACACTACATTATATTCTTGCCTCCATGGAACACGCTTTGCAGAAAGGGAAATGATGCACGCAAATATTCTGCAACGCCGGGGTTGTGCCACCTTAACTTATGCTATAATTGACAACTTTTATATCCAGTCAGCCATAGGAAGTACGTGAGGCGCTCGCGGCTTAGGGCAGGACGCAGGTCCCTAGAAACTCCCTGGTATGGGTGGCACGCAACCGGGGTGGAGGCAGGAGGCATGCACCACTGAATTGGAGAATTTGAACCTTAACCCTACGGCGGTACATGGCAAATATTCAGTCGAAAATTAAGGCTTTCCCCACACATCTGCACTAACCAGCCAGAATGCGTGGCGCTGCCATGCTCCTTGGGGTGTATATACGACGTTGAATTCTGAAAATAATTTGGGGATACATACTGGCAATCAGCAGGCCCAAATAGATTTCGGGGCACAGGCCCCAATTAAAAATATAAATTCCTGGAAGCAAAGCGAATATTGAGGAGGCACTTGCCACCTCAAAAGTATGCAAGATAATACTCTGGGTGTGCATACGATCGGGGTATGTAATTGGTTGGTGAGATCTCCAGTTTTCATCGGATTTCACCAAAACTTAGAAATATTAACGTGGAACCCTGCAGATCCGACTGGCCAGCCCCTCCATATATACTTAATCAGGATTAAGCATTCCTTCGCCCTCTCGAGAACATCTTGAAGCCGTCCCGTGCAAATGACCTCGTCATCCATACATCCGCACCACACCGTACCGCACGTCCACTCTCGGAGTTGGATGTGTTACATGTATTGTGGATTGGTATGAACACACATGTTCACTCTACAGTTTACAAAATGAACATATATCAGTATGTACGGTCTTTGACACACCCCACATTGTGGACCAGGTAGCCAACTTGGACTCTGGTGATGCACGAAGCGCCGCACAGGGCGCGCTCAGGCTCTGCGGTCAAAGTCGCCCTGTGGTCTCGCACATCAGAGGGCTCCTAGCGACTCGCGCAACCATGCTAAGGGAGCCCTCCGGAAGCTGGGCCGCACTTCTGCGATCTCGCGACCACAGCCGCAATTAGTACGTGGCAACAACAGCCGGGACAAAGCCGAGTCTGCAAAGACGGCTCGCCATTACACCCGTCTTGCTTAAGGTTCACGAAATGATACCGAATTGTTCCAATCGAAATGATCTCGCGCAACTTATGGGCGCCAGCTGGACTTCTGCGTTTCAAACCCGACTAAAATGCGCTTCAAATTGAAATACCTTTTACATTCAAATGCATTCTGCGGTACGTCTTCAAGCTGCAGTCTCGTGGCGAAGATCAATGAAACTATGAAACTCGACCCAGGCTCGAGTTGCGATAAAGAAGGGCGACGATGGAACGACTCAAACATGAATGCACCGCCGATGCCGCGGCGGCAATTGTCGGCGCACCAATCACATCGCTCCCGAGAATCACTCATTAAAACAAAGGCCTCGGTCGAGCACGCCCAGACGCCATTGCTACCGTAAAAACACTCGCAGTCTCACGCCCCCACCCAGGCGCTCACGCGGCGTGGACTGCGGCGGTGAGGCGCGCCAATTGAGACCAGCCGCCGGCGGACACATGCACACATCCGCAGCGCCACGAGCCAGCACGTGCCGTCGCTTCATAAAAGCGCAAACCGACCTGCGCTGCATTTGGCATACCGGTAGTCAAATTTGGTAATATCGTCTGGGTTCGAGTGCGGATATTGACGAGAGTAATTTGCGGGCCGATGGGTATGAGCGCGCGCGGATTATTCCACACTGTCGGATCACCTACACGCGCCATTCACTTGGCACGCACGCACTCAGCCACACTCTCCCTGACAAATGCAAACAAACACCGAACCGCAATAACAACGGTCATAATCCCCGCCCCGCCGGCGCCGCACTGTCACAGTACAAAAAGCTTGCTGACCGGCCGGCAGCAAGGTCCAGTCGCCAGTGCCCAATCAGCTGTTGCCAGGTGGGCGATCCCCGCTGCGGCAACTCCATCGCTCCGTCGGGCGCGTGTTCCGCCAGACCGGTACGGCGGCGCGAATTGTCATTATAAAGTCCACATATCACGATTATAAAACACTGACTACGTGGCACACACCTCCGGCCGCGTCTGACACCTGGCGGCGGTCGATAAGGTGAGGTGCCAGTGCCAGCCGGACGAGGGCAGCACTGTCGTAGTTCATGTGTCTCAATGTCGGCCTCCCAGGAGACGCGTCGCAACGGGAGCAAACTGTACTATTTCTTCCACGCTGAGCTGGAACATAACATCGGACTGTCAGAATCTGGCTCAATGACTCATCTGGAGAAACACATTCATTCACACTGTTCACTTGGGCAGATATTCATTCACACTGTTCACGCCCTTCTTTATTACACGGCAGATATGCTAAACAGACGCCATTGTGTGGAACATGAGCGCACCAACCGGACTGGGGATTCAGTTCCCACAACAAAATTTAATCCGAGAGCTTAGTGTGCTGCGAACGTACAGACACCGGAACCACGTTATTTTACGCAAGCGGCATAATACCACCTCATGGCGTCTGATTCTATGTTATGATGACCACTCACCAGGACTGTGTTTAATTCTCCTCAACTTGTTGAGGAGAATTAATGCTATTGGTCAGGGAATCCCACCTATCCTGCCATTTCTTCAAAATAGCGCTACCAGCTTGGTACTGTGTTGTTCCCGATAGTCTAACAGAAACCTGAACTAAGATAATCCATGTCAGCTGCTCTCGTATAACATTCATCTCCCGCATGAAATTCACATCGGAAACTTCGTTAAACCTTCACGCAAAATATTTTACGCAAGGAGCATATTGCTCATGTTAGGTATAGACTCAAACCAAAATTCCATAAGTTGGACATAGAGTCTGATTAGTTTGGGGCGTTCAGGTGAACTCTGGTACCTCTTGTCGATAATAATGGGCATCCTCTTCTTAGACTCTTGGACAACATGACGTGGTCTCCTGTGGAGTGTTGTAGTTTTCTCGTGACCTTTATGTGAGGCGTAAGACGCTATGTTAATGCGGACATCAGGGGATATCCAGGAAAGAAAGAAGACAGGTAGGTTCTTGATACCATTCAAGAACTTTGAAACATGCGCCCGCAACAAGCGCGCCCGGATGCTCACTAGTGTGTGCTCGAAGAATATAGTTACAATTTATGAGACTGTTTCCATAAAGTATGATGCGAATTGCATGTAGGGAAGTTAGCCTGCCTTCAGACGTCAATTTCATTGCCAATTACAGTGATATATTGCACATGTGGTTACTTCGCGTATTGGCTTTTCGAACTATTTTCCACCATATTGTTCTACTTGTTATTTCCAATTCAATTATTTATCGATAACAAACCATATCAGATACCAAAAGAGCGGAAGAACAAACATCACTTACTGGTGCAAAAGAAAACAAATATCATTCTCTCTAAATTCCACGACGGAAAAATCATCCACTCCAAATCCAGAATGACAAAATATCCATCAAACTCTACTAGTTTATCCTCCTTTAGTGACCTCGGTCCATCTCTTCTGCACAACCTATGTAGTTGGTTAAATCCGTAAACAACAGACGCCCCTAAACCCAAATAACCAACCAACCAACCGTAGACCAGGCATGCCGAGCTGACCCCGCTGACCTACATTTCCCAGCCTAGTCTGACTCGTCGGCCGGGTGTCCCTCGCCTGCCCCAGTCTGTACAGCCCCGCCCAGTACAGATCCATGGGGCCACAGCCGGCCGGGTGTCCCTCGCCTGCCCCAGTCCAGCCCTGCTCAGTACAGAACCATGGGGCCACAGCCGGCCGGGTGTCCCTCGCCTGCCCCAGTCTGTACAGCCCCGCCCAGTACAGACCCACGGGGCCACAGCCGGCCGGGTGTCCCTCGCCTGCCCCAAAGTCTGTACAGTCCTGCCCAGGGTCTGTACAGTCCTGCCCAGGGTCTGTACAGTCATACCCAGAGTATGTACAGTCCTGCCCAGGGTCTGTACAGCCCTGCCCAGGGTCTGTACAGTCCTGTCCAGGGTATGTACAGCCATGCCCAGGGTCTGTACAGCCCTGCCCAGGGTCTGTACAGTCCTGCCCAGGGTCTGTACACCCATACCCAGGGTCTGTACAGTCCTGCCCAGGGTCTGTACAGTCATGCCCAGGGTCTGTACAGCCCTGCCCAGTGCAGACCCATCTGGCCACAGTCAGCCGGGTGTCCCTCGCCTGCCCAGGGTCTGTACAGCCCTGCCCAGGGTCTGTACAGTCCTGCCCAGTACAGACCCATCTGGCCACAGTCAGCCGGGCGCCCCTCGCCTGCCCAGGGTCTGTACAGCCCTGCCCAGGGTCTGTACAGTCCTGCCCAGTACAGACCCATCTGGCCACAGTCAACCGGGTGCCCCTCGCCTGCCCAGGGTCTGTACAGCCCTGCCCAGGGTCTGTACAGTCCTGTCCAGTACAGACCCATCTGGCCACAGTCAGCCGGGCGCCCCTCGCCTGCCCAGGGTCTGTACAGCCCTGCCCAGGGTCTGTACAGCCCTGCCCAGGGTCTGTACAGTCCTGCCCAGTACAGACCCATCTGGCCACAGTCAGCCGGGCGCCCCTCGCCTGGCCAGGGTCTGTACAGTCCTGCCCAGGGTCTGTACAGGCCTGCCCAGGGTCTGTACAGCCCTGCCCAGGGTCTGTACAGTCCTCCCCAGTACAGACCCATCTGGCCACAGTCAGCCGGGCGCCCCTCGCCTGGCCAGGGTCTGTACAGTCATACCCAGGGTATGTACAGTCCTGCCCAGGGTCTGTACAGTCATGCCCAGGGTCTGTACAGTACTGCCCAGTACAGACCCATCTGGCCACAGTCAGCCGGGTGCCCCTCGCCTGCCCAGGGTCTGTACAGCCCTGCCCAGTACAGACCCATCTGGCCACAGTCAGCCGGGTGTCCCTCGCCTGGCCAGGGTCTGTACAGTCCTGCCCAGTACAGACCCGTCTGGCCACAGTCAGCCGGGTGTCCCTCGCCTGCCCAGGGTCTGTACAGTCATGCCCAGGGTCTGTACAGCCCTGCCCAGTACAGACCCATCTGGCCACAGTCAGCCGGGTGCCCCTCGCCTGGCCACCCAGCCGGCCGGTGAGCACGCCACTCACCCGGCCGCCCGGCCGTACGTGAGGTCGGAGGTGGAGAGGTTGGGCGCCGTGCTGAGCGTGTGCTGGGCGCCGCCGCCGGTGCCGGCCGGGCCGCCGCTGGTCCGGTGGCCGCGCAGGTACACGCGACGCGAGTCGGCCTCGGCGCCACCGCCGCTGGGCGGCCGCACTGAGGCGCGAGACGCCAGCTGGTTCACTGTCGGCACACGGCGCCGTCAGGCGCGCCGCGCGGAGTCGTCGGGGCTGTCAGACGGATACGAGGAGCCGTCAGGGTTGCCATACGGGTACGTGGAGCCGTCAGGGCTGCCATACGGGTACGGGGTCTTCAGGGCTGCCATACGGGTACGGGGAGCAGTCAGGGCTGCCATACGGGTACGGGGAGCAGTCAGGGCTACCATACGGGTTCGGGGAGCCGTCAGGGCTGTCAGACTGGCATGTGGAGTCATCAGGATTGTTACACGGGCATGTAGGATCATCAGGGGCGTCAAAAGGGTATGGATGATCGTCAGTAGGGCACGACAGCGTCGTCACCGGAGGTACGAAGGGTCATCAGCATGGCACGTGAGGGTCGTCACCGGAGGTACGAAGGGTCGCCAGCAGGGCACGTGAGGGTCGTCACCGGAAGTACGGAGGGTCGTCAGCAGGGCACGTGGACCGCTACAAACATAGCAGTGGCGCAAACGAGGTACAGTGCCACTAGGTGGACCCAGGCGCACGCTGAACGAGTGGCATTGGATACTAGAACCGCACAGCATTAAGCAATCATGCCGCATGTAATAACATACATGTGTTCTGTATTGCACAAGGGCACGTCAGCACTAACAGGCATGTGTTTTCAATATAGCAAGGCTATATTGAAAACACAAGGCTATATTGAAAATCGCAAGCGATACCACAAGCCGTCACTTCAAACGAGTGAATTACAACTACCTTCGTCAATGCAGCACATGCGGTTATCTTCCTGAAAGTAAATGATATGCTGTTACCTAAAGTTCTCGCTCCTTCAGTCAGCTGTGAATGCTTTGTAGCAAGGACGAACAAGGTGAACGTGGCGAGATAGGTAATAAGCTGAAGGTGTCACAGTATTGCCAAACTACGGCTCAACTGTGCCAAAGCGAATAATGAGCGCGGGGAATTACATGGCAGAACTGTGCCAAAGCGTGTGATGAACGCGGGGAATTACATGGCGGAACTGTGCTAAAGCGGGTAATTAGTGCGAGGAATTACATGGCATTACAATTACGTGCCAAAGCGAGTGATGAGCGCGGCTGAAACAGAAGAGCTGGAAAACACAGACATACACTACGCCTGGCTTGGATGACGTTTTGCTCAAGGCTAAACCAATTTCGCATTCAACCTCACGAAGTTTGCACCAACAGTGTACACACTACGGAATGAATGCCAACCTAGGTCAAACTCACCCAATCTACAAAGGTCTAAGACGACAATGAACAAAGGCTGAATCCGAGCCGGACTAGGCCACGAGACAGTAGAACTGACAATACCAGTTCACTAGTTGTATTCACGGCGACGCGCTGCAAATGCATACTTAAACGATATTTGTAATCTAAACCCACTGTCAAATATTCCACTGAAAAAATGTAACCAGACTCACTGCTCCTATTCCGCTTGGACAATGCAACCGGGCTCACTGATCTATCTTTCGCTTGGACCATGTAACCAGGCTTTCTGCTCCGTATTCCACTGGGACAATGTAGCCAGGCTCACTGTTCCATATTCCGTTGTGACACTGTAACCAGGCTCACTGATCCATATTCCGCTGCGACCATGCTATTATGCTTGCTGCTTCATATTCTGTTGTTGTTATGTAACCAGGCTCATTGCTCAAAATTCCGCTAGATATAACCGTCAGTCACTGAGGCATATTTGAAAAACTGACCTTTCATTCGTTTCCCAGCACACGACATGCAAAAGACCAGTAGAGGCTGGTCGTTAATTTGGTGACGCAATTACGTGAACAACGCGTAGAGGTGCCAGCGATTTGAAAGGCAAAACTTCAATTAATCGCCCGTATGCATACTTGCACTACAGTACAAGCAGCGAATCACCGGGTCCTTGAAGCAGAGGTAGCTGCGTAATTACTAGACAGTTCACACTGTGACAAAGCACAACGAAAAAATACACGCAACACCAAAATTTTCAAGCAAGTACTTAACAAGCAACTGTTAACAAACATAAAAAGCGACGAAGAAACAGATGACACAAACAGACAAAACGTTACCGAGGTAACTTGCCGAAGAAGACCGACGGCCGCGCGGGCGGCCAGTCAGCGGTGCGGCGGTGAGAGCGGCACACACTCAGTATGTTAGTGGACTAGCAGTCTGGCAACGCGACCTCCAGGGCCGACGATACTCACGGGAGCAAATTGTGGCGACCAGACTGCGGGACGACTCCTCGGCTCAGGAGCGGCCGTCAGGATCGGTGGGCAGGAGCGGAACAGGCTCCTCGACTAAGGAGCGGTCGTCGGCGGTGGGCAACAGCAGGAGAGGTCGCCAGTTCACAGGCGACTCCTCCGCCCAGGAGTGGTCGTCAGGAGTGATGGACACAAGCGGGAGAAACGGTCAGGAGTATAACGTCCCCTCAGCCCAGGAGCGATCGCCAGGAGTGTTGAGTATGAATGGGATGAGCAGGTGTAAGAGCATCCCTTCGGCTCAGGAGTGACTTCCAGGAGCAGTAGACAGGAGCAAGAGCTGCATGAGGTACCATGCTGCATCCTCGGCTCAGGCATGATTGTCAGGAGCAGTGTGCAGAAACAGGTGTACTGCCTACTAGCAGTGGTTGGCAACGGAGCTGTTATTCGAACACGGGACTGTTTAGGGGTCGGCAGATGTGAGCGGCACAGGGAAGGAACAGGAACACCGGGCTTCGTGCCCATGAGCAGCAGTGTGTTCCAGCACATGAACAGCGGACAGAAGACGGACAGGAGACGGACACTGAACAGGAAGTTCAGGAACAGCTTGTAGAGTGGGCTGAGGATTCGGCAGCGAAAGGCCCACCGAGATTCGCCTTCAACCTGACGGGCGTACAAGCCGTGTGATTGGCACGCCATCAGCCTGACTGGTGCACTCCGAGCCATGTGAGTGGCACGCCCCCAGCCTGACCAGTGTAGTACAAGCCGTGCGATTGGCACGCGACAGTCTGCCCATCGTCAAGTCACACGTGGACTACCCAGGCTTCTGGTAGCGAGAACGAGTGCCCCCGAGCAGGGGTAGCTGGTTTTCAGCTAACCGTATGGAGTACGGCATGCGCAATCAGGAGTAAGTGCATCGAACGTAAACAACATCTTGACAGGTCTGCTGGAACCACCAGCGGAATTATATTATCCATGGAAATGTGGTGATGTGCCATGCTATGTGTTGGATGGTTTATTTAGCGTGTGCATACCATCAGCCGTGTAAAGAAATCGCATCGCTACGCGTTTCTTCCTGATACTAGTCTTACTGGATAAACATACGCTACCACTATTCCCAGAAAGAGTGTAGCATTTCACGAGGATCGTCCCCTGGTGATAGGAACCACCCATCAACTATCGGGTAGGCCAAACAGCCACGAGTAACCTCACGAGTGATTTGGCCTCATGGTAACCAACCAGTGATTTGGCTTTGAGGGCGCACAAGAAGTCGAGTCAGGACAAAGATCAGTGGAATTAATGTGATTAGAGGAATTAGTGGGAACAACTAAACCAAGTAGAATTGACCACCAATATGCTCATCACACATGAGTACGACAGACTGGTGAAGAAACAACTCCCTGGAATCGGCCCTCACGAGACGGAAGACTGGCTCTCCAGCGCAAACGTGTCTCACAAGTGGCATTCGAGTGTGACCGACCTTCAGGCAGTCAGGCAGGTTGGGGGACAGGTCACGCAGGGACAGGTCAGCAAAAACATGGCTGCGTACGTAGTCAATTTGTATTAGCCTGGTCTCGGCTCGTCTTCGTCTCGTCATAGCACTACGGCTCAGCCATGGTATGATTTGCGGGCGGGTAAAGACGCCTACTCTGGGTCATTGCACGAATCGCCGCCACCAGCCACGCGCCGGGCCCCACGTAGCGCAGCGGACTCTGTGTCAACCAAACAATACGTCACTGCCCGACCGCACGTCATTCTTTCATCGAATCCCAGCGCCGGCCCCGACCGTCAGGTCTCGGACTCAGTCGTCGGTGTGCTCTCGCCCGGGCGTCAGGTGGCTGGAGACAAGGTTGGCGGCTAGGTGGTCGGTGGCCAGTGGACGGCGGAGCGGCCGCCGTGGTGAGGGCAGGTCGGCAGGTCGGCGGGTGGGCAGGTCGGCGGGCCGGGTCGGGTCGGGTCTCGGCCGAAGTGAGGTCAGTGCAGAGGCGGCCGGGAGGAGCGGGAGCGGCGCGGCCGCCGTGATCGGAGCTGGCGGCGCGGCAGGCGGGCAGGTGGGCAGGTCGGCGGGCCGGGTCGGGTCGGGTCGGGTCGGGTCTCAGCTGAGGTGAGGTCAGTGCAGAGGCGGCCGGGAGGAGCGGGAGCGGCGCGCGCCGGCCGACTCACCGAGGGCGGCCGGCGCCGGGGCCGGTGACGCGCCCGCCAGCCGGTGCGCGCCGCCGGCGCCGCTCCGGTGGCGGCGGTCGCGCTCCTCGCTCTCGGCCTTCTTCGAGCCGCCCTGCCGACAGACGGCGCCGCGTCAACTGCCTTGTCACACGTCAACAGCGTGGCGAACGCCCAGGCGCGATGGACATCCGCTACAATCACAGCACAGTTGATCGTCATGGCCGCAGACCGCGTGGACTGCAGACAATAGCGCCATTTCGGAAAATCGAAACAAATAGACACTTCTCCAGGGACGGCACAAAACGCAGCACGACACCACCAGTGGTCGTACGGGCGGCCTTGGCTCGTACCAATTGCAGGACAACAGGGTCCAGCCTCAAGCTACAACATACCGAAACACCAGGACAGGCAAACGCCATCAGTATGCCAGCCTGCGGCGTGGCGGACATAGGCAACGTCACAGATACTTTAACCAATAACAAAACGAGGCATTCGGAAGTGATTTTTGAATTAGTTAAGTGCTTTAAGACCTTTTAAAAATAAATGAATGCCAACATCTTGTTTATAATTAAAAATCGCTAGTGAAACCTGAATAAAGTACGGTTTGTCCCGACATGAAACTTGTCCGTTACCACATCACGAGCGGCCATCTTAACACCGCGGCTATCAGGAATCGAGCCCACACGATGTTGTGCATGGATCGCGTTGGCGCGCTGCGCATCAGCCCGTCCGCCGCCACTCACGAATTTGAGCATGTTCCAGTCGAAGACGTAGTCGTAGGTGAAGCCCTCCCGGTGGAAAACGGTGCGGAACAGCTGGCGCAGGAACGAGTAGTCGGGCCGACCGTCGAACGACAGCGCCCGACAGCACTTCAGGTAGGCGGTGAACTCACCTGTCGCCAGTGGAGAGCACGCGTCAC
This sequence comes from Imbricaverruca yamaguchii, assembly GCA_034440575.1. Taxonomy (NCBI): domain Eukaryota; kingdom Metazoa; phylum Arthropoda; class Thecostraca; family Neoverrucidae; genus Imbricaverruca; species Imbricaverruca yamaguchii. The sequence goes on from JAOTOL010001663.1 coordinate 366,247, forward strand.
GCCATACCACAGACGTGGTGACGTAAGAAGCAGACGAAGTCACTGACAACACGCGTCACGCCATGCCACAGACGTGACGTGAGAGGCAGACGTAATCATCAGATGGCTAAAATCCAGTCAGTGCCAAAAGGTTACTGAGGGAATCAGATAAAATGATACAATAACATAATCAACATCCCGCGAGATCTCGACGTAGGAAAGCGCTTTGATGATTGCAATGAGTTCTGAACTGTACACCGAGGCGTACCATATGACCAAGACGTGGCTGTCACCGCAACATCCTCATCATATGGTCAAAACGTGGCTGATGCCAGTCATACGACACAGTCACCACAACATCCTCATCATATGTTCAATGTGTAGCTGCCACAACAACCACACGACACAGTCACCACAACATCCTCATCATATGGTCAAAACGTGGCTGATGCCGGTCAACATCAACTGCAACAAACGTGGCTGATGCATCAACTGCAGTGGTTATACAGCGCCCATAGCTGCCACCACAGACATACGACACAGTCACCACAACATTGTCATCATGCGGTCAAATCGTGGTTCCCACCACACAGCCATTCGACAGTCACCAAAACATATTCTTCATATGGTCAACGTGTGACTGCCAGTTGGTGTTAATACATGATGACATTCCGGGGAGATGGTCTCTGGCTGCCAGTCGAAAAGCACGTGTTTGCGGTCTCCGTGGAGCCCACTTCGCTGCAGAACGGGAGCGGTCATTTCCCGATACTCCCACACGGCTGGGGATATAGCACAAACGAAGTCTTGCCATCCTGATGTATAGCAGTTAGACGAGCCAGAATATCAAGGAGTAATGGGTCAGATGGATGAAATCCAGTCAGTGCCAAAAGGTTAGTGAGGGAATGAGAGAAAATGACATAATCAACATCCCGCGAGATCTTGACGTAGGAAAGCGCTTTGATGATTGCACAGTTATGGTGGTCAGTGTGGTCGGTTATAGTGTCCATATGTCCGTCCGATAGTGTTCATAATCTCGTTAATGAGTACAAAAACATGTATCAAACTCCTCTACCATAACGGAACAGCATATGACACACAATAAAGCAACCTTCCATTATTCCACGAGAGGCGAGAAGTCGCCGAATTCCGAGTTGAAACCTACTGGACGACGACCTGCTCAACAAGACATAGCCCAGCCATATTTCGGAGCTACACAAACCACCACAGAAATAGCGGCTGCTCAATCTTCTACGCGGCGTTACCTGGGAATCCCTTGCAGAGCTCCTCAATGGGCACGGTGAGCTTCTTTTCGCTAATCTTCTCGTACTTTTGCCGCTTGGTGTTGGCCTTGAGGCCCTGCCACGGCAGTGAGCCCCGGTTGAAGTACATCAACACGTAGCCGAGCGACTCCATGTCATCCCGCCGGCTTTGCTCTGGTGCAGACGGAACGCAACGTCAGATGTAACGCGCACGTGCGCACACAGATGGAGGAACTACTCCTCCTGCTGTTTGCAACAAGACAAACCAACCGACAACCGCCTCATTTAATATGCGCTCACCATACAGTATGATGACCACGTGACTCCCTCGGTAACAGTGACGTCCAGCCACACTGAGTGGAACGAGTGAGTGGATCTGGTGGTGTCAGGCACTGGGCACAGCTAGGAGTAGCACATTGTTCACGTCCCGCCATCTGGTGGTGGCAGACACCAGACGGCCTCTGGACACAGGGGAGCACAGCTAGGAGCAGCACATTGTACACGTCCCGCCATCTGGTGGTGTCAGACACCAGACGGCCTCTGGACACAGGGGAGCACAGCTAGGAGCAGCACATTGTTCACGTCCCGCCATCTGGTGGTGGCAGACACCAGACGGCCTCTGGACACAGGGGAGCACAGCTAGGAGCAGCACATTGTACACGTCCCGCCATCTGGTGGTGTCAGACACCAGACGGCCTCTGGACACAGGAGAGCACAGCTAGGAGCAGCACATTGTACACGGCCCGCCACCTGGTGGTGTCAAACACCAGACGACCTCTGGACACAGGGGAGCACAGCTAGGAGCAGCACATTGTATACGTACAGCCATCTGGTGGTGTCAGACACCAGACGGCCTCCGGACACAGTAGAGCACAGCAAGGAGTAGCACATTGTACACGGCCCGCCATCTGGTGGTGTCAGACACCAGACGACCTCTGGACACAGGAGAGCACATCTAGGAGCAGCACATTGTACACGTACAGCCATCTGGTGGTGTCAGACACCAGACGGCCTCTGGACACAAGAGAGCACAGCTAGGAGCAGTACATTGTGCATAACCCGCCCTGTTGATCAGAACGTGTGCATCAAAACTCAAGACATATTACTTCTACCTAAGCGCTGTTTAACGTGGAACATGTCAGCCATGCGCGTGAAGCGCGAGTCGTGACTGACCGATGCCGATATGTGTGTTGAGCGAGGCGTATCGCGCTGTGCCCGTGAGGTTCTTGTCCTCTCTGTACGGTATGTGCACGTGCGTCCGCTCGTTGATGTAGCGCTTGGCCAGACCGAAGTCGATGATGTACACCAGGTTGCCCTTCTTGCCGAGCCCCATCAAGAAGTTGTCCGGCTTGACATCGCGGTGGATCAGATTCCGCGAGTGCGTGTACTCGATGCGAGTGATCTGTGGAGTAAGGGTGAAGGCGTGAGAGGCGTGCACGATGCACCCAGCAGTGCACGATGCACACGACGGCAATTGGACGACGCACACGACACAGCGTTAATTTGTTCTTCCGTTACGTGCGAGATGTCGAAACGAGTTCACTGGGATGTCGAAATTCTCCAAGGAAACGATGTCGTTCATAATATCGTTTAAGTTATCCAAACTAAATGTTGAGCCTGTAGCCTGTTTATATGTGCATCTTTTTCGTTTACCTCGGGGAGACACCTAATATAGGGATACTTATGTTAATGAAAATGATAAGAATGCCATACTATTAGCAAAGTATATTAAACAGTAGACCATATCATGTGTAATCTCTTTACTTGAAATCGAGTTAGGTGCAAGACGTTTAAGTATCACTATATGCAATGGTGAGCATAAGCATGATACTTATATACAAACCACCATTAGAAACATGGCATGTGGACTTCATAAACATACATGAAAAGGCACGATGTCGACATCTCTTTCAGACGGATGTCTCTCCATTGTTCAATAGATGGTATATTCCACATTATCTCACGAATAATGTACCACTGACACGGCATCAGTGCACGATGCAAACGGCAGTAGTGGGGCGACTCTAGTTTAGCACTAGAAGCGGAGACCCAACTCCATGAGACCGTCTACACGAATGTAGATGTGCACACCGGGCATCAAATATATGCGCAGGAAGGTACTAAAATTCAGAGTGAGCACAATATTTGAAAGTGTGGCAAGAATGAGATTCCGCAGCCAGTGACCCTGAGCATGAGCACCGACGTCGGGTTGGGTTTCTCTCCACGCCTCAGGCCACACCATCTGTGTCAGTCAGATCTAGTCACAAGGCTCGAGATAGAACCTTTGGCACAGCTTGCGGTTGTCTTTGACACCAAGAGGCACGATGTCAGTCGCCTGTCAGTGATGGGTATGTACGTTTGCGCCGAGGCACATCAGTGGTCACCAGTACGGAGAATTGATGGGCGGGGATGGCCGATTGGTTAAATTATTGAGCTCTTGATACCAAAGGTCCCAAAGGTGAACCAAGGGTTCAACGCTCGCACCACTCGGGACAATTCCAAATTGCGCGGCCCAGCAGGGAAACAATGTGGGCGGTGCCATTAGCCGTGATCGTATGTAAGGTGCGTCGGGAACCACCTATTAAACAAAGAAAAGAAACAAACGGGGGATTGATTTGCGAAAGGATAATAATGTACTTTTCCAGGATAAAAGGTTATACCCATTTTCGCACGAATCTGATGGGAAAACCGTACCATTACTCACTTCACGTGAAAGGGGAGCCAGAATATACTCCAAATAGGTTTGTGGGAAGCGATAAATTTGGCAGCAATGAAGGAATGAACAGATAAGTAAACCACAAAAATACAAGCTGAAGCAGGCCCTTTGAGCGCGCTTCTGTGCAGGCCAAACGTGAATGTATCACACTGTCTACGCAGTCGTGATCAAGCAGATGACGATGCTGAAGTTGCGTGCAATAGTTCACAGGCAATTTGCGATCAACAAGGAAGCGACCAAGCTGACGATTTTCCTCACGTTCGGGCACGAGTGCCTGCCGGCAGGGAACTTTGAGACGCCATTATTTCCCAATTCCGGCAAGCTGGTGTGCCGCCAGGAACCGGAATGTGCGAGCGACTCAACACAACAGCAGACCAGTGTACTTCACGTTAGCATTGCTTTCGGCCGCTTCAGCATAGGGCTGTGTAGCGCTGAAAAGGCAAGGTTCGACATGCCCAGGGTACCGAGACGCGCTTCAGGCTTTCCGCCACTGGACTGCTTCCCGCTGAACTACAAAGAGCAGCAGGTAGGAAGTCGACACTGACACAACCAATCTCTACCGAGTACAGAATAGTACCCACCAAACATGCTCACGGCGGGATATCGGCTCACGGTCACCACGTGCCACCACTGTTGTGATCCGCAGACAGCGACAATGCCCGGGATGCGCAACAGTCGGCCCGTGTAAAGGCTACGCCCCGGCCGTGACCTCATCCAGTCACAACCAACAAGCGAACTCTTCGTAAACAGACCTACTCAGCGTCATGTTCTACCCGGTCTCTTGGCAAACCCTTCATCAGATCGTCTCTGTAAAAATAGTATCGTCATTCTCCTGGCAGACGTTTCTTTCATTCACAGGCCGGCTCAGACCGGCATTATCACCATTCTCCTCGCAGACCTTCCATAAACAGGTGGGCTCAGTGAAGAATTTATCGTTCTCCTGGCAAACCTTTAATAAACATCAGTCCACGGGACACCATACCCATTCCCTGCCTCTGCACAGACCGCCAAATGAGTTCACACGACATCAGATACGAGCGACTCGAACACGACTGTGCGCCAGTTCAGGTATCGTGGGAGAGCCTCCATGCTTCCGTGACCCCCTTCAGTGTCGGTGCACACTTCCGTGACGACTCACGGAGCAACAGCTGACCATCCGTGGCTCGCAGTACGACGGCGGCACGCCGGGATCCAGAAACTCGTTTCTTTTCCATATTTGGCTGGATGTTTGGGTGTATCTTGGTTTACGATCAGGTTGGGTGTGGTGTTGTGGTGTTGTGGTGTTGTGGTGGGCTGGGGTGGGGTGGGGTGAGCTGGGCTGGACTGGACTGGACTGGGCGGGGCGGGGCGGGGCTGGGGGCGGGGGGCGGGGCGGTGCGGTGCGGTGCGGTGCGGGCGGGGGAGGGGCGGGGCGGTGGCGGGGGGCGGGGGCTGGGCGGGGCGGGGCGGGGCGGGGCGGGGCCGGGCAGGGTGGCTCCACCAGGCGGACGCCGTCGACTAGGCCACGGCCGCGGAGGAGCGCGCAGCCGCCACGCCGCGGCCACCCGCCCCGTCACCAGCCCGCGCAGCTGATGGAAACGCGACCAAGGGCGCGCCGCCAGCGGCGTCGGTCACGCGCGCCGCGCCGCGCCGCGCCGCCGCTTCCGCCACCGTGACGCAATGGAGCGCGCGTGAGACACAGCTGACGCGGCGCCGCCTGATCCGCGCCGCACGCCTCCCCCATAGCCTGGAGCACGGCTCTCATCACCAGCCGGCGTCAGACCGGCGAGACCGGCCGGAGCCGGGCGCCGCCGCACACAGACCGGTGAAAGCCGCGGCGACCCGACCCGAGCCGCCGACCGTCCCGCAGTCAGCACCCGTGTAGCCCGCCCCGTGGCTATCACACAACATGTGGCCGCACGCCGCCCACCCAGTGCTGGCAGTGGAGTGTTCTGGCTGTCGCAAGCGCCCAGGAGGCCATCTCAACTTTCCACCAGGCCGGGTTATGCCACCTCCACCAGGCCGAATCAGGCCACCACCACGCCGGATCAGGCAACCACCGGGCCAGATCAGGCTATCAATAGGCCGTATAAGGACGGGTTAGGTTACCACCAGGCCGGATCAGAATACCACCAGACCGGGTTAGGTCAGCACCAGACCGCATCAGCCCACCACCAGACAGTACCACGCGCAACAGACGACTACCCGTCGCCGTTTCTCTGCATTGCCGTATTAGGCGGTCGGGCCGGGCCCGGCTGCCGTGGCACAATGCAGCCGTCGGGAGGGACCAGCCGCACACACCCTCGCCTGACACTGCAGCCGCTCATTATCGACGGGCTACAAATGGGCGGGCGGGAGTGGGTCAGCAGACCAGCCTACGCGGCCGCACGGCGGCGGAGCCGGGAACTGCACAGGCAATGACAGCGGCCCTACCGCCACAGCCGGACAACAATGTGGCGACTCTCATCCGTACACAACTCGACTCCGCATGTACAGCGGCGGAGCCGGGAACCGCACAGGCAATGACAGCGGCCCTACCACCACAGCCGCACAACAGTGTGTCGACGCTCATCCGCACACAACTCGACTCCGTAAAAGGTAACTGAACAGCTGATTGCTTGGCGAAGCATGCGGGCGCTCTGAAGGGAAGCCAATCACAAGAGCTGGGACAAGCTAAACATGAGATTATGCCGCGTTCGCAGTAACGCAGTTCATTACCAGAACAACCATCGCATCACATCAAACGCGGATACCATCAGTCCGTGGTAATTACTGGTTTTACGACGAGTCGGCCGATCGATCGCACAGCATCACCAATCCCTCACGGCGATTGGTGCCGGCCAAATAGGAGCGACATGTGGAAGTCGAGCCGAACGTTCGGTTGGGACAGACATGAATTACCTTTAGACTACACGTCCCCGACTTGATCATGCAACCGAACCTGTCAGGAGTACCGTACTATCGTCTCCGGTGGCGCGCACCTTGTCACGCCACATGGTACACGTCAAACATGCCGTAGCGAAGAGCACAGACCACATGTGCTTACACTCTTGCGTTGAAGCGGATTCTTTACGTTCGGATTCTAGTTTGTCATATGCCATAACATCGCAAACAAGCTCACGAGTTGACAACATGATTGGGATTCCGTAGATGACGAATAGAGTATGATATGAAATACAACCAATGAATAGTTATGAACTCTTGCTCTGCATAAAACATATTGCAAATCACATCGATTCATTGGTTAACATTCGTGGCTGGCGGTCACTCTGCGCCTGCTCACAAATGGTGGAGTACCTGGCGACGGCTCTGCAATCAGCCCCGAGCAGGCAGGCCCAACCGCAGCTACACCAGCGTCATCTGCCCACACAACTGAAGCCGCAACCATGTCCAGTGGGCAAGGCCGCTCACGTGCACAGCCGACATCGCAGAAAGGCGGCAAACCGGCACCAGCCAACAGCAGATCAGTGCACTGGCCGGCGCCCAGAGCGGCGTTCTAGGGATTTCAGCGCACGTCATGAACATGAACCCATATGCGTTTGTGGGAATAAGTGCACGTCAGGGGTGAACTGGGAGTGCCCATAGCTGCCTGGAATAGCAGTGAACGTGTGCCAGTGCTAGTGACCCGAGAGCGACCTTGGGTGGCGGGCGAACGTCTGCGCCGGTGCTTGTGACCCGAGGACGACCTACGGTGGCGGGTGGACGCCTTCAGCTGCGCCACTTACACACGTTCACAAGTAACGCTTCAAGTTCCCACCAGGTCATCAGGTCACCAGGAAGCCGTGTCGTGCAGCGGCGTGTCCTCGAACGCTTCTCCTCAGCTTTGATCCTACTCTCGTCAGCTATAATCCCACTCAGCTCAGTCCAGATCAACTCTCCTCAGCCCGGTACCCACTCGCATAAGCCAGTACCTGACTGCACTCAGCTTTGACCGCGAACTTCCTTCAGCCCGGACATAATTCTCCTCAACCCGGACTTCACTCTCCTCAGCCCGGACGCCACCCTCCTCAGCACACACTCAACAGCCATAAGGCAGCACACCGCTCGCCTCAGCCCGAACTTCCCCATTCACAGCTCCGACCCATACTTACCCTGGACCCACTCCTCTAGAGACAGACAACGCAAACACCAGTGACGTGGCCGCTTTTCTTTTTACACTGGAATCAGTGGCGCACATTTTACACGTCTCACATTCGAGCCGGGTGCCGACATATTTACATGTTAAGGCGCAAGTTTCAACCGCTAATTTAACTGCTAATTTAACTGCTAATTGATCCCTCTCACCACCTCTGACTGCCGACATCCGCAGGTGGAAGCGGCACGCTCCTCGTGCTCCTCAAAACGCTGGGAGTCGGACTAGATACATGAGAAAAGTCGTCCAGTGTAGGTACTGTGCTTACTTGCTAATCCGGTGCGTTGTGCAGGAGCGACAGCAGCGGCACTGAGCGCCTGGTAAGGTCGCGAGTAACAGTGTACGGAGCTGCGACAACTCACCACCAAGGGTAGCGGGTAACAGCGTACGGAGCTGCGACAACTCACCACCAAGGGTAACGGGTAACAGTGTACGGAGCTGCGACAACTCACCACCAAGGGTAGCGGGTAACAGTGTACGGAGCTGCGACAACTCACCACCAAGGGTAGCGGGTAACAGTGTACGGAGCTGCGACAACTCACCACCAAGGGTAGCGGGTAACAGCGTACGGAGCTGTGGCAACTAAGTACCAAGGGTAGCGGGTAACAGTGTACGGAGCTGCGACAACTCACCACCAAGGGTAGCGGGTAACAGTGTACGGAGCTGCGGCAACTCACCACCAAGGGTAGCGGGTAACAGTGTACGGAGCTGCGGCAACTAAGTACCAAGGGTAGCGGGTAACAGTGTACGGAGCTGCGGCAACTCACCACCAAGGGTAGCTGGTAACAGTGTACGGAGCTGCGGCAACTCACCACTAAGGGTAGCGGGTAACAGTGTACGGAATTGTGGCAACTCAGCACCAAGGGTAGCGGGCAACAGCGTACTGAGCTGTGGCAACTAAGTACCAAGGGTAGCGGGTAACAGTGTACGGGGTTGCAGCAACATAGCACGACCGAACCATGCTCCGAGCCAATCATTTTCTTTCCATGTGGGATATGAAACTGTGCAAAAGTTTGATGAGTAGAGCTGTGAATAAGTGCACCTTTTTATCCAAAAGAAAGCACTTCACAGCAGGAGTACTTTCTTCCAGCTTTACAACTAGATACAAGGTAGCTTGCCCCCCAACACAGAATACGTCCATATGTTCCTCACAAGTGCAGATCAAACAGAAATAGATCTGACACACTGGACAAAGAAGTCATCACAAATATGTTCCCTGCTGAGACATTGCCACACAAAAAGACACACATGACCTGTATTTGAAAACAATTGCAATTTGCTCCGAGTGCCACTAAGGTTTCAATTTGCTAAAGATGTCAAATTCCGGCTTTCACTTGGCGTCAATTTTTCACCAACCATATGTTGCATGAAATAGACCGGGCAGTTGGTTATTTGGGCTTACGGACACGAATACGAACCAGGGGTGGATTCCGGGATTTTCATGGAGGAGGGCACTAGTCTGGAGGGGCGTCATTTACTCGAAGAAGTGCCACTGAGAAGGTCCCTGGAGAGGCGTCTGCGGCTGAAAATCCGTTGACTGAAGGGCACTCTAGGGCACTGGAGCGCCTTCTATAATAAGAGGGCGCCTTTTCCTCTCAAGAAGCACTCTTTTCCAACGAGGGCGCCTATGGCTGGAAAATCGGCTAGCGGGGCGGGCTGCACACTCGAGCCTCTGCGGAGGAGAGACCGTTCTGGTCAAAGGGTCGTCACATTCCCATGGACGTGGATGGAATATACCTCCAGTGACCCCCTCCACCTGCATCCGCCTCTTACACGGACCTAGATATCGGAAGAGCTTCATCGCAGCGCACGATCGTTAACGGCTGCGCACTGCGCTGCATTACGCAGCGTGCGCTGTCCGACGCAGCGACTAGACGGCACCTCAACTGCCGCAAATATTGACACGCACGACTGCCACAGCCAGCTTGGCCCATTTCTGGCCGAAACCCACTGGCTCACGTCACGCACAATGCCGTCCACATGCCGTTTCGAATGTGACGGACGTATCGACAGGGGCGGCCACTTTCACCGGAGGCGATTATCTGGCTCGAGCGCCCGGATTCACCACGATGACAAGGCCTAGCCAGCCCCCCAAAAAAAATAAACCGGCCAAACCGGCCCGGCCAGCAGATAAACGGCACCAGGGACAAGCCCGGCCAAACCCGACCCGGCCAGTAGACAAACCGGCCAAACCCGGCCCGACCACTAGACAAACCGGCCAAACCCGGCCCGGCCAGTAAACAAACCGGCCAAACCCGGCCCGGCCAGTAGACAAACCGGCCAAACCCGGCCCGGCCGGCAGCTGCCGATGTCGATCGTGAACGTCGGCGGCCCGACAGAACACCGCCCAGCACCGACCGACTCACCCAGGGATCCACCAATCTCCAGCGGTCAACCGGGCAGCTGGCGCCCGTGCCCAGACGCAACAAATCGCTAAAATTGACGCCAATCTTGGCGGCACTTGCCAATTCGCAGGCTCGCTATCTTGGGCAGTCGAGTAACACAGAAATGGGAGCCGATCTTCAAGTCGGCGTTGATACATTGCTGCACTACCGTCAGGTCACGGTGCTGGCAGGTGCAGCAGGACGGCTACCTGATGCGACAGGAAGGCCTGACCCGACACCAACACCACTACCACCGCCAGTGGCCAATAGCCACTGGCAGGTGATTTAGTCGCTTCAGCGTAAACGCTTCAAGCCCCTGCCAAACTGCACACCATCACTGTACACAAGTTGCCACTTGATGGCTCAGGTAATAATGTATCGGATAGATAAATCTAGCAGTCAGATCGCCTGCCAGCCACCCCGCCAATATCAATCGAGGGTCCAATCACTCGTAGGTGGCAGGAGGTTCGGCAGGAGGCTCGGCAGTAGGCTCGGCAGGGTGGCAGGAGGCTCGACAGGAGGCTCGGCTTGTTCTGCCGACCAGCGTACTGTCAACGCCAAGTGAAGGCTACTTAACGTCACCAATCCGCCGCGCTGATCAGTTGCGACCACATTTGGATCAACACCGAACGCCCACCGGAGTTGGGAAACACAATCAGTGAGCCCATTGGCCCAGGGAACAGAAATAGTAACTACATATATCTGAAGGTTAGCTTTTCATTCAGCAGCAAAGGGTGCCAACACATTAGATGTGGGTTTAAGTATTCCACGACTATACACATAGAGAAACATCCTTTGTAATACGAAAACCCGGTAATAAGAGTTTTCATATATTGTGGAATTAATCAGCAGCGAGTGCATTTTCCATAAATCCACCCCAGCAAGAATACGGACTATAAATTTAAACCGGGCCAGTTCAATGTCGAACAATACCGATTGATCCTACAGCGATAAATCCCTATCAAGCGAGCATCCCGATAGTGATCTTCAGGACAGCGAAACGTTCTGGATGACAAAGATCCAGAACGTGGTTGTCTTTTCAAGTCCAGTTGCGACTGGCATAAATATACTTGATACGGTCAGGACTTCAGCCCGCTGTCTTCCGTGCTGCTGTCGAGGAGACTTCCACTTGGGCAGTATAATGAACGTACTGTGGGCTACTTCAAAACGCAGTGCGCACCTTGTCCATTGCGCGCCACTTATTCTCACGCCGAATGGTTTAGGAAAGTCCAACACCCACGCAGCAAGCGAGATTGTAGGTAGAGATTCCAATGTGACCTAGTGAGCGCACCACCCATTACCATATTGGCTCTGTCACTTTCCTAGCGGCTAGACTGCAAACAGCACACTGATGCGGAGGCGCTGTTATCATTATGGTTTGCTCTTCGTTACGCATTATCATCGCCGCCCCAGCAACCAGAGCCCCTTTGATTTATTGTTTGGGTTTAAGGGGGCGCCGACTACAGGGTCATTTGGCGCCCATATACAGCCAGAGCCTCTGTAATATGGTCCCCAGTCCCTCGGTGCCCTGTGTGGGATCTTTGCCGAGCAGACCTCTGGTCACAGGTTAGTACAGGACGTCAAGGAACGTCACAGGGGCACTGTCGACCCGACCTCGGGTCACAGGTTAGTACAGGACATCAAGGAACGTCACAGGGACACTGCCGACCCGACCTCGGGTCACGGGCCATTGCAGTACGTCAAGGAACGTTACAGGGGCACTGCCGACCCGGCCTCGGGTCACAGGTTAGTACAGGACATCAAGGGACGTCACAGGGACACTGCTGACCCGACCTCAGGTCACGGGCCATTGCAGGGCGTCAAGGGACATCACAGGAACACTGCCGAGCCGACCTCGGGTCACGGGCCATTGCAGTACGTTAAGGAACGTTACAGGGGCACTGCCGACCCGACCTCTGGTCACAGGTCATTACAGGACGTCACGGAAACATTTCAAAGCCGACGTCGGGACACATATCATCACAGAACGCCACGGGAACATTTCCCAGGCGACCCCAGGTCACAGGTCCTTACATGACGTCACAGGGGCACTGCCGAGTCGATCTCAGGTCACAGGCAATCACGTGACGTTATGGAAACATTGCCGAGTCGACCACAAGTCACGGGCCGTCAAGACAGCGCCACGGATCCGCCACGGCGACGGCTGTTACCACAGCAGCGCCAACAGCCGCTACGGGCACGGGAGCGCGACCAGCTTTCACACGGGGCTTTCACGGGGAGTCGCCCGTGGTCGGTCCAGATCACCGCCACCGCACACGAGACAGGTCGGCCCAGTATCATCATCCCTACCCCACACAAGACAGGTCGGCCCAGTATCATCATCCCCACCCCACTCGAGACAGGTCGGCCCAGTATCATCATCCCCACCCCACACAAGACAGGTCTGCCCAGTATCATCATCCCCACCCCACACGAGACAGGTCGGCCCAGCATCACATCCACGCGGTTGGTTGGTTATTTGGGCTTACGGGCGCATCGACTGCGTTGGTCGTACAGCGCCCATTCACATCCACCCGACATGAGACGACGGCAATGTGGGTTTTCTCCTTTTATACCCAATTGCAAAATACTACCTTAGAAAGCATTTCCTAGGATGGGAGTGTGCTAAGTAACGCAGCTTCATAGTGCTCATGGTACTTGGACCCAACGTAAATTTGGCCTAAGAGACTAACTAACAAGCTTACCTTGCCCCAAATGACTTGCATCCGGCTGAGCCTACCACCCAGCTAACCTGCCATTTACCTAGTTTTGCTGGCAAAATCGATGCCCAAACCTAAATTCGACCAATAATAGCCCAAATGTATCACGTAATGCAACATGCATGATTGCGGAAACCATCACCACGACACAATGCATACACCGTATCATCGTTAGAGTAGCATATACTGGTATGCTACTCTCGGTACGCAACAACCCAGGATAGGCCTATTTCTCAAACACTGAACGAGTATCGGGGGCGTCCTCCTATGTCGACTATAGCCTGGTCCTTGCAGGCAATAAGAGCCATAAAAGGGGCCCCTTTGTTCAGCGCGACGTGGGCCCCACAGGAGAAACTACAGCAGGTGAGGCATCTGAGCCGACACCACAGAGTGCCCACCCCACAGGTCAACCGGCCACGGATGGGAGGGCCGCTCCATAGTTCCGAGAGCAGATTGACGGGTCATATCAAGCGACATCGAAGGCTCGGTTATCTAAACGCGAGGGAGGCCACCACAACATCGCTTTTCCATTCAGGAGGTACAAGGATAGACACGCCAAATTAGACATTCTGTGTTTATTTGATGACAGATGCGATAGAGAGATCGATGGCAGAACAGACACTCATGCCTGTCAGATGCTCTAGTCTGTTGTGCGCGGCACAATGAACGATATGCCACTTCGTCATTATGCATTTACTTCAATGGTGACCGGAATATTGTATGCCAGTGATACTATTACGAAGTACTTTAGTACTATCACGGATGTGTCTAGCTATCGCCGCTACTTCGCGGCTTATTCCGCGTCTGCTGCCAAAAGGTGATCCTAAAGTTACCTTTTACAGCACCGACCGCCGACGCGTTTCAAGGTCATTTCCGCACAAGCTGCACACACCTTCAGTCCGTGCAGCGTCTAGGTATTACGTGCACGTACACCAGCACTGAATAGTGTTGCGGCCAGCCAGTATGTCGGTAGTTTCGGACCACTCCCGCCGGACCACTGCAGTGTTACAATAGCTGCCCACGAGCGGCCGAAACTTAATTTTTGAACTTATCAGAAAGGATTTCGTTTCGATGCATTTTCCTTGATAATTGATCCCGCCATCTGAAATTACACACCAAACCCATCTCAGGCATTCCTTGACTGTTTCCAACGTGCATAAAGTTGAATGTTTTTTGGAGCCGAGAAACACCGCTGTTTTCCCACAAAATATCTGAATAGGTTGTGGCATGTTTTATGGTAATATATAGAAAAAACCGGAATATGGTGGTATGAAAATGATCACCAGCATATTTCCAATTGATTAATAACCCTAAATTGTGCTTCAATTTCAAAACAATTGGACATAACAAGCTTTGTGTAAACATATGCTAAGAACGCATTTTTTCAAGAACACAATGTTTACCAAGTCCAACAAAAAAACGTACACGCCGCCCCCATTTATCACTATGTCCTAGATGTTGCCATCAGTATTTCTAATCAGATACTGAAAGAATTAGGTCTGCATCACCTCGCCGAAAAAAGTTATGGTGTTTTACTAAGGAAGTGTTTCTGCCGTACGCGGCCCGGGGAGCTCCGCGCCCGCCGCGACAACACGCTGCGCCGGCGCGGTCGCTGGATACAGCCCGCCCCGGGCCGCTCCCGGCAAGATGGTTGAAATAACAGCCGCGGGATAAACAAGGGGAGGAACCCATTATCTCAAACAAAGGAAACTGGGGTGTCACTTCAGTAAAGGGGTCAGTGTTAGTCGGTTACCAGCTGATGAAGGTGCTAACGCGACTGTCCGAGATAAGTGTTTGGTGTGTTGATCTGCCCGCATTCGCGTTGCGATGGAAGTGCGTATTAGCAAGATAGTTTTGTTTTCGACGCCACAGTGAAAGGAGGCCTGTTGGCAAGGAATGCCAAAAATTGCAGTGAACGCGCTATTTAATTTTGAGTAGGCCTAGCGAAGGTCGACTGCAGTGCAGATATTTCTGCTGTGTGAAAAGGAGTTGTGGGAGAGGTTGTCAAACTTGTATAAGAACGTACAGCGGAAATGGGCCAGATATGGACGCCATAAGAGTTCAGTGTTGGCTAGAAATGCATCGTTTTTCAGCGGCGACATTGTGGTCTCGTTAATGGGAGTTGACGCACCCGATGACAAAGATGACGCACGGCATTCTCGGAGTTCAGGGGGACGCCCGGTAACAGCATATGCCCAACTAAGCGAGAGAAGCAAGCGGATGGCATCAAAAGAGCTATCTAAGGAGCATGACACACTGAAGCTTGTCAAAGCGGCTAAGTAAAGTGCAGATGTGGAAAGAACGGCTGATCTCGCCTACGTTCTAAAAGAAACAATGGAATCTCCTAACCGACCACACAAAATGCGTCGTGTGCTGAGAGACGCTGGTAGCCGTCCGCCTACAAAGTGTACATCACCGAAGAAAGCGCTAGCGATGGTGGTGTCTGCTGACCTCAGTGTCAAGGCTATAGAACAGTACGCCACGTGACCAATGACAGTGCAAGGTATCATGTCCTACCGAACTACCAAAAAGTGCTACATGCAAAGAAAGAGTGCTATCCAGACAGTGAAATAATACACGAGATGTCTGCTGAAATCCCCTCCAGTCCATTTTGGACCATACAGTCCGGCGTTTGATGCAAGCCCATGACCTGAAACCTACTGACCATCAACAGTCATCAGCCAGCACCGGTGAGCTCATTGTGAAATGGGGCTTTGACGGAGCCACAGGACGGAGTGTATATAAACTGGGGATGTCAGAAGAAGGCGAAACATCAGAGGAGAACCTATTCGCAACCACAATGGTTCCACTGCAACTGAAAATAAACGGCAGTGTTGTCTAGACCAACCCAACACCATCTTCATCTCGCTGGTGCCGTCCCATCCGCCTCCAATACCTCCGGGAGACAGCAGAAGTAGCTCGACAAGAACGAGCGAGTCAAGTTAAGAGTCAGGTTAAGAACCTGCACCCCACTGACGTTGATACATCCGCTGGCATGGTTAGCGTAGAACACAAGCTCAAGCCGATATCTCAAAGCTTCTGGTTATTCCCAGCGCTGAGCCTCAAGCATCTGGTAGCTCATACAGCGCCGATGACAGCCACGAGGCCAGTGACGACACGGACACAGACCAGGGAAGCTCCGATGACGGTATGCAGGATATGGCTGTGATGAAGGGGCAAAGCGCAACAGTAGAGGATGATGACCCATGTGACCTGCCAGACTATTTTTGAAGTAACCTGTCTTGGGTGCCTTGCAATGGTGATTTGTCGTAGTAGGTAGCTGATGTTAGGACGATGTGTAATTACATTATGTGTTTATATGAATATATGTCATCAAAAGTGATCAGAGGTCAACCGAGGTCACCTGGGGGTAAGTTTGTAAAACACAAAATATTATGCTCGACCGACTGGTGGGGCAACGGATAATGCAGACATGCGGCTAGATGGGCCTTCAGGGACCTGACACGCTTGGGTACAAAACAGGGTATATGTACAAGTAGGTCTGAAGAACTGTATGCAAATATGTTTTAACAGTATAGGGCCCAGGGACAGACAGCGCTTGGGACTACAAACACCATTTTTCTTTAAAAGGGTGTTTCTTCAAACCTGTGGTATTGAACTCTCAGTTTACATTTCCCAGTGAATCTTGAGCACTATATCACATAGCAGCTTATTGTCAAACAGCAACATTCAACCTCTAATTTAGAAAAATGGGGGGATAATTTTATCGAGAGGACAATGTCCTGGATGCCAAAAGTCCAGAAACAGTCAATTTTTCCAACAATGCTGGTTTTATATTGTGGCACCGGTACAAATGACGGGACATACTGCGGCATCGGTACACATGACGGGTACATACTGTCCCATCGGTACCCATGGCCGGGTGCGTAGTGTGTACCTCACCGAGGCCATCGGCATGCACAGCTAAAAAAACTGCACACTTTTGCCGAAATCCAAGATAAAACACTGCAAGCTGCTGCTGGAATTCAAACTGGTGGTGCCTCAACGCGAACGAAATTCAAGATTATCATACACATGGGCCACTCATGAAAACTATCAAGATTATCATGTATACGGGCCACTCGTGACAACGATACAGATTATCATGCATATGGGCCACGCATGGCAACCATAAAGTGCGTCGCAGCAAAATGACACGCACTATAGTGAAGCTTAACAGCGACATGGTATCAGCCAATTGATTGGGCTTTTAAAAGGCGGTGAACGCACCGAAAGCTAACGTCTGACCATTTTTGGCACCTGCTGTCTGTCGCGAGCCGTTCGGCTGTCCGCATCCCCGGCTGCAACTCCAAGGCGCCGAACCAGGACGGCCGCCGGCCGCCCACCACTCCCGGTGTGACGGATGCTGAGTATACAGGTGGGCGGGGGAGGGGGGGGTCTGACTGCGCAGCGCCGACCGGTGCACCGCTGACAGGCCTGTCTACATCATACCGCCACAGACGTTGCAGCACCGCTGAGAGGCCTGTCTACACCATACAGCCATACAGACGGTGCAGCACCGCTGAGAGGCCTGTCTACACCATACAGCCATACAGACGGTGCAGCACCGCTGAGAGGTCCGACCATACCGCCATACAGACGCTGCAGCACCGCTGACAGGTCCGACCATACCGCCATACAGACGCTGCAACACCGCTGACAGGTCCGACCATACCGCCATACAGACGCTGCAGCACCGCTGAGAGGCCTGTCTACACCATACAGCTATACAGACGTGGCTGGCCATCGTGCAGCTGGCCGACACCATACAGCCATACAGACGCTGCAGCACCGCTGACAGGTCTGACCATACCGTCATACAGACGGTGCAGCACCGCTGACAGGCCTGTCTGTCAGGACCACCGCGACCACCCGCCTGCAGCGCCAGTCTGACCGGCAGTCAGCCGGCGGACGCCGCTGACCACCGAGTCACGGGGACGCCGCGAGCCCAGTCATGGGGCCTGGTGCATCGCGTGTTCAGGAGTCCATACCACGTGGACTAACGCTGCATCACATCAACGACATTGATAGTTGACGTTAGAAACACTAAACGAATATTGTACTTCCGTGAAAAATCTTCCAGTGTCAAAATTTATTTGCGAAATGTGTTTCTGGAGAATCGTTTACAACTGGAACAATTCCTTTCAGAAGAAAGCATTTTATTCGCCATATATAGTATTCCATTGGAAGTTCACAATTTTGACTCGCGACTCCTGGGTGACGAAGAGCATCCAGCGTCTTGGGCGCGTTACATAGTTCTCCCGTGCCCAGACGAGCAGCGTCACACGGTCCTCCCGTATCCAGACTGACCGCGTCACAGTCATCCCAAACCCAAACTGGCCGCATCACAAGTCCTATACCCAGACTGGCCGTGTCACAGTTCTATACCCAGACCAGCCGTGTCATAGTCTATACCCAGACTGGCCGTGTCACAGTTCTATACCCAGACTGGCCGTGTCACAGTCTATACCCAGACTGGCCGTGTCACAGTCTATACCCAGACCGGCCGTGTCACACTGTATACCCAGACTGGCCGTGCCACAGTCTATACCCAGACCGGCGGTGTCACAGTACATACCCAGACCGGCGGTGTCACAGTCTATACCCAGACCGGCCGTGTCATAGTCTATATCCAGACCGGCCGTGTCATAGTCTATATCCAGACCGGCCGTGTCATAGTCTATATCCAGACCGGCCGTGTCACAGTCTATACCCAGACAGGCCGCGCCACAGTCCTCCCGTACCCAGACTGGCCGCGCAACAGTCCTCCCGTACCCAGACCGGCCGCGCCACAGTCCTCCCGTACCCAGACCGGCCGCGCCACAGTCCTCCCGTACCCAGACCGGCCGCGCCACAGTCCTCCCGTACCCAGACCGGCCGCGCCACAGTCCTCCCGTACCCAGACCGGCCGCGCCACAGTCCTCCCGTACCCAGACCGGCCGCGCCACAGTCCTCCCGTACCCAGACCGGCCGCGCCACAGTCCTCCCGTACCCAGACTGGCCGCGCCACAGTCCTCCCGTACCCAGACCGGCCGCGCCACAGTCCTCCCGTACCCAGACCGGCCGCGCCACAGTCCTCCCGTACCCAGACCGGCCGCGCCACAGTCCTCCCGTACCCAGACCGGCCGCGCCACAGTCCTCCCGTACCCAGACCGGCCGCGCCACAGTCCTCCCGTACCCAGACCGGCCGCGCCACAGTCCTCCCGTACCCAGACCGGCCGCGCCACAGTCCTCCCGTACCCAGACCGGCCGCGCCACAGTCCTCCTGTACCCAGACCGGCCGCGCCACAGTCCTCCCGTACCCAGGTCAGCCGCGCCAGTCCTCCAATGCCCAGACCGGCCGAGAACGCCCTGTGGCGTCGCCGCCAACACACCGACGCAGCCGGTTCAGCTGATCATCGACCGTCGGCAGTACGCAGCGGCCGCGGCAGCCTCAGCTGCCGTCGATACCGATAGAAGTTGGCTGGCGGTGCCGGATATACCGGGTACCCCGCACACCTCGTATGGTGACATACGACGCAGCGCAACTGACAGAAATACACACAACACAAAAAGAGGACCTGGCTGATGAAGTGACTAGATAAAGGACGGAAAATGAAGGTAAATGAGGCATGATTGTAAGAAGAGGACAGACAAGATTCAGGAGAGGAAACAAGGCGACGAGCAAAAAGTGGGACACGAAGGTGTAAGCTGAGGAATACGCAAGGAGAAGATAGGAGAAAAAAGAAAGACAAAGGCAGAGAAAAAAAAGAAACAAAAAAGAAGAAAAGAAAGGGGAAAGAGAGAGAGAGAGAGAGCAAGAGCGAGAGAGGGGATGGAGATGGAAGGAGAATGGAGAGAGGGAGAGGGAATGGAGAGAGGAAGGGAGAATGGAGAGAGAGGGAGGGGGAATGGAGAGAGAGGGAGGAGAATGGAGAGAGAAAGGGAGGGGGAATTGAGAGGGAGAGCGGGAGTGGCCGACCTCACACGAGGTCGACGCATGAGAAACAAGGGCACGTCTGGTAAACTGATATGTTAATGAGTGTGATGAATGTGGAGCACCAAGGGCCGCCCTGAGGCCACGGCGCAGTGTGTGCGGCGTCGGTCGCGTCGCCCTGTCGCGGGACGGACATGGCTGTATCGGTCGGCGGGCGCCATCGGCCGGCAGAGACGCTGTCAGCGGCACGGCGCCGTCCGGCTAATTCTGGCGCTCTCCCAGCCGCCGCACTGGCGCCGCATTGTGAGCGGCCATCGGCGATTCGGCGCGCTGCAGTCGGGGCCCGCTGCGGTGCCGGTGCCGGTGCCGGTGCGTTCCTGTCGAGATTGGTTGGTTTTGGTTTACCGTTGCGGTCATGAGCGACGCCAATCTCGCAGCTCCAGTGTCGAGACGTCTTCCGCTGTTGCCGCTCTGTCACGGCTACAGTGCAGCGTCGGAGACTCACAGCCACACAGGCTCACGACATCTGAGCCGTCCGTGCCGTTATGCACCGCGGTATTGGATGGTCAGTTACTGTTGCGATGCATACAATGGTGCTGCCTTATATGCAAGCGGATAAATACAATAATGGAAAATATGTACAAGAACACAATGTGTCCCCACATCATACGCCTTGTTTGATAAGATGCACACGTGGCCGATCGCTGTATGCAACTTCGCCATGGGGGTAGATCATCGATTGAGCAGGCGGGCATCTGATGCCGCCTCCGTGTCATTGCTATCTCCCGTGTACGACTGCGTATCGCAGACACTCCGCGCATGCTAAAGCATAAAACGTGAAGATGTCCTTGAGTAGCCCACCCGCGTCAGTCCGACGCCACGTGTTGTTGCTGGAACTTGGGTCTCTAGGGAGCGTCGACTGCACTGGTCATATAGCGCCCAGGACAAGTTTATTCATGAAAACTTACTAGTAAAATCGTGGTAAAACGGAGTAAGGCTGGGGCGCAACTCCCATAATGCTGTCTCAGTTAAAACATGTCATCGCAGTCAGCAGTTTAGAGGTGGAATGTGATGCAATTGACATGTATTCCGGTTCCGACGGTCGTCTATCCGATACGTCTCGGCTTACAGGTTGGTGCCTCATTACGGGCGACTCAGTACGGGGACGGGAGATGCAATTTCTTCGGTTGGTGGCGAGATGGGCATCCGCTGACGGTTTGTAAACGATGCACGCGGTTGGCCTGTAAGTGGGACTATGGGTGGAGGCGGGCCCATCATTTTCCCCGAGGGGCCAGGTGGCGCGCTCGGCACCGGCGGCCAGTGTTCTCGCATCCCGAGCCTCCGTCGCACGCGATAACTGCCCATATATAGAACTGTCTGTACAGTCGGTCAGTTACAGTCAGTCCAGTAACCTGCCTGCCATCGGCAGACGTGACCAGCCGCCCCCTTCGTACCGCGCCGTCCACCTGTCGGGCGCTGACACCGCCTCCGCACACATCACCCGGCGTGCGTCCACCTGTCGGGCGCTGACACCGCCTCTGCACACATCACCCGGCGTGCGTCCACCTGTCGGGCGCTGACACCGCCTCTGCACACATCGCCCGGCGTGCGTCCACCTGTCGGGCGCTGACACCGCCTCTGCGCGCACCACCAGCCAGTCACGGCCGCACGGGCTGTGACGCGTCTCTGAGGAGGCCCACTTTTCCGGGGGGACCCGCTGAGCACCACCGCCATCACCAGCTGATGGGGTTCGCAAGTCCTTCCACCGCCGGTTCGAGTCCCACTGTGCGCAACTTTTTCGCCAGCGTGGGAGCGACACAAAAGCTTGTACCATATGACGTGATTTTGTGGCATGTGACAATTATCGCCGTGGTTCGGGGAGCCAAATGATCGCTGGTTTGCGGCCAGTGGAGCAACTGCCCCCACACCGTACACTGCATGCAACACACGTATGCAACACGAGCAACACATGTATGCGAAACGTGTAATACCGTTTAGGTCAATACTGCAGTATTGCATGCCTGGTCTGCACCCCGTTCTCTGGTCAGTAGGTGAGTGTGACAGAGCTGTACCGTTACTGTAGTGCGGTCTGTTTTGTGGTCAGTGAAGAGTATAACAGAGCTGTACCGTCCCTGTAGTGTGGCCTGTTTTGTGGTCAGTGGATGAGTGTTGACAGTACGGCCTGTTTTGTGGTCCGTGGGTGAGTGTGACAGTACGGCCTGTTTTGTGGTCAGTGGGTGAGTGTGACAGAGCTGAACCGTCACTGTAGTGCGGCCTGTTTTGTGGTCAGTGAGTGTGACAGTACGGCCTGTTTTGTGGTCAGTGGGTGAGTCTGACAGTACGGCCTGTTTTGTGGTCAGTGGGTGAGTGTGACAGTACGGCCTGTTTTGTGGTCAGTGGGAGAGTGTGACAGTACGGCCTGTTTTGTGGTCAGTTGGTGAGTGTGACAGTGGGTGAGTGTGACAGTACGGCCTGTTGTGTGGTCAGTGGGTGAGTGTGACAGTACGGCCTGTTGTGTGGTCAGTGGGTGAGTGCGACAGTACGGCCTGTTTTGTGGTCAGTGGGTGAGTCTGACAGCACGGCTCGGTCAGCCACCAGAGGTGCCGACACAGGTAAACAGCTGGCCGGTAAACAGGACCGCCCGCCCGACCACCGCAGCACAGCGACATCGCAGGTTGGCGTCGGAAACGGCCAGCAAGGACCACAGTGAGCAGGACCGGCGGCTGCCAGGAAAAGGAGAGTGGGTGGACGAGCCCCAATGAGGATGGGTGAGGGGTGGGTCCGGTGAGGGCTGGGACGGCGATTCTGGTGAACGTCAGTTGATGGGATGACGGCAGTGGAGGTGAGCGCAGTGGTGGTGGCGGCAGGTTGGGCTTACGGACCCACTCACATGGCTCTACCACGATCAGCGTAAGCTGAAGTTTGCAGCGATGGAGCGCGAGTGGATTGGTCAGGTATGACTGGACGTGTCTGCTGTAGCGTGACGGCAGACTGATGTAGCGATGCTAATTGTGGTAAGTGGTGGGAAATGGTGGTGAGTGGTGGTGAGTGGTGGTGAGTGGTGGTGAGTGGTGTAGAGTAGTGGGGAGTGGTGTAGAGTGGTGTGGAGTAGTGGGGAGTAGTGGGGAGTGGTATGAGTGGTGGCACGGATGGAGTGGTAGGAGTGGTGGCACGGATGGAGTGGTATGAGTGGTGGCACGGCTGGAGTGGTAGGGAGTGATGGCACGGCTGGAGTGGTGGGCGTGGTGGCACGGCTGGAATGGTGGGGGGGAGGTGGTGGTGGCACGGCTGGAGCGGTGGCACGGCTGGAGTGGTAGGGAGTGGTTGTGAATGGTAAGGGTGATGGTGAGTGGTGACACGGTTGGAGTGGTGGGGAGTGGTGGTGAGTGGTGGCACGGTTGGAGAGGTGGGGAGTGGTTGTGAATGGTGGGGGCGATGGTGAGTGGTGGCACGGTTGGAGTGGTAGGGAGTGGTTGTGAATGGTGGGGGTGATGGTGAGTGGTGGCACGGCTGGAGTGGTGGCACGACTGGAGTGGTGGGGAGTGGTAGGGAGTGGTGGCACGGCTGGAGTGGTGTGGACTGATGGCACGGTTGGAGTGGTAGGGAGTGGTTGTGCATGGTGGAGGTGATGGTGAGTGGTGGCACGGTTGGAGTGGTAGGGAGTGGTGGTGGCGGCGGCTACACCTGACACCGTCACTGGCCGGTGGCCACGGTCGGGATGACAGGCCGCCGACAGCCACCACCTCACACCAGATGTGGCCACACAGCCGCACCGGACACCGCGCCGCTGACCCCGGCCGGCCAACCCACACCCGCTGCACCGAGCAGCCGACCACCGGTCAACACCAGCTGGTCGGAGAGCACCGCGAACCGCCCCCCCCCCCCCCCAATCGGGGAGGGGGAGGCGATCGAAATACGTTCCCACTTCCTACGTCATTCTTTGGGAAATGATTTCAGCCCGCGCCGCATTGGAGTGCAGTGCGCTGGAGTGCGCTGCATTTACTCATTGTTTGGCAAGCGTTTTCACGGGACAACAAATGTGATGCTGCGCTGTTTGCGGCGGGCACTCGAATCACCGCGGCCCATGTAAACCGGGCGACTCTCACCCCTCCAATGGCAGAGTAAGTCACGTGTCGGCGGGAGGCGGCGTCGTCGTCCTTGGACGGCTTGTACGCAGCCAGGGCCGCCGCCGCCACCGCCCCGGCAGATAAACAGCGCCCACCCACTGCCAGCCGGCGCGGCCATGGAATGCAGCACGGTCGCCAGCCGACCACCATCGCCGAACACAGAGACGATGATAACGACGGCCGCCCGTTGGTGGTGCAAATTTCAGCTCGCGGTGACCCAAATACAAATGCCGTTTGTGTTGGCTCCGGCCCGTTTTAGCCGTGATCCATCAGATGTCGATACCGGACGAAGCCCGAACAAACAATACTCGGCTTCGAGCCGCCGACTGGGGCTTGGGCGGCCTCGGCGTATCCCACGGTTTGCACCACCACGGTGGCCGTGAGTACATAACGGCAGGATCAGCTGGGTAGAATGGGAAAATCAAGGCGTTTCGCACGGCAGAGAAGCCGTCGATCGGTCGCCAGATAAGTCCGGCGACGGCCGATTGCGGAGCTGGCCGACCGCACTGAGCCAACAAACGTCCGCGCGTATCACCTTGCGTGAGAGTTGACGGAACGGCATATCCGGCTCTAAGCAAGGTCCCGACTCAGCCCGCAATGCCGGCGATGTCAGACCGACCACAGTCGGTCGGGCGCGGCCGTCTTGTTTCGAGCACCGTGAGCACCATGACTCACCGAGTCTCACACGCTCAGACCGACCTGCTCGGCTTCAGACGGACTGCGGCGATGTGGCTGAGATAGAGTCGCGGCTGACAGAGCGGAGGAAAACGGCGAGCATACACCCGGCTTTTTCTTCTCACGGCGGGACAAAGAACGAAGTGGCAATACTGTCACATCGCCAGCCGATGGTGCAAACCGGAGGGAGGCGGCGTGGGAGTCGAGCGGCAGCCAGTCAGGCAACGCCCACTGCCAAGAACACTTAACCGAAACGATCGTGGCCACCATTTTCGGTCCAGAATCGGCCAATGTAGAAACATGTACATTTTACGATGGAAACGTACACACACGCCTGCTATGCATGGGTGGGAAATGGTGCCGCTATTCTCTCACGTGAACGGGTACCGGGGGCACCAAATTTCAGGCAGCTGACGAGCTCTGAACCATCGACAGCAATGCCACCAAACAGAGGTGACATCCATTTGTCGCCGTCTTCTGAGCCACATGACGAGCAGCAGAGGCCAGCGTTAGCTGTCTGTTCACGTGACAGCAGCCCCGATCGATCCCACGTCGAGCGGCTATGCGCCGAGTGTTTCCGATCGAGTGGATTACTATCAGCCGATTACGTATGTCAGACAGCACGTGCCTAGCAGAATGCGTCACGTCTCCCACGTCATATGAATGACGTGCGAAATAGCGACTGCAATTTTTTTCTCCTCAGAATTGACACCTGGTCCCCGTGTGAAGGTAGACAGACGATGTATGTGCCGCCAATACCGGCATGCTTTCTTTGTTGCCGGGATGACACATGCAGCACGAAGTGGGGCTCACACAGACTAAGACGACTTCTCCGTGGCAATGCGGACTCTCATTGGTGTCGACAAAAGACATGAAGAGTGCAACGAACGGGGTCTGACCGAACAGCCACAGCCTTAAAACTACCCCAGACAGAAGCTCTGACAGCCTCCGCTGGTGGGTATCGAACCAGCGACCCTGCCTGCACCAGTCACCGTGTCTGGGGCCGGGCGTGGCTGGGGAGAGTCACGGCGTGCAGCAGCCGCCGCCGCCGCCGCCGCTCGGGGGCCGCTCGTCGCGCCGACCGCACTGACGTCAGCACAAACAGCCAGCCGCTCAACAACCGCGCCGCGTCCACCATCTGCCGCCGCGCCGGCCGGCCGCCCTCCCTCAGCTCGGCGACCACGCGCGCCTCGCCGCCACTCCAGCCGCAGTGACGTCACCGTGGCTGGAGTGACGTCACCGCCCGCCCGCCCCCGCCGCAGACCGCATCAGCTGGCCGGCGCGCCAGCGTGGTGTGCGGATGTGGGCGCCGTTCATCATGCCGTTTATGTGACGGCGCGGCGACTCTCCCCACCCATGTAAAAACTGCCGACTCCTGTCTACCATACTCCAAATATACATCCCTCATCGAAACCATCCATCACGACATTTCAGTTCCACTTCTCTTCAAGCTCTTAACATGCCTGTAATCCTGCATCATGTGCCGCGTGGGCGAGGCCAGATCTAGTCTGCTGGTACTGTAGCAGTAGTGTAGTAGTGGTTCTGCTAGCAGAGTAGCAGTCTTGTAGTCGTGGCTCTGCCAGCAGAGTGGCAGTAGTGTATAAGTGGCTCTACTAGTAGTGTAACAGTAGTGCAGTAGTGGTTCTGCTAGTAGAGTGACAGTGGTCTAGTAGTAGTTCTGCTAGTATTGCAGCAGTTATGTAGTGTAGCAGCTACGCAACATTTCAAGTTTTAACTTAAAATTCCCACCCAGAGCCTGACACTAAGAGCCAGATACTAAGAGCCTGACACTAAGAGCCTGACACTAAGAGCCTGACACTAAGAGCCAGATACTAAGAGCCAGATACTAAGAGCCAGATACTAAGAGCCAGAT
The DNA here is from genome assembly GCA_034440575.1 of Imbricaverruca yamaguchii. Classification (NCBI taxonomy): domain Eukaryota; kingdom Metazoa; phylum Arthropoda; class Thecostraca; family Neoverrucidae; genus Imbricaverruca; species Imbricaverruca yamaguchii. The sequence goes on from JAOTOL010001663.1 coordinate 393,007, forward strand.
ACTAAGAGCCAGATACTAAGAGTCAGATACTAAGAGCCAGATACTAAGAGCCAGATACTAAGAGCCAGATACTAAGAGCCAGATACTAAGAGCCAGATACTAAGAGCCAGATACTAAGAGCCAGATACTAAGAGCCAGATACTAAGAGCCAGACACTCAGAGCCAGACACTCAGAGCCAGACACTCAGAGCCAGACACTCAGAGCCAGACACTCAGAGCCAGACACTCAGAGCCAGACACTCAGAGTCAGACACTCAGAGCCTGACACTCAGAGCCTGACACTCAGAGCCTGACACTCAGAGCCTGACACTCAGAGCCTGACACTCAGAGCCTGACACTCAGAGCCCGATATTCAGAGCCTGACACTCAGAATTCAACGCTGAGACACCCAGTCAGACCTGCTCTTGTCAATTTGAAATATATCAACTTATATTACAATATTTATCCTCAACTATTCTCTATATTTGTCGAAAGAAAGTCGTTTCCGGTGGCATCACAGACCTAGCACCACAGACGACACCGCCGTCCGTCCTGGGTGGCCAACAAGTCACGTATTCCACCTGTGTTCCGGGCTCTCGAGCCCCGGGTAGGGATGTCGCTTTGCTCTCTTGCCTTTAGTAATGTTTGGTGGATGCACCGCGTCTGTAATCACTTTTGTCCCGCGTACATGCCTGAAGGGGTGTGGGCGCCCCTGACACTGGCACATTGACGCGCACACACATACATACACGCAATGCATATATATATATATATATATATATATATATATGTATATGCATATATATATATATATATATATATATATATATATATATATATATATATATATATACATATATATATATATATATATATATATATATATATATATACATTTCGATTTATTTATATATATATACCGAAGGAACAGCTAGGAATGACAGCCACGTCTGTCTACTGCTGGTAAGTTTTCCAGCATGAAGTTTCCCCGAGTACGTGAAACAAAGTTCGCCAGCAGCCCAGTCTGCCGAACACCGTCGGCGCCGAGGTCGGCGTTTCGGTGCTCGACTTGGTTCGTCGACCGCCACTTCCGGGTGGTCATGGCCGGCGTCTGACCCAGCCGGCCGGGGGAAGGGGGGGGGGGGGGTCCAGCGCGGACAGCGGGGGGGGGCGGGGCTGGCTGATATTTCGCTGGCAATTCGGTCGGCGTCCTGAATCGCACGATCCACACGCACACAACGGACTCGTCAATCGGCGCCGCGCCGCTCGGCCGACAGGCGTACGCTGTACACTGTACACGGTACACGGTACACTGCACACTGTAGTGCGCTCCTGCGGTGCCGCTTCCCCAGCGGCGCATTACCACCACGCTTCACGACTTTGTGTGTCACCCTTGCGTAGGGGCCATGCTAATCGTCTCTGCATCGTTCTGATTTTAGTATATGTACTGCCGAAACAAGTACCCCGTTGCCATTACAGTGCCGTTTAGATTTAGCATTGAAGCCCGAGGAACTGCACTCCGGCCATGCTTGGCAGCCCCTCATAGCTCTCCCTGTCACTCGGCCGCATGAACGTTCCCGATGCGTTTCCTCACCACACATGGTTTGGCAGCCATGGCCCAGCGTACTTTGTGGTATGTGGTACTTTTTAGTAGTACTTTCTCGTCATGTTTTCACGTAATTTGAAGTAAAGCGGTCGCATGAGCTGTCAAGAACTGCTACATGTATCACCCACGCTGATGGCAAATTCACCGATGCACTGTGCTGCTTCCGTGGTCGACGTCGCATGTTGAACGCGTTTTCGGTAACGCCGCTTGTTTAGATTGACGGCCAAACGACTGCGACCACCGCGAGCAGCCGTTGCTTAAACTCCACACTGAATATATTCCACTTTCGGCGAATCGAGCCGCGGCAGACCGAGCTGGTGGCAGTCACGTGTTGCCCTGCCGAGGTGCGGCCGCAGTCAATGACGTCACCGGCCACGGCTGACAGCGTGGCTGCTCCACACACGCGCGCGACTTTGCGTGCACGTGCCAGTGTTGTCTTGTCCGGCTGTAACCAGTACGGCGTGGTACGATGCTGTGCGGCCGGCACGGCACGGCACGGCACGGCACCGCACGGCACGGCACGGCACGGCACGGCACGGCACGGCACGGCACGGCACAACTGGGCAACCGGCAGTCACACCGACCCGACCACAGATGTACACGCCTGTACTGGTCTGGCCAGAGAGCCACACTGAACGGGCGCTGTCCTGACGCCCACCGGCACGGCGGCCAGTACCGTAGCCACTTGCCAGCCTGCGGCCAGTACCGTAGCCACTTACCAGCCCGCAGCCAGTACCGTAGCCACGTGCCAGCCTGCGGCCAGTACCGTAGCCACGTGCCAGCCTGCGGCCAGTACCGTAGCCACTTACCAGCCTGCGGCCAGTACCGTAGCCACTTACCAGCCTGCGGCCATTACTGTAGCCACTTGCCAGCCTGCGGCCAGTACCGTAGCCACGTGCCAGCCTGCGGCCAGTGCCGTAGCCACTTGCCAGCCTGCGGCCAGTACCGTAGCCACGTGCCAGCCTGCGGCCAGTACCGTAGCCACGTGCCAGCCTGCGGCCAGCGGCACCACTGCGCCTCCGTGAGGACGAGGCCACCGGAAACACCCGTCAGGTCCGGCAGCGGCGCGGCAGCGACAGCGACAGCGGCAGCAGAGGCCGTACAACCTTGGACGAGCCTGTCCGCTCTTGTTCCGGCCGCGTTCCACTGGACTTCCACCACCGCCCCAGATGTCCAGTCAGTGGCTGAGGCACACCAGCCACAGCTGGATGGGCCCGGGGCCGTACCCTGGGGCGGGCCACAGCCGCCGACCGATGCAATGACCTCGGCGCTGATTCTCTGACGTCGCGGTCGATACGGTGACTTCGGGGCTGTTGCCCTAACGTCGAGGTCGATGCGGTGACCTCGGAGCTGTTGCCTGACGTCCAGGTCCATACGATGACCTCGGCGCTGATTCCCTGACGTCGAGGTCGATAGCGACTTCGATGCTGACTATCGGACGTCGGTACGACGTCGGACGGCTGTATTGCACCTGTCGCCATGACTGGTCTCGAGGACAGGTGTTCGGGCTGTTGAGGCTGCAGCTGGTGTGTGCACATCGACATCGCACCGACCACCAGTCGGGAGCCAGTCCGGCGGTGTCAATATCCCCCCACCCCCACCCCACCAGCGGGCAACACCGCCCACCAGTAGAGGCAGGAGTCAGCCCGTACACTCGGCGCAAGGCCGGAGTCATCCCGATCTTGAAAAAAATGGTCTGGAAGCACTCCATTACAAATACATTTCGCTGACATCTTCACTTTGTAAATTTGTGCGAAAATAGCAAATATGCGTCTAACATGACTTTTAGAGCAACAGAACTTCCGAAATGCCCAGTGCAGTTTCCAGAAAAACAATCCGCAGTGGATCATGTTCTAGCTTTGGACACCGCTGTCCGTGCTGGTTTTAAGGATCACAAGCACGTAGGTGCCGTGTTTTTCGACGTGGAGTACGCCTATGACACCGCTTGGCGCTACAGCATTCTGATGAAGTTGCGGGACTGTGGCGTTAGAGGACCCCTGGGAGTCTTCATCAAACACTTTTTAGCCAATCGGTGTTTCCGCGTCCAACTTGGTAACCAGTTATCAGGAAGATATGTGCCTACGAACGGAGTTCCACAAGGAAGTGTGCTCAGTGTATCCCTGCCTGGAATGCTAATCAACGATATAGGAAAGACTACCAGAAAATACTAGGCGCTCACTTTTCGTGGATGACCTCGCAATTTGGTTCTCCGCTTCTCGTACACCATCCTTCAACCGGCAGTCCGGCGGTGTCAATAACCCTAACTTCCCCCCCATCGGCAGCAGGCAACACCGCACACCAGCAGAGGCGGGAGCGGGTCCGGCAGCGTCAATACCCCCCCGCCCACATCGGCACCAGGGAACATCACCCACCAAGCAGAGGCGGGAGCGGCTCCGGCGGCGTCAATACCCCCCCCCATCGGCAGCAGGCAACACCGCACACCAGCAAAGGCTGGAACCAATCCTGCGGTGTCAATGCCCCTCATCTCCCCTCCCGCGCTGCAGCAAAGTTTACCGATCACACGGAGAGACACTGTGTTGGCTATACTGTGTTGTGTACGGTGTATTGCGGGGTCTTCACACCACAACGAAGACATCACGAGCGCCGCCAGGTGCCTGTCCATGCTGGACCCCGTGTACAAGGTCTAACCGTAAACTACAGTCAGACAAAGATTGAACCCAAAAGACATCCAAGTTCCGTCCATGTTAATAGTCCGTGTAGTTGTATCAGTCCATAGTAGACTCCGTATACAAAGTCTAACTTCAGTTAGACATAGTTTGTGTCCAGAAAACATCTAAGTGCCGTTAGGCACCAGTCCATGTTAGACCCTGTGTATATTTATGGGCGTGAATGATCAAAACTGGTCGAAGCGCACTAAAACCTAATTAACTAAGACCTCAAATATAAGTTATACCTTGTGGCTTAACTTCAGTTAGACAGTGTGCGCCAGGAATACATCGGTGATCGGCTGACATCAGTGCAGTGGTTCTGTAACTATGGCTGCCACAGTACCACACGCCACTAAGAGTGGGTGAAAATTGACAGAACGGCAATCTGTACTGCGACCACAGTCATAGCGCTATGCACACATATGTCTTGCATTACACGACTTAAAGTTTGATGACAAGAACCATGCTTTCAATGTACCGAAGCGATTTGGTGGACGGGTTGGGAGGCAGATGGCACTTGTTGGGCGAGCTGTTGTTGGTGAGCCGTACGCTGCAGCTGATGGCCGGCTGGCGGACGCCAGCCTGCACCGATTCACACAAGGCCAACTGGCCCTCCCGGCTACACCGAGACAAGGCGCACGGACGCAGCCCCATGAGTGCAACATCAGACAAACGTGGTGCGGCGCGGGCCCGGCCGGCGGCCGCAGCCCCATGGGTGCAACAACATGGAGTAAACGTGGTGCGGAGCGGCCCGGCCGGCGGCACGCGCTACCGCCGCCCGCGCCGCCCGCACAGCGACGCAACAGCTGTCCGATGCCGCCGCCGTCCACCGCTGGGCGGGCGTGTGACGTCACCGGCGGTCATCAGCTGACTCAGGCCTGAATCACGGCGCCGCCGCTGTCGCCCGCGGCCAACCAAAGCGGTGCACTGGCGTACGGATGTCGTCAGCTCCGTGGATCACCCCGCAAGAGAGGTCTGCCATGACCGGCCGAGGCGGAGCCACCACATTCTCCGAACCTGGCCCCCTCCCCCTCAGTCTGTGGGCCATTTAGCTACAAACATCGGCGGATCCAGGAAGTTCATGGGAACCACTCTTGGGGTGGGGGGGGGGGGGGGTGCGCTATCGTGAAAGCCGATGGGGGCGGCGCTTTCGGCTGAAAATACGTTGAGCGGGGAAGGGGAAGAGGCTGCAATCAGCACGCTCCAGGACGCCTTCTCACGGTGAGATGGGCGCCACCTTTCCATGGCGGCGCATACCTCTGGTGACCTCCATTGCATCTGCCTCTGGTTACAGATGGCTCACTTAGTTATAGGACCTGTTTCCATTGACTTTTGATGTGTATATACCCGCTGACCGGCACAGAGATCCTTCCACTTAGAGCCATCCGGATTAGCCAGGGCTTCTCCGTCAGGGTTTTGCACGGGGGGAATTCTTCAGAAGCCAGATGTGGCGAGGCGCCAGGTCTGCTGGCATTTTTGTGGGGAATGACAGGGTTTAGACACGCTTCACGGACGAAAGGCCAAGACGCAGAAAATCGTCCCATCTTGGCGTCGCAGACCGGCCGTAAAAGGGCTCTCTTATCGATCTCTAACGCCGCCCTGGTCGCCAGTTACCTTTTGGCTGAGGCACGGACCTCCGACGGTCACACGCCATGGTCGGGCATTGTATACAGCGTAGGGTAGGCAAAACCAATTGCGAGGAACAGGCGCACACAATCGGTGCTCCTCTCACAGACGATCCCCGATGGGTGTGCGTGTGTAGTAAAAAAAAAAATTGGAAGAAAAAAGTGTTAAGAAGTGCAGTAGGACGCGTCAGCTACATGGGCTACATTGCGTCCACCTCGACGAGTGACGAGTTGGGAGGACCCTGGTAATCTTCTCAACACTTCAAATAGAAGTGCGCAATACCCCACTACTGCAACAACGCAATGAATGATGTCCGCAAGTAATCCCCGATTATTTAGGCCTCAGCGTGACGTCGAAAAGCTTAGCCAACAAAGATAGCCGACCTGGAGATCAGTCCCACGACACGCATCGAAGCGAGTTTCGACACGCAGGCCATGCGGCGCAGAACACACTGGTGGTGGCCAACTGCCGGTGGTGCTTGATGGCGTGCGGTCTGCCGGTGGTGCTGGATGACGTGTGGTCTGCCGGTGGTGCTGGATGGCGTGCGGTCTGCCGGTGGTGCTGGGTGGCGTGCGGTCTGCTGGCGGCTAAAGCGCCGGCCGTGGCTACATACACTAAGGCCGTCGTCTGTCAGGCTGCCCCACACGACTATTGGAGATTAGGGGCGCATCGACTACATCGGTCATGCAGGTGCCCTACACGACTGGTGCCCGCATAGCTGCCAAGCCGTCAGCCGCTCTGATACACAGGCCTCCGGATCCCTGATACACAGGCCACTGGCTCTCTGATACACAGGCCACTGGACCCCTGATACACAGGCCGCCGGCTCTCTGATACATAGGCCACCGGCTCTCTGATACACAGGCCGCCGGCTCTCTGATACACAGGCCGCCGGCTCTCTGATACACAGGCCACCGGCTCTCTGATACACAGGCCACTGGACCCCTGATACACAGGCCGCCGGATCCCTGATACATAGGCTGCCGGCTCTCTGATACATAGGCCACCGGATCCCTGATACATAGGCTGCCGGCTCTCTGATACATAGGCCACCGGCTCTCTGATACACGCGCCTGTGGAGCGGCGCTGAAGCTGCAAACTGCTTGTTTTTGTCGCTTTCTCAGTGTTTGATCTTCATTTATTCACCGCATACAATATGCGCGAGGACAGAGGTCTACGCTAACGCCCGACACAATGATATCTGAAAAGCATTTCACAACACATCTGGTGCACGTGATCGTGACCCAATATCCGCGGACCGACAGAGAGCAACTGCCAGTCTTGCCCCACCCGGCAGCACTGTACCATACAACCCACAAACTGCATAACACAAGTAAAATACTACGTATTACAGAACATACCATGTTACCAATATACTATGCTATCAATATACTATTGCCAATATACTTTACCATATGCATAATTATACTATTAACTGCAGAGAACTTATGGCTCAGAGGCAGCGTGCTCGCTTCTGATCACGACGATCCCAGGTTCTATTCGCAGGCAAGCGTAGGCCTGTGGGCATGTTATGGATTGCGGGCAGGCTATTGCCTGCGGGCACGCTGCGACATGTGGGCAGGCTACAGTCTGCGGCTGACATCGGTAAGGACAGGCCCAAAACCAGCGCGGGCGGGGAGCGCCGAGGACGCGGCGCCACAGGAGACGGCGCCGCGTTTACTGGCGGGGCGGCGGACGGACGGGGGCGGCGGGGGGACGGGGGAGGCGCGGGATATAGAGTCGCGTCGCCCGTTGGGACAGTGGGCAGACGGGTCAGCCGAGGGACGGGGTGGCGACCATCGGTGCCACCAGCGCGGCGCGACGCCGCAAAAAGCGGCCCACGGTAACCGAACGGGAAACAAATGCCAGCTGTCGGGCCGGCGGGTCTCAACGACGGTAGGCTGGGCACACGGCAGCATCTGCGGAGCCGCCGACCACCGGCCGCCCCCCCCGACAGGGGGGCGACCGAGTGGGTGCCAGCGTTACCGACGTCACCCCGTTCCCTCAACACACACCGCTCCATCCAGCCCACCAGTCACCACCCGGACATGCACGTACCCAGGAGGCATGCGCAGGATCTGCGCAGTTCTCTCTCCGTCGCATCTGGCAGAACACTGCCTCTTGTGGAAGCATTCAGAGGCGTGAGTCGCAATGTGTGACCGACCGCCGCCTCACTCTCCGACAAATCCGCCCACGTGTTCTGATGAGCACACGGCTTCAGAACAATCGGACCAAATCTGCCCACATGTTCTGATACACCCACGTGTTCTGATGAACACCCGGCTGCAGAACAATCGGACCAAATCCGCCCACATGTTCTGATGAACACAGGGCTGCAGAACAATCGGACCAGATCTGCCCACATGTTCTGATGAGCACACGGCTTCAGAACAATCGGACCAAATCTGCCCACATGTTCTGATGAACACACGGCTGCAGAACAATCGGACCAAATCTACCCACATGTTCTGATGAACACACGGCTGCAGAACAATCGGACCAAATCCGCCCACGTGTTCTGCTGAACACCGGGCTGCAGAACAATCGGACCAAATTTGCCCACGTGTTCTGATGAACCCCCGGCTGCAGAACAATCGGACCAAATTTGCCCACGTGTTCTGATGAACCCACGGCTGCAGAACAATCGGACCAAATCCGCCCACATGTTCTGATGAACACACGGCTGCAGAACAATCGGACCAAATTTGCCCACATGTTCTGATGAACACCCGGCTGCAGAACAATCGGACCAAATTTGCCCACGTGTTCTGATGAACCCACGGCTGCAGAACAATCGGACCAAATCCGCCCACATGTTCTGATGAACACCCGGCTGCAGAACAATCGGACCAAATCTACCCACATGTTCTGATGAACACCCGGCTGCAGAACAATCGGACCAAATCTGCCCACATGTTCTGATGAACACCCGGCTGCAGAACAATCGGACAAAATCCGCCCACGTGTTCTGATGAACCCACGGCTGCAGAACAATCTGACCAAATCGGAAGCGAGTTGCGTGACGCGGCCCCGAGAGCGGCTCCAGAGCAATCCCAGATCGTGTTCACCAGCGCTACCGAGAACAGTGACGTAAGGCATAGCGGACCCCAAGGTGTGGATGGCAATTGCATCCGACGAGCTCACGCTAAATCCCAACCTCATTTATTGACATGTACCACCCGAAGAGAAAACAAAAACAGTTGAAAAGGGCATATGCAACTGTATTTGACTCACTACCTACCAGGAAGATTGCGCGCTATATGAGCATTATGGTCGGAACGCTCTAAAGCCCAAACAACAACTACAAGCAGTAACACGTCATTGTCTATTCAGATGCCGCAGCGCGTCTAGAGCGAGCGCAAAAGATGCAGCTGCACCAGCATCAGGACATTATTCTCCTTCCTTTCCCATTGATGGCAACTCTGACAACATCAATTTGTCCGTCCTTCTTAATTACATGTTGCGCCTAACCGGGGCAACACCCTCATGAAACCTCTCTTGGATTGGATTGGACTGTATTGTGTCTGTATAACGTTCTCAGCAGCTGAGGCCATACGGCCTCGCCTGCCTCTCACCCTGGCAGGGAGGGCTGGCATCGCCGGGAATCGAACCCCGTACTCTTGCGTGTCAGCCGCTCAGCTTAACCACTGAGCTACCGACGCCAAAAACCTCTCTTGATCATTGGGAACTGTCTATACGCCCACACGCCCTGTTAAACAACTTCCTGGTGGCGCTCCTGGACCAGCACATCCACCGCCCATACGATCTCCACGATGACAGCTCTGAATCCGCCCTACCACCCATGCAAACTCCACGATGGCACCTTGAATCAACACCGTTCTCTTCCAGACTCGAAATACTGAAAACGGCCGTCAGTCGGCACCTTCATCAGACTCGATACCGATCCCTAGTGGTGCCGATAAATTTGTCCTTCATTCGCACCTCCACCCCATCACCCAGCCAAGATAAATTTCCGGCGACGTCACTGAATGGGCACCTCCATACTCCGCCCCAGTGCACACGGCAGTCGCTGTTTGCAGTCAGCCGGCAACATTGGTGACATCGAAATCAGAATTGTTTGATTGGCTGATAAATCTTCTCGACTATCCCACCAATGAACACCAAAATTACTCAATCTGCTCGACACCCACAACACGATGCTGAACCATGGCCCGAAAGAGAGGTCTCGAAAGTTCAGATGCCTGAAACCCCCTGCATCCCCATTCACTGAACAGCTATTTCGTCGGGCAACACAGCGATAGCTAACAGGAACCTCATTCAGTCAGTTTGCTCACGTGAACTCGATGTCCCCCCTTCGGCACCTGCACACAATCACTTCGCAAAAAAAGAACGCATGTCGGATGCACTATGCTCCAATCGCAGTCCAACTCTAGCTTGGTGTTTCCGTTTGCTTCGCTTTTTTACAATAAAGCATGCGCACATGTACGTTGTCTTCACACGAAATCAAATATACGTATCAGCCAGACAGTAGTTCAGCTAAGTGGTTGAAACCGACCCTTGAAGCCCGCCTCTGACCATCGATCGACCATCCACCTGAAGTGATAATACATCAGGTGTGACGGCTCGTCCACCAGAAGTGCAGACACATCAGGCGTGACGAACCATCCATCAGAGGTGATATCCATCGGGCGTAGCGTCCCATCCATTAGAAGTCAGCTGGTGTATCACGATGACTACAGCCTAGTGTCCAAATGTCAAGTTCGTCGTCACTAATGGCGAAGGTGGTGTTTATTAGTCAGTTATTGGGGTTTTATGGCGCATCGACTGCAGTAGTTATACAGCGCCCATCAGGTGGTGTTTATCGTGTGATATTCGCCGTATCGGCCGATTATTCGGTACACGCTGGCCGCAGTTCCAGAGCATCCTTCGCTGAGGCAGCTGTCATACAGACAGCGTTGACATGGCACAAGTCACCTGACAGCCTTAGTATCCAACAATGCCGGTGATCAACACCACTGCGGGCAGGCAGACATAACGGCCGACCATCTGAGACTGGCGGCGGCACGTGTGCCTGGAACTCCGGGCGGAAAATTTGTTTTCCTTTGATCGTCTGGCAACGGCTATTGCGCAACAGGCGCCGGCCACTTGTGTATTCGACGGAAGGCCCTCTCCACGCCCAGTGTACCGTCAAACCGGACTCGTCCGGCGAAGCTCAGTATCTCGGCTCCAGCCGAACGGCGACTTCGATAACCACTCAAAACCACGCCAGATACGTTCAAAACAGTGATAATAACAAAGCCGCGGGCGCCCGACGATGTGCCAGACGTCCCGTGGGGCAGCAGCGCCAGACGCACACGCCAGACCGCCGGGCCTGCCCCAATACCCGGCTGAGCGGGCGCGCACCCGCTGCGGCACCTGGACGCTCCGGCGTCACAATGCGCACGTGCGGCGGTCGGCTGTTGAGCACAGTCGCGACGTGCGCCACGTCAGTCGGCCTGACGGCGGACGTGACGTGGCCGCATCGCCAGATGTCGCGTCGCGACGGCCGGAGGGCCAAAGTAGTGTCACGCGACGCACTACTTTGTGCATCACCAAAGTGACACACTAAGTAGTGCGTCAAACTCAGCAACTGCCTGTGCGCTCTCCTTGCAGTAACGCCCTGGTCATATTCTCATCGCACTCCGGTCACTCTCGACATCAGTTGATCACACACCCGTCACACTCTTCCAGGCTTGCCACACTTCTATTACTCTCACACCACACTCCAGGCAACCCTACCCGCAACAGATGGATGGGCAAGTGTGCACGCGTGAGTGGACAGAACGTGCGGCTGACATCGTGCCTAACTGATCACGTGACTCGCTGCTCGGCTCGGCAATGGCCGGTGGTCAGCGAGACAGCGGCTAAAACACAGCCAAATCCTCCTCATGAACACTTAGACATGACGTTCTTTTGGTTGGAAACGCAATCATGCCTCACCCAGGTGTCTTACAAGGGTGGTATTTCCCGTACATGAGAAATCCATATCATTAGTTTCAGTTTTAGGGCCTACCGACCAGGTTTGGTCATTTGGCTCCAACTCATTAAGTACAGGTTCCCGAAACACCAACAGTTTACGGTCTGACCCCTCCCCCCCGGTTGCACTGCCGTCTGACTCCCCCCCCGACACACGAGCGATCCCTTCCGGTATACCAGCCGTCCCGTTGACATCTTCCGAACACCACCCGTCTCACTGGCCTCTATTGTGCACAAGCGGTCTCACTGACCTCCCCGGTATACTAGTCGTCTCACTGACCTCCCCGGTACACCCGCGGTCCTCTGGTACAACAGCGGCCTCACTGACCTCCCCGACACACGAGCAGTCAACTGATCTCCCCGGTATACCAGTGCCCCCACTGACCTCCCCGGTACACCAGCGGCTCCAATGACCTTCCGGTACACCAGCGTCTCCACCGACCTCCCCGGTACACCAGCGGTCCCACCGACCTCCCCGGTACACCAGCGGTCCCACCGACCTCCCCGGTACACCAGCGGTCCCACCGACCTCCCCGGTACAACAGCGGCCCCACCGAGCTCGCCGTCACAGCGGCGGTGGTGGGCGTGACGGTGTGGAGCGGGCCGGCCAACACGCCGTATAAGGTGGAGAGGCGGCCGAACGGGTCGGGCGGCGTCAGGTGGGCAGTCACCACCACCAGCACCAGCACCACCAGCAGTAGCAGCAGGCCGCTCACTGACCACCCGACAATAAGCACTCATAACACCAGCTGTGAGACTGCTCAGAGAGCCGCTGGACCCATGGGACTGATCGCCAGCTGGACCATAATTACTCATAACACCAGCTGTGGGACTGTTTAGTGCCGCTGGACCCATGGGACTGATCACCAGCTGAGCCATAATTACTCACAGCACCAACTGTGGGACTGATGAGAGTGCCGATGCCACTGGACCCATGAGACTTATCGCCAGCTGAGCCACAATGCTGATAACATAACTGAGGTCGCGATGATGATCAAGCCATCACTGTTACGGGACCAGTAACACCACCACAGCCATAACGATTCTACAGTCATGGGACCAGTAGTACTAACCGAATCATGGGACCAATGACACCACCGCCGCCATGAGGCCATGCGTGCCACGCCTCGGTGGGCCCCGGTGGGCCCCGGTGATCGGGAGGAGCAGACGCCGACGCACCGGACTGGCGCCGACCCGGCACGTCATTGGGTGGCCGCGAGACGCGAGCCTCCAGCCGGCCGCCGGTCGTCGGCCTGTCGGTGCGCTATTTCGGCGCCATGCAAGTGAATCACATGGCGGCCCGACCAGGTCGATGGCACCACCATCGCCGCCGTCATCGCGCTCGTCGTCAGCAGCGGCGGTCGCGACAGTGTCTGTGGCGACGTCAGCAGTGACCGTCACGACAGTTTCTGTGGCGACGTCAGCAGTGACCATCACGAGTGTCTGTGGTGACGTCAGTAGTGACCGTCACGACAGTGTCTGTGGTGACGTCAGCAGTGACCGTCACGGCAGTGTTTGTGGTGACGTTAACAGTGACTGTCACGACAGTGTTTGTGGTGACGTAACAGTGACTGTCACGGCAGTGTCTGTGGCGACGTCAGCAGTGACCGTCACGACAGTGTCTGGGGTGACGTCAGCAGTGACCGTCACGACAGTGTCTGGGGTGACGTCAGCAGTGACCGTCACGACAGTGTCTGGGGTGACGTCAGCAGTGACCGTCACGACAGTGTCCGTTTTGACGTCAGCAGTGACAGTCACGCCAGTGTGGATACGTCAGAAGTGACCGTCACGACAGTGTCTGTGGTGACGTCAGCAGTGACCGTCACGACAGTGTCTGTGGTGACGTCAGCAGTGACCGCCACGACAGTGTCTGTGGTGACGTCAGCAGTGACCGCCGCGACAGTGTCTGTGGTGACGTCAGCAGTGACCGCCACGACAGGTCACGACAGTATTTGTGGTGACGTTAACAGTGACTGTCACGACGGTGTCTGTGGCGACGGCAGTGGGGCCGAGGCGACCTGACTAGCGCCGAGCGAGAGAACGACACCAGAGCAGTGTCGTTTATTGTTTGTTTATTGGGTGGTTCACGACGCACTTTATGCACATGCACGGCTAATGGCGCCGCCCACACTGTTTCGCCGGTGGGCCGCGTGATTGGGAAATGTTCCGAGCGGCGCTAACCCGTCACCTGACCGCCGACCGACCGCCGACCCACCGTGCGTGCCTGGCGCCGCTGTCCGCCCCGGGCAGACGCCCGATCGATCCTGCGCGTGGGCAGATTTGTATAGCTCGCTTTGTCCGCAAACGGCAGATGGTGTTTATGAGATCAGTTGGCATGGCAGCCGCAAGACGACCTGTAGGTCACCTGCTAGTCAGCGTGAGGTTGAAAGGTTCTTTTCCATATTCCTTAAGTGCATTTCCGATACATTGAGTCAAATAGCTGTCGCCTTACATGGCTATCAGCCAACGTTGAGCCCGGCTGCTTGGTTGGTTATTTGGGCTTTCGGGCGCATCGACTGCGTTGGTCATACAGCGCCCATAGCCCGGCTGCTTGTTGGCAGTCAATGACCACCTGCAATACAGCACACTCTGATATATACATATATATACATATATACGTATATATATATATATATATATATATATATATATATATATATATATATATATATATATATACATATATACATATATATTCATGCATATACATACATATATATATATATATATATATATATATATATATATATATATATATATACCCCAGACTCACGCATATAATCACTGGAACAGTTCCATGGGAATCAACACTCACCATCTGATCCGCCAGCAGTAGCACAGTCTTCAGTGAAAACTTCCTAGAGCAGAATGTGAAGAGATCCTCTAGACTAGGGCCCAGGAGCTCCATCACCATCACGTTGTAGTCACCCTCTGTTCCGTACCATTTCACCACTGGGATACCAACTGCAGAACACATCAAATAAATCAGTCAACAGCAATGCCACCGGTAATGCATTTGGAACGGAAAACAGACCGGGGCATAGTTGGGGTGGGAGCGAAGAAATGGGGATAGATGCCTGGGATAGCGAACGTAGTAGTGATGATAACGACGGGTTTATTTTTCAAGGAGCCGAGTATGCGGTCATTTTGCGCCAATTGAAGTTACTGAAAGTGATCACAGGAGGAAAAAGCATCATATGCACAGAGCGCGTGCGTGAGTGAGTGAGTGAGTGAGTGAGTGAGTGAGTGAGTGAGTGAGTGAGTGAGTGAGTGAGTGAGTGCGCGTGCGTGCGTGCGTGCGTGCGTGCGTGCGTGCGTGCGTGAGTGAGTGAGTGAGTGAGTGAGTGAGTGAGTGAGTGAGTGAGTGAGTGAGTGAGTGAGTGAGTGAATGAGTGAGTGAATGAGTGAGTGAGTGAGTGAGTGAGTGAATGTGAGTGAGTGAGTGAGTGAGTGAGTGAGTGAGTGAGTGAGTGAGTGAGTGAGTGAGTGAATGTGAGTGAGTGAGTGAGTAAGTCAGTCAGTGGCAGGGAATGTTCTCGAGAGGCCCTATGAGACACATGGAGGGTGATGAGGCGAAAACAATTCTCCTGAGGAACCACTGGGTAATCGGCATCGATGTACTGGTTATTTTGGTTTCAGGGCGCGTCGACTACATGGCCATTTAGCGATCATAACAATCTCACAATGCCACGTGTCTTATGGCAGTATTTGCGGTGCATGAGATAAATAAGGCGCTTCACGGGACACCGAGGACAAGCACAACAGGCTGATCGGAAGCCTGGCACTCTGACAACGAATGGCATGGCAATGACACAACTAAGAGCATGGCACCCTGACACAATGAATGGCATGGTACTTTTGACAACGAATAGTTAGTTAGTTATTTGGGTTTTAGGGCGCATCAATGACAACGAATAGCATGACACTCTGACACAGCGAAGAACATGATGATACCACAAGGATACATCCAAAAAATCGGACACAAGTTTTCAGCAAGATAGGGAATACGTGGTGAACGCAGTGTCGGTGCTAACTCCCACTGTCGTGTCACGAATGCCTCCTTGTTTGGTGCTTCCACTTCAAGGTTCCCGGCCTGGAAGTGGGGGGCGGTGGCGGTGGCGGTGGCGGTGGCGGTGGCGATGGCGGTGGCGGTGGCGGTGGCGGTGGCGATGGCGATGGCGGTGGCGATGACGGTGGCGGTAGTGGTGGCGGTGGCGGCGGCGGCGGCGGTGGCGGTGGCGATGGTGGTGGCGGTGGCGGTGGCGATGGTGGTGGCGGTGGCGGTGGCGGCGGCGGTGGCGGCGGCGGTGGCGGGGGCGGTGGCGGCGGTGGGGGTGGGGGTGGCGGTGGCGGCGGCCGCGGCGGTGGCGGAGGCGGCGGCGGTGGCGGCGGTGGGGGGTGGCGGCGGCGGTGGCGGCGGCGGTCGCGGTGGGGGTGGCGGTGGGGGTGAGGGTGGCGGTGGCGGCGGCGGTGGAGGTGGGGGGTGGGGGTGGCGGTGGCGGTGGCGGCGGCCGCGGCGGTGGCGGAGGCGGTGGCGGTGGCGGTCGATCGCGGCCCTCCCAGTCAGCCCGCCCGAGTAACGGGCGTGACGCGGCTACTCGGACAGCTGGACACGTGACGCTGCGTCACCACTGCCGCCACCGCCGCAGCACCGGGACACCAGCCGAGCCGACCTGCCGAGCCGTGTGTTGCCGCGAGCAGCGGCATCGACTGCGCCGCGTGGTCAGCGACGAGACGTCACCGGGAGCACCAGCTGGTGTGGCATGTGCCCGCGCCAGTGTGAAGGCGCCAGGTGTGGCATGTGCCCGCGCCAGTGTGAAGGCGCCAGGTGTGGCATGTGCCCGCGCCAGTGTGAAGGCGCCAGGTGTGGCATGTGCCCGCGCCAGTGTGAAGGCGCCAGGTGTGGCATGTGCCCCTGCCAGTGTGACATGTGCCTGCACCAACAGGTGGTGCGTACCTCGGTCAAGCATTACCCCACCCCGATTGGTCGAGTAGTCAATGGTGATAGTAATGTTTTAAGAGTAAATGCCACATTTGTGCGACATTTTGCATTCCGTGATGTGGTACTTCTCAGTGCAGAAGACATAGGTCGCGTGAATCGCATTGTGTGTCCCTGTCAAATTGCAGAAGCCGCGCAAACGGAGTTGCACGATTCGCAATGCACGTAATCAATGTAAATCTCACACAAATGACGATTGTGTCAGCTCTTCAGCTACACGCCATGATCCATACGAATGTATAAAGGTTGTTCGATGATACTCCGATTCAAATTAGTGTTGCAAGACAGGTGCTTGTTTAACTTCGAGGTTACATGTGGTAGCTTGATCACACTACTTGGGTTTACTGGTTACCGTACTGGAGGTCGCATGTGGCAGCCTGGTTACCTTCCGCCCCCTACCTATTCCTGGGAGCGCCAAGGTGACAGGCGTCTGTTCCGCGGGTACAGTACCACAGCTCCCAGCGCACAGCACACACCAGACCCTGTCAGCACGCAGTGGCTGGCTGGACAGCGATTGAAACCGCCATGAACGCCCCCTCAAATGAATCTAAAGAATCATTTGAAATGAATTTGGCTCCCTGTGTTGTGGTACATGCCTACCCCAACCGGCAGCAGCGCCAGTGTCGCGTTACCACGAGACAGGGTGCCAAGCTGCAGGTTCAGTGGCAATGGGGCTTGTTGCCGCATTCTAGGTGGGTAATGTCGGAGAATTGCCTATTACCGACTTCCAGGTGATAATTTATATCTAGAGAAAGAGCAACGTTTCCGGCCGGCAGAAAGAAGCAGGTGAGGTGGGAGCTGCACGTTGAAATTTATGTGCGGAGCTGGTTCAGCCGGGTATATGGCGGCTGCAAATGGCATGATTCAGGACTTTTCTATGTAATTTTGATTGGGGTTCGCACTCAGATGACTTACATACTTCACTAGGTTACCCGATACCCTGTTCTTCACCAGAGATATTTCACGGCGAGTTGCTAAACATTCGGGCGTCAGGCGCACCGACCGCCGAGTCAGTTTGAGTCCACGTGCAGCTTCACGGAAGGATCCGGAAGATGAAGTGCGGGTGATGCCTGGTGCCCAGTGGTCAATGCCTACACCAACCCCGCACATGTGGCACTCGTACGGAGCAGTGTCAAGCCCCACAACCTCAGAGGTCACCGCCCTTTCTCCGATAAGACAAGAGGCACAGAACAGAGTCCATCGTTGCGAAACGCCGACATATGCTCCCCGTGCCTTTGTTTTTCCCTTTCTGTTTGCTTTTGGTTCGCGGTGATCACGGTCAGTAATACTAAAAAGCTGAAAGCCAGAAGCTTGTCTAAATCGCCATGTCTATATCGCCAAGTCTATATCGCCAAGTCTATATCGCACGGGCAACTTACCAGTGGGCAGCGATCCAACTGGCGGACAATGAATGAGAAGTACCGGCTCTATGTCCCAGCCTTAAACAGCACATATGATGGCACAAGCCTTAGGCAGCGCCGGCTTGAGACAGAAAGAAAATGGAATCCCACTTCCCACGAAATATTCGAGGGTTGCATGCACACTTCGAAGCGACAAAAAGGCAAATTGCTTGTGGACAAATAAAGTTTCAAATTTACATTCCCAGTCGACCCATTGGAATTGCGAAAAATCACGACCCGGGGAACGGTGATGAAGCCAGTCAAGACAGTACAGAGCTACCCAGCCATGCTACACCAGCCCACACACGGTGATGAAGCCAGTTAACACGGTACAGTCACCCAGCCATGCTACACCAGCCCACACACGGTGATGAAGCCAGTTAACACGGTACAGTCACCCAGCCATGCTACACCAGCCCACACACGGTGATGAAGCCAGTTAACATGGTACAGTCACCCAGCCATGCTACACCAGCCCACACACGGTGATGAAGCCAGTCAAGACAGTACAGAGCTACCCAGCCATGCTACACCAGCCCACACACGGTGATGAAGCCAGTTAACACGGTACAGTCACCCAGCCATGCTACACCAGCCCACACACGGTGATGAAGCCAGTTAACACGGTACAGTCACCCAGCCATGCTACACCAGCCCACACACGGTGATGAAGCCAGGAAGCACGGTAGAGTCACCCAGCCATGCTACACCAGCCCACACACGGTGATGAAGTTAGTCAACACGGTGCAGAGCTACCCAGCCATACTACACCAGCCCACACATGGTGATGAAGCCAGTCAACACTGTACAGACTCACCCAGCCATACTACACCAGCCCACATGGTGATGAAGCCAGGAAACTTGGCATAGAGCTGTCCAACTATGCTACGCCGGCCGACACATAGTGATCGGACCAGTCAGCACGGCACAGATATCAAATTACGCCCGCTGATTTCGCTATCCGACCGTTCGATCTCCCACTCGGAGGGCCGAGGATTGAGACCGTCGGCGCGAAACTCACCTCCACCTAGTAGCATTTTGTAAAATCTAGATTCGATGTACAATTGAGGGTGCTTGGTTCGGAGGCTTTCTAATTTGATGGCCACCTCCTCGCCGGTTGATATATTTGTACCTGAAACAAACACATCGGTCAAGGTCGATCCAGTCAGCCTGGCTATCAGGTACACTTTGGAAATGAGTAAAACCGCAATGATTTAAGGAACTTAGCAAGTGAACAAGCTAACGAAACATACTTAGACATTATCATTTAAGAGACACTGTCATTTTCCAGTATTTTATACCCATAATCTCCCTTACCTAATTGCCAACAATACCGTATGCCGCTCTTCTGAGATACATTTGAATTGGTGTTCACCAATATTGTATTGGTATTTGATTCCATTATTTGGGGTTGGGGGCGCATCGACTGGGTTGGTCGTACAGCACACATAACAATAATATCCGGGCAGCTTAAGAGGATTGTTTCTCCGTCGCTATCTCTCTCCATGCCTCTGTCGCTGTTTTGTCTGTTGGTTGGTTATTGGTTTTACGACACATCGACCGTTGAGTCATGTAGCGCCCCAATCTCTCACGCAGGTTGGTCGCGGGCGAAGAGTGGCGAAAGGTGAGACTTGAACCCACAACCTTTCGATTGTGAGACGAGCAACTTAACCCTAGGCTACTCGTCCCCGTCTCTCTCCATGTATATATATACATGCATGCATACATATACTGTATTATATATATTATATATATTACATTATATATATTACATTATACATATTATATATATTACATATATATATACATATATATATATTGTATATATATGGATAGCTTTAGCTATCCATTTGTTCTTGTCTTTCATTGCAATTGTTACACAGGAAAATTTGTATGTCTCAAATTTGGGTAGAACTGACCTGCTCAATTACCAGACGTCACGACTTCAGAGTAGTTTCCTATTAGCGTATGCAGGGTAGTGTCGGCGTACTGCTGTCCTAAAATCTGGCGTCACAGTGGTTCTAAAAGTACGCAACCTACTAGAACATGATATACGGTAAGCGGGTCTGAACAACGTGGGCATAAAGGTGGGTCATCACCGGTAAGTATGTAGCTATGTGTCGCGAAGGTATGACCTATCTTCAGTCTGCAAAGTACTAGTCATCTTAATACTATTTATAATGGTAAGACACCATGGGCATCATCAGTTTCATACAGCCACACTCGGTGTGCTGTTTTCCCACCTCTTACAGCGTGGGTGCTCGATAGTTGACGTTTGTGCCACAGTTCACGACCGCAGGCGACATCGAACGGCTGCTTATGGAATACCCTGCCACGCACAGGGCTGGATTCATGTGTTGGAATCTCATGTTCATTAAACTGACAAAATATTTGGGTGTGCTTCAATTCGGAGATAAGTTTTCTGACATCCCGACCTCGTTACAATACTTCCCAGTCAGCTTTGGAGATGTACATCAAACAGCGACGAGCTTGAAGTCATCTTGTTTGGAACAACTGCCTTCAATCCTTCGAAGAACATGAGTGGACAATGTTCCGGATAGCAGCCATCCAGGACAAGGCCGGGTGTGCAGGCCCAGCCACGGACACGTGCTCGGGCACCGGCACGTAGCCTGCACCGACCGCGTTTCCCACGCCACCGAAAGCGAAAGTTGCGCCCGGCCGGCCGGCGCGCCGAGAGCGTCGGACGCCGCACGCAACCGCCACCCTGTACAGCAGCCAGCCGCGTACGTGACGGCAAACCTGTTGCGAAACAAAAGCCGCTGGCGGCCACGCCTGGTCTGTCCCGACGGTTCGATGCGCGGCTGTCCTTTTGTATACACTTTCCCGTTGGCCATGCGTCATGCCTCTCGGCGTTAGCACGGCACCGTATCGAGTCGACCACATCGCTCGCGGGCCTAATTCGATGCATCCGCTCCCCCGAAATGAGATCGCGAGACATGGCTAGTGATCTGACGATCGCACGGCACATCATCGTGCGCACCGACGGCGGCTGGTGCAAATGGACGGCATCTGGTGCAAATGGTGCAAATGGTACGCCGCCTGACGCACGGGCAAACGGTACGGTCCGTTGTCAAGGGGCGCAACTAGGATAATGTGACCGGGGTCTGATATAGCTTCAGGGGCCCATCGTACGCCAAAAAAATAAAGTCCCAGAATCTCGAAAGAAAAAAACATCGCGGACCCTATTCATGTTTTTTAATGGGAAAATACCTATCTCCTGTAATCAGTCCCTGATTCTAGATTTCCACCGGTGGCGACATCGCCTGATTCTTGCAGGGAATGAGAGCATTTAAAAAAACACACATTTTTTAGTGCTGGAACCAGCAAATTATTGGTAGGAAAGAAATGGCCGAAGGGACATTTTTTTCGTCAATGTTCATTTGTCCCACCATTTAACGATACAATTATTGCCAAGGATTATGCAGTATGTTAGCAACAGAGCAAGTAAGTGGAAGCATCCACGCCTACTTATTTTACTTCAACATACATGGGCGAGATGCATTTTCTATCGATCTTTCCATGCATAAAATAAGTGTGATATTAAATTTGATTAGAAGAGTGGGGTATGCGCATCCCACGTCCGGGACGGCGGAACCACCCACGCAGATTTCTACTCCCGGGGGCACACTCATTGGTTGATGCGGAAGGAATCTAGATTTCGCTCACCGATGCCAATGACCCCTTCCTCCCCCTAAAAGTGGCAATGGCACAGTTACCATGAGTACAAAACGAAGTCTGGGCTGTATCAGAGCGGAGCATGATCGCGAACTATACACGTGACGTATCATAAATGTCACGGATATCCAAACATGTATCTTTTTCGCAGGCGCGGACCATAGAATTGAAATACGAAGAGAGCGATGAAGAGTAACTACGATTCAGTTCGTACTACCCACCATTACCTAGCACGCATGGGTGTCACTTGTATACTTCACTGCACTAGTATACTTTTAGGATTCTCAGCAACAAGACAATGACTATCGCAACAATTCATGGTAGTGGTTGTAAACGCTTAGTCATCGTTCCAAAACAGAATTGCCCGCCATGTGCGGCAGCAGCAGGGGCTTTTCTAGGCCCAGATATTGTATTAAAATAACTTACTTATCAGCCAAGGTAAACAGTGATCAAAACAAACATGTTGATTGATATCTAACAAATGTTTAAATGCCTCCAGTTGTTCTATTCAAAGGATGTTCACGTTCATTGGATGATTTACGACGCACTTTACGCACGACCACGGCTAATGGCGCCGCCCACCGGAGGGTCGCGGGACCGGGAAACGTCGCAAGTGCTGCGAGTGTTGAACCCGGAACCATGGGACGCAGAGCTCAAAACCCTAGCGACTCGCCCCCCGCCCCCAGCCAGTCGAAAGCCCGTTCGATATTGTTAGTGAGCTTTGCTGTTCCATGGTTATCTTACATACATGGAATAGGTCAAACGTTTTGAGTGTTGTACAGCTTAACATTGAATGGCAAAGACGATGAACATTCACGAAAAGATGCGAATATGCAACCGTCCCTAAGATTTATCCAGAATAACTTTCAAAGGAAAGCTTGTGCCGCAGGGCGGCGGAGGGCTTGCGAATTGCTCGTGGCGCACCCTTTTCGAGCCTTCTGGCACTTTCCGAGCAATGTCTAGCCACGGAGCTATCACACAATGAATGGAGTAAGCTCCGGCCACTTGGAAGCAAAACCTCTGTTTTTCGAGGTTTCTGACAGTTTAGAACACTTAGGGAACGGACCCTTGGGGTACACCCTAATACAATGATATTAATATTTGTCTTCACTTTTCTTAAATTATCCAAGGACATTTAGCTAATGTGACCCCGGATGCCATTGTTCGGGCTTGGAACCAGTCTATTGCAACTTTGAGTGCTGAATCCGAATCCAGCGTTGATTGTTACCTCGGATAAGTAAAAGCTGGAAATGACGCAAAGTAACCAAAAGTTTGAAAATGTGGTCACGACTTTGCCCTGACCTGGTACCTTTAAGAAGAACTTTGGGTTATTTTAAGACGCATTCAACGGCTAGGTCATATAGCATCGCCAACCTGCCACGCCGATTGGTCGCGGGTGGACTCGGTAATGCCATCGGTTGTGAGATTCGAACCCACATTCTTCCGATCAGAGTCCGACACCATACCAACTGACGGTATACCAAATTTGGTGACTTCAGCACGATTTTTGGAGGCTCGGCGCGATTTTCGGGCCTCTGAGCAAATTTTTGGAGCCCTACAGTTTGTTTCGGGTCCTCGGCGTCAATTTCTTTGGGGCCTCAACTCGAATTTTCGGGCCGAAGCGCGATTTGGAGGACGATTTTCGACTCAGACTCGAGTACTCGGGATCCCGCTATCTTTATTTGTGGTCCTGACTGTAATTTTGGAGGCCCTGATTTCTCAAGGCCTCTCGTATTCATTTCAGGCCTTCGGCGTGAAAGTATTGGAACCGAAGCGATTTTTGGGACCCAAGCGCGATTTTGTGGGACCCCGGTACGATTGTCGGGCCTCGGGGCGAGTTTTTGGGGCCACGCTTATTTTGGGTGCACGACCGAAATTTTGGGGGACACAAATGGAAATCTTTGGGGCTCCATCGCGATTTATTTTTGGAGCCACGACACAATTAGTCCAAATACCGAAGCATTTCTTGGGAGCCCAACACCTTTCAGGTCAGGAGCCCACAATCGTTACTGGGCCAAAACAGGCAGAGCAAAGTTAAAATTCCGTGCGATTCTCGTGCCGAATGTGTCGCCTATGGCACGACGGGGCTATAGCCCCCTTAGAACCCCATCTAGTTACGCTACTGTCGGTTGCTATACTGTTCGTTACAATTTCGGTTTAGGGCGGATCAGCTGCAAGGGCCGCCAGCGTCCGGTCCGTAAAGATAGAACGTTGGTGAGCCATGATGCGGTGTTGGCCTGACGCATTTGTACATGGTGTTGGCTTCCATGAGACCCGATGTGATAGTGGCGACAGCATCGCCTGGTTGGGCAGCTCGATGGACAACATGAGGAGGGTAATTATCCCGCAAAACCCAGGTCAATTATGCTGTGCGAATCGGGCTGTAGCGCGCGCCACGAGGGGATGACGCACCACAACGTGGTTCGACACTGCAACTCGGCTGGTTCAGACAGCTTCGGGCGGTGACGTCATGCCACTTCAAGTCGTGCTCGGTGAGAATGTTGGCCGACCAGGGGCAGGTACACCGACAACGCAGTTGGCAGTCATGTCGGCCTCGCCACATTCACACAGTTCTCGTTCGGCTGACGATTGCAGCAATGTTTGAGGTGTCCCACCGGTTGTGCAACTAGGGAGAAGTGGACCGCATGCTCGCCGGACACGCGTCCAGGTCTCCTGAGAAGATCGACGTTTTAATGGGAATAATACGTTTTTTTTTGCATTAGTGATGGGAAATCATTCAGAAGAAGAAAAAAAACTATGAGCCTGCGCCCCTTGTTCTCTTTCAACTGAAAGAACACAATTCATTAAAATACTCAATTTCCTCTTCAGTTTTATACCTTTGGCTCCTCAGAAATTCTGTTCATTTGTGTCCGTGTATGCAGTTTCGCCCTGCGCTAAATTAATTTTTACATGTGTATATACCAATACAATATATCTGTACCAAAATTTGTGAAGTTTTTATCGATGTCAGAGTTGAAAAGAAGGGGCTCAATAACTCTCCACCCGTATCGAAGCTTCGTTTGTTTTCTATTTTGGCTTTCGGGCGTCTTGACTGCTATGATCACATTGTGCCCATAACTCAGTCAAATGCGATTGGATACAGAACCAAGGTTCACATTTTGGCTACTGTCTATATGGCGCTAGTTTGCCAAAAAAAGTTGTTTGCAATGCATATCAGTGAGGAGTATATATGGTTGAAAATGACACTTCAGACAAGAAATCGATCTGTTTGTTCCGATTGGAGAATGCTAGATTTGTTCGACAGAATGTCACTGAGGGACGCCACCTGTGCAGACCCAAAATGACGTCAGCGTACGTGATAATAAAATTGGCACGAGATCAGCACACGGGGACTGTCCGAGGTGCACCTATCAGGCACTGCGGCTTGTCGTCACCGCACAGAAGCTAACCGTGAGTCACACAAGTGTGCCCTATGCGGAGGCGGTACAGAGTAACTTCTCTTTTTAGGCATACGGCAGAATGGGCCCCATGGACCCAGACGTTGCTCGATGACCTTCAGCTTGTTTGTAGGTGTGTCCCACATTGCCTGCCACTTGTCTAGGAGGAAAATAAGAGATTTCTCGGAAGTGGTCGGTGGCAGGGAGTGGTAATGACCTGGTGCACGGGGCGCACGCTGCCGGCTTCGCCGCGGCATCCGCCAACTCGTTTCCGGAAATTCCCACATGGCTAGGGAGCCAACACAGGACCACCAGTCGTCCCAAGCGGTGTAAAGACGGTTCAAAATATCACGTAAAAGGGGATTGGATGGGTAAAATGTGTTCAGCGCCAACAGGCTGCTGAAAGAGTCAGTAAATATAACGTGTCGATTACCTTCTGACGACTCTATGCGCAACACAGCTTTCAGAATGGCAACAAGTTCTGATGAGTGCACGTCGGGAGGGAAAACGATCGGACCGGGTTGGAGCTTCGGATGTCATCTCCAGAGGTCAGAGTGTAAGATGGGGGGAATAGCAATGTTGTTTTGGTGCACACTTACTATTAAACCGCCTCAACACACACAGTGGACATGGTTGCGTTGGTTCAAATCGCCGATAGGCAAAAAAATATCACATGGCCGATAAGCAAAGAAGGTATGGTTTTTAAGCAGTAAAGAGCAGTATCTTTCTATGGAGGGTAAAATTTTAGTTGATGCTGAGCACAACGCACAATTATGTTCCATCCATAGTCCCAAGCTAAAAAAAATCAGTTGTTCGGTGGTTCATGAACTAGGAGTGTCCGCACGTGAAAATAATGTCCCCGGGCGCATGCGACAATTAGTACCAGGTCAACTGAAGTTAACTCTCTTAAGTAAGGACAAAAGTGAAGTTCTATTTTTGAGTGATGGTGTGGAACGACGTACGAAGAAAAAATAATAAGAGTTAGAATTATCCGCAGGGACCGAATGGCATGCTAGGAACTTCCAACGGGGACGCGTATAAATGCGAAGGAATACAAATGAATGGCATGATGGAGGGCATTATGTATTTTGCCGTTGGTGAATTCACACCGGCTTCATGGTAAAAACAGAAATGACCCGAAAAGGTTTACCTACCACCAATGTACACCAAGTCGCTGTGATTGGAGAAATCGATATTCAGCCAGGAAGGTAACGAGGCCGAGGTGTCGTCAGCTTCCAGCATGTCAGTCGAGGGTCGGCGCCCTTCCTGCAGCGTACACCGCGGTGCTGACACGCCTGCTACGCCGCAGCGACGGCGCCGGAGTCGAGGTCGACATATATCACAGCCAGGTGATAGATGAGTGGTGGGCGCACCACATCGGTTCCGCTCTCCAGCTTCCAGAGCAGGTCTATTCATGTGCCCAGTCACTCTCGACACATTACCCATGCACTAGTGGTGGCTGCCACCCCAATAAACCATCCATCAGCCCGAATTCAGGTAGTCTGCCGTCTTCGAGAGCGGACGCGAGCATTGTGTCATGCGATCTATTTTCCCAACGCTCTTCTAACAACGAAAAGGGTGTTCTAACAAAATGAACAAAACGAAAATATTGCCCGCTTAATGCTTAAGCTTAAATGCCCCCTAGTCCAATTATCAACACGCCGCCGCCCACGCAACCTCAATGTGGGGACTCTCCTCTCAATATTTGATCGGGCTGCTGTTCTAATAAAGTCGAACAAATTCCGTGTCGGTCACGCTACACACATGAGCAACGTGGCGTAAACAGCACGCTGGAGAATAGGGCGAAAGGCTCGTAAACTGTGACAACAGTCTCAAGTCAGCAATGCCACTGAACAATAAATGCCTTCTATTCCCTTAGAGTCGCAGGTCTGAGCGTGAGAGGCGAGTTGGATCAGGCAGCCCAGATCACTGACTTCTGGGACGTTGTTACATGTTAGTGATCGTCCTGATCGAATGCAGTGGTGTTCGTCTTGCGTCATAGTCCCTGGATAGAAGAACATTGGGCTCTTTTACGCCGCATTCCGAATGCTAGCCAACATAGCGTCGCGGACCAATCACGCCGATTGGTCGGGAGTAGACTTGAAAATCTAGCCGGTTATGGGATTCGAACCTACTACCGTCCGAGCAAGACTCCAACGTCCCATCAACTGAGCCATCGCGGGTGAAATAAGAGAGCTTGTAAAACATGGAACTGGCTGCTTCACCAACTGCCTAATTTGGGTTTTAATCCATGCGCATGGAATGTCATCTACTACCATACGAGCATTGGATACAATAGTCTCCTCCCTTCCTCTCTACCTATTTGCGTCCCTCCGCCAAAATGACAAGTGAATTGTGAACAACGTCGACGAGAGGCCACATAAATTCCTGTGCCAAGTTGTCGAATATGGTTCAATTAGCATACCATTTTAGCTCACTTCACCACTGGTTAACACCCGTGGCCATCATGAGGACGACAAAAACAACACAAAATACTTTCGAGACTTGGGCTTGGGATGTTCCGAGGATGTCTTGGACAGTATCTCTCCAAAACATCCTCAAAACCTCGAGTTTTGAGATTACTTAACGACGCACCCGACTGCTAACACATCTAACAAACTTCCTCACCAAGCCACGGGTGTACCAGGTAAAAGCTGGAAGTTCACAATTCACTACGATCCGATTTAACCGGGTCAAGTAGAATGGTTGGGTTGCTTAATCCACATCCGCAATCCGCAGAAAATCAGAAAATCACCAAAGTTAAGTCACCAAATCCTTCATTCATTTCTGTTCCTGTTTGTACTCATGAAATTCAATCATGCAAAAATGCAAGTCCTTGAAGTTGAAATATATTGTAATTGATGCTGGCAAACATACAGGCAAACATCAAGCTCGATGACCAGAATGGGAGACTAAAGAGTTGTAGTTCAACAACAAACAAACTTGTAGTTCAACAACAAACAAACTGCACTGAAAACTACACAGAAATAAATGGGCATAGCGTCATGTTTAATTATGACAAAATGAAGCACACAAGTGATAGAAAACATAACACCAACACAACCATGAAAAATAATAAATTCACATCAGTTGACGAACAGGAACAACAAAACAAGATAATCCTGTTTTTTGTTAGTGCTCACATGAAGTTGAACAGTCTGCTAAATGGATAATTTTGGCAGGTTGGCACTGACTGACCTGAGTGGTCTTCCACATATGACTTCTCAGCTCATGTCAAGGATCACACTGGAGCTGCAGACACTAGAACCACGCTGGATATTGTTCCTGTTGGCTTAGATCACTATTTCATGTCACAACCTCAGCACCCACGGGAGTGAAGATTTTGGCAGCAGGCTCCAATTCAACTGGTAAAACTACCGTTGCTGCATTACACAACAAAGGAAATATGAATATGACAATGGAAATACAGCAATAAAACACATAAAACAGCTGAATGTTAGCATGTTAACTTACCATTTCAGTGTAAATGATTTTTCCCAAAATAGTTTGGTCCTGGCTTTACTTCTACAACAGTTAGCATGAAGAACATGAAGAATATTGACTCTCATTCCACATTATTTGAGGAGCTGATCTCTTAAGCAGCTAGGATAATTAAAGTGACAAAAGGTGTGCCTACATCGACAATCTTCCCCTCCAGATCCCTGGTGGCCATTCCTGGTATAATTTATCATTATTGGTTTCAACTAAAACATTTCAGTTACTAAATATGTCATATAGTACATTAAAAGTACATGGTCATTTACCTTGAATTCATAGATATCATTTCGCAATCAAAGCAAGAACCACTTGTATTTTGGCATTGGGTGCAAAACAATACCGGAAACATAATGTTCTGATATAATTTTAATTAAACTGGCTGACAATCCAAATACCAATTATTTCACTCACAGACATGAAAGTCAAGTAAATCAACCAGTGTGTGAGTCAGATATAACTCACCATCAGTATCAGAGATATCGATGCAGAGGTGTGGTTGACACATTTGAAGTACATTTTTGTAGCAATCCCATCTACCCCTATCTTAGAACAGCTTTAATCACATTCCTTGCTGACCGACCCAGTGCTAATTTTGTTATTTGACAGTCATATGTTAGGTTTGTACATGTGGGTGCAACCTTAACCCTGTCTCGGGGGGCCGATAGGGACCCACCTCTAATCTCCAAACTAAGCACGAAAACGAAATAGACGTCATCAGAAAGTGCTCGATGAGTAGGGATAGACACAAACCCAAAATAAATTTCCACAAAAAGTGTCGTCACTGGGGCCTAGGTTTCTATGACCTACATCGTGTTTATGGCTCTGGGAAATTCACTGAGGGAGATTTGAAGAGAAAAAAAAAATATTTCGAATCAGAAGAGGAAGGCGAAATCGAACAGGACCATAACATTTTTTTTTTGCTGCCACAAAATCAAAATTCTTCTTTTTTCAATGTCAAAATTTTGAGTTTTCATGTTTTCTTTAATTTTCATTTTCTAATGGGTAGAGCAGACTTTAAAAAAAATTATTGTATGACTAGTCTAGGGGTAAGTTGCCCATTTCACAATCGAAGTGTTGTGGGTTCGAGTCTCACCTGTCGCTACCCTTCGCCCGCGGCCAATCGGCGTGAGAGATTGGCGACGATACATGACTCAACAGTCGATGTGTCGTAAAACCAATAACCAACCAAAAATGTTGTTACCAAAAAGTCAACTTGCTGAAATTAAAAAAAACTTACTTTAGCCAGAATCTTCCATTTTACCTTTAACGGGAAACTAAGAAGCAATCAAAAACGATAAAAAATATTCCGGTGCGTTTTGGTTTATCCCAAAAGATAAGCAAACGCTGAATGCTCAATTACAATATCTTTACTGTGATGACTGGTTAAACTTTTTTCTGGAGGTGGCCTCACTTGACCTTGAGTAACTGATTGACCCTAGATAACCTGACTTAAAATTTTTGACACAACATGCAAAATTGATGTGGAAAAGGTATGCCAAATTTCGGCGCTACCGCGCGCAATTTTTTTCACTGTCCGCGGAAAGCCTAAGGTGGGGGGTCGTTGACGACTCTCCCCAGAGGTGGTGTGGGTTAAAATAAAGAAAGAAACGTATCCTCATTTGCTAGCACCTGTATGTTTAATTACCCTGGTTCCAGCGGTCCTGCTGCCAAATTACTTTTCTTCACACTATTGTGAGAATTATAACAAATTATTGCTGATAATCCATAATTATCATTATCCTATGTCTTCTCACCTGATGTTATTCCTAGACCTGAATATATGCATCAAGCTGATGTACAAATCTACCACACACATGCAGGCTGGTATTTCGCAGGGAATGTGGATTCACTGGTTAATACTGCAGGCATGGAGACCAACAATGAACTACCACAAATATGCAGTTCTTAAAGCACACCATGGCTTGCGCGACCGGAGTAGTCTTGGCCCCTATGCACATCCCTACATTGATGGAATTCAAGTAAAATTTGTGAAGATGCATATTGATTTATACATCACAGTAGATAGAAACATACTAAGACCTACTAAGGTCATCGGTGTTTATTTAATTTACGACACTTCGACCGCTGAGTCATGTAGCCCGTCATCCTCTCACGCCGATTGGCCGCGGGTGAAGAGTAGCGACAGGTGAGGCTCGAACCCACAATCTCTCGATTGTAAGACAGGCAACTTAGACCTACTTGTGTTACCCTAGTTCTACTTGTGAGTGTGGAATATCAGAAACATAGTTGATTTGGGATGAATATAGTTAGTACTGACAGACGCACCAAACGTAGCAAGGATGGAAAGCCCAAATTATAGCACCAGATTAGACAAACTGAGCTGAACACTGTTAAAAAGGAAGGCTGATTCAAATAACTATCAAATGTTGGAAGATTATTCATGGTCATTCTGCCATTCAGATACTTCACATGTTTGCATTGGCACAATTGGCGAAACACATGGATATTTACTATACTTGGCTCATAAACATGCATCATTTGGATAATATGGACTTTTTTAGTCTCACATGCTGTGCCACATGCAATTCATTATCTGATCAGGTAGTAAGTCAGTTATTTAGGTTTTGGGGTGCTTCAACCAGTTTCGATCATTCATGCCCATCAGATCATGTAGTAATCTTAAGGGACCTGGCTGCATTCAAAGGTGCACATCACCCAAATCTTGGCACAATTATGGATGACTATAATGAATAGATTAACCATGATCGAATGCTCACCAAACTTATGTTAGAAATATTGTCAAAGTCATAGTGTTAAGACCTAAGAAGAGCCACAGGGGCCATCTGGGTGAAGCCTATCAAGAGAAGATACCAGAAAAGCACTTTTCTGCCAATTAAATTCTGCCTATTCTACCAATCATCAAACCTTTGACTGAAGACCTGTTGTCAGATAACGGTTCTACACCTTGATTGGTCTAACCTGAATTGATGACTACTATGTGGTACATCTACAAAGAAGGAGATCATTTAGATTGACCTGATCTAGCCCTTTGATATTTTGATGCATTTCAATCATATTACCCCTCAATCTCCTATACTTGAGTGAGTACATATATAATGCAATAAGTCCCATATGCTTGAGTTGCATAGTCCACTATTTAGTAAATAAAACATAGTGGACTTCATTCATTCAAAATTAAGACAGCTATGTATTAACCAGACACAGTGGCTACTTGAAGTATTTAAATAATGTGTAATGTACACTTTCCAGCTTGTTACATGCTTTTTTAATTTGGTAACCATGTTAAATAATCTAGGGAACTTGCATACCTGCATACCTGCTGACACAGGTCCCCTTGATTAGCCACAAACAAATCTTTGACCGACACGAAACTCGAGAATTTGAGAAGCCAACCAGGCAAAAGAACTTGTAAGACACGGAAGCAAAAACCACACAAACCTGACTAAACTCACCAGCAATTAGACTGCTTATCTTCCAAGACTATGGCATTACTTTGTATAGATTTCAGTTCCATTATTTCATTTTGCAGAGGTAACAGTAGGAAGAAACATGTTGGATTATTGATTATAAGATCATGGTATAGAATCCTATAACTGGCAGGATTATCTTGCCCATATTCAGCCAATCAGCATGAGGGATTGGCAATGCAAAATATATATATATATATATATATATATATATATATATATATATATATATATATATATATATATATATATATATATACATATACAGTGTAAAATAATTAGCAATGTAGCCTGGAAATTCACAGTTAATGGAGTTGTGCTATTTCATCCTTGTCTTAGGTTTTTACCATTTTGCCACATGATATGTGGGCAGTGATCATCACACAACTGCTAAATAATGTAAAATGCATGTGACTGAAGTGAAAGGTATTCTGCTTTTTTTAATCCTTAAGTGGAGATCCTTTATTTTCTTCCAATCTTTCACTATTCCCAAGCAACTTCTTTCTTCATCCACACAGTTAATGGTGAAGTAATTTTAGGACACTATATATATATATATATATATATATATATATATATATATATATATATATATATATATATATATATATTCTCTTTCATCTCCAACACAAATGAGAACATCTCTTAGCACAATTCCAGGTAAAAGGTTATATATATATATATATATATATATATATATATATATATATATATATATATATATATTTATTTATATACATATATATAAATATATGCAGGCACATATATATGTATGCATATATATACACACATACACATATATGTATGTATTATCCATAACTTCTGGTGATACACACAGTACTATGTATGGTGTCTAACCACAGCCATTTGTTTACTACATTTACATATTTGAAAACAATCATGATTAGGTGGTGTGACATATTGTGATATTACCAGCTTCCAAAATATATGTGCAGCATCTCAAAATTAGGTATGTCTCAAAATACACAAAATGCATAGTAATATGGAACTAGGCAGTCATCCCAAAACCGGGTTTCAAGGATCAAAACATTTTAAATGCATTATTTCCCTTGAGATTTTGACATCCAACTATACTCATTTTGGCATCTGATACCTGAGAAATTGTTATTTTAATGTTGTTGTGGATCATGATATACTTTCATCTCCAACACAAATGAGAACATCTCTTAGCACAATTCCAGGTAAAAGGACTGCCTATGGTGTAGCATGTGATACAATATAAATCTGCAACAGTGCTAAATTACTCATGAAATAGCTTGGAGTATACCACTTTCTAAAAACTGAAACCACATCCTTATCCAAAAAGTATTGACATCCTTCTCCTTGATGAATGCTTATGAAGACTTCATGTCTCCTTTCTATCAGTATCTCATTAAAAAATAGTATGTGTATGCTCTCAATAAGGAATGGTGATACACAAACATTTTCTCAATGTAATTTCAGCTAAAGTAATAACATATAATGTGATATGGCACACAATATCGGTTAAGAGCATAATTATTATTCTCCCTATCCTGAATATAGCTCTTCTTAAATTATGAATGCCAAAACAAATGATAAATCTTCAGTCATATGTATCTACACTGTTGACCGATATTTTGGTGTGAAAAACATCAAAAGTAGTTTAAATGACACTAATTCCATTACAAATTTTTATGTACAGACATGCTCGTTTGACATCTCACACCTAATGAAAAAACAATTATTTTAACCGATCTTCAAGCATATGTATGCTGTACTGTTATCAAAATAGTTATTTCTAAATTAGGTATCTTGCAAAAAGTGAGATACATGTTTACTCTGTTGGATACAAATTGTGTTCAAAGAATGTGTTCAGCAACATTGTTTTCATGGCAAAATTTGACATCCTACTATTCTTATTTTGACATCCTACATCTAATGAATAACAATGATTTTAACACTGAGTAGTGTGCATATGGGAACATGACTTTTAGAATGCCAGATTAACAAAACCATTGACCACACAGGATTTGCTAAAAGGATTTATTATATGATTAACCATTTGATATTATTTGTGATTCTGTAGGTATATCATACATGCTTACTATACATTTGTATAATTATATAATGCTGTGTAATACTACACCACCAGTAATGTCACTCAATAGTTGGCAGTGGCCCAGGATTTACCCAACTCAGTTCCCATTGTTTGGATCAGAACAGCAGGACTGAAAGTCTTGGTTGCACACCATCCCACCCCATTACACCCTGCAGTTATGCACCATTCTGATGGTGCATAACCCCTGGTGTTACACACAATATGTATGATTTGTAATCACAGTCCCATCCTTGGTAGGTAGGTGCCTACCTGTACCTGCCTACCTACCTAGGCAGGTAGGTAGATACCTAAGCTCTTAGGCACCTACCAAGGCACCCACCTATATCAATGTGCATAGGTAGGGGAAGGGGGATTCCAAACACTTAAGACATGCAACAAATAAAAATAGACCTATTGCTGCTTTTGTATAATATAACCAATAATTGTACTGCATTTACTGAACACAAGAATGAACAAGCTATCCATATTAAAACATTTCCTTTTGATGCAAATCATCTAACCTCTTGCAGAGGAACTTTAAAACAAACAATTATTTTGTAGTGGTGTGCCATATTCCAAACATAAAAATGTGGTTGTGCATGATTATTTCACTGTAGTCATTCACTGAAAGAAATACTGGTTGATTGATTGATTATTTGGGTTTAAGGGCAACAGTGTAGAATAATTGACCATGTGGCCTGGAAATTCACAGTTAATGGAATTGTGCTATTTCATCTGTGCCATAGGTTTTTATCATTTTGCGACATGTGTAGGCAGTCATTATACACACAACTGCTAAATAATGTAAAATGCATGACTGAAGTGAAAGGCATTCCATGTTTTTAATCCTTAAGTGACAATCTTTTATTTTCTTCCAATCTTCCACTATTACCAAGCAACTTCTTTCTTCATCCGCACAGTTAATGGCGAAATAATTTTATGACACTGAAGGGCAAGCTGACTACTCGGTCATTCAGCGCCCATAAAAAAATACAGGTGTAAAAGACAGACATAAAAGATTTGTGCAACTATGAGCCACAAGTGCCCTTCTTGGTTCCACTCTGTACACTGAACCAGTTGACCACAAAATCTGTCAATCAGCCCTCCCCGTAATACTGAAAAGCAAGCCTTCTATTCTTATAATTATTGTGTATGCTGTTTTTAAAGATGTTCAATGTGCTGCTACTGACAATGTTTTCTGGCAGCTGGTTCCAGTGTTCTACTACCCTGTTGGTGAAGAAAGTCTGTAATGGCAACAAATATCAGAGGTTATCTACCAGGGTGGGAAACTTGCTTTCCGGGTTTGGAGTCAGAGTGCAAACAGATTTCTTCCAGAGTACATTTTCATGCATATATTATTTTTCATGCATGGAATATATTTGCTGGTAACCGACAAGAAAAGCATATGTACCTAGTCAGTGTATACGTAATAGGCATAATACACATAATTTTTGGTCACATCAAAGCATTGAAACAAAGAAGTGAGCAATGGATGGCACCACAAGACAGGGAGTTGTGATCAGCTCAGCTTTGTCTCTCATAACTCACAAGAGCAATGCACCTTCCTTTCACTGTTGGTCTCAGCATAATGCTAGGCAAAATAAAAAACACAAATAATTCACGCTTCACCCTCAGCTCAGAGCGCACACCTACCTAGATACACAGCCAATTCCCTGCACGATACGGACCCACACCACTACCTCACATGCAGTCGGAATCGATGGAGGTGCACAAAGGATCAGTCAAGGTCTTGTGTTTGCAGCATGACACTGTTAAGTGTTCAAAACACATGTTCAAAGTTGCTAATGGTTATGACATCATTTAAAAAATACCTTGCATTGATTGGTTGAAGGACAGTTTTTGTAACAGAAAATGCTAATGCAGCAAATTCTGATCAGCGGCCTCCTCTGCACTCCAGAAGCGACTCTTAAAACGGTCAGTTTTTCCCACTATAGGGTGGCTCGAAAGCAGGTTTCTGGAGACACACCAGCCGAATTTGTAGCGACCGGAGGCCATTATATTCAGTGCACAGGCTCAAAGTTTGGCGAGTTGTCATCAGCATTTCCACTGGTTGTGGTTTCGTGTGGTGTGTGTTAGGTTGCTGTCTGTGTGCTTGATGGTATGAAAAGTGTATAGTTATTTGGCAGCAGTAAGTAGAATAACATGTTTGGTGAATATTTTCTTCAATCCTGTATTAGTTTTTTAGTGGTATTTTTGTTCCTTCTGTATGTTTGTGTCGGAGTACATGTGGAGCCCATTCTATCCAGTATGAATCCAGAGTGCAAAAATGTTTTAAGAGATGAAATCTCTTAAGAAGTGCCTTAATTCCCACCCTGTTATTTACTTATGGCTTTCTGAAGCCAACTGCTCTCAGAACCCTAAAAATGGCACTTGTAGAATTAACTAGCCCAGTGCATAAAGAATCTGTAGAACTATGAGATCAAACCTCCATATTTTGGGAGAGAATAAGTCCATTGTTTGCAAATGCCTACCATCTGATTGATTATTTTGGCTTAATGTTATTTATGTGCTAAACACGACATAGGAGACATCCAAAGGTATGTCTTTGGGAAACTCAACATGTTCAGATACCCCTGCCTCCCCTGCATAGGTATATACGTACCTATGTACTAGGTATATTCATTATTACTAGGAATAATATGGGTAGGTAACATGCTCATCATTCCACTATCCTAACAGACTTACCTAGGTATATGTCACCAAATGATCCACTGCCAATTTTCCTGCCTAACCGATACTTGTTCCCGACTCGGAGCTCCATTTCTGTAAAAAGAAAAAAAACAATGTAACCATTCACCAATGGGAAAAACAGCTGATCGTCGGCCATGTTGAACGCCACAAAGGCATGCACAAAGGAAGGCTTACCTCTGTTTCTTTCTCCGCTACCCGGTTTCCGGGTCTTTCGAGCACTTGAGAACAACACCTTGACTTTCAGATTTGGACCCCGTGTTTCTCAAACATTCCTAACACTTGTGCTCAATCTCACACACTCCGCGGTTTCACCAATCCCACGCACCCCATACGCCACAATGCCAAGCGGAGCATTTACTGCCTGTTTATGACAACTGATCATAGATGGCGCTCACATGTTTTCCTGGTACGGATAATATTGTTCACGATGCATGAGCAGGGTGTGCAGATTCTTTCATCTGGTTCTCTCACTTGGTTGGGTCCCTGAATTATCACTCACCCATAGATGAGGTCCGTGGCCGATCGAGGGGAGTCCGCATTTTCAGGTAGCCGTGTCTATAGCCCGCATAGACATGGCAAGACAGAAAAACTGGAAAGTGCGCCTCATTTAATACAACGAAGAATGGCTCCTAAGTGCTCCTGGGTTTTAGACATTGTGTGAAACGAAATGTACGACCCTCAATATACCAGGAGGTGCTGAGTTTACATCGAAAGTAGCGTTAGAGATTATGCTATATTACTCAACGTTTCGGCCAGGGGCCATCGTCAGGCCATGGACTCCTGACGATGGCCCCTGATCGAAACGTTGAGTAATATAGCATGATCCCTGACGCTACTTTTGATGTAAACTCAGCACGTCCTGGTATATTGAGGGTCGTACATT
This sequence comes from Imbricaverruca yamaguchii, assembly GCA_034440575.1. Taxonomy (NCBI): domain Eukaryota; kingdom Metazoa; phylum Arthropoda; class Thecostraca; family Neoverrucidae; genus Imbricaverruca; species Imbricaverruca yamaguchii. The sequence goes on from JAOTOL010001663.1 coordinate 430,978, forward strand.
TCGTCTCACGCAAGTGTGCCTTAAGCAGAATTCGTATTCTATGGGTAGCCACTACATGTCCCAATATGATGCCAGGCAAGATTTCTGATGCAAGTTAAGAGTTATATATATATATATATAGAATTGAAGCTACTCTTCAAGTTTGATTAGTATATTACTATGGTTAATCTATTTAGCATATTCGTACAGCAATGTGCAGATATTTGAGTGAGATGCAGCTTTGAATGAACCCAGGTCTGTTAAGGCTTCTACATCATCAGGCAGTTTCAGGTAGCGTAGCAGGGGGCTAAAAACACTTCCTGCAATTCACTGATGCACGCCTGTAAGCCAATTTCAGTGAGTGCCACGTGTGTTCACCAATGGTGCCGGCGCAAACATGTCAGGGATACCTGGAAAAAAGTACATTAGGAATTACCTGATGGTCGTGCCCCTTAGAAATTGGAACATTCCTAATGGCCTGATGGTCCTAATAGTACCTAATGGTCCTGATGGTGGTATCAAATTGTTTTGATGGTACCTACTGGTCCTGATGGTGCCTTATGGTCCTGATGATTCCTAATGGTCTTGATGGTATTTAATGGTCCTGATGGTACCTCTGGTCCTGATGGTACCTAATAGTCCTGATGGTACACAGTTGTAACTATTGCGGGACTGAGGGGGAACATGTCCCCCACCCAATTTTTGAAAAGTGACGATTTGTCTCCTCCGATTTCTTTCGTCCCCCTCCCACAAAAAAAACTCAGCTACCTGAGTATGATCTCGGCAAAATTATACGTAATCATTTATAAAGTGAAAAAATATACGCAACAGCATCACCGAAAATACTAGAAGCCGGTCTAGCCAATCGATGAGCTTCATGGGCTACCTGTCGTCACAAAATCTCCGAATGGTAAAATTAGCAAACGTTAGAAATGTTTCTTTCCGAGCCATTCTTGAATAACATGTACTTTGACTATCGCGTTTTCTGGCTTGGGTGGAAAATTGCGCATTGCGAGGCAACGAATTTGCATTATCGCAACGCTTCATACGTCTTAGGCTGCATTCCTTGCGCATATATTGATATATGTTGAGGAAACGTGACCGGGTGTGCTTGGGTATCTTCAAGACTGTGGAGGGAAGTCACGGACAGCCCTAAGCACGTACGTCAAGTTAGCGTCGTATTCGCATTCTTATTCAGCGACGAGTTCACCAGAGGTGCATTTGTATTGGCATTGACATTTAGCGCCGGGTTTATGATCGCTCGAATCAATTATCGCAAATGCTTCTGCTTGCACTGATACGCTCGATACAACTATACAGGGCTCACATTACCAACTTAATGATCAAGGTCTAACGAAAACCGGTTTCTTCGGTAGCCTATCTTTTCCGTTTTCGCCAAAACCTGCCAAATATCGCCGCAGACGCTAGCCTGTGATGAACCATCGTGTAATATTACACACGAAGGTTAAACTTCAAGGTCAAAGGTAGCGTGATTTATTAGATGACAATATTAAAACGATAACTACTGAACGCGTCATTCGGTTGTCATCGTTTCAAATTCCATCAAATGAGCGTCATTCGATGTGGCTTGTTATGCTGTATCAGAAAACTAAGCAATCAAGTTGTTGTTCAGGGGAAAAGGTCGAGCTGATCCTTCGGACGCCTCAGTGATTTGTTTTCGTTTTCGCTCAAATCTATCCAGATCTGGTATCAAGCGAGAGCCAGGGGTGAACACTCAAGTAAAATTTTAAACAGGGACATGTGAAGGTAAAAAGTTTCATTGAGTTTTTCGACGGCATCGCGTTTCATCGTTATGGCTTTAATTTGCAGAAAATAGATGTCATAGACAGTGGCGTCGCCACGAAATTCTTCCAGGTGGCGAGATCGAAAGGGGACCTCCTGCTCTCCGAAAAGGGGCATCCATTGTGTTAGGGCCTCCTATTGTTTTTAGGCCCTTAGTATGGTTCTGGAATGGGAAACTGAGGGCTGGAGGGCCTCCTTTTCGTCCTGGAGGGCCTCCTTTTCGTCCTGGAGGGCCTCCTTTTCGTCCTAGAGGGCATCCTTTTCGTCCTGGGGCCTCCTTTTCATCATGGGGACCTCCTTTTCGTCCTGGTGGCCTTTTCGTCCTGGGGCCTCTGTGTCAATATTTGGCACTCGCTTGATTTCTGGGGCCTCCTACCCTCTCCTAGGTGACTTCTTTTTACAAATTAGGGGCCTCCTCCTGGAGGCCCCTAATTTGTATGATCTCTTTTTCGTCTTTGGGGCCTCCTTTTCATCCTGGAGGGCCTCCTTTTCGTCTTGGAGGGCCTCCTTTCCATCCTGGGGGCCCCCTTTTCGTCCTGGGGCCTCCTTTTAGTCCTGGAGGGCCTCCTTTTCGTCCTGGGGGCCTCCTTTTCGTCCTGACGTACCTTCTTTTGTCCTGGGGGCCTCCTTTTAGTCCTGGAGGGCCTCCTTTTCGTCCTGAGGTACCTTCTTTTCATCCTGGGGGCCTCTTTTTCGTCCTGAGGACCTCCTTTTCGTCCTGGGTTTCGTTTTCGTCCTGGGGGCCTCCTCAAATTTCAGGGGGCGACGCCCCCTAGTCTCACTGCAGGGGGGCAATTGCCCCCGCTGCCCCCCCGGTGGCGACGCCCCTGGTCATAGATCCAGATATTTATAATTCGCAATAATCTCGACGGGCTAAAATTCCAGCTGATTTCTTCGGCTGACTCACTTTTTAGGGGATTTTCGCCAAAGCATACTCAGACCCACTGTCAAGCGATAGTCTATGGTGAACCTTCGAGTAACATTTTGAAGGCGGGATATGTCAAGGTCAATCCTCAAGGTCAAAGACTAGGTATAATTTTTCGAAGTCCGAAGCGACTCGTCTCTATGGTTTAATTTACACCAAATGGGTGTCATTCGACGTGGCTTGTGCCATATTATAATGTTACGAAATCGAACTAATTTTGAAGGTAAAATCTCAAACCGACTTATTCGGTCGCTTCGCAAATTTTTCGTCGCCATTATCTACTCACATCTGGTATTAAGCAAGCCCGTGGTGAATCTCGTGTAACATTTCAAACCGGGACATGTCAATGTCAAACCACAAGAACAAAGTTTAGCTTAAATTGCTTGAAGCCATCGCGCTTCGTCGTTATGTCTTCAATTTTCACCACGTGGGTGTCATTTAACGTGCCGTGAGGTACTCTAGCAAACCGTTCATAAATCACATTAATTTGCAGAGTCAAAGGCCGAGGTCATTTCATCGGCCTCCCTGCGCTTCTTTGTTTTCTCACAAAGCTGCCCATGTTTGATGTCAAGAGATAGCCCGTGGGCATCCCTCGAGTAGCATTTTAACCCGGTACATATCAGGTCAAGCCTCAATGTCAATGGTTAGCTTTAATTCTTTAAATTCCTCGCGTTTCGTCGCTGTGGCTTCAATTTGCATCATGTCATTTGACATGGCTTGCCCACTGGCGGATCTAGCCGCTAGGTTGGGGTGGCTAAACTGGGTCTCCAGGACTTGCCAACCGGGGGGGGGGATGAGAAGCGATGTTGGCGGGGCGTTTGTCGTCGACCGGGGGGGGGGGGGGGAGAGGGGGAAGCAACGTAGACGTGGTGTTGGACTTGCTGACCTGGGTTAGGGTGCGAAGCGATGTGTTGTTGTCGACCATGGGAGGGGAGAGGGTGTGGGAAGCGCAATGGGCGGATCCAGTCACTGGTTGGGGGGGGGGGGACGAACCCGAAGTTCAACTGGCGACGGAGGGGGGGAAGTCGAAGTTTGACTGGCCGCCAGTAGTGGGTTGTGGTTGAAACCTGGAGCTGTGGAGGAACAGCTCACTTAAACATTGTTTGACTACCACGCTTTATTGTAATTGTATGTTTTGTACATGCTCTATTTATATATTTCATGGAAATTTTATGAAATGCCATACTCTCATACACATTTTATTTTGTGCATTGTTTCTTTTGTTGGCTTTGCAAATGTTCTGAATGGGAATGTCCGTATGAGTTGAATGAAAAGAAAACAGTAAACCACGAAGACAGTATTTAAAAAAACGAACATCTCAGTTGCGCACGTAAGAAACATGACAGGGAAGCATCAGCGCAGCAGCGGTGGGCGCGGCAGCAAACTTGAGATGTCAGCTCTGCCCTGGAATCCGCCTCGAGCTGCGCTCCAGTCACACTTTGCGGCTCGCCGACAACAGCCAAGCCTGAGCAGAGGAGGAAGAGTTCGGCTCAGACCTGAGGAAACAATTCAAAATCACCTTGTGGTGTTGCATTGCACCCTATGTGGTCGGGTTTTACTTTAAAGAAACTGACCATACATTGGTATTCTTATTGGTGTACATGAAAAGTACGTCATTCTTGAGCATGGCCATTATGTCGCAGGTAGATCGGCATTAATCAAACTTGAATAGTTACTTTATATGGATCGCACTGTTTTACTTGCTCATTCTGTATATGTGAAGATATTAGCGGCATTATTTTACATGTTTTTTTTAGTATAGGGCTCATTTACAAATAAACATTAACTTCCAAAAAAAATATGCAGAAACAGTGTTATTTTCCTCGTATCCCTACGACAATGATCAGACAGATTTGTTTGCGGTCGTTATTCCCATACAGTGCAGGTGAAATGTTATTTGCTATAAAATCTACGACATAGACAATTTACGTGCATCAGTGAGTTCGTAGTTACAATAGAAGCTACAAACTCACCGGCAACAATAACACATCCATTGACAAAAAGGGGCGCATGCCAGTAGCATTTAGAAACGAACTAAATCTATATATGTACCTTGTACTTCATTCCTTAGTGCAGCCGTATCCTCAGTTTCATCCGAGGGGGGGGGGCAGACGCTGCGAAAGCGTCGACGACGTCGCTGGTGGGAGGCGGGCTCTCGCGGTGGGCCTGGAGCAGGACGAGCGCCTCGAGGCGACTTTCGGCCATCGTCGCTCGCAAAGCGGTCAGCGTGCGCGTTACCTTCGAGAATGTACGCTCGGCCTCCGCTGTGGATGCAGGGATGACGGCCAGTACTCGGAGAACTTGTGGATGGACGGAAATACGTCCGCCACAAACTCATTGAGAGCGCCGATCGCCGTGACGGGGTCGCTGTGCTGCGGCCTCCTGTTCCACATCGCCTTCCACACATCGAACTCTGCCTTCAGTTTGGCCTAGGTGCAGCCCAACAGACTGCGGTACTGCACCCACGTCGGGTACAGCTGGTCCCACCTGGATATCCTCACCCTCATTGGCAGGAGGTGGGCGATGCCGAATGCCCTCCTCTGATGGCTCCCGAAGCGTGCCTGTAGGTCTGTGCGCACCGCGTCGATGGACGGGTTGAAGGTGTTCACGCGGAAGTACCCCTCCACAGACAGATCGGTGCCGGCGTTGTCTCGGTGGGCAGTCATGCCCACCAGGCGAAGTTTCCTTGTCTCCACGCCGAGTATCGGTGCCAGCGAGCAAACGTTCGCCATGATGGCCGCAAACTCCTCGCTCTCTTATCGCATGCCGTCAAGAACTGACCTCACCGTATCCACCAGTTCCAGGGACGCGATGAGGTCTGTACTCTGTCCTTGGAGCGCCAGGGCCAGCGGTCGCGGAATGCTGGACAGTCGCTGTGCAACAGCCAGACCTACCAGGAACTCGGTGTAACTGACGGCGCTGCGAAGCTGCGCGGCCTTGGCACTAGTGTGGCGATCCAGCCACTCCGTCATGAGCTGCAGAGCCAGGAAGATGGCAGGGAGCTCCTCCAGAAAACGGTCCACGGAGACGTGACGCTCGATGAACCGAGTCTTGCACAGCGTCAGCAACTTCAGCCGATGCCCGTCCTCCAGCTACTTCCGCTTTGCCCCATCGGTTAGGAACGCCACCACTGACTCCATCGTACCGGTGGCGTTACGCACTACGCACACCTCGTCCATCTTCGACGTAGCCAGATTCAGCGCGTGAGCAGCGCAATGAAAATAATGCGCCAGTGGTGCGCTGGCCTGGAGGTGCGCACATACGCCAACTCTTTGACTGACCATTGCTGACGCTCCGTCGTAGCACTGCGCGACCAGCACTTGAGTGTTGAGGCGGAGCTCGGTTACCGCAGTGCTGATGACGTTGGCCAGGTTTACGCCTGACATCCGCACCTCCGTACCGTCATCAGAGGTCTGGCGCAGCGCAGCGAATGCATCGACAAGCGCTACCGGGTCCTCACGGACGACCAGTGAGCCATCGTGCTCGTCAACGTATCGCACGACTAGCGCGAGTTGCTCTGTTTGAGCAGTCTGTAGTCTCGTCGGCCATGATCGACCACACTCCTGACTTGGTGACCTTGGCGGCGACCTCCTTCTTAACCATCGTAGCCATGTCCTCGAGAATCACGTTCTGCACACTCTTGCTTGCATACAGGGCGTTACTGCTCGCCTCTCGAAGGTGCTTCTGCAGCACGGCGTCGCCCGACTGTATACGGAAGCGCAGAAGCATGCGGAAGTTCCTGTCGTTGTCAGTGGTAAAGGCTCCGCTCGGATCAATTCGTCCGTCATCTCGATGGTCACGAAGCGGAATATTCTGGACAACCACCAGCTTCAGACTATGGACGATGGCGCCGATGATAGCGCGATTTTTCTCTATCTCGCGCTGGCTCGCTGTCTCTATCGGGTATGCCACATCGAGCTCAGCCTTGTTGTAGCGGGCCTTGAATTCGGAGGCCTTCTGTATGTTCAAGAGGTGATGTAGGTGCTTGTTGTGCTGCACCAACGCACCATTCTTTCCGATTAGGTCCGAAAAGTCGTTCAGTGGCTTATTAACCAGCTTCCCCAGCAGCTGTTCGCGTTCCGTCACTTTGCCCTCTGAGTTTCTACTCCCTCCGAATTGAGTACATACGCTGCACCATGCGCCAGTCCGGTCCTCCAGTTTTGAAATGGCCAGCCAGGGGTACTGGTTTAAGTGGTCTGGTGTGATTCGTCGCGGGGGAAGGACATTTTCCCCTTCTCCTTCTTCAAGTGGTAGGACACCGGAAAGTCCTTCTTGTCGGATGCCACCTATCCGTCAGACCAGCGAATTTCTGGGCGTCTGTGGTCTTGCCGCCGTCACCGACCAGATAACCGATGTCCTTTGGAGAAACGCTGCAATCAGCGGTAAGAACCGGAGCATGATCAGTAGCTGGTGGTTCGCCGGCGGCAGGAGCCAGCACTCGACCGGAGGCAAGATCCAAGACGGGAGCCGAGACAGATTCAGGAGCCGGCGCGTGACCGGCGTCGCGGGCCAGTACTTGTCCGGCGGCAGGGCCTGGGGCGGGAGCCGGAGCAGAACCTGGAGCAGGATCAGGATCCTGCTTTTGGCCGGCGGCAGGGCTGCGGGTCGCGGCCCGAAACTAGGTTGCTTCCACTCCAGCTGGACCGTGAACTATCAGACATGCAACGCAGCTTTTTATATAATATTAGAAGTTCAATAACAAGGTAAACGATGCCGTTTTCCGTATCTTTCCCTATGGCGCATAACAAAAGTTAGTGGGGTCAAATTGACCCCCCCCCCCCCTAGTGGTGCGTGGTGATGAAATCTGCTGTGAATACGATGGTTAATAATTATTAGGGCAAAGATAGTTAGTTATGTACCTAATTCTTTCCGGTTTTTCTAACAACTTTCAGGAAAGAAAAGTATCACATAATTTGCATTAAAATAGTTAAGGTCAGATACTCAAAATATGTTTTAATTGAAGGGCTTCTTATAGGGGCAGCACATCTAAGATAAATACCTGCATATATGAAAACTATGAAAGCACAAAACATGTATGGACTTACCTTTTGACCTATTTTTAGAGAATAAATTCTTTATGGAAAGTTGACGCTTCATATCTACTCGTATAGCGACAACTCTGCCTCTTGCTGTACTTTATCAGAATGTTGAGAAATCGAAATAATTTCGAACGCGTCCAAGGTCCGACGTGTGTACAAAGATTGAGTGTAATAGGAATATGAGGATTAAGCAAATTTTTTTTTTTCAGCGGTTGTCATAGCAAGCACTCATACTGTATATCACAAGGAGCTCCCACAAGAAATCCGTCATAGCATACTCAGACGGCGCTCTCATCGCTGGTTTCAAATTTGCACTGGCACATAATTGTTCTGTTCAAACTTTCCACCATGGTTCAAGAAAGGTGTGAAATTTTCAAGAGGAGCCATATGTGAATGCACACTATTTTATTATCAACCGGATTTTATACCGGGAGAGAACAAAGTTGTAATCAGGACTAGCTCCGGGAGTTGTCACAGTGGGCGTCTGGAGGGACGCCATTTCTTTGGAGCGGCGCCACTGCGAAGGCACCTGGAGGGGCGCTTCTGGCTGAAAGATTCGTGGGGCGGGTTGCACTCGGTCCTTCCCGAAGGGGCGCCTTTCCTTTCAAGGGGTGCCCTTTTCTTTGATATAGGTGCCTCTTGTTGAAAAATTCGAGCGGGTGCAATGGAACCTTTTCAAAGGGTCGCCTTTTCCCGGGCGGAGGGACGCCACATTCCATGTGGGTGGCACATGTCCTCAGTGTCATACCCTTTATCCGGCCTGGTTGTCATTGCGTCAAAATGTTTCCCCGTAAAATAGAAAAGCATTGGAAAGGGTACGGGCTGTCTATATTTGCTACAATAAAACCATAGTCCAATGTGTAATTTTTGCCTACTACAAGTGGGGAACGTCTAACGTACTTACGGCATTGCTCTTCGTTGGGACCAGCACATACGACGTAAAACTGAATGTTCAAAGGCAGTGATAAGGAGTGAAACTTGTTCATTCTAGTGGAACTTTTTGTCCTCAAAATATGAGTTTTAACAATGGTGAATCTGAAAACCAGACGTTGAAGATAAAGTGGCTGAAAACCAATGATATTTTGTCGCGGGTGGGGTTAAGGCTCCTCTATCATGTCCAAACTTACCGTGTCCCTGGTTTGTCCCTCCCATTTCGAAACCGTGGTTACACCTATGATGGTGCCTAATGGTCCTGATAGTACCTAATGGTCCTGATGGTACCTATTGGTCCTGATGGTACCTAATAGTCCTGATGGTACCTAATGGTCCTTATGGTACCCAATGGTCCCAATGGTCCACAATGGTACCTAGTGGTGCTAATGGTACCTAGTGGTTTCTTAACACGCGCCCTGGAGGGGGAGGCGAATCCGCCAACCCCTCCGGTTTTTCGTAGATAACTGCCGATTTTATCGGCCGATATACGCCATTTTTGTGTACCTGCTTAGATATGAACGGCACGTTGTTTCGAGAAAGTAAAACGAAAATCGACCAAATATTTTTTGAGTTAGGGGTCGGTAAAGTCAAAACATTTTATCGGCGCCAGACCACAAATATTGGCGCTGATGCGCTTCCCGTATATTGGCAAAAGGGACGTGTTCTTGACAACACCAGCGACGTGTTTGATGAATATTGTTATGCTACATTATTTCAAAGTCACGTCAGGTCACCGAGGTCAAGTCAGGTCAAGTTCATGACAGGTTAACACACGCCCTAGAGGGGTGGAGGACGAAATCCGGCCACCCCTCCGATATTTCGTACACAACTCCATATTGTACCGGCCGATATACTCAATTTTTTCCGAACCTTCTTAGAAATGACTGGCGCATTGGTTAAATCAAGAATCTGCAGAAGAGTTTTTAAGTTATGGTCCGTTAAAGTTTTTAAAAAATCGCAGCGCCAGAACTAAAAAATCGGCGCTGACGCGCTTCCCATATATTCACAAAATGGAAGTGTTCTTGACAACACTAAGCGACTTGTTTGATGCATATTGTTATGCTATATAATTTAAAAGTCATGTTAGGTCGCCGAGGTCATCACGACAGGCTAATGGAACCAAACTTGGTGAACTGGAATGTTGTCATAAATGGAAATGACTGTCATGCGATTGATGTCACTTTGGATGTTTCTCCATACACATCCGGAAATCTACTGTTTGTTAGTGTGTGCCTAAGCGTTTCTATACTTTATTCATGTACTTCACTCCTTTCTTTGCGAATCCAATTGTGAGAGCCGCCCAACGGAGCAGGCAGGTGGGCAGCCCGGTTCCGGTAACTAGAGCAGGTAATGACTTGATACAGTGCTCCTATATAGGTGACCCGAGGTCAAATGGCGGATCTGGCATATGTGTTGCATCATTAGTAATATCCAAAACATCATTAATGACAATTTTGGAGCATTTAAAGACAATCACAGCAATCCATAACAATGACAAGCCAAGCCACGAAAAACCAGAAAATTTGGCGATTTTGACCTCATTTGACCTTGAAGATATTGACCTAAGGTCACGAAATTTGCACACATTAGAGTTACCTATCGTGCACATCAACCTTGCGAATTTCGTTGCCCAAGCCTTAATGGGAGCCGAGATCTTATGGGGGCGGAATCCGACCCCCCTCCAGTGCGCGTAAGTTTCAGAGGCCCTCCAGGGCGCGTGTTAATGGTTACGATGATCCTCATGGACCCTCATGGTCCCAATATCTCTTGGTGATTCCTAGTGGTTTCAATGGTGGGCTCTCTGGCAGAAATAATTATTGGTGTTGATAACAGTTTTCGGATGTTAAACCTCGATGTATCAAGCATGGTACGAATCCTCTTGTTTTATTTCATGCCTAGACACAATAAGGAACGCTACGACTCTTCCAACGTTTTGCCGTAGTTGTTGCACACACATACATATAGGTAAACATTTCCCGACACTGCACCGCCTGATACAAGACACCACGTTGAAATCAGATGGTTAATCAAGTCCACAAACCATGGTCGTGTTGAGTCTTGCTTTCTTAATTATTGATCGGGGTTCACACAGTAGCCATACTTCTGGAACCATCAGAAAGGGAGTCAGCTACGAAATCGAACAGCAGTGCCAAAATTATGCACACAGCACGGCAAATTTCCACGAGTTCACATAACGAGTTATTTCACAACATACCAATTAATGGCATAAATTCCGGTCATCTTATATCACACCCAGGGCTAGATCAAGGTGTGTGGCACGATTTTTTTCGGCGCGCGAAGCGGGGTGGCCCGATCGTGGCTCAGCTTTTTTTTATACATTTCTGGTGCAGCAAGATACGTCTGCTTTTTGCGCAGGTCGTGTATTTTTCATTCAGGAACCTGGGCACCTTCCGTTCCACAAGCATTATGTAGTCAGCCGACCTCCCTGTCGCTTGCAGGTGCCTTTTTAGTTTATCTTCAGAAAACAGTTCGACTTCTGAAATATAATACGATATATAATCTGTACAGCGATTGATGCATATGCAGTTAAGTGTTGTTATTCCAGGGATTATGAGAATCATGAGAAGATGTGCATACGTCATCCTGAACTTGAAGGAAAATGTAGGCAACTTTATAGGAAAGTGCATAGCAAGCATACCTTACGCCCAAGTTACGCCAATGGCACATCCTATGGTTGCAAGGTGTGCATTATTGCATCCAAACTATATAGTTGGACATGCGCACACTACACTCATACAGCACATGTACATTACCCAAATACGACATCGAAAGCTGCTCTGAAGACAATTGGAGCTCATGGATATTTTGCGAACAACACTGAAAAGCTCCCGTGTCATAGAATATTGTAAAAGAACGCGTGCCGAGATTGTCAAGGAACATGTTCCAAATATATTATCACTGATTTTGAGTAAAAAGACGTTCCAATCGCGTACCCAAGAGACGGTAGGGGTACCGGCGAAAAAGAAGCTGGTAAGATTGGTCCGACCCACATTGCTCGCGCATGGCAACATTTGGTGACATGTGACGGGACTGGAACTGGCAGCATCAGCTGCATGGGCCCATAAGGAAGTAACCGAATATTTTATGTTACTTCTTTTTGGAAGTAACCGTGTTAAATGACCAAATCTGAGACCCTATACCATATTTACTATGCGGTTAAACAGAGACAAACCCGGGGACATAGGAGGTGGGCAGCACGGGAAAAGAGTAGAATAGCGAATACTTCTCCCACACAGCGTTCAAACTATTTAGACCGTTTAAACTCAGAAAAACATGTTCAACATAGCACAAAATACCAAGTATATATTTCCGTAAATCGCAGTACATGAGCAACATACAACAGACAGATACATCCTGATTAGCGTCTGACGCACAGCACAGGCCATCAGCGCCGACGTCAGCACGCGGCCGTCATCTAGCCTCGGTATGGCAGCCCGATCACCAACATCCGGTGATGTAATGGAGACACTCACCAGCAGCGGCAGCACATAGCCTGTGACATAAAGGCACAAAGACATTAAAGATCAGTGCAACTATGAGCCACTTCTTTGTTCCACCCCGGACACTCAATCAGTTGCCCACCAAATCCGTCGATCAGCCCTCCCTGGAATACTGAAAAGGAAGCCATCTATTCTTACAATGATTGTCTGTGTTGACTTTAAAGATGTTCAATGTGCTCCTACTAACAATGGTTTCTGCTAGCTGGTTCCAGTGTTCTATTACCCTGTTGGTGAAAAAGACTGTCTGAACCTTGTCCTGCTGCGGTTAACTTTAATTTGGAATTGATGGCCTCTAATTGCATCATTTCTGTTAGATTCAAACATTTTCCTCAGACATCCCCTTTCCTGACCATGGACAAATTTAAAGACCTCGATGAGATCTCCTCTGAGCCTTCTATATCTAAGGGAAAACATATTCAATTTCTTTAATCTTTCCTCATATGCCAGGTTGCTTATACCATTAACCATTTTTGTAGCCCTCCGTTGTACTCTCTCTCTCTCTCTCTTTAAAAGCCAACAATCTTTTTCTTTATAACTAGGAGACCAGGCTTGGAGAACAGCTACTGGATTGGCTTCGATCAGGCTTGGACCAGGCTTGGATCACATGCTGCTGATAAAGGAAAATGTAACACAATGGTCCGAAAATCACTGAAGCCATCCTAGCTCAGGATTCAGCGACCGCAATCTAGTATCTTCGCACGCATATTACGCCCCTCGCTCGGTTTCGACAGTCATATTATACTTGCACATAAATGAGATGGTGTGACGTTTCTTGGTATTTACGGTCGTCCGTTTTCGTTGTAGATCACATGACCATCCCCGTCTTTTTGGAAGTAACCAAAAGCATCCCACTAATCAGCTCGCAATTGTGGGATTCTGATAAGCCTAGCTCGTATAGACAGACGACAATCGTTGGTACGAACACTGGAATCCCAGGCGGGGAGGGGACATTTGTTCTCCCATGGCTTTCCTGAATAACTCCGGAATGAATACAAAAGTGAGGCTGGAACACCGAAGGACCCTATATGAATATGGAAGACACCGGAACAGAAAATTTTCTTCATTTATGGTTATGTGACTGTGGGGCCTTCAACGCAATTACGGCTGGCGATTCGGCGTGTGAGTTTTACCTTAGTACTTCACGCGACTGTCTGTCATGACTGACTGTCATACGATTGATGTCACTTTACATCCTACACATCCGGAAATCTACTGTTTGTCATTGTGTGCCTAAGCGTTTCTATACTTTATTCATGTATGTCATTCCTTTATTTGCGAAGCCAATTGTGCCGAGTCGCCCAACGGAGCAGTCAGGTGGGCAGCCCGGTTCCGGTAACTAGAGCAGGTAATGACCTGATAAGGTGCTCCTATATAGGTTACCTGAGGTCAAATTGCGGATCTGGCAGATGTATTGCGTCATTAGTAACGTTCAAAACATCATTAATGCCAATTTTGGAGCATTTAAACACAATCACAGCGATCCATAACAATGAGAAGCCAAGCCACGCAAGACCAGATTTTTTTTGCTATTTTGACCTCATTTGACCTTGAAGATACTTAGGGTGGGGGTCGGAATCCGCCTCCCTCGAGTGCGCGTAATTTTCAGAGGCCCTCCAGGGCGTGTGTTAGGCCTATTTAAACTGGCCACGAATACCAAAACTTATTGGTAAATGCTGCTACATGCCACTAAATAGGCTTAAACATAGCTGCTACATGGAGATTGTTTCATGGCTACATACAACTGAACGTCCTAAAATAAGAAATGAGAGGAAGAGTAGAATTGTTCTACTAAATGCACAACGAAGAGAACGAGTAAACTTTACATATTCGATTTGAGAAATCCAAGGATAACACTGATATAGTAATTTTTCCTGTTGACCCGATGCAACTCGATTGTCTGCAATATCTGCGAACACCACTGACATACATACCTTTTTACATACCCCATGGCAATTATAAGGGAAATTATGACCAGATGCTCTGTAGGATGACATGGGAGAGGGAACGAGTAACATGTTGATGCGGAAAACATACCGTATATTTAGCATCACTCCCCACTAAGTTGACTTGTCAGGAGCATACCCACCATATTTCACCTATTTTCTATCTTCAATATGGCAGTTTGATTCTGCTACCATAGACGGTCATGCATTCTTGCTGATTAAGATAGCGTGAGTGTAGCATGTAGCAATGCGTGTAAACTATTCCCAATTCAATCTAGTTTTCATTCGCCACTTCTTTTCGTTTTCTGTCACCCTTACCTTCATCCAACCGGCTTTAGCCAGTTACAACGCGCGGTAGAAAAGCATTTCAGCTGGTTATGATCAACCCAACTTTGTCGTCATCCGTGTATTACCTGGAGTTGATGAGGACAACAGTTGGAACGGCACTAGTGACAGATGTGAAGCAATATTGACAAACAGACTAATGAAGCTAATACTGGAGCTTAATTCATCACTTGCGTTTCGCGGGGCTCACCTTGGAAAGGAAAATTAAATTCCATTAAAGACCAAAGATCAATATCGAAAAATCATACTGTAAGAAAAATAACAACATTCCCGCCGCACCGGTAGCTCAGTTGGTTAGAGTGCGGGTCTGCGTAGGTGCCCCCTGCCCTGACGACGCAGGGTTCGAGTCGCTCCACTCGCTCGCGTTTAGCTCCCGGCCGGGAGGGTCAGTTGGCAACTGGCCCGATAAGACCGGAGTCGGGCTACCGGGGCGGCCGCGTCAGTGCATTGACGGCACGTTAAATTCACGGCCGAAATTTTACCACTGAACTGGAATTCATGAATCAATCGGGTGGTTTGACCAAGGTTCAGGCCAAAAGCTTTGTTTAGCAATAGCATCCTGGTCCATAAAGCCACCCAGTAAGGATTCTGACTAAATTTTTATTTTAAAAAATAATCGGAGAGCATCCAAGCTGGACTATGAAAACATGAACAATGATAGCATGAGCCGGCACATGCAATTTCGAAAACTGTCAGATATATCACTCTCTATCACTATCTAAAGTCGGATTATATATTTTCTTGACATCTCCCATCTGTTATACTATTCCATCTTCATCCAGACATCTTCCATAGATTAGACATATTAGACTGATGTACCCCAAAAAAGGGTACCTGGAATCATGTCACACAGTTGCATACATTACATTAGGCACCATCCTAGTTCATCTTTAATATCAAAATTAGAAAATGTGTATCTACATCTAACGCTGGAGTGAAAATGAAGTTGGACATGCTGCCCAGAGAGCTCCGATCATACAGTAAGGCACTAGAGCACATCAACTTCACCACCGCATACGAACTTAAGTACCACAGCTGTAGTCCGCCAGCCAGAGGCTCCTAGCACCAGATTCGCCACGTGGCAGTGGCGCAGCAGAGGTGACGATGGCGCAGCGGCGGTGGCAGTGGCGCAGCCGTGTTGCCGGCGCCTCAGCGCAGCTCCTCACGCAGCAGCCACCAGCCGACGCCGTCCGCGGCGCGCTCGAACTGGCAGATCTCGGACAGCATGGCGCGGAACAGCGGCGTCTGTTCGGCCGGCAGCCGGGCGCGGAACTCGCCCACCAGCTGGCGCGTGCTGGCGCGCCCGTTGGTGGTCGTCTGGAACGCGACGAAGTTGCGCACGTCGGCCAGCAGGTCCGAGTGCTCGGTCGCCACGGCCGTCGGGGCCGACGCGTCGCCGTCGGCGCGGCGGCGGATGCGCGCCAGCAGGTCGGCCGACGAGAGCGGCGCGTCGCTGGCGGGAGTGGCCGCCGCGGCCGCCGCGCCCAGCGCCGCGCCGCCCGAGAACAGGTTGTCCGGCGGCGGCGGCGGCGGCGGCGGCGGCGGCGGAGGCGGAGGCGCCGGTTTAGTGACGCGCGCCGAGTCTGGCGCGAACAGCGTGGGCAGCAGAGGGCGCGACCTCTTGGCCGGCGGCGGGGACGGCTCCGGTGCCGCGGCAGGCTTGGCGACGACCAGCCGTGGATTCTTCTTCTGGCCGAACCGCGGCCTGTGGGCGGAACACAGTTACACTGTTGGCTCGATGCAGTCCTCACGGTAGCCGCTCGGTGGCGTGACTCGAGTCGGCTGAACGAGGACAAACGCCGATGCGCGGCGGTGACGAAGGCCGGCAAACACTCGTCCTTCAGGACAGCCGCCATCTTTCAAGTTCTCTCTAATCACACTGGGCAGTGATAAACAAGGAGGCAGTTAAGACGCCTGCCAAAAGGGGGTCACCGTGGCTTCGAGTAGCGCCGTCACTCGACGTTAGCAGCAGCACATCGCTTGCACACGCGGCTAAATACAACCCATCGGCGACGCAAGTATCGCCGCGGTACGCAGCCGACAACCGCGTGCGGCGCGATAGAGGATAGGAACCGGTTCGACTTCTATCCGGTGCCTCCCACGCGATACCGGGCGGTAGCTGGTCAACGTGGCTTCCGATGCGATGGCGGGCGGAAAGTGATCGGTAGGGCGGTAGCTGATCGTCAGAGTGGCCCCCGACGCGTGCCGGGCGGTAGGTGGTCGGCAGGGTGACCCCCGACGCGTGCCGGGCGGTAGCTGGTCGGCAGGGTGACCCCCGACGCGTGCCGGGCGGTAGGTGGTGGGCAGGGTGGCCCCCGACGCGTGCCGGGCGGTAGGTGGTGGGCAGGGTGACCCCCGACGCGTGCCGGGCGGTAGGTGGTGGGCAGGGTGGCCCCCGACGCGTGCCGGGCGGTAGGTGGTGGGCAGGGTGGCCCCCGACGCGTGCCGGGTGGTTGGTGGTCGGTGCGCGGCTCGTCGCTGCACGGCCCGACGCGTGCCGGGTGGTAGGTGGTCGGTGCGCGGCTCGTCGCTGCACGGCCCGACGCGTGCCGGGTGGTAGGTGGTCGGTGCGCGGCTCGTCGCTGCACGGCCCGACGCGTGCCGGGTGGTAGGTGGTCGGTGCGCGGCTCGTCGCTGCACGGCCCGACGCGTGCCGGGTGGTAGGTGGTCGGTGCGCGGCTCGTCGCTGCACGGCCCGACGGCGTGCAGCCAGGCCAACCGTTTGTTTGTTCAGCCGGATACTTTACGACTCGGCAATCAGTGTTGATCATTAGCCAGTGTGCGAAGCGATCGCGGCGAGTCGCTTGACAAGAGAGCGGCTTTAACACAGCACGAGAGTGCTTGCAACACGGCAATATTGATGGTGATGTGGCTGATCTCGACATACATGTGAGTCACACCCATGACCATGACGCCGGGAATGCCGCCCTGGAAGGTTAGGGAGGCATTGCAAGTTCTGAGTGGAACAGTGGCGTGCAACGAGGGATTTTACGGTCCACTGGGTCTCAAACAGGTGTAGTCTTACATTTGCCTTTACATAATATACCGTTCGGAAAATATGATCGGTTTGCCCAACCAAACGGAAAGCCATAAATATGTTTTCATCGCAATTGCAATACGAATACAATACGATATGGATAACTTACCATACGAATACATTTTTAACGTGCATTAAATCTCACGAAAAGCAGTTTTTAATTAAAATATTTTAAGATGGCAGTAGTAAATAGTGAGCACTGAACGTAAGCAAAACCATCGATACAAACGACGACGCCAATCACGATAAATGATTACCACATCACCATAATCACAACGCAGGACTACCACACCGCCATAATCACGACGCAGGACTATCACACCACCATAATCACAATGCATGTCTACCACACCACCATAATCACAACGCATGACTATCACACTACCATAATCACAATGCGTGAGAACCATACCACCGTAATCACAATGCATGACTACCATACCACCATAATCAAGACACATGACTACCACGCCATCATAATCACGACGCATGACTATCACACCACCATAATCAACAGCTGAATTAGGTGCCTTGGAGCCAACGTTTAACCATTGCAAGGCTAATAGTGCAGAACGATGTATTCATGTTCGATATGAAGTGGATTACACCAGTAAGTCATCGTTAGGATAATGAACGGTATTTACATCCGTTGATTTATCGAAGGATTTTGTAACGCTTTCCGATGCATTAAACACGCCCGGCGACATTTAGGACTAAAAAGAGCATGCGCCGAGTCAGACGTGAACCCCAGAACTCCTACCCTCATAACAAGACGATCCAACCAAGTTAAAGGCCGTTCCACGCACAATCCTATTGTTGTTGTCCTTTCGGTCTTGGACTGTATCCATATAGGTGACAGGGACGCTCCAGTCGCCTCAGGAACGATATCACCGCATCTATGCCGGCAGAGACCTCCGCCAAAGACGGCCGAAAATGTCCTGTCGTAGCCTCGCCGTGGCTGGACATTTGCAGTGCCCGAGCAGTCCATGAAAACCAGGATGTCGGCTTCCCGGAGCCGGCGTAAGGTTCCCTCCGCGGCCATGTATTGCTCTTCTGCCGGCTCGTCCCGAGGCACGGTCCCAGTCAGGCTGGTGTGGATGGTGATGTTCGCTGGCATTGACTCCCAGGGAGGGGTGCTGGCCGCGATCATCAGCCGTTCCCTGGGGAAGGCGACGAGGTCCGCCGATGTGGCCGTCTCCAGGCTCGTCCTCACCCAGCCTCGATCATGATGGAGGTGGCTCCGTGGCCTGTGTTCGGGCCCGGGGAGGTCTTGGATCGGATATCGCGGCAAACTGTGCGGATGCTTCTTCATTGCGATGGCGGCCAGTAGTTTACGCACGTAGGTGAAAGGCTCCAGGTCGGCTTCTCCGGAGAGCGCGCCCGTGGGGGTGCACCTTAATGCATAGTATTATTGAATCGGTGTTCGGCAAACATCACACCATGTCTACTACGCTGTACATAGTGTATGTGCCACTCCGTATTCATGCAATGCTTACACAACATCCGGCATACGCACACGACACCCAGTATAACACAAGCTGCTCACCCGACACCCAGTATGACACACGCTGCTTACCCGACACCCAGTATGACACACGCCGCTCACCTGGCGCCCGGTATGGCACCCACCGCCACTTGACGTCCGGTAAGGCACAGTATACTCACCTGGCACCCGGTATGCCGGCACTGCCGCTCTGGCCAGTCCAGGTGGGTACACCGATCTCAGCCGCCCGCACCTGCCGCCTGCTGGCGCGCAGCGCAGCCACCGCCTCGCGCGCCACCTGGCCGCACGGCAACACAACGCAGACGTGACCAGAACAGCAACAGCAGCCACCGCCTCGCGCGCCACCTGGCCGCACGGCAACACAACACAGACGTGACCAGAACAGCCACCGCCTCGCGCGCCACCTGGCCGCACGGCAACACAACGCAGACGTGACCACAACAGCAACAGCAGCCACCGCCTCGCGCGCCACCTGGCCGCACGGCAACACAACGCAGACGTGACCACAACAGCAACAGCAGCCACCGCCTCGCGCGCCACCTGGCCGCACGGCAACACAACGCAGACGTGACCACAACAGCAACAGCAGCCACCGCCTCGCGCGCCACCTGGCCGCACGGCAACACAACGCAGACGTGACCACAACAGCAACAGCAGCCACCGCCTCGCGCGCCACCTGGCCGCACGGCAACACAACACAGACGTGACCAGAACAGCCACCGCCTCGCGCGCCACCTGGCCGCACGGCAACACAACGCAGACGTGACCACAACAGCAACAGCAGCCACCGCCTCGCGCGCCACCTGGCCCCACGGCAACACAACGCAGATGTGACCAGAACAGCAACAGCAGCCACCGCCTCGCGCGCCACCTGGCCGCACGGCAACACAACGCAGACGTGACCAGAACAGCAACAGCAGCCACCGCCTCGCGCGCCACCTGGCCGCACGGCAACACAACGCAGACGTGACCAGAACAGCAACAGCAGCCATCGCCTCGGGCGCCACCTGGCCGCACGGCAACACAACGCAGACGTGACCAGAACAGCAACAGCAGCCACCGCCTCGCGCGCCACCTGGCCGCACGGCAACACAACGCAGACGTGACCAGAACAGCAATAGAAAACTATGAACACTGGTAGAATTAACAACAGTGTAGGCTACCGGGTAAAAATACCAACAGTAATAGCATGAATAGAGAGAATAGCAAAACCTGAACATTGATGAGCAATTATGACGGAAGATATCGATAAGGCAATGAAAAACTACTTCTGATATTGTCGAAGATAGTAATATCAACAGTACTATATAACATCAGATCATCACGATCATCAACATCGTTATGATCATCACTATCAGCATCCTCATCATCCCTGTCCTCCGTATTATAACTATGTTTTAGTATTACTGTCATTAGGCTCTATTTAGCACGTTCTTCAACGCAACATGACATGGGTGGCTTTCACCTGCAGAATGGCTCAGTCCGATGTACCGTGACCCTCAAAATGACCTAACCTGGGCGGCCTCCGCCTCCAGAATGGCTCCGTCTGGTGTGCCGTGACCCTCGATGACGTCATGCCTGAGAGCCGAGTGGATGCCGGACTTCCGCAGCAGCTTTGTCAACACGTAGTCGTCCTGTGGTCAATGCTAGTCAGTCACCTATCGACTAACATTGTCGACTAACCTACCGCCAGGTAGCTGACTCTAAAGATCAGCCACTCTGAAGTCCGCAGATGCAAAAAAAACATTATCAATCCAATATAATAGCACAGAAGTAAAGAAGCCAACAAATAAAGGCAAAAATTACTGCACAAATTACTGTCAGACGGAAATCGGTAGCCAGGATCGCTCACCATCAAAATATGACAGAACGAGTAAAATGGGCACACAATTGATATCCGCTATGACAGTGATTAGGCTTTCATGCCACAAGGTGCTGGTGTATTGAAAGTTATCTGTAGACAATATATCATGACCAATCCATACATTGCTCAAATCATTTCTTGCTCATGCAAAAATCGTCATTGTTTGATAACTGCTTTATGACTGCCGACTAAACAACGAAACACAACGGCACGGTGAATGGCGAGTAGTTGTGGGAACATAACATAGCTTCCGTATCAGTCTCACTTGAAGCCAAATATTTGTTGCAGCGACGAGGTAAACCTAGCTGCTAGTTACCTGCGTCACATTTTGCCTTCAATTTCCCGTTCTCCCTTTCAGGCCGTTAGCTCGATGCCCACCGCGACAGGACGGGATCAGAAACGGCGCTGCCGGCCGCTCGCCTGGGGTTTTGTGACGTCACATGACCAGATATGGTAAGCGACCGCCCCGGCCGCTTTGGCTCTGGCCCTTGCCGGTGTGAACCGGAGGTGGGTCAGACGAGAAACGGCGCCGTTTGGCACGAACAAGAAAAGTTGAATTGAAGTCAACTTTTGTGTCGGCCTCGTGGCGTACTGTTGTCGGCGAACACGGAGCAAGGGATGCCGTTGAGAGATAGGTGAGCTTTGGGGATGGAGTCGACGCTTAATTAATGCAAGCTATCCCACAATTAAATTCTGCCAGACCAACACACCTCACGTACCCCACAAGCAACGAGTGAGGTGGGCCACTTTCGTAAACCAAGCGCCAGTAAACCTGGCCCCAGCGGATTCGTCGGTTGTTACAAATTCCCGTCTTGAATATTTCCCATGTTACAATATGCCTAACTCTTGCCGTTCTTATTTTGCAGACAAGGAAGTTTCTTATTCGTTTCGGTCTGTCGTGGTGTACACCGAGCCTTACTGTACCGCGAGGCCTAATCGCCCCAAATAGCCGCAACTGGTCACGCAGTGGGCTCGGTTATGCTTGGTCCAGTCGGGCTCATTAGACCGGCCTGCGCTCGCTACATCATCGCTCACCTGTCGTTCACTTTCGGTAGGCTCGTTTGTTTGTGGAGGCCGGTACACCTCAGTATCCACTAGGCCTTCCACATCATCAAGAGAGTGACGGTGCCGCCTTCTCGTCCGCGTCCGCTCCCGCCTCCCGCTGCCGCTCTTGGACGTAGACGCCGTAGACTTGGACTTTGACGTCGACGCTGGTGCATGATCTAATCCCGGCGTGGAGGCAGATACAGAGATGTGCTTGGATAGGGGCGCCGATGTTGGCAATACAATCGGAGTGACGGTAGTCGGTGAAGTGGAAGTGGGGGCATGAGTGAACGGAGGCGGCGGTGTGGACGTGGACGCTGAAGACGGCGGACATGTGGACTGAGGTACCTCGTCCACTCCATCTGGATCACGGCTGAAATCGTTCTCCACCGAACCATTCGCGACGGCGTTGTCGGCAGCATCGCCATCGCGTTGCCGCCGACTCTGCGGCTGCTCGTCACCTGACTGTCGTTGGCCACCAGACGTCCGTGTGTCGTGAGCGCCGTTTGACGCGTGCTCCTCCGACACAGCCGGCGCAGCACCGTCCCGTGCGGCGCTCTCCACCGCCGGCGAGCCGGACCGCCGGAACAGCTTCTTGTTGAGACGGCGCGCCATCTCCTGCAGCTGCCGCTTGCGCCTGGTCGCCTGTTCCCGCAGTTGCGCCTGCCGCCGCCGCTCCGCTTGGCGCTGCTTCTGCCGCCGCCGCTCCAGCGAGGCAACGTTCACCTGAGGCAGAGCCATCTAGCGGTCAAAAACAGATACACGGTCTGGATAGCCAGAGTCCTGGCGATCACGACTCTGTCGCTACCTGGAGAGCCAGCGTTGGCTGTGTGGTAGCAGCCACCACACTGGGGTGTGTGTGTGGGGGGGGGGGGAGCTGAACACCAATTCACCAATCCAGCTTCCCACAAATAGGAATAAGTTTTTTGTTTGTTTGGGGGGGGGGGGAATCAG
This sequence comes from Imbricaverruca yamaguchii, assembly GCA_034440575.1. Lineage (NCBI taxonomy): Eukaryota > Metazoa > Arthropoda > Thecostraca > Neoverrucidae > Imbricaverruca > Imbricaverruca yamaguchii. The sequence continues at coordinate 453,869 of JAOTOL010001663.1, forward strand.
AAGATTTATGGGTATATGACAGGAGTTCAAGAGACATTTTGTTTGTGTGAAATTAATTACAGAAGCATATAAAGCTAGGAAATAGGAAACAGGTTCTATTTTGTCGTGGATGGGGTAGCAGCTACTTGGATTATTTCCCTCAGCATATCCGGATTGCTTCACATCCCAAGCTTGGCCGAATGAATATAATTTGGCTTAGGGGAACCACTAAATAGCATTGCAGTTTGCACGTCAGACCAATGGAAGGTTCTCCGCAGAGCAAACTTCGAGTCGTGAAACTTCTTTGGAAAGTGACCATCTAAATTATCGTTAAGTATCTTCTTTCGGTGAGACTCCCAAGTCTGTGCCAGCAGTACTCCGTCCTAGCATGACCTGACCTGACACGCCTGCAGTGCTAAAATAGTGATTTCTCGTTAGGTGTGAGATGTCGAAACGAATACAGCAAGATGCCGAAATCGCAATGGTTTTGCAATCGCAATGCTATTAAAATACAAAATACATGCAAGTTCTTCAAACCCAGTTTCAAAACAATTGTGTATATAGCCGTTTCGCGTGCTTTGAGAGGTACCTAGATTTGGGTTTCCGACTCAACGATAACGAAACAAACACCTATGCTATAACTGGTATTGCATAACATAGCACATCATAGATAATTCCTTCACCTGGAACTGCGTTACGACATGTGGGTTGTCCGACGGATCTATCATGGTAAGGATGAGCATAATAGTTATACAAGTAATGCTGCTAGAAACAAGGCATGGAGACTTCACAAACACCCACCGAGAAACATTATGCCCATGTCAGTCAGTGATATATTCCACCATATTTCGCGACCAACTGATCACTGCGCACCTGACTGCCGTCGAAGATGTCGGCTGTCTCTGTGCGCTGCTCCTGGCCGCCGTCTGGAGTGCCGGCGCCTGTCTGGTCGTCATCGTTCAGCGTGAACAGGTCGTGCAGGTCGGTGGTCTTGAAGAACCTGGCCGAGACGCCACGGCCACGGTCATGCACCTCCACAGTCATCTGGTCTCCAGGACGTGCGCCACTCAGGCGTGAGGCAAAAGGGCACGACGTGACCAGTACAGGTGACCCGCGTGGCCCCGACGAGCTCATAGTCGACATGGACAGAAGCACACAGCACAGAAAACCAGAAATACAACAGTGGCGAAACGCTGATGTCATTGTAATGCACACATCACATAATAAAACAGCCTACAGAACAGGCTCCGATTGTCATACGGTCTACTTCCGTACATAGCAAGCACGCACACAAACGTGTACCACGACGAGATAATACTACTAGCGCGTCCATGAGCGGTACAGCGACACTCACCACGGCCAGCTGAGGCAACGCACGGAGACGACGACACCTACAACGTGCAGCTCCCAGCCAGCGCCAACAGACAGTGGGCCAGGTCGTGCTCAGCTCGGTGCTTGTTTTGCTGTGGCTCGGTTAAGACGGCCGCGGATGGTGTCCCCGCGGCTGGTCTCCAGCCCTTCCCACCTACCTCTGTTGCTTGGGATCCTTCAGCACGCGGTTCGTGAGAAACTGTTTGAAAATCTGCCGGTGGTAGATCTTCTCCTCGATGGTGCCGGCCGTCAGCAGTCTGGGGAACATCGTGCTCGCGTTACACCCCTCTACTCCAGAGAGAACAAACGTGTTCGTGGGCCAGCAGCAAAGGGATAGGATGCTTGTCTCCCAACTGGAAGGTTGTGGGTTCGAGTCCCATCTGTCGCTGCTCTTCGCCTGCAACTAATCAGCGCGGGACTGGCGATGCTATATGGCCAAAGCTGTCGCCACATCGCAGAGACCATTAACCAACCAGACACATTCTGTTGAGCTGCATACTGTGCGGCTGTTCTGGGATCCGAGGGCCAGGAGCACCGGTGCGAGGGAGATCACAAACTAAAACAGCCGCATATAGGAACCAGGGACGGTACCGTGTTTCTGGGGACAGGAGCATCGGTGCGAGGGAGATCACAAACTAAACAGCCGCATACAGGAACCAGGGACGGTACCGTGTTTCTGGGGACAGGAGCATCGGTGCGAGGGAGATCACAAACTAAACAGCCGCATACAGGAACCAGGGACGGTACTGTGTTTCTGGGGACAGGAGCATCGGTGCGAGGGAGATCACAAACTAAACAGCCGCATACAGGAACCAGGGACGGTACCGTGTTTCTGGGGACAGGAGCATCGGTGCGAGGGAGATCACAAACTAAACAGCCGCATACAGGAACCAGGGACGGTACCGTGTTTCTGGGGACAGGAGCATCGGTGCGAGGGAGATCACAAACTAAACAGCCGCATACAGGAGCCAAGGACGGTGCCGTGATTTTCGGGACAGGAGTATCAGTGCCAGAGAGATCCCAAACTAAGCATCGGCATTCAGGAGCCAGGGTTGCAGTTCCTCTTAATATCCTACATCTGGCGCTGACGCCTTTCTTCTTTTGAAAGGCGGTATTTATATGATACAGTTCATACATTGTGATGCAATCATATCTGCATATTTCACTCGTCAACAATAACCGCATCCTAACGATATATGATATATCTGACTAAGTTAATATTAATTTTCTGAACTATTGCACCACTATATTAGCATCGGTAGATCCGAAAGTCGTCAGTGTTAACATGAACAGATATAGAAGTAGTCACATATTAACTTTAATCGATAAGGAAGTCGTCACACATCAACACCAATAGATACGGAGGTCGTCACATGCTAACTTCAATAGATATGGATGTCGTCACATATTAACAAGCGTCCATACATATAGTTGTTGTATTTTGCACGGGCCTGCTCTATACACCATGGGGCCCGCTCACCTGTAGATGGTGACGTGCCGGCGTTGGCCGATGCGCCACGCCCTCTCCTGGGCCTGCTCTATACACTCCGCGGCCCGCTCACCTGTAGATGGTGACGTGGCGGCGTTGGCCGATGCGCCACGCCCTCTCCCGGGCCTGCTCTATACACACTCTGCGGCCCGCTCACCTGTAGATGGTGACGTGCCGCCGTTGGCCGATGCGCCACGCCCTCTCCGGGCCTGCTCTATACACACTCCGCGACCCGCTCACCTGTAGATGGTGACGTGGCGGCGTTGGCCGATGCGCCACGCCCTCTCCGGGCCTGCTCTATACACACTCTGGGGCCCGCTCACCTGTAGATGGTGACGTGACGGCGTTGGCCGATGCGCCACGCCCTCTCGCGGGCCTGCTGGTCGGTGGAAGGGTTCCAATCGGGGTCGAACAGCACCACACGATTGGCACCTGTCCACAGATCAGGTCAGGTCAGATCAGATCGGGCCGGCAGGCGAAGCGGTCAGATCAGATAACGCCGGGCCGAACCAGTTCACTTCGGGTTAGACAGTCTAGAACAAGTTGGGTTTGCTGAAGTTAGGTCAGGTTGATTCGGGTCGGGTCAGGTCAGTTCAGTTGAGATCAGGTTCGATCAGATCGGATGAGGTCGCCAGATTATGTCAGATCCTTTGGGATAGGTCATACTACACCACGGAACACCTGCCAATACGACACTACTCACCCGTCAGATTAACACCAAGACACTTGAGGCGCCCACCACGGCACCACCCAGCCGTTAGATTAACCCCAAGACAGCTCAGCCACATGACCACGGCACCACTCATCCGTCAGATTAACACCAAGACAGCTGAGCTACACAACCACGGCACCACTCACCCGTCATATTAACACCAAGACAGCTGAGCTACACAACCACGGCACCATTCACCCATCAGATTAACACCGAGACAGCTGAGCTACACAACCACGGCACCACTCACCCGTCAGATTAACACCAAGACAGCTGGGTCAGCCCACCACGGTACAACTCATCCGTCAGATTAACACCAAGACAGCTGAGCTACACAACCAGGGCATCATTCACCCGTCAGATTAACACCGAGACAGCTGAGCTACACAACCAGGGCATCATTCACCCGTCAGATTAACACCAAGACAGCTGAGCTACACAACCAGGGCATCATTCACCCGTCAGATTAACACCGAGACAGCTGAGCTACACAACCAGGGCATCATTCACCCGTCAGATTAACACCAAGACAGCTGAGCCACCCCACCACGGCGCCACTCACCCGTCAGATTAACGCCGAGTCCGCCGACGCGCGTGGTCAGCAGGAACACGAACAGGTCACTCTCGGTGTTGAAGCGCTGGATCAGCCTCTGGCGCGAGCCCACGGCCGTGGTGCCGTCCATTTTGAGGTAAGTGTAGCCTCGCAAAGCGAGCAGCGACTCCAGGATGGTCAGCATCTACCGACGGCGGCCGGAAGTGGAGGGGAGGGGAGGGGGCAGACAGGTCACACCACGTCAGGTGTGGACAGACTGGGTCTGAATAGAAGCGGCATCAGCACTGGTTGCAATAGCAAAATAAGGACTTCATTATGTTGAGTGCATGATTATTAGATGGTAACATATCAGGACCAGCTGTGTTTCCCAACACCGCTTGGTAGCTGGTCCGGCTCGAAAACTGTTCTCGGCGACATAGGATTTCCCCGTAATTTCCAAGAAGGCAACAAAGGCAAATGAAAGGTGCAGGGGGTAGATCGTGCTCAATGCAGCATTCTGAGCACAATGGGGAACGATGTGCTTATAGGGAAGAAGACGGAATGGGCCGAATACAGCTAAGCAGGACCAGACCGGAGTATCGAGTGCAGACACCATTCGGTTCTCATGCTTGCTCCGATTGCAGGAAGGTGAAGATATGGGCATGCTCAATTTAAAGAAATGGTGCCAATAGATCAATTGATTACAGGGCACTCGGGCGCTTCAACTTTGCTGTGCTTCAATTTATTATTTGTGTACACTATACGAACTACTACAGCGCGATGCAATTTGAACTGTATGTTCACCACCGCTGTCGCTGCCGGCATCAACCTTAACTACTCCACGATTTATTAACTATCCATATGGTTATCACAACAACAATACCACTCACTCCACGGAGCAACATCAGTAACACAGGCACCATCACTACGTCATCCCAGATACCAGATACTACCACCACCACCACTACCATCATCATCACTCACACCACCGCCACTCACCTGCCTGCTCTGCGTGAACAGCAGCACCTTGTGTTGCTGTTTCTGCCACATGCCTAGCAGCGCCGACAGCACCACCATCTTTCCGGAGCGCCTCCAGAAGCCGAAAGGAGCCGGGTCTTCGTCAGGACCGGCGTCGGGGTCGGGGTCAGCGTCGGGGATGGACGGCACACCCGACAGCAGGTCCGGGTGGTTGCAGAGCTTCCGCAGCGCAATCAGACCAACGAACACCTGGTGACAGGCGCAGTCAGCTGGTGAACCGAACAGTGACGGACAGTAAGCTGGTGAACCGACAGTGACGGACAGTCAGCTGGTGAACCGACAGTGACGACAGGCAGCTGGTGAACCGAACAGTGGCAGGGCAGTCAGCTGGTGAAGCAACCAACAAGGTTAGAAAAATAAGCTGTTCTCGGATTATTGGCATCCAGAACATCACCCTCCCCATAAAACTGCCCTCATTTTCCTCATCTGGAAATTAAATGGTGCTGCCTGACAATGGAGTGCCATGTTCAAGATTCAAGTGAAGATTTACTCGAAAGTCCATACCGAGATTCTGGAGCCACACGCTTGAAGTCTAATATAATTTTGGTATTCGATTGCCTCACAAATTGTTTCTCCACACCCAGGATTACAAAACACAGTGTTTTGCACTGATTATGCTACAGGATTACAACAACAAACAAACAAAAACAGCGCACACTTCCGAGCAGTGCCGGGGGCAGCCAGCTGGTAGACCGAGTAGTGGCGCGTTAGAAAATGACTGTTCAACTGCACCTTAGGTCGGCACGCGGTACCCAGCTTGTACTTGGTCAGTGCACCCTAATTAATGTTAAGCGTGAGATGCCAATAGAAACGTATGTCCAAAGAATACCCCCACATCTCCGGCCAGGACAAACCTTCAGACGGCCGGCCAATATCCGACGAAGACTGTCCGACCCGAGGTAGTCCTGGTACATGCTCCGCTGGGTGTCCGTCAGACGACAGAACAACACCTGACAACGGGCCACAGCTGCGTTAGGCACCGCGGGGTGACGAGGTGGTCCTGGTACATGCTCCGCTGGGTGTCCGTCAGACGACAGAACAACACCTGACAACGGGCCACAGCTGCGTTAGGCACCGCGGGGTGACGAGGTGGTCCTGGTACATGCTCCGCTGGGTGTCCGTCAGACGACAGAACAACACCTGACAACGGGCCACAGCTGCGTTAGGCACCGCGGGGTGACGAGGTGGTCCTGGTACATGCCCCGCTGGGTGTCCGTCAGACGACAGAACAACACCTGACAACGGGCCACAGCTGCGTTAGGCACCGCGGGGTGACGAGGTGGTCCTGGTACATGCCCCGCTGGGTGTCCGTCAGACGACAGAACAACACCTGACAACGGTCCACAGCTGCGTTAGGCACCGCGGGGTGACGAGGTGGTCCTGGTACATGCCCCGCTGGGTGTCCGTCAGACGACAGAACAACACCTGACAACGGTCCACAGCTGCGTTAGGCACCGCGGGGTGACGAGGTGGTCCTGGTACATGCCCCGCTGGGTGTCCGTCAGACGACAGAACAACACCTGACAACGGGCCACAGCTGCGTTAGGCACCGCGGGGTGACGGGGTGGTCCTGGTACATGCTCCGCTGGGTGTCCGTCAGACGACAGAACAACACCTGACAACGGTCCACAGCTGCGTTAGGCACCGCGGGGTGACGAGGTGGTCCTGGTACATGCCCCGCTGGGTGTCCGTCAGACCAGGCAACGACGGACGAGCGACGGAGAGCTGGGCTAGGCGGCAGCTGCCTTAACGCTAACACATGGGGCGGGTTTAAACCAACGCCTGGGACAGGATTAAACAAACCTGATTTGCCACGCGATAGGGGAATTTCGACAATATTTTTTTATCCAATAGATGACCAGCGCCCGGAAGCAGCATGCATGCTCGCAATAACACTCGCGACATGCGTCACACATGGCACGTGAAATGGGTCCGTTCAGAAGGGTGTCGGGAGGTAGTGGTGATCGAAGAGCAATGCATGCGCATTAAAATACTAAAGTACCCTACCGAGCAGAACGGTCTTAAACATGGAAATTCCTCACATATTCCACAGCTTCCATCACACTGTGGAATGACATCATATCGCCCATCATCCCTCCACTCCCGTTCATCCCACTGATGTCGACGGGCACGATAATACCCACCGTAGTCTGTGGATGTGTCTGTAGTAAATACAAATACAAATACATTGTTTGTTTATTTGGTGGTTCACGACGCAAATACAAATATATCAAACACTTGTCCACCGTCAGCCTATCGACAGTGCGACCGAATTTCTGCCGTACGGTGTGATGATATACCACGGCTGGTCATGGTCGTAATACCAGCGCCCAGGCTTGGAACAAAAATATCGGCGACGTCATCCCATCTAAAGACGTCATAATTCCACAGTGGATTATTTCCACATGTCGGAAAATCGTCCACAGTTCGTTCTGCCGAATTACAGTTAAACCGCGCGTTTAACCCACAAAGCAGATGTACTGCTGTCTAGTGAGGACGATTCGGTGACACCCTGACTACTTCAAGTGTTCTTCATTTAAAACACGATAAGGATACTATTCAAGAGTACAGTACTACCACGAAATGCAACGTTAATGGAGGACATAACCGTGCGTCGTCTCCCATCCCACGAACGCAATATTTCACCACTATGGTCGGACATAGAAGAGCTACAAGATGTTTCTCACTCTAGTTTATGAAATAATAATCTCATAAAGTTCGTAAATTTTCAAGCGATTACCATTTTGTCGCCCAAGCAATGCGATCTTTGACATTGGAGCTTTGCCAGATGTTACCGCAATCTCACTAGGACATACTCATAAAGCAACTTTAAACCATAATAATTATTCAACACGCTTCGACTTAATTGCCTTCTTCAGGGAACGAAGAAGGCAAGAACGTCGCAACGTCACAATTAACTTTTGGTATTCCGAAGTTCAATTATGACCGTCATATTGTTGGCAAGTTCGTTTCGCCTGACATTGATAGTCTAAGGTTTACCTCGCTTGCACGATAACTGGTTCTCATTTCCAACACGTTCTCAAATCCAACAGCCGCTAACCCCTTGTACTGACCTGGCTGATGCAATACGGCGACAACTTGTTGACAACAACAACAGTTTCAATAGTTTCAAGAAAAGCAAACACCAGCGTGTTCCCGTCTAAGCACGTGTCTACAAATCGCCAGGCACCAGTGACGGACAGTCGTCCGACGTGCTAGCGCGCGGCAGCGTCTCACGGTGTGTCGGCCGCTCAGCAACGTCTGCCCCCGCCGCTGCCCTGTCGCGACTACCTGACCAGAGCTTGTCGCGCACCGCTCGGTCACACCCATCACTGGTCAATCACGTGCCGGAACACAGAGAGGCTCGTCGACAGCTCCGACCAGCCTCCTTCCCTACACGTGCGATGGTGACAATGTGCAATGTTGACATGGTACAATGGCGATATGGCGTGCTTATGTAGATACGGTCTTTGGTGCCAAATAGTGGTGTTCGATGCCATTTATCATATTAGCACTAACCTAACACTATCGTGGTCACCCTTTTCGTCATCCGATGGGCTTTTCATACATAGTTCGCTTGCTACTGGTTTTGCTGTGTGACCCAGTGTGTTTTATCTATTGATTTGCTCTGTTTCCTGGTGCTGATCTGATGGGCTTTAGGTGCTGATCTGTTCATTTTTGGTGCTGATCGGATGGACTTTAGGTGTCGATCTGCTGATCTGATGGACTTTAGGTGCTGACCTGCATATTTCTGGTGCTGATCTGATGAACTTTAGGTGCTGACCTGTTCATTTTTGGAGGGCAGCTGCAGTGTCTGCTGGACGTCGGCCTTCATGCGGCGCAGCAGGTACGGCGCAATGGTTTCCCGCAGCACCTTGGCACACCGAAACGCCGTCACCACCTGGGGAGGTGAACACCGGGTCAGGGTGGGCGCTGTCGCCTACCGAAGTGCCACCAGATCAGGGAAGAGTCTCCACTCGAGGTGCACACCGGATCACGAGAGCGCAACCACCTGAGGTGCACACCGGGTCACGAGAGCGTCACCACCTGAAGTGTACTCCGGATCACGAGAGCGTCACCTCTTGAGGTGCACACCGGATCACGAAAGCGTCACCACCTGAGGTGCACAATGGGTCACGGGAGCGTCATCACCTGAAGAGGTGTACACCGAGTCGGAGATGAGAAGGATGGGAGATGAACACCTGTCACAGACGCTCCGTCACGACCAAAGAGTTAGGGGTGCGGATCGGCATTTCCTGGGTCAATTCCTTCCAAATGTCGGTAGCACGGATCCCCTCCCCTAAATGTTGCAGAGCCCCACGACATTCACACCCATCCCATGAGCTCATCTACAAGAGGGGTGGGGTGGGCACGACTATGCATGTGCGCCTGCCTGATCGGAGAATGGCGTCATGGGATCGGAACACGAAACCTATTTAGAAGGGCGACTGCAACACCGTCGCTAATTGTTGGGCCGACAGTCCCCCTTCTCCGTTAGGAAGTCTTCAGTGTACTTAGTCATACAAATAAGCAAAAAATGATCTTGACATAACTATGCAGTGGACATTAATATGCATTTGAGATAAATATGCATCCGAGATAAATATGGACTTCAGGTAAATATGCATCTGAGATAAATGAGGTAAATATACTATAATTATAAAAGAAACATGATATAAATATGAGACAATCGACATACATATGCGCCACCAGGTAGTTCCGGGTGCATGCCTGACTTACACTTTGTCCGATCACCGACGTGCTCAAGGGAATCAGCGTGCCTAGGAACGATCAAAATTATGGGTCTGCCAGGACACGTGGTACTGCTCAGTGGGCGGCATACCTTCTAAACAAGCACACATTCTGCTGCTTACCATCCTTACTTTCCCAAAACATAATTAGGTCACTAAATGGGCTTCTGGAAACTGGAATGTTGTCATAAATGCAAATGACTGTCATGCGATTGATGTCACCTTGCATGTTACTCCCTACGCATCCTGAAAACTACTGTTTGTCATTGTGTGCCTAAGCGGTTCCAAACTTTATTCATGTACTTCACTCCTTTCTTCGCGAAGTCGATTGCGCCGAGCCGCCCGACGGAACAGTCCGGCGGGCGGCCCGGTTCCGGTAACTGGTAACAGGTAAGTGGCCTCTTGATAAAGTGCTGCTAGATAGGTGACTTGAGTTCAAATGTCAGGTCTAGCATCTGTATTGCATCATTAGTAATGTCCAAAACATCATTGATGCCCATTTTAGAGCACTTAAACACAACCACAGCAATCTATAACAATGGCAAGCCAATCCACGCAAAACGATAAATTTTGCCATATGACCTCATTTGACTTTGATGATATCGACCTAAGGTCATGAAATTTGTACGACATAAGGTCATCAAATTTGCACACAGTGGAGTTCACTATCGCACCCATCCACCCTGCGAATTTCGTTACTCCAGCTTTAATAGGAGCAGATATCTTGGGGGGGGGGGCGGAATCGGCTCCTCCCAGTGCATACGCAAGTGAACGGGACCAAGCGTGCTGTCCAGTTCACAATGGCGCCAGCGCACGACACGAAGCCTGCTACCCAGTTCACAAACAATGGTGTCCAATCAGTTCCTGTCTTCCAGCTTAACCACAGGCTGGCAGATCAAGTGGCCCCGGTTCGCCCATGCTAAACAGCGGGAGTACGGGGACCGGCAAAATCCCCATCTGAGGCGACGACGGCAGTTCACTGCGTACTGAGGTTCGCGGCCGTGAACACAGATGTCGTTGGCGACCAGCTGGCGCGGCTGAGCACCTGAGCGTCGGAGGCGTTGGTGTAGCCTCCCTGGGTGATGGGCACGGAGAACTGCGCCATGAACACGGGCAGCGTGCCCAGCTTGCCGGGGAAGATGAAGTCGAACAGCGACCACAGCTCTCGCAGGTTGTTCTGCAGAGGCGAGCCGCTCAGAATCAGACGGTGCGGAGTGCGCACCTGAAATACAGGCCAAGGTCAGACGGTGCAGGGTCAGCACCTGAAATACAGGCCAAGGTCAGACGGTGCAGGGTCAGCACCTGAAATACAGGCCAAGGTCAGACGGTGTGGAGTGCGCACCTGAAATACAGGCCAAGGTCAGACGGTGCAGGGTCAGCACCTGAAATACAGGCCAAGGTCAGACGGTGCAGGGTCAGCACCTGAAATACAGGCCAAGGTCAGACGGTGCGGGGTGCGAACCTGAAATACAGGCCAAGGTCAGACTGTGTGGAGTGCGCACTTGGGATACAGACCAAGGTCAGAAGGTGCGGAGTGCGCACCTGAAATACAGGCCAAGGTCAGACGGTGCCGCATGAGTAACTGAAACGGTAAGATAAGATGGCAAGTTACGAGAAGGCAGCGTACACAACCAAAAGTAACAAAGAACTGGGTGGTGAGTTGATCAACATAAACGGGTGGATTTCAGATTGACATTTTTTCTGAACGTGACACGACAATCACAAAACAAAGCATGGCTAGCAGTCAGAAATGAGATGTACCGGTGCTGCCATACAGCATCATAACACGGGATGCATGCTACCACATGGCTTGGCTGGTTGGTTATTGGAGCTTTGGGGCGCATCGACTGCGCTTGCTGTACAGCGCCCATACGCGGTGGCACGTGCCTTTGGCATCAAGATGTTGGTGGTGATGACCGGCTCATCGAAATACGCCAAAGATGTGCTCAGCCATTGCAAGCATTGCAGCCATTGCAGCCCCTCTATGTTCCGACGACCCCAGCCAATGGAGGACGCCATTAACATACACACACAGTGCTCCATCATGTATTTCCGATGGTAAATATCTATTTCATTAGGAGAGCATAAGATAAATAACAACAGGCATTGACAACGTGTAGCACCAACACAATGTCAATGGTCAGGCCCAGCGCATAGTGTTAGTCGATCCATAGGCTGTTGCATGATGCCACACTTAGCCACACTTAACTCCAGGAATAAGCTCATCGATGCGCGTTATGTGGTGCGCGTCGTTACCTCCCATTGCCTATGCTACTTTCAGTTCACGTGCCAATCGTCACCGGCGTTGGCAAGCTCCAAGCACTGGCTTGGGAGCAGCTGCGAAATGAAACAGCAACATTCAAGGCAAATAACCGGAGCATTTCCAAACTTCCACGAACTTTCATTGTCATTACCATGTGTTTGCAAATCGCAAACCTCACCACCGCGAATCGCAAATAATTAAACAACATTGAAAGTGAAGCAAGATAAAACTATTTGGCTTCCATTGGCAACGAATGCTGAAATTTTGCATAAATACTACCCTTTTAAGAACACAAACTTTCCGATTGTGGATCATTTCACGAGTGACCCTTGAAACCGATCTAGGATCGAAAAGCGTGATTCCTTAATACCATTAATATTTGCGCAAAAATACGGTATTCCAGAACCACGAGGGCCAAAACGTTTCATCTTATTGCGATTTCAATAAAGGTAGAATGAAAGTCAATTTCTTCTTCCAATTAAATCCACTAAACAGTACATTGCGTAGACAAACAGACATCATTGTTAATAGCTGACACCTATCATCTGAATATCGTATCGTGCCGCATAGTATACACATTATATTGTAGCGTGCATTCTGCACACGTCTGAATCAGACAGTGCCGTCAACTTATCGTACCGAACGACCGTGGTGCCACCTATATCACACCCACCCACCGCACCGCCACCTACACATCGTGATCAGGTGACAGTCCCGTTATCACGCTTGACGAGCAGGGGCTTCTGGGTCAAGATGAGTCATCGGCTTATGCGAGAGCTGTAGCTCCCACACGTCCGGCTCAGCTGCTATTTCGGGAATGAACACAGCTTCTGAGACGAATTCTGGCCTTAACCCGTCCGTTGCGCTGAACGCAACTTCTTGCCGGCAGGCGGTTTCCGAGGCCTGCACCACACCTGCTCTATACTCTGAACACACTTCTGACCTGTGCGCAGCTCCTCGCCTGTACACGACCTGCCGACTACACGGACCATTCCTGTGGCGACCGATCCAGCACCAGCCCACCTCCAGCAACGCGACCAGCACGGCCAGCACCATGCCGGCACACAGCAGCACGAACGCGGGCATCGTCTGCCGCAGCGTCATCGTGTGGAACCGGCCGCGGTGGTGGCAGTTGGTGGGCGCGCCCTGCTGCTGCACGCGCTCCCACAGCCGCCGCAGCAGGCCGGCCTCGGCCAGGTGCGCCAGCTGCGCCGCCAGCACGTCCCGGTACGGCAGGTGGCGCTGCGCCGTCAGGTAGCCGGCCATCGGGAAGATGCGCACCGGCGACCACACCAGACTGCAGTTGCGCCGCAGCAGGTGGTCGACGTTGGAGAGCGGCGTGAACAGCGCCAGGTTGTCCTCGGTCAGCAGCAGCCGCATCGCCTGCTCCGGGTGAGCCTTGACCGGCCGGAAGCCGGGCCTGGCCAGCTCGCGCACACTGAGCAGCGTCTGCAGGTCGACACTGTCCGGGTTGACGAGCACGCGCCAGTCGCGGCGCGCCGCCAGCTGCGCCACTGTCTCGAACGGCATCACGTAGCGCGTGCTGGCCAGCAGCGAGACGATGTTGCTGGTGTAGCTGGCCAGCAGCACCACGCTGAACACCCACAGCGAGCCGAGCAGCAGGCGCTGGCTGCTCGCCGTCGGCAGCCCGGCGGCGCCCTGCTGGACCAGCACGCCGAGCACCGTCCACACTGGGTGCGGCGGCGGAGGCTCAGCCGCCGCAGCCCCGTCCCCGCCCCCGCCCCCGCCGCCGCCGCCCACCGCCATCACCATGCCGGACCAAATGAGCGCGCCGACGGCCAGCAGTGCGGCCGCTGCCGTCCACAGGAGCGGCGAGAACGGCTCCGAGTAGGCGCGCCAGTTGACCGCCTCACTGCCGGAGCGCAGCAGCGGGTCGCGGATGACGAAGCCGTAGTAGGTCCACTCGACGGCGCCCAGGTAGTCGACCGCCCGCCGGCGCCGCTCGACCAGGCCTAGGGAGGCGAGGGCCAGCTCGGCGCGTCGGCTGTGCAGCATCCCGACCAGGCCGCCCAGGCTGCCGTTGGGGTAGTACACCGAGAACTTGCCGTCGGCCGGCCGCGACAGCCGCACCGTGAAGTTGAGGGTGGCGGCCAGCATGCGCAGCACTCCCGGCAGGTAGCCCGACAGCCGCGGCGGCCGCGTCGAGTTGTCGACCACCACGTAGAACGAGGCCTCCAGGTAGGCGACGCGCAGCAGGCGGCCCTGGAAGTCGCGCGGTCCGGCGTGCCGTCGCGCCGCCAGCACCAGGCCGGCCGCCGGCGTCCACACGCCGCGCCGCTCCACCACCGGCACGCCGTCCACGTCGTCCACGAATGTCCACGCCTCGCGCACGCTCGCCTCGCCGCCGCTGGAGCGGGCCGGCAGCGTCACCTGGTACCAGTGCACGTTGGGCACGGGCAGCGGCGGCACGGCCGGCGACTCGGCCAGCAGCAGCAGTCGCGTGCCGGCGGCCATGTTGGCCACCACGCGGCCCAGCTCGGCGGCCGCGTCGGCCGGCCGCACCAGCACCGTCAGCTGGCTGCCGACGTCCGGCGGCGGCGCGCCGCACGACACCGACACGAAGCCCGGCGCCCGCAGCACGGCCACGCCCACGTCACGGCACGTCACGGCGTCTGACGTCACCAGCGTCACGTGACGCACGGCCAGCTCCAGGGCGAACGCCACCACGATGTCGGCCGTCCGGAGGCGGTCGGCCGGCTCCTGTGGCACGTCTGACTGCTCGGAGGTCAGCGACCGCAGCTGCCGATCGTGTGCTCCCAACGCTGATGATGTGTGCCGTGACAGAGAGCGCAGGGCAAAGGTCAACGGATTGGGGCGGCGGGCCACGGACACGACTTGGGCCGTCTGTCGAGCAATGAGGGCCGTCTGTCTGTCGGCAAGGGTCGTCTGTAGGGCAGCGAGGGCCGTCTGTCTGGCAGAAAGGGTCGTCTGCTGAGTAGTGAGGGCTGTCTGTCGGGCAGTGAGGACCGTCTGGAGGGCAGCGAGGGTCGTCTGTTTGGCGGTAAGGGTCGTCTGTAGGGCAGTAAGGGTCGTATGTAGGGCAGCGAAGGCCGTCTGTCGGGCAGTGAGGGCCATCTGTCTGGCTGTGAGGGCCGTCTGTCTGTCGGCAAGGGTTGTCTGTCGGGCGGCAAGGGTCGTCTGTAGGGCAGTGAGGGCAGTCTGTTTGGCGGCAAGGGTCGTCTGTCTGGCTGCGAGGGTCGTTTGTCTGGCTGCGAGGGCCGTCTGTCTGGCGGCAAGGGTCGTCTTTAGGGCGGCGAGAGCAGTCCGAGTCGCGTTCTGTGGCACACCAGTCGCCTCACCAGCCGCTGCCAGCCAACTGCTCCAGACCAGCATCGCCGTCGCCGCCACCACTGCGTGCCACCCGTGAAGAGGACACAGCCATCCCATCGTGAGTCGAGGAACTCACGGCTTCTTCACACAGCCGCCACCACTGCGTGCCACCCGTGAAGAGGACACAGCCATCTCATCGTGAGTCGGAGAACTCACGGCTTCTTCACATAGCCCTCACGCTATGCCCAGCATCACTCAGCATATCTCAACAAGGAGAAAAGCGCGCTGTCCATCCACCTGGTGACGTCCACCAGTTGTGTCCGGGGGCCAGCGTCCTACTGATGTTGGTCCGGATATTCTTCTTCAAACTCGACCCTTCGTGTCGTAGAACAGCGTACCAGAAGCTTCAGATATTTACGGTCCATAGCCGATGGTGTACGAGAGATGTGCAGTATTGGAGCCGATCCAGTTCCACAACCGGCCAACAACTTATCGCATCCTTGGTAATGCGCAATGGTCGCACATCACACAATAGCGGAACAGCCGCATAACGCGACGACTCACTATTCTCGACACACTCGCACTGGCCGCCCCGACAGGCGCCGCTCTATTCAGCCGACGACCGTTTCAGAGTGTTCCGCTGATCCGGCGCGCGCCAGGTGAGGAGACCGACTGCCACCGGCGGCTGGTTGAACTAGAGCGTCGGTGGTCGCCAAATGCGCAGCTCCGGGTCCTGACGGCCGACAGTCGGCACGTACCAATCGATGTTGCGTGCTGGTGGCTTTCTTCACTTGTGCGTGTAATTTGTGGATTGCTATTAAGAGAAGCGAGATATTGCAGGGGCAGATGCATCAGACCCGCACAATTATCACTCAGAAAGTGAGGCTGGCCACAGGCCAGCATTCAACACAGCTTAATTGAGATAAAAATCAGAGTTTTATTGAGAACTAACAGCAAAGCATTTCCAACCATGGGGAGCACATCCTTGAGTTGGTGGACTTATTTATTGCACTTCCAGCTTATTTTCTCCTGTCTGTTTAATAACCGTTCAGTCTTTTTTTGTTGTTCATTTCTTGCACCGTCATACCGGAGCACACCTTTTGATGGCTTATTTTGAATCTTCTTATGAACCATAGAACGCCAGAGTTATCCTACGCGTCTGCAATGCGGGGACTGCGGCGGGGACTAGATCGCCGGCGGGGACTGTTTGTGTGCCAACCATTGCCGAGGATAGCCAGCAACCATTTTTGCCTTTTCCGTAACAGCGCCTGCTCGGTTCACGCGTTTGCTCTCAGCTACCCCGCTGTAGCACGCTATGCACACAACAGGGTTAGCCATACCTCTTGGGTCCGGCCAACGGGGGACTGCTCCGGTGACACGAGGTCGAGTCCTCAGGACTGCCACACAGGGGACTGCTCCGGCGACACGAGGCGAGGCCGAGCCCTCAGGACGTGCCACACAGGGGACTGCTCCGGTGACACGAGGTCGAGTCCTCAGGACGTGCCATACAGGGGACTGCTCCGGCGACACGAGGCGAGACCGAGCCCTCAGGACGTGCCACACAGGGGACTGCTCCGGTGACACGAGGCGAGACCGAGCCCTCAGGACGTGCCACACAGGGGACTGCTCCGGCGACACGAGGGGGACCGAGTCCTCAGGACGTGCCACACAGGGGACTGCTCCGGTGACGCGAGGTCGAGTCCTCAGGACGTGCCACATAGGGGACTGCTCCGGTGACACGAGGCGAGGCCGAACCCTCAGGACGTGCCACACAGGGGACTGCTCCGGTGGCACGAGGCGAGGCCAAGCCCTCAGGACGTGCCACACAGGGGACTGCTCCGGTGACGCGAGGTCGAGTCCTCAGGACGTGCCACATAGGGGACTGCTCCGGTGACACGAGGCGAGACCGAGCCCTCAGGACGTGCCACACAGGGGACTGCTCCGGCGACACGAGGGGGACCGAGTCCTCAGGACGTGCCACACAGGGGACTGCTCCGGTGACGCGAGGTCGAGTCCTCAGGACGTGCCACACAGGGGACTGCTCCGGTGACGCGAGGTCGAGTCCTCAGTACGTGCCACACAGGGGACTTCTCCGGCGACACGAGGGGGATGAGTCCTCAGGACGTGCCACACAGGGAACTGCTCCGGTGGCACGAGGCGAGGCCAAGCCCTCAGGACGTGCCACACAGGGGACTGCTCCGGTGACACGAGGTCGAGTCCTCAGGACGTGCCACACAGGGGACTGCTCCGGTGACACGAGGTCGAGTCCTCAGGACGTGCCACACAGGGGACTGCTCCGGTGACACGAGGTCGAGTCCTCAGGACGTGCCACACAGGGGACTGCTCCGGTGACACGAAGTCGAGCCCTCAGGACGTGCCACACAGGGGACTGCTCCGGTGACACGAGGCGAGGCCGAACCCTCAGGACGTGCCACACAGGGGACTGCTCCGGTGGCACGAGGCGAGGCCGAGCCCTCAGGACGTGCCACACAGGGGACTGCTCCGGTGACGCGAGGTCGAGTCCTCAGGACGTGCCACACAGGGGACTGCTCCGGCGACACGAGGTCGAGTCCTCAGGACGTGCCACACAGGGGACTGCTCCGGCGACAAGAGGTCGAGTCCTCAGGACGTGCCACACAGGGGACTGCTCCGGCGACACGAGGTCGAGTCCTCAGGACGTGCCACACAGGGGACTGCTCCGGCGGCACGAGGCGAGGTCGAGCCCTCAGGACGTGCCACACAGGGGACTGCTCCGGTGACACGAGGTCGAGTCCTCAGTACGTGCCGCACAGGGGAGTGCTCTGGTGACACGAGGTCGATTCCTCAGTACGTGTCACTGGACTGAAGGATCCGCTGAAAGGCGGAGAATGCTCGTGAAGCCGATTCCGGGGACGCTGGCCAGCCAGCGGTAGTCCTGTAGCACGCCGAGCACTCCCCAACTTCTGCCATTTCCTGAATGGGATCCGACTTACAAAAACCTGCCTGAGGTCAGACTTAAGCTAAACGTTTCCCACACTCGAAGCAAGCGCATTATCAGACTGGGCCACGGAGGCAATCGCTTCGCGTAGCCGAGGACGGTGAGTGTTCGATCCCAGCTCCGCCCTGACCCACGTGTGCCTGGGGCACCGTAACCGAGAGCCGTGAATGTTCGCTCCCAGCTGTGTCCTGATCACCATGTGCCTGTGGCGAACAGCAGATGAGTCCCATCGAAGAGGTCACGGATACATTTGTTCCGGTTTGTACCCCAGCGTTAGACGAGCGCAAACTGTTGCCTCAAAGTTGCCGCTACAAACCGAGCCCATCCCAAACGTACATTCGGATTAAAACACAACACTTCCTAATCGTCAGGGGCGGCGCCACCCGGCATGACAATGGAACTTCACCATACATGTTTCCCTGAATGTCTGGAACAGATATAAAGTAGACGTGGGATTGGTTTCCAAGCGGAAACCAAAAACGAACAAATGACCACCCACAAATATCCTCGGGAAATAGCAAAACTTCCCCGACTAGATTCAGCTCAGCAAAATCTAGGACAAAATATTGTGCACGAACTGAGATAATCAGGGCTGCGCATTATCAGATCGCAGTGGTAGCTGCGCCGATTCCGCTGGCCACGCCAAACGGTGGGAGTGGCGGCCGTCCGGTTTCCACGCCCTACCGAGGGTCCGGTGGGAGTGGCGGCGGTCAGGTGGCCACGCCCTACCGAGGGTCTGGTGGGAGTGGCGGCGGTCAGGTGGCCACGCCCTACCGATGGTCCGGTGGGAGTGGCGGCCGTCAGGTGGCCACGCCCTACCGATGGTCCGGTGGGAGTGGCGGCCGTCAGGTGGCCACGCCCTACCGAGGGTCTGGTGGGAGTGGCGGCAGTCAGGTGGCCACGCCCTACCGATGGTCCGGTGGGAGTGGCGGCCGTCAGGTGGCCACGCCCTAGCGATGGTCCGGTGGAAGTGAGACACGTGTGTGCAGTAGCCGGTGACAATTAGACATGGCACGGATACGGCCGTACCTGGTGACGGGTCACGTGAACGAGGTGGTACCCCCCCCCCCCGTCCTCCCCAGCAGACGGGACGGAGCGGCGGCTGAGAAAATCATGTCACTGCATCACTATGATGTAGCTGTGGCCACTGTGGTAATCACGATACTGCGACATTGCTGTCACTGCTGCCGTCAGGCTCAACGGCCGAACCCATTTACTGGATGGTCGCTAAGCCGGATAATAAGGCACAGGCAATGTTCTGGACCGCTCGATATCACCTCGACCCCGCTAATCCTGCAAGGCAAAGGCGATGTTCAAGGCCGCTCGATATTACCTCAATTCTGCTAATCCAACCAGACTGTCCATCCACTTACACTTTTGCAAACGCATGAATCGAGAGAAGCATGACCCGTGCAGCAACGAGTGACAAAGCCTTCCCCCGCCACCACCACCACCAACAACCCGTGCACAATCGTCCAGACATGCATCGTGCAGTAACGAGTGGCAAAGCTCCCACACCTGGCCGTCGAGGTGGAGAGCCCACACCTGGTCGTGGAGGTGGTGAGCCGACACCTGTCCGTCGAGGTGGAGAGCCGACACCTGGCCGTCGAGGTGGAGAGCCCTCATCTAGCCATCGAGGTGGAGAGCCCACACCTGGCCGTCGAGGTGGAGAGACCACACCTAGCCGTCGAGGTGGAGAACCCACACTTAGCCGTCGAGGTGGAGAGCCCACACCTAGCCGTCGATGTGGAGAGCCCACACCTGCCCGTCGAGGTGGAGAGCCCACACCTAGCCATCGAGGTGGAGAGCCGACACCTGGCCGTCGAGGTGGAGAGCCCACACCTCAGGGTTAAAATATTGGTTTTCCGTTAGGTGTGAGATGTCGAAACGGGCCGGAAGGATGTCGAAATTTGCCATGGAATTAGTGTCAATTAAAGTGCTTTTGATGTTTTTCAGACTCAAATTTGGGACAATGGTGTAGGTACTGATGACTGAACATTTGTCATTTGCTTTGACATTCATAATTTAGGTAGAGCTGTATTCAGGACAGAAAAAAATTACCTATGTTATAATTCGATACCATACGCCTTATCACATAGTTAATCCCTTTACCCAAAATTACGTTGCGATATGTCTGTGTGTCACTATTCTTTATTAGGAGCATTGACATGATACGTATAAGTGAGATACTGCTTGAAAGGAGACACGAAGACTTCATAAGCACGCATCACGGAGCGAGATGTCGATACTTCTTGGAGAAGGATGTCGATTGAGTGTCCAGAAAGTGGTATTTTCCAACCTATTTGACGAATAATTTATCACTGCCACACCTAGCCGTCGAGGTGGAGAGCCCACACCTAGCCGTCGAGGTGGAGAACCCACACCTGTCCGTCGAGGTGGAGAGCCGACACCTGGACGTCGAGATGGAGAGCCCACACCTGGCTGTGGAGGTGGTGAGCCCACACCTGGCCGTCGAGGTGGAGAGCCCACACCTAGCCGTCGGGGTGGAGAGCCGACACCTAGCCGTCGGGGTGGAGAGCCCACACCTAGCCGTCGAGGTGAAGAGCCCACACCTAGCTGTGGAGGTGGAGAGCCCACACCTGGCTGTGGAGGTGCAGAGCCGACACCTGGCCATCGCCATGGAGAGCCCACACCTAGCCGTCGAGATGGAGAGCCCACACCTAGCCGTCGAGGTGGAGAGCCCACACCTAGCCGTCGAGGTGAAGAGCCCACACCTAGCCGTCGAGGTGGAGAGCCTACACCTAGCCGTCGAAGTGGAGAGCCCACACCTAGCCGTCGAGGTGGACCGTCGCGGTGGAGAGCCCACACCTAGCCGTCGAGGTGGAGAGCCGACACCTAGCCGTGGAGGTGGAGAGCCCACACCTGGCTGTGGAGGTGGAGAGCCCACACCTAGCCGACGAGGTGGAGAGCCGACACCTAGCCGTCGGGGTGGAGAGCCCACACCTAGCCTTCGAGGTGGAGAACCCACACCTAGCCTTCGAGGTGGAGAGCCCACACCTGGCCGTCGAGGTGGAGCCGACACGCGCCATTCGGCTGTCCAGGGTCCTAGCCGTGCTAATTGACGCGTCGAGCCACTGTCACCTGCGTCGTTACGCGCGCCAAATGGTTGTCACATCGTCGCCCACGCAAACAGGCGGTCAAACACAATGCCCGATTACCACGTATGACTCATATGTGTTGCCAATCCAGGAGTAATTGTTGATTCTGCTTGAGAAATTGCATCCAAGTGCCGACGCGTTTCGACGGGATGCGGACGTCTGCCAGCGGAGCTTGTTGCAGTGCTCCTGAGCACTGCAGTCTGAGCGGCTAGTTGAGTGGGAGGGGAATATCAGGTTGATGCCTGTCAGAGCTGGCATGTGGCCGCTTCATCATACCATGCCATAGTCAGTGTCAATGTTGAGTGTCACTCACAGATTGGTCCGACGGTGATGGGTCCGGGTCGTCAGAAGGCAATACTCATACAGGCTACAAACTACACCGCCTCACCATGCTACACCATACCAGTCAGTGTCAGCGTCAATCGCAGACTGGTCCCATGGTGATGGGTCCGGGTCGTTAGAGTTAGTTAGTTAGTTATTTGGGTTTTAGGGCGCATCAACTGCAGTGGTTATACAGCGCCCATTCCGGGTCGTCAGAAAACAGTACTCGTCCCAGCTACAACCTGCACCGGGAGCTACATCTCGGAGTCAGGGACAGTGGGCACAAATGTGCCGGGAGCGGACTGCCTTGCAATAGGCGCACCAAACACTGGTGGTGGTTGTGCTTTTCCGCAACATCAAGACGCCACGATCACGCACCACCCGCCACATGGAATTGCATTTTGACTAAGTGCAAGGCCTTGTCAGTGGAAGAATGCAGCTGGAACAGGAAGTAAGCTGTACCCTACACGTCACACTATCATGACTGTCACTGACACAACGCTTCAAGCGGACATGGCACGATAGTCGTCCCAGTCACCATTTATCCTGTTGGCACAATTTTCGTACCAGCATTGTGGTCAATGGCCATTATTGTTACAAATTAAAGCACGACTTCGTGATATTGATGACCAAATAATGCAAGCTACTTCTGCAAGTTGTCTCTTCGAGATAATTCTAGAATACTTAGGAGAAAATGGATCTAAAAATGCACCTTTGTTTTCGGTATTTGAGATTCAAAACTTTTGTTTGTTTATTTATTGGTTGGTTCACGACACACTTTATGCACATTCACGGCTAATGGCGCCGCCCACACTGTTTCGCCGGTGGGCCACGGGATTGGGAAATGTCCTGAGTGGCGCTAGAGTCGAACCCGGGACCTTTGGTACCCAAAGCCCGACACCTTAACCATTCGGCCATCCCCGCCCCGATCCAAAACTTTTCGTAAGTATCGTTGCGACGCTGCCTTTTTAAAAGAATGTACGTGTTACATACGGAGCTGGAATTCGCAACAACCAAGGATAACCCTCATTCCATTAAAGACCTTACTAACGTTCTAAATTGATCATGACAGCGACATACTTATGAGTCACACACCTTCGAACAATCGACGCGGCCTCCATTACTTCAGTATCCGCAGACGGCGCTAATGTCTGACCTGTCCCCGCCCGCCGTTCCGCTGTGATGTGACCACCGCCACCGGAGCAGCTGACGGGTAATTATACCCGCGGCGCTAACAACCCAGCCCCCCGCCCCCGCCCCCCCCCCCCCACATCCAACAGTCGTCCGGAGCGGGACTGGCGAGCAATGTATCGAGCCAGATGCCGTCGAGCAGTATCCTCACGCTAACACTGCGACGAAAAGCAGCCGGCCGGTAGGTGGTTACGTCATACAATTGTATCTGGTGTACGGCTGTGTTCCCTGTGAATCGAAGCCATACAATGGCACTTGGTGTGCGGCTGTTCTGCCTGTGTATCGAACCATGATCGCTATTAAACTGTGATCGATCGCTACAACACGCCGCCAGAAAACTGGGGCTCCGGTAGGACCCGGAGAAACACAGGAGAAAACTGGAACTCAGCCAGGAGTTCGAATCTGTGCTGGGCGTACCACTCTGGACGCCTGCAGTACGCCGTCTTATTAGAAACGCTTCCGGTCGTGGATTACTTCCGCGCAGAACCGAAAGGTTATGGCTCTGACGCACACCGACTTCATAAAGGCATCATTACCTGGCAACCAATCGGGGTTACTTCCGGTGATTTGCCGACGCACTACTTTGGTCGACCTAGTGAAGCCAACACGACCACACCCTGCTGGCCTGCACAGCGGACTAAAGGCCCGGACAATCTACAAACCCATCAGCCTCGGCCATCAGCGTCACGTCAGTTCCCAGAACTGAGCCGCTAGCTGCCTTTCTGGGCGGCCAATTAGTTGGCTTTCTTGGCGGCCAGCTGCCTTTCTGGGCTGCCAATTAGTTGCTTTTCTGGGCGGTCAGCTGCCTTTCTGAGCGGCCAGTTAGTTGCCTTTCTGGGCGGCCAGCTGCCTTTCAGGGTGGTCAGTTAGTTGCCTTTCTGGGCGGTCAGCTGCCTTTCTGGGCGGTCAGTTAGTTACATTTCTGGGCGGCCAGTTAGTTGCCTTTCTGGGGGGCCAGCTGCCTTTCTGGGCGGTCAGTTAGTTACCTTTCTGGGTGGTCAGTTAGTTGTCTTTCTGGGCGGCCAGCTGCCTTTCTGGACGGCCAGTTAGTGGGCTTTCTGGGTGGTCAGTTAGTTGTCTTTCTGGGCGGCCAGCTGCCTTTCTGGGCGTCAGTTAGTTACATTTCTGGGTGGTCAGTTAGTTGCCTTTCTGGGCGGCCAGTGGCTTCATCAATCGGTGGGACGTGGTGCCATCCTGCACCGACAAGGGGCCATCGAGTGACTGGTTGGCTATCGGAGTTTATGGGCGCGTCGACTGCATAGGTCATACGGCGTCCAGGTCCATGGAGTAAGAAAATGGCCCGGAGGCGGCCGACCTTGACCGGTGACCCAGTTCAGAGCCGCATTATCGACAGACGCTCTGCGCCAAGTTGAGATTGTTCTGAGTTGCGCCATCAACGCGTAATTACGCCCCTTAGGTCGATTGAACTGCCATTTGGTGGCCTTCGTAGAGCGGTCACGTGCTGCCACTCTGGGGGACGCTATCCTACACGGCTTGGAGGCATAGCCATCCAGTCTATGGATCCATTCTTTCAACTGAGTAAATTCAGCGAGTAATTCGCGAAAGGCAGTACACAGCTACTCCAAAACCGGCGGGATGCAGCCACGCGACAACACTCGTAACTGGGCGCAGGCGATTTGAGAGGAAACAAATATAAAAGAAAACTAGAATTTCTGCACTTACCTCATTGCAAAACCACACATGCGGTGAGCAGAAAATCACATAGCCTGCACCGAGAGTGGTGAGCACAGCCAAGCAAGGAGTGGCTTACTGGAAACCGGTCATTCGCCGCCGAATGAACTAACAAGTGGTGACTGGATCTCCAACATATCACTTCGAGCGCGTGACAAAGACTTCACGCACAGGACGGATTCCATCAGTACCTCACGAAAGAATCCCGACGTGGGTGAACCTCATGAATATGCAACGATAGTGTCTTCTTCCTCTCTACCAAGACAACGTAACATTTTCTTCAGCACCATCATGAAAGGCCAGCATTCTACAGCATCGCATCTACGTCACGAATGCCCTGCGATGCGTGACGTCACTAGGCGTCCCAGGGTGCTTACTGCTTCCCGTGGCACCCATGCAAATACTGAAGACAACGGGACGTGACGAACAATACAATCCAACAATTGCATTCACCCACAAACCCACTCGCTTCACCCACAAACCCACCTGCTTCACAGCCAGAGTGACCTGAGCGTCTGGGTTGCGGATCTTGTGGCCCTCGTCCAGGATCACGTAGTGCCAGTCCTGGGTCACAAGCAGGTCCTTGTGCGACGTCATTGCAGAGTATGACGTCAGTAGCACACCGCGACACCGACTGATCTGCCTCACCAGTGACGCTTTACTGCCTGCAAAGGGCAAATGTGGGGCAGGTGAGCTGAGAGGAAGACAATGGAGCAATGGACGTGGGAGCGAGTACGACGATCGGTTACGACAATTGGTATGGGAGCGGTCACGACGTTGGGTTATAAAGGGTGCGGGAGCGAGCACGACGATGGGTTACAATGGGTGCGGAAGCGGGCACGGAGATGGGCTACAATGGGCACGGGGCAGCTATGACGTGCTAAAATTGGCGCGGAAGCAGTTACGACGTAGTGCTGAAATGGGCGTCGAAAAGGTTACGACGTTCGACTACAATGGGCGTGGAGCGGTTACGACGTTGTAATACAATACGCGTGGGAGGGATCACAGCACAGCATCGTGTCTGTGATCCTTCCCACGCCTACTGTATCCCATGTATGTGCTTCCAATTCCACTTCTTCAAGAAGAAGAACCTTGGGTTCTTTTAGGACGCATTCAACCGCTACGTTATGTAGCGTCGCCAACCTCTCATGCCGATTGGTCGCGGGTAGACTCGGTAAATTCCGTCGGTTGTGAGCTTCGAACCTACGATCTTGCAATCAACAGTCCGACGCTAAACTCTGTTCCTTCCCACCCGGTCACATGACGGAGAACGGGGAGCGTGATCGACGGCTAGGGTGTCACCCCGTGCCACTTGTGTCTGAGCCTACCAGTATGGCAACGTGATCAGATTTACCTCCACGAGAGGCTAGTCCAACGTGTAATACGAGAAACGAACAAATCGAGAAGGGAATCAGCGATGGAGGGGTTTTAGAATGGTCTTAGCACATTTGAATGTGAGGGCATATATTATTGTATGCCACTGCAATGGCGTACAAACCATTCACGGAGTTCAGTTTATTATCATACAGGATATGTGTGAGCACAAGGTAACGTTAGGAAATTGCGGAGTATAGCACTGAAGCCATTCGACGGTACAAGAATATTCCTATTGCTGCAATGTATACTATTTAAGAACTGCGTACGTAAACATAGAGCATATTGCTGTACTTCCATAGAACTGTACTTCTCATCGATTGTACTTTTTCACCCAGTTCTTCAAATTCAGTGTTGCAAAGTATCTTGATGCATTTTTGCTCACTGTTGCTGGCAACCACTACTTTAAACATCTCGATATCCTTGTATCTAAACGAATTATGGGTATTACGTACAGGAAAGCTGAACACACGCGCACGCGCGCGCACGCACACGCACACGCGCACGCACACGCGCACGCACACGCGCGCACACACACACACACACCAGTGTTGGATTTTCACTTTTCGGTCTTGGATTCGGAGTGTATAATTTTTTGACTTGCCAAAGTATGGAGTGTATAATCTTGAGAAGCACTATGTTATATGGTGCATAATTTCCCAGTTTGCCAAATTATGGGGTGTATATTGAAGCACCAAGTAACTGAGTATATGCATTTTATAAATAACGAAGTGTATACATTTTGAAAAATGCTGTGATATTTTCTGGAATGAAGAATAAAAACCCAGGGGCCTCGGTAGCTTAGATGGTGGAGCGTGGGACTCGAATCTCGCGGCCGGCGGCATTTGCAGAGTCCACCCACGACCAATCGGTGTGATATAGGTTGGCGACGCCATACAACCTTGCGGTTGAATGCGTCGTAAAATAACCCGATAATTTTTATTATTCAAGAATAAAACCCCTTCAAGTCATTTGTTAGGTTCTTATCATAGTGTCTCACAGACAACCAGATGGGGTCCACGACACATCGTCGTCTGAAGTCATCCACGTTACGTGAATGACTTATAAGGCAACTTCCTGAGCAATGGTAGAGAAAATAATCACAAAAGTATACTTATTCGATTTCAACCAAGTTCATATATCAATACCTGCCACTCCTAGGATACCAACACCGCACAACTAATACAAATTCACAATATACCGAGAGAGCAGGACGTTCGTGCACCGACTGGGTCTAAAATGGGAGGGTCTAAAATGTTACTTCGGGATATGGGTTTCGGAATATATAATGGTTTAAGGAAAGTTATACTAAAACAATCCGTCTAAAATATTTTATTCTCTCGACGATTAAATTTTCTTTCTTTCAAATGAGATAGCTGAAAAATATTCAAGTCAATTCTTATTAATATTAAATATATTTCGATGCACTTTTTGGTTCATGTCTGGAATGCTTAGTGGAAGCAAGGAATGACTTGGAAGGCTGAAAAGCGACTAGACGGGCGGGCAAATTGCCGCTGGAAAACAGACTATCGTCACGGACAAGCGGAAATTAGCGTCTCATTTCGCACCATGATTGCTATGAAATACCAAAAATTGAAAATAAGTTAGAGAAAACTGCCAAGAGAATTACAGGGAACTTTTTCTCAATTAATAATAATCAGAATTATGGGAAGAAATTAATCATTGGATCAGAATGAGGTTTATAAGAGTGTAGAGGATTAGGTCAACGCACGTAAATCTGAATTTGTCCGGAGTGGGGAAACCTCGCGGTCGGAGTGGCATGAATACAACTATTCCCGCTTTTTGATGAAATTCGGAAACAATATAAGTCATGAAATCGAAAGAAGGTGAAATTTCTGGTTCTATGGATCTTCATTTTGGAGCAAAGTGTTAGCAGGTTTTAGGAACGTTTTGGTACCATTACGGCAATTTTCATGGGGAAAATCCTCCAGATATCTTTTATGTATATCGCTCCTGACTGCTTAATAATATAAATATGAACGGTTTTATCCATCCCAATTGATGCAGAACATATCATTCTCCAAGGAACCAAGAAGAAATGCATTATCCTTGGCTTTTCGTGGCAATGGTTTAAATAGCTCCGGCCGGAGTGGGAGACGGAGAGCGGTGAACTCATTGAATCCAAGAACGGACCATCCTACGCGGTCGGGCTGGTAAAGGTGAATTCCTATATTTGGTTAGCGGAGCGTAGTGGTTTTTTTTATTCAACGAAGGATTTTCTTTAAAGCTCTTTGCTGGAATTGACTGCGTGTTTGGCTCGAGGTATGAGAGTTTGTAATATCTGACTTTGTAGGTACCTACCTACTTACCTATATCAAATATCTTCGCGGTAATTCGAGTTATTAATTTGGATAAACCAAAGCTGTAAGCTTGTGTTGTGTGACAGGATATTTTCAGATAATACAAGGAGCAGGACATGATAATATTAATTGCTGCAATGTTTTGCCCACAAGCGTAGTAATGAACAAAACTGATTGCTTTGATTTTGTCTGGAAAATCCTGTTTTCACTTTCCACATTTTGAAGCGTGAATGTTTTTCTTTCAAAATGGGGGATGGGCCTCTTCAGTGCACATTGACTGCAGATATTATAGATATGCATGCATTCAAGCATTATTTGTGCATTCATGATATGTTCAGGGAATTGTTAGGTGCATCCTGTCCCCATTCTCCATTGAATGCCATTATACTTTTAACATTTCTGGTCTCTGTCTTTCTGAATGGACAAATTTGCAATTTAAGGTGATTTGATTTCTTGAAATTTAATTTTTGTGCAATGATTATGAATGTGTTCATAATGTAGGTACTTACATGATGCGACCACACATTTTTTTGTCAAGTGCAGTTGGGTAGCAAAATGACACCAAAAAAAGTTTCTTGGGTTTGGTTGGGAAATATACCATGAAATGTAATGTTAAAAATGAAGAAAAAGCTGCAGCCTAACTGGATGCAAGAAAGCCTTTTTTAATATAAATTTTCCAAGCAATTTTTTTCTTCCAAAAATCAAAAGTAAATGGCCTATTTTAACCAAACAGCCTATGCTAGCCTGAGTGTTTTTTGTTTAATTGAAAAACTTCTTTTTTCTAATCCTGAATTATTCCGAAAGGAATTTGATAAATGGATAACTTACAAAAAAAATAGCATAACTTAGCCAAACCTAATACCTTTGTATGCTTCATGGAGGTAAAATGTGTGTAAAACATGTGTGGAAAAGTAATAGTGCCCATGAAAATTCCTATGCTGTGGCAAAACATGGCTCATATCCACCAGTATTTTGGGGATTTGGGGAAAGTGCTACACTTTGTGGCTTACCAGTTGTGTGGATGCCACTCTAGCTCTTGGTGTTCATCCACACATTCTTCTGGGCACATCTGGACTCTGTTCTGAGGTTTGTCCACAAATGGAGAACATACACATGAATGCATTGGTGGCTGTTTATTAATTCACCTGCACTTCACCAGATATCACACATACACAAATGGAATGTTATGGAATGATATGGAAGATGGAATGTTATGAAATGTGGAATGTTCAGTGGCATTAAGATCATATTCAGACTGCAGTGATCCATATTTTGCCATCCATTGACATCTGTTGTACTTGTGCATGCTAGCAAACTGATATTCTTCCAATCTGGCTGGCATCTCATTTTCGGCTCCACTCCTGCCTCCTCTTGGAATGTGCCTACAGATGACCCGAAATAACAAATGTGTATTATCCTCAATTATACTGGAAACTTTATGTGGTAGGGGACCCAGTATGACTGAATCTTCCTCTCCACCCAAGTTATCATTATTGTATAATGATATCTAGCTGTCTTGCTAGTTAAGCATGTCTTCATCCAGCAATGCAAGGAGTGTATTTTTTTTCCGGAGTGTATAATTCTTTGGATTGCAAAAGTTCCAAAAAAGGGCCACTTTTCCAACGCTGACACACACACACACACACACACACACACACACACACACACACACACACACACACACACACACACACACACACACACACACACACACACACACACACACACACACACACACACACACACACACACACACACACACACACACACACACACACACACACACACACACACACACACACACACACACACACACACACACACACACACACACACACACACACACACACACACACACACACACACACACACACACACACACACACACACACACACACACACACACACACACACACACACACACACACACACACACACACACACACACACACACACACACACACACACACACACACACACACACACACACACACACACACACACACACACACACACACACACACACACACACACACACACACACACACACACACACACACACACACACACACACACACACACACACACACACACACACACACACACACACACACACACACACACACACACACACACACACACACACACACACACACACACACACACACACACACACACACACACACACACACACACACACACACACACACACACACACACACACACACACACACACACACACACACACACACACACACACACACACACACACACACACACACACACACACACACACACACACACACACACACACACACACACACACACACACACACACACACACACACACACACACACACACACACACACACACACACACACACACACACACACACACACACACACACACACACACACACACACACACACACACACACACAGACACACACACACACACACACACACACACACACACACACACACACACACACACACACACACACACACACACACACACACACACACACACACACACACACACACACACACACACACACACACATACACACATATATATATATATATATATATATATATATATATATATATATATATATACATGAGTACCAG
This sequence comes from Imbricaverruca yamaguchii, assembly GCA_034440575.1. Lineage (NCBI taxonomy): Eukaryota > Metazoa > Arthropoda > Thecostraca > Neoverrucidae > Imbricaverruca > Imbricaverruca yamaguchii. Next base: position 484,921 of record JAOTOL010001663.1, read on the forward strand.
CATACAGAAGAACCTCCGGAGTGCCAACTGCCAAAAACCAGGGCAAAGGAAACGTACCAGTGCACCATCGTGTAGCATTTAACATCCAGGGGTTCGGAACGATGAACATATACGCGGGTGCGCAGAGGCTGCCTTCTGGGATCTGACCTATTCTGCAGAACACTAAAACAACTAAAAAAAAACGACGCACTGATGTCGCAACATATGATAACCATGGGCATATCGTATATAATGTCGCGACATATGATAACTATGTGCATATGGTATCTTATAGCGCGTCGAACAGGATTAACAAGGTCAAGGGAAACTGGATTGGTGAGGTATTTGGGCTTTATGGCGCGTCGACAACCATGATCATGTTGCGCCCATTACTGATCATCATGTTACACTCTATAATCATCGAAATATGATTATAGAGTGTAACAGGCCTCTCACTGTGGGCACCGCCTAAGTGGTGCTACTGTGCTATATACTTTACATGTAATGCATATCAGTATGGATATGCATTACCAAGAATGGTACATCAGAAAGGTAGTCAATCAGTTTTCCTGGTTGAACATTGTTAGAGTTGTCAGACATTAAGTGAGTCTACCTGTGCAAATCCAAAGTGACGTCTACGCTCGTTGGCATCAAATGGGCACGAGATCAAAACATGACGAAATGTTAATGGTGCACATCTTATGCACCGAGGTTTCTTGCCACTGCACAACGGATAACCGTGGGTGGCATAAGTGTACGCAATGCGGATAAGGGAAACTGGCTTCTAACAGGTTAGCGCACTGTGGCAATGGACAATACTGAACGCCTTGCCAGGACGTATGACGTGCCCGGTGCTGAACTGAGGTCACTTTATCTTCAGTGGATGGGTCAGGCAGAGAGTCATCAGCTGCTAAGTTTCTGAGTGGAATCGCTGTAACGTGGACATCAGACAACAGGGCGGAGGTTAACTGGGGCTGTGCGCTGCTCAGTTCCACACCCACCAGCATGGCAGTACAACAACAGCCCAGCACATCCCAGTGTACGCACGTGGAGTAGCGCACGATCACCCCAAGTGACCGCGCGGTACCCCACGTGATTGCACGGCCACGACGAGTACCTGAGTGCGACCCTGACTCGTGGAGTACGGCGACCCGCAAGGGCGGCCACCACTTCTGGAACTCGGCCACCCACTGGTGCAGCACGGTGGCCGGCGCCATCACCAGTACGGCGCCCAGGCCGCGCTCGCCACCCCATCTGCCGGCAGCAAAACATACCGTCAGTGCTCGAAACGGCCGTGCCACAGCCGTCTTGTGGTCGGAGTGAGATGACAGTGTGGCATGCAGAGTCTTTGTCAAAGGCTCGCGACAAGGCAGCAGACATTTCCCACGACAAGACTATGTAAAATGTGGTAGACGGCCTATCTAACCTCATACATCCAGGATACATTATAATGCAGTTGGTTGGTTGGTTATTGGTTTACGACACATCGACCGTTAAGTCATGTAGCGTCGCCAATCTCTCATGCCGATTGGTCGCAGGCGAAGAGTAGCGACAGGTGAGACTCGAGCCCACAACCTTTCGATTGTAAGACGAGCAATTTACCCCAAGGCCACTCGTCCCCTATGATGCAGTCATAGCATGTACATACCAAGTAAACTGGTGCATCATATCTAAAACCATCCCAGAAGTTAAGTTGGTTGGAGCTCTAGCCTGCACTGGTCTCCCTGTCCTGGAAAGACAAAGTTCTAGTCCATTCTCGCGTTCGCAGTTAGCCCCCGACTGGGAGGGTCAGTTAGCAGCTGGTCTGATAAGCCCGGAGGCGAGCTACTGGGACTGCCGTGTCGGTGCATCGACGGCACGTTGAACTCTTAGTGACAAATATACCACGGAACTGCAATTCATGGATCGGATGGTCTGGCCGTGATTCACGAACAAAATATCTGCTTAGCAATATGATCCTGGCCCATGAAACCACCCCAGCATGAATTCTGAGTACATTTCTTAAAAATATAGCATCTAAGAAACTAGCACAGCATTGTGACCAGAAACGATACCCTTAACACGCGTCCTGGAGGGGGGGGGGAATCTGCCCACCCCTCCGGTTTTTCGTACATAACTCCAGATCTTACCGGTCGATACACGCCATTTCATGCGTACCTGCTTAGGAATGAACGGCGCGTTGTTTAAAGGCAAGAAAAACGTAAATCTGCCGCCAAAATTTTCGAGCTAGGGCAGTTAATGCCAAAAAAAAAACTTGGAGGTAGGCCACAAAAAATCGGCGCTCATGCGCTTCCCGTATATTGGCAAAAGGGAAGTGTTGTTGGCAACACTAGCGACTTGATTGATGTATATTGTTATGATATATAGTTTCAAGGTCTCGTTAGGGCACCGATATTCAAATAAGGTCAAGTTCATGACAAGTTAATGGAACCAAACTTGGTGAACTGGAAGGTAAATGCAATAAATACAAATGAGTGTCATACGATTAATGTCACTTTTTATGATACGCCCTGCACATCCTGAAAACTACTGTTTTTCATTTTGTACCTAAGCGTTTCTATACTTCATTTATGTACTTCACTCCTTTCTTCGCAAAGCAGATTGCGCCGAGTCGCTCGACGGAGCAGTCGGGTGGGCGGCCCGGTTCCGGTAAGTGGAGCAGGTAATGACCTGACAAAGTGCTGTTGTTTTGGTGACCCGAGGTCAAATTCCGGATCAAGCATCTGCATTGCATCATTAGTAATGTTCAAAACATCAGTGATGCCCATTCTGGAGCATTTAAACACAATCACAGCGATCAATAACAATGACAAGCCAAGCCACGCAACACATTTTCGTTAACATGTGACCTCATTCGACCTTGATGACACAATGCCATTAAATCTGCACACAATAGAGTTCACTACCGTACCTATCCACCCTGTGAAATTCTTTACTCCTGCGTTAATAGGAACAGAGATCTGGGGGGGGCGATATCCGCCTCCTCAAGTGCGCGTAATTTTCAGAGACCCTCCAAGGTGCATGTTAATTGGCCTAGAACTGTCTGAACGAACCAGACACATTCCGGTTACAAAAAAAAAACAAGACGTGAAATACCAGCTACAAAAAAGGTAGAAGCCAATTTTACTGGTTGGCTTAATTTTACTTAATTAATTTCACCAATTTTGACTTAATAATATTTTAAATTAGGCGAGGAAGCTTGATAAACTTTAGTTCGTCGCTCCAGTCATTGAATAACATGCCCATAAATATATTTTCAAAACCAAATTCCGTCCATCACGAAGTTTTGCCACAAATGGTGAACCACGCAAACAAACGCCCGGGCAAATTGCCTTTTCCTACTGGCCATCAGTAAATTATCCCCTCTGACATTGAATCCGATGACCGCAACACCCATGACTATAGCTTGGGAATCCTCAGAAAACCTACATAGCGGTACTGCACTGTTAGCTGCTGCGGCTCGATGGCCTACGACGGCGCTAGCTGAGCCGTAACAAACATGACAATTCGACCTCAGCTGACCTAGTCCAGCAGTACACTTTCCTAAAATGGGTTCGATGCGTGCGGGAGAGGAGAGGTGCTAAAATTCGAAGATGGGCAGGGTAAAATGAAATACTATCATACCATGTCATACGATCATATTACTATATATTAAGCAAGCTTTTGGCAAGAAATTTAATAAAACTTCATATTTCCGTTGCAAAGTGCATTGGTCATTTTAATGAACTAACCGGAAATATCATCCACTGAAATATCTGAAGCACATAGGACAAAACAGGCCATTTATGGCTTTCACTCAATCTTGCTATTTAAAATCGAGCAACAGACCACAAATATTGGGATACCGTTTTTTTTTTGTTCGGTCCGGGCAGTCATCCTCGACCATATGAGATTTTCACCCTGACCTGACCTGACATCGCTGCGACTGAGTCCGGCCAAGAAGGCGATGACCTGGATGGTCTTGCCCAGCCCCATCTCGTCGCCGAGGATACCGCCACACTGTTGCTGGTGCAGCTCCCACAGCCAACGCACGCACACCTGCTGATAGCTGCCGAAACAAGTCAGTATCAGGGTTTCTGCCCATCGTCTGGGTATGGATGTATGCTTCATCAGCATCGTCCATCATTAAGCATTGATGTTTGGATACCTTCATCAAATATAGAAGTTAAGAAGTCGAATGCAACGTAACAGATAATTGCAAGAGAGATAGATACAAACGGCAACGAATAATGAAATTTGACAATACCAGGCGACAACGCAAGCACTTGGTTGGCTGGTTATTTGGGCTTACGGCGCATCGACTGCGTTGATCATACAGCACCCACAACGTAAATACTTTTTTTTAAAAGCATTATGTACATGTGAGAGTTAGGTGGTTATTGGTTTTATGACACGTCAACCGTTGAGTCATGCAGTGTCGCCGATCTCTAACGCCGATTGGCCGCGGGCGACGGGTAGCAACAAGTGAGACTCGAACCCGCAACCTTTCGATTGTGAGACGGGCAACTTACCCCTAGACTACTCGTCCCCACGTGTGAGAATTAGCAGTGGACAGCTGGACAGGTGTGGCCACTCGGGGCGGCCAGACTTAAAACCAAAGACTAGCCGACATCACATACTCTTGGCCCGTTTGACCACACCGGTCGATGGACGAAGACTAGCCGACGACACATACTTCGTCCATTTGACCACACCGGACGGTGGACGAAGACCAACCGACGTCAGTTTTCCATCCCGTGGCATAATTTTCTAACCATAATCGAAATCCTCTGATGTTCAGATACGGCTGACAAGCCGCGTAAGGGAAGCAACTCGAGGCGTTGTAACATACCGGGGCACAGACCACATATGAACTGGTCCCTTTACAATTTGCACCCAAGTTAACAATGAACCTTGTCAGTTACAGCACACCGCCGCTGTATCCCAGGGCTCCGCCACCACTGCGTCCCCTCGTCTCCACCACAGGGTTAAAATATTGGTTTTTCATTAGGTGTGAGATGTCGAAATGAGCATAGCAGGATGTCGAAATTTGACATGCAATTAGTGTAATTTAAAATGTTTTTGATGTCTTTCAGACTAAAATTTGAGTTCATGGTGTAGGTGATTATGACTGGACCTTTATCATTTGTTTTAAGATTCATAGTTTAAGAAAAGATGTATTCGGGGTAAGGATAATAATAACTATGATGATCTGGTTGGTTGGTTATTTGGGCTTAGGGGCGCATCGACTGCTTCGGTCATACAGCGCCCATATGATGAACTGGCATTGTATCCCATATCACATAGGTCATCCCTTTACCCGAAATTGCATTGAAAAATCTTCGGGTAACACCATTCCATATTGAGGGCATGCACATGCCATTTATAAACGAGATACTGTGACAAAGGAGACATAAATACTTCATATCAAGGAGCAGGATGCTGATACTTCTTGGAGAAGGATGTCGATTGAGTGTTCAGAAAGTGGTATATTCAGAAAGTGGAATAATTTATCACTGAGCAACTTTGATACGCCTGCATATTGTATTCAATGCAGGGCTTCATTACTTGCTGAATAAGGACTTCAGGAGTGCTGGATGATACCGGGTTTCAGGATACTGGGTAGACTATCTGAAACAGAAGAGGCTCTGTGATACGGTTTCATGAGATTTCCTGATAACAGGTCATTGGTGCACCCAAACCATGGCATATTTCAATTTTTGAAGGGCATCAGGATGTCTTCAGTTCAGTTCATGTTAGCTTCATAATCACCAAGGATGTCACAAAAGCCATAGACAGGGAGGTTGATTGAACTTTCATTAGGTGGTATTTTCCACCCATTTTCTTGAAAAATTTCACTGCTCCACCACCACAGCACCCCTACGGCTCCACCACAGATCACAGGTCATTGCATGACCTATGCAGTTGATGCTCCCATAAATTCAAATAACCAACCAACCAACAACTGGTAGATGCATGTAGTGTTGTGTGGTATTTTTTAAAGTTACAATATAGGCACTGAGTGCTTCTCTCAATATGCTTCCTACTTATTTTGGTATTGTCATGCTTCAATATAGGCTGCACCCTACAATATCAGCAACGAGTCAAGAACTCACGGGAAGAGCCGGTCCCACAGCTCGGTCGGGCATCGGAAGCCGCCCTCGAACTCGATGCACCGCTCGTCTTCGTCGTCCACCAGGCCCTGCTCGATCCGCACCAGACGCTGCTCGCGACGCTCCAGGCGCCAGGCTCGTATTCGCGCTGCGTACGCGTCCGCATCGCCGTCGTCACGAGCGCGCTGCCTCTTGTCGGCTGGAAGGTTCACCGGTGTGACACAATGTAATTAATACGACACTAACTGCATGGTGTCACATTGAAGACATGTGCTTTTTTGGCCAAACGAAATTATATTGCTATGGCGTGCCTTCTCATACTTCCTCACATGTTGCCAACATGACAATTAAACAAAGCACATCACTCACAATCGTCGTGTCTCGACTTCAACAGGCCTGCAGTGTTATTGGCTGCACTCTGTAACATCGGACGCCTGGAGCCCTTCGGCGATCGAAAGAAACACGCACCAGGCCGGAACACGTATAACGCCCCTCACCGAACTCACACGACTTTTTCGCCGCAGATCTCGCTCCGGTCTTTGACCGTTTCCGCTTCATAGATTGGGCCACTGGCCGAGGAGGAATCGCGGAGCTGGCTCCGCCCACGCGATCCGATTGGCTAGAAGGCAGATACGAGTCGTCCGACTCGTCGTCCAGCTCGTCGGACGGCACGTACTCGTCGTCCGATTCGCCGGTTGCTGGAGGCTGGCTGGCGGTGCCGGCTGATTGGCGGGCGGCGCTCTCTGATGCACCGGCCGCGCTTCGTGATTGGCTGGCGGTAGCGTCACACCGAACCTCCACGATGCGTGATTGGTCTGTGGCGCTAGACTGGGTGGGGTGCTCTTTGGGCCGTGTGAGAGCGGCCAGCAGGCGACTCTGCGCGCCACAGACGATGACCTGCTGCGCTCCACCCACAGGCACCGCTCCACACTCCCTAGTGACGTCACTGGCAACACAGAAACACCAGCTGCAGCAAGGCCACTGCCACAGGTGCTGGGTGTCCACTTCGCACACCTATACAACATGCATTGTGCGCAACATTTTTGTGCCACATTTTCACGCTTATTTTACAGTTCTAAGTCCAGTCATCAGCACGGTATATATCATCTGAGACGACACAACACATCTGTGCTGAGTCGATAAAAAGTGACATCAGTGTCATTGTGAAACGCTGAAGGCTGAAGAACTTCAGCCTCCCCTCATGCTCAGCGCAGAGCATGTAAGCAATTTCCCCACAATGCGACATCTCGGCGTGATGACAGCGTACCCCAGGGTTAAAATAATGGTTTTTCGTTAGGTGCGAGATGTCGAAACGAGCACAGTGGGATGTCGAAGTTTTCGATGTAATTAGTGTCATTTAAAATCATTTTGATATCTTTCAGACTGAATTTTGAGCCCATGACATCGGTACCTATGACTGTACCTATATCATTTGCTTTGACATTCATAATTTAGGAAAAGCTATATTGGGTATGTGGAGAATATACAACCTATGCTATAGGCTGGTGCTGCAAACCACATAGTATAGTTCATCCCTTTACCTGAAATTGCGTTGCGAAATGTTCGTGTATCTACATTCCTTATTGAGAGCATTGGCATGATACTTATACACGATATACTGTTACAAAGAAGACGCGAAGACTTCATAAGCAAGCAGGATGTCGATATTACTTGGAGAAGGATGTCGATTGAGTGTTCAGAAAGTGGTGTATTCCACCCTATTTCCCGAATAATGTATCACTGGCGTACCCACACATGCAAATAGGGACACTTCTATGTCGCATCCACCACATACATGATGAAAGGAACATAATATCATCATGCCCATTGCTGTTTTTCATTTGCATAGGCGTTAACTTGCGTGCTTTCATCGGAATGCTTTCTTTTGGTTGATATCGGCTTAGTATAAGTCACTGGGTTGTGAAGGATCAGTTACAGCACAGTAAACCAAAACCAATATTAAACATCACCCCTGTCACACATTCAGCACAAGCTAGGAACCTAGACAAATGAAACCTTTCTGTATTCCTGGGAACATATTGAATGGCACAAATAGCAATCACAATGTTTTTCTTCTTCTGTAAACATGGACGTTTTAGGTGTGTTTGCCGGCTGTATGACCTGAAGCAACCCATTCACTTGGTATACATACTTATTTGGTATTGCAGTAATCATACACATCAATTGCATATTGTTGCTACTTGCTCTGCTAAAATTATACTTTCTGGCTGTAGATGAAAAATCCGAAATTCGTGGAAATTGTCCAAACAGAAGCACCAGACATCCCACACGACAGACCCGTAGCTGACCGTATCCATCACACACCTCACCTGGCACAGGAGGCAGGCTGGACCGACAGGTCAGTACCAAAGGGCGTGACCTGACCAAGTCTGACCCGGGTCTCCAACTCAGACTCGGGGGCCTCGAGTAGCTTGGCTGCCGATTGGCCGCCGCAGTCGGACTCCTTCAACATGTCAACCAATCAGAGGATGCTAGCCAGTAGCAGCAAACAATTGTGAGCGATGCCGGCCAGATCAGGATAACATGGGCGAAAAACAGAATAGATAGCTCGCTACTCGGGTAAATGTGCAGAGAACTAAGGCCGAAAGACACGCTAAAGCAGCCTTCAAATTACGTCAAATTCGCCAGGTTTGCATTAATCATACATTACAAACTAAGTGTTTTAAGTACGCACCTTCGAGGTAAACTGTTTTCATCATAAACAAAAATACAGTAAACCATGATCTCCATATTCAATACTTCACAAGTAATCCTCAATTGAGGAGTTCGAAGCACGAAGTAACTAGGTTCACCCATCCGTCTTTAAACAAAACGAAAAAGAGCAACAGGCATCCGACAGTAGGTATGCAGACCAGCGCGTCGATAGTCTGCTTCAGCGAGTCCAGTTCGGCCCTGAGACTGTCGAGCTCCTCCTGAAGGCGCCTCTGCCGCATCAGGTCACGATAGGTGCGCGGTTCGGCTGCCACGCGGTCCGCCAGGCGACTCTCCTTCTGCCGCAGCTGCCTGTGTCGGGGAACATACCTACAGGTCAGGTCAAGGTCATGGTAATAACGTGGCCCAAACGCCACCTGCCTGCTGGGCCGCGCCACTCGTGCTGCATGCTCCCGCGCGAGAATGGGTGTACCAAGGTTACGGTCAAGTTGAGCAATCTCACGCCGGGGGACAAATCGGCAGGCCAGGTCAGGTGTCTATATCACGCGATGACCGACTAAAATGTCACCCCACGTTGGGCCCATGTTCTACGATTGACTTCGGGGTTCTCACACAGCGACTAAATCGATATTTTCGTTCACAAGCGACAACATATCAGACGTGGGGTGGAATTCATATCGGGTCATGCCAGGTCAAATGAGATCAAGTCATACCAGATAGTCAGTTCAGATCAGGCCAGGGGCTCTACTCCCAATGCCATTTGACAGTGAGAATTTGGGTAAGTCACATGTTAACCAATCTCCTGGCATGCTTGCTCCCCACTGTCAGGTACAGCGTCCTGGGGTTCCGAAGTTTACGTGGGAAACGTCACCTGTCAGGTACTCGCTTTGCCTTCTCGAACTTGTTTCTATGAATCTGCACGACGCATAACTGTAGTAACAACATAACACTAGTAACTGCTACATTTTTACCATACTCGATTCCTGGCATGAATGCTATCACAATTTTGCCGGTGGATGCAGTATTCGTCTGTCAATATCACATTCTGCATGCAGCTTCCCCATCTTACAGCAACCATTTCCAAGTAATTTTGAATTTTGACGTCTCCATACACTATCCCTCTACTCTGCCAAAAGTAACTTTCAGGGCATTGGCTAGATATCACAAACACCACATGAACATACCACCAAAACGTTTCCAGTTATAATATAAAGGCGTCATTGGCATCTGTGGGTTTGTGCCACCGCTAGTTAGAACTCGCTGAGGAAACGAAGTTAAATGTCTCGGTTCATTGGTTAGTTCGTTAACACGCGCCCTGGAGGGGGGGGGGGGGCGAAATTCGCCCACCCCTCCGGTTTTTCGTAGATAACTCCAGATTATACCGGCCGATATACGCCATTGTTTGTGCACCTGCCAATAAATGACCGGCGCGTTGTTTGAAGTAAGAAAAAATAAAATCGACCGAAAATCTTTTCGAGTTAAGGGTCGCTAAAGTCAAAAACATTTCCCAGCGCCAGATCACAAATATCGTCGCTGATGCGCTTCCGGTATACTAGCAAAAAGGAAGTGTTCTTGGCAAAACTAGCGACTTGTTTGAAGTACATTGTCATGCTACATTGTTCCAGTCATGTCAAGTCACCGAGGTCAAGTCAGGTCAAGTTCATAACAGGTTAACACACGCTCTAGGGGGGGTTATGGCGAAATCCCACAATCCTTCCGATTTTTCGTACATAACTCCATATTGTACCGGCCGATATACGCCAAATTTATCGCGTACCAGCTTAGAAATGACCGGCGTATTGTTTAAAGCAAGAAAAGTGGAAATCGGCCGAGAAGTTTTCAAGTTAGGGGCCATTAAAGTAAAAACAATTCACAGCGCCAGACCACAAAAATCGGCGCTGATGCGCTTCCCGTATATTGGCAACAGGGAAGTGTTCTTGACAACACTAGCGACTTGTTTGATGCATATTGTTATGCTATATAATTTAAAAGTCATGTTAGGTCGCCCAGGTCAAGTCAGGTCAAGTTCATGACAGGCTAATGGAGGCAAACTTGGTCAACTGGAATGTGTCATAAATGAAAATGACTGTCATGCGATTGATGTCACTTTACATGTTACTCCCTATACATCCCGAAATCTACTGTTTGTCATTGTGTGCCTAAGCATTTCCATCCTTTATTCATGTATTTCACTCCTTTATTTGCGAAGCCGATTGTGCCGAGCCGCCCAACGGAGCAGTCGGGATGGGAGCCCGTTTCCGGTAACTGGAGCAGGTAATGACCTAATAAAGTGCTCCTATATAGGTGACCTGAGGTCAAATGGCGGATCTGACATCTGTATTGCATCATTAGTAATGTCCAAAACATCATTAATGCCAATTTTGGAGCATTTAAACACAACCACAGTGATCCATAACAATGACAAGCCAAGCCACGCAAAACCAGAAAATGTTGCTATTTTGACCTCATTTGACCTTGAAGATATTGACCTAAGGTCATGCACTTTGCACATAATAGAGTTCACTATGGTGCCCATCCACCCTGTAAATTTCGTTGCTCTAGCCTTCATAGGAGCTGAGATCTTAGGGGGGGGGGGTGGAATCCGCCCCCCTCTCCAGGGCGCGTTATTTTCAGAGGCCCTCCAGGGCGCGTGTTAATTGGACGTCTTGACACACCAACCACACTGCTCACCTAGGAACCATGGATTAAATGCGCTGATTACCATGTTCTCCACATTCACAGCTATGAAAACGACAACTGCCATAAGAATACAGATGAACTACAGGAAAAAGAGGCATTTCAGTACTAATCTTAATACTCTAATGCTTCATTTTAATTCATTTCAACTTCAATGATTTTCACCGTACAACATTATTTTATAACACGCTGGGAAACATGGAACAATGTAAGTTCCACGTCCAGCCCCAGTTTCGCATTAATCATCAGCTTGAGTGCACATGCCATACCCCACGGTACGACGCAGTTTAAGTGCCTGCTTCTTGTCCTGCTCCTGCTGTCGCTTCGTCTCTTGTCGCGCTACCGCAGCGGCCATTTGCTCTTCAATGCCCATCTCCAGGGTTTGTTGGTCGTACAGCCGTAGACCGAGCCCGTCCAGCGCGGCATCCTGCGGGATCAGATCAGGTCAGATCAGGTCAGGTCAGGTCAGGTCGGGTCGGGTCGGCGTTCATCTGCTGACCAATACCTCTCTCCCCACAGATGGTTGGTCGTACTGCCAGAGACCCAGCCAGCCCAGTGCGGCATCCAGTGGGATGGGCTCAAGTCTGGTAAAATTAGGTCGGTGTGTCCTCGAATTTGACTTATAGGCAATGACCGATTTTAAATAATTACAGTCGAGATAAAGAACAGTCAACATGAAGGCAATAACCTGCAATCGGCGGAAAACGCCCGGTTTCTGCTGCGTTTTATGATTTAAAATAAATCCCACATTTCCCAGGGGAGCTGTACCTTACAATAGCTTGCTTTGGGCACGTCAGGTGCAAGAGACAGGCCGCGTCCATTGTAGCAGGTACAGTATTGCGCATCATACCATTGTGTCAGAGGACTTGCAGACTGACCGCAACAACCCTCTCATGGCAACTTGTGGAGACACATATCGGGCTAGGGATAGTGCTACAAAAATGGTTAACGGCATAAGCAACCTGGTATATAAGGAAAGATTGAAGAAATACCGAATATGTTTTCACTTAGATACAGAAGGCTGAGAGATCTTATGGAGGTTTTTAAATTTGTTCGTGGTCAAAATGGACCCCAGGAATGTTTTTTTCCTTTATCAGAAATAATGCAAGTAGATGTTACCAATTCAACATTTAAGTTAATCACAGCAGGACAATGTTAAGGCAGTCTGTCTTCACCAACACGGTAGTAGAACAGTGGAACCAGCTGCCAGAAACCATTGTCTGTAGCCACACACTGAAGAGCTTTAAAATAGCATAGACAATTATTATAAGAATAGAGGGCTTGCTTTTCAGTATTCTAGGGAGGCCTAATCCACGGATTTGGTGAGCAACTGGTTGAGTGTCCAGAGCGCAACCAAGAAGGGCCTTTGTGGCTCATAGTCGCACCGATCTTTTTGTCTTTATGTCTTTAGGTGGCGCTTACGTCGCACATAGAGCAGGAGTCATAGCAAGACTTCATTTGCGAAATAAATCGACAACTTGACTGGAAATTCTACGAAGAACGTTGACGATCACCAAAGAGCACGTTCATGAGTGACGCAAGTAGCACCTGCACGTGCTGAAAACAACCTTACATCGGGTCTGCTGAGAATAGTACGCTATTTTCAACAACAAAAAACGCAAAAACGGCAACCACACTTCCAGCTTGAAGAGATATTCACTTGTGCGCCAAAATGCCGTCTGCTCGCCATCATGGCTATTCCGATACACAGACGAAGAACCCTTTAGTTACAAATGCACAAACAAGAAGCTAAAGTGAATGCATGCTAGCCATGTGACCTAGCATACACCTTGGAATGCAATTAATACAGCACCTGAACAATGCAAATAAAAACAAAATACTTGACCCAAGGAGCCAGCATTAAGCAATTGGGTGCAGTTTTCTCCCGACATTTCTGAAGTTGGTCGCACTGACCTCCGGCAGTACTGGAGCCGTCTGGATCCGGGTGCTGTCGATGCGGATTGTCTCCGGCCGCACCGTCTCCGGAGACGACCCGGCACTGTGGCTCTGCTCCGCCATGGCCGAACGATCGCGGTGGACCGCCAGCAGCTGTGGACACAGCCGAGTCATCGGTTGGTGCCACAGTGGCAGCAGCATGTAGGCGGGCAGGACGACACGGACGTTTGTGTCACCCAGCCCACCCATTACTCACCAATCTCTACGCATCCATTCACCAAGCAGTAAGTTCGCTGATACAGCAATAGTACATGATGTGTACTGCATATTTCTTCTGTGCATCACTATTAACCATTTGAGGAGCATGCTTGATCAGATGTGAAGCTTGGCATCGCTAAAATTAAGTTGGACTGAGTGAAAATTGACGTTCTTGCAGAAACACGAGGCAGGTGTGGTGTACATTCTCCACAGTAGATGGCACAGCTGAATGGCAGATGGGATCAGGCCATTACGCAATGCCCTGAAATCATGGACAATTGTCCTCTCCAAATCCAGGAAAACAAAGATGTCAAGCGGAGTCTGGAGTTGCGCGACATCGTGCGACAGTGATAAATTATTTGTGAAATATGGTGGAATACACCACTTTCTGAGTAATCAATCAACATCCTTCTCCAAGACATATCAATATCCTGCTCCTTGACACATGCTTATGAGGTCTTCATGCCTCATTTCTGACAGTATCTCATTTATAATTAGCATGTGCATGTTCTCAATAAGGAATGGTGATACAAGAACATTTCGCAATACAAGTTCAGGTAAAGGAATTACGTAGGTGATATAGCATGTTATGCTAGTTTATAGCAGCATAATTCTTCCTATCCTGACTATAGCTCTTCTTAAGTTATGAATCTCAAAACAAAATGATAAAGGTACCATCATAAGCTCCTACATCATTGGCTCAAATTTCAGTCTGAATACATAAGCATTTTAAATGGCACTAACACCATGGAAAATTTCGGCATCCTGCTGTGCTCGCTTCGACATTTTACACCTAACGAAAAAACATTATTTTAACCCTGTCGTGCAACCTCATGAATTGGGAAGGGTCTAGCTCGACAGAGGTGGACGAATGTGGCTCGTCGTGTGCTGCTAGTGTGTTTTGGAGCTTGGAGTGGCGCAGGGGTACTTTGGTGTATGAACTGATTCGTCGCTTGCAGTACCAATTTTTTACAGACCATTTTGGCTCTAGAATGGAGGTAGTGGCGACACCGGAGTCCGAAGTGGCCGCATTGTTTAGTGGTCAGATGGCCATCGCGGCTGTGGTCCAGGGGCCACTGGTGTCCCCAGGTGGGGCTCGATCTGACCATCTGATGGTCGTCACAGCTGTAGTCCAGGGGCCACTGGTGTCCCGAGGTGGGGCTCGGGCTGACCAGCCGATGGTCGTCACGGCTGCAGTCCAGGGGCCACTGGTGTCCCGAGGTGGGGCTCGGGCTGACCAGCCGATGGTCGTCACGGCTGTGGTACAGGGGCCACTGGTGTCCCGAGGTGGGGCTCGGGCTGACCAGCCGATGGTGGTCACGGCTGCAGTCCAGGGGCCACTGGTGTCCCGAGGTGGGGCTCGGGCTGACCAGCCGATGGTGGTCACGGCTGTGTCAGGGGCTCGGTGCCGGGTGGGCGGGGGGCCACTGGTGTCCCGAGGTGGGGCTCGGGCTGACCAGCCGATGGTGGTCACGGCTGCAGTCCAGGGGCCACTGGTGTCCCGAGGTGGGGCTCGGGCTGACCAGCCGATGGTCGTCACTGCTGTGGTCCAGGGGCCACTGGTGTCCCGAGGTGGGGCTCGGCTGACCAGCCGATGGTGGTCACGGCTGTAGTCCAGGGGCTACTGGTGTCCCGAGGTGGGGCTCGGGCTGACCAGCCGATGGTGGTCACGGCTGCAGTCCAGGGGCTACTGGTGTCCCGAGGTGGGGCTCGGGCTGACCAGCTGATGGTTGTCATGGTTGTGGACCAGGGGCCACTGGTGTCCCGAGGTGGGGCTCGGGCTGACCAGCCGATGGTCGTCACGGCTGTGGTCCAGGGGCCACTGGTGTCCCCAGGTGGGGCTCGGGCTGACCAGGCGATGGTGGTCACGGCTGCAGTTCAGGGCCCACTGGTGTCCCGAGGTGTCCTGACCAGCCGATGGTCGTCACAGCTGTGGTCCAGGGGCCACTGGTGTCCCGAGGTGGGGCTCGGGCTGACCAGCCGATGGTCGTCACTGCTGTGGTCCAGGGGCCACTGGTGTCCCGAGGTGGGGCTCGGGCTGACCAGCAGATGGTCGTCACAGCTGTGGTCCAGGGGCCACTGGTGTCCCGAGGTGGGGCTCGGGCTGACCAGCAGATGGTCGTCACAGCTGTAGTCCAGGGGCCACTGGTGTCCCGAGGTGGGGCTCGGGCTGACCAGCCGATGGTCGTCACTGCTGTGGTCCAGGGGCCACTGGTGTCCCGAGGTGGGGCTCGGGCTGACCAGCAGATGGTCGTCACAGCTGTAGTCCAGGGGCCACTGGTGTCCCGAGGTGGGGCTCGGGCTGACCAGCCGATGGTCGTCACAGCTGTAGTCCAGGGGCCACTGGTGTCCCGAGGTGGGGCTCGGCTGACCAGCCGATGGTTGTCATGGTTGTGGTCCAGGGGTATATGGTAATGCTATGTAGTTACAAAGTTATGCTAGACCACTGAGGTCAAGTCAGGTCAAGTTAATGACAGGTTAATGGAACCAAACTTGGTCAACTGGAATGTTGTCATAAATGCAAATGACTGCCATGTGATTGATGTAACTTTGCATGTTATGCACTACACATCCTGGAAACTATTGTTTGACATTTTGTATCTAAGTACTTCCATACTTTATTTATGCACTTCACTCCTTTCTGCATGAAGCTGATTGCACCAAGCCACCCAATGGAGCAGTTGGGCGGGCAGACCGTTTCAGGTAACTGGAACAGGTAACTGACCTGATATAGTGCTGCTATGTAGGTGACCTGGGATCAGATGTCAGGTCTAGTATCTGTATTGCATCATTAGTAATCTCCAAAACATCATTGATGCCCATTTTGGAGCATTTAAACACAATTACAGCAAGTCATAACAATGACAAGTCAAGCCATGCAAAACAAGAATATTTTGACATGTCACCTAATTAACCTTGAAGATATTGGCCTAATGTCATGCAATTTGCACACAATATATTTCACTACTATATCCATCCACCCTGAGAATTTAGTTTCTCCAGTTATAATAGGAGCCAAGATCTTACAGGAGGTGGAATCCACCCCCTCCAGTGCACACAACTTTCAGAGGCCCTCCAGGGTGTGTGTCAACATGTGAATGGAGGCCCTGAGGAAGATGGGGGCATGCATGGTGAGACAGGTATGCTTTCAGATGATAAGATAAGAAGTGGCATTGGGGGAGACAGACATTTTCAGCATGAGACAAGAGCTGGCTTGGAAATACACCTTTGTCCTGGATATTTTCCATCCAGAGCATGACCCTCTCAGAGAAAATATATACTTATTTTCCCCACAAGATCAAATGCCAAATATGTAAAAGAAATCATGAGACTAATTCTTGGTAGTAAACAACTTACTTGGCATTTCTTGATTAATTTGAATAAAATTGATTTTCACAAAAGGGAAATTGTTTTAGATTTCAGCAGCTCAAGTTGGAGTACTTATAATTAAATAGTTAGCATTTATACAGAAGCTCTGATTGAACATTGAAACTTTTTCTACACAGGTTACAAATAATTGGCCTAGGAGTTTCTTCTAGCTATATACCTACGTGCTTCTATTTGGCAATCATGCCTGAAAATCACTGGATGGCACTCACAACATAGAACATTTTACATTTGTATGATTTAATGTGTCCCCAAGGCAAGATTCACACATTTTGCCTTCAGTAGGCAAATAAAGTGTAAGATTTGATTAGGTTAAGTTAATTTGTTTTTCAATTAGAAAACTTTTCCTTTTTCAATGCGACTTTCAATGAAAAGTTGGAACTGTTTATCTTCAAAAGTAGGCTATGTTAGGTTTGGTGTCATTATCCTTTGAAGACAAACTGGAACTGAAAAAATGAACATTTGCATAGAAAATGAGCAGTCCATCATGTTAGTCACATTCATGAATGTCACATTGGAAAGATCAATTCCAAGAATTCACAGAACACCTCAAAGCACAAATTCACATAACTTCTGATGTCAGAAGCAGAAAGAACAACTTTAACAAATTAAATTAAAACTTCAAACTCAGCATTCCACATGGAACATAACTTCAACCCTGGAGATTGGATACATGTAGGTAATGCATTATATTAGGCATTCCATGAAACATTTATCTGCTTTGTTTCCAATTGGCATACCTAAAACCTTTGCAAATATTTAGGCACCTTACATCTGATCCTGGAAAACAACCTAATGGTGGTTCCCCATGGAAGCCCTGAGAACATGCTCCTGTTAGTATCACCCAGTGTAGTAGGTAGGTACCTACCTACTGACCTATTTAGTATTGTAATATTGGTGACCAGAGTATCATTGTCCTTCAAGTTCTGCACACTACATGTGTGTATCCTGGACATCATTGGCAATGTAGCATGATTGTAAACAAAAACAAAAATGAATGGCAAGACCCCAGACCCAATAACCTCCCAGTGAACATGCTGACAGCAGCCCTTGGTTGGCTGGGGAGTAGAATGTCTGCCAATGCTGACATGCAACTGACAGGAAGCTGATGTGAGGCCGATGTCAGGAAAATGCTGAAGTGTTGTCAGGGCGCCAGGGGGCTGCCATCGGCTGGTGAGTGAAATGGGGAATTCCACCCCCAACTTCGCTTTGCCCCCTCCAATAATTTCAACTTTTAACATGGGACCTAATTGAGTGTGCCCACAAACAAATTGGGGTCGCTCATTGCCTTCATGTATTTTGTCCCACACTCTAATATTCAGAAATAAACACCAGTGTTTGATAATCCATGTCATTATGCCGATGTCGGGCCAAGAACTGCCCCATGTCGGCATATCATTAACGAGATGCCGAGCTCGCCTCGACACATGCCGACAGCGAGACGACATCGGCATTTGTATTGGACTGATCATTCCAGAGGAATTAAATTTGTACTATACCCGCCCAAACGCCATAAGCCGCTAATGAACTCACCGCAATAATACTGGAGACGTGAGCCCGGCAACTAAGACTAAACCCGGGTGCTAAGATGTAAGCAAGCTTCGATCACCACATTTGACTCACAAGCGCACTATTTGTGTTCGATGTTTGGGAACCCTACAGAACTTGGCTGTGAGTTCCGAACACCGGACGGAAATGTTTTCCATCCTCACGGAAATTACTATCCGAACTGCAAACGCACCAAAGGATTCTACGCGGAGCCCCGGTCATGCAGAATATTCCGTGTACACTGCAAAAACCTTTTTGGACTTCGTAATTCACGGACATTCTGCATCAACATGTACACTTGGGCTTTCTGATTATTGGACTTTCATAAAGTTGGATTCTGTGGTTATATTTTCTCAGCATCTGACGTTTCATCATGAATGTATTGTTATAATTTGAATTTCGATTTTCCATGAACATTTTCTTGGAATTCCCAGCTGTTTTAGTGTTGGAATTGAACTTTATAATCGCTGGATTTCCTCGTTTTACACGTCAATGTAGGCCTTCGATGTGTGTCCGTCCGTGTTATATCCACGCACTCCACGTCAGCCGGTATTGGAGCGGACGTTGCCAAAACCTTCTGCCAGATATAAAAATTTTTGGACGGTGGAATTGTTTTCTTGGTCTCGTTTATCTCAAGACACTGAAATAGATTTTAAATGATAGCTCTGTTTGAAGAAACTAACACCGCACGATTCAGAAAACACAAAATTATACCTAACCGTAGTATACTAAATAGAATATGCACATTCTCCAAAGCTAAGGTGAAGTATTTTCTCAGTTGACACACTTTTTGACCTATAAACAATTTTCTCGAAACGATAGCGCATTAACTGTCCATTTCTGTCAAGCTGAGGGGTCGCAGGCGCGGTAGTCGTCCTGTGAATCCTTTTTACTAGTCCTTTTCCGGTTTGTTCGTTCCGGTAGCAATCGAGCGTAATGAAGGTGAACAACTAACTTATTTCAGCACCATGGAGCACTGTTATTTGAATGTAATCACAAGGATTACTATTTAGAGCATTGCATTGTGAACTTATTTGTTAATGTCGGCTGTTTTATAGCATTAGCTTTTACTGCTTTCTTGTTCAATTAATGTGAAGAAATTATGGTATCATCAGAGGAGATGTCAGCTTTTGTTTTTGGTAGTAGGCAGGTTGTAAGATAGGAAACTTATGTTTCATGTTGTGTGTTTTGTATGTGCTTATGCATGATTACCAATGTTTTATGTTGTGTTTCACAATGCACTGCATGTACATTCACAGCTGATATCATCGACACTGTTTTGTAGGTGGCCAACTGTATTGTGAAATTTCCAGAGTTGTGAGTGTTGAACCTGGAACCTCTAGTACTCAGAGCTCAACACCTCAACCTGCGCATGTGCGGGGGCAGATACCTGCCCCCTCTGGTTTTTCCTCATTTGCCACCAAACTAATTGGGTTAGCAAGGCCAAACCGTGCATAGCTGTTCATTGGTCTATTCTGCATATTCTCATACATTTCTAATCCTGGGTCATCTCAGGTTAGGTCACCAGGTTAGGTGAAGTGACACAGCTACACTCGGAGTTCTAGGTGGCATAACATCCACAATAATTGTGTGATTGATTTGAAACTTATAACATGTCATGATGTCATCTGGGACTGTAATATGTATATGAGGTTTCTTTTTGTATCACTGACCTTAGGTCAGGGCATGGTCATGGCTTCCCCATTATAGGGCTATGGTAAAATATACAAATGTTTTCTGATTGTGTATTTGCACTCAGAATGATCTCAGCAGTTGTGGCATGTAGATGGAAGCTATGCTCAATGTTACCATTGACTTTTTGATCAGTGACCTCACCAAGGTCTCTGAGGTCACCTGAGATCACCACATTTCTGCACATTATATTGCACTGTATTGAGCTAGAAGGCTGAAATTACCATCATTGTGCTTGTATCTCCAAGATGTGTTGATTGATACATTACATTACCTCCCTATGTGACTTCATGGCCTTGACCTAAGTTTTGGTTGACCTGACCTTAAATTATGCCACCTATTGTAGATAGCACATTTCAAGGACTGTTGAATAGCATTTGCTGTTTGTTTCTATCTGTTATGAGTCCTGACATGTGTCAATTTCTGAGTCCTACCTGATCTGGTCGAATTTGACCTATTATGACCCAGTGGCCTGAATGTTCACCTGAGCAAAAAATGACTGAAACACTTTCGATAGAGCCTGTCACCAGCTATCCAGTGCCATTTTCCGTTTGTCACTAGCTAGCAAAGTTCTAGAGATCTTAGGGGGCAGACATCTGCCCCCAGACATGCAAAATTGACATGCAAAATGTTTTTAATGTCATTAAGGTAATGTGGGTGTTCTTCAAGTATTGTCCCTCACACTTCCATTATGTCAACAATGTATCTATGCCATTGTCAACTGACTGTGCCAGTCTGCTATTTGTGATGTCATTCTAACATACCGAGACACACTCGGCTGGGTGCACTGAATGACCCAAGAGTGTCACCAAGAATATTTATCAGGGTTAGGTTAGGTTAGGTTTTCACCCCTTAGAAATATTCCTGGTGATGCAGTGGGGTTATTCATTTGTGTTCCACAGACTCATGAACAGTAGATTCCAAAGTATAGTATCATTCCTGTTCAGGTATTCAGGAGCAAGTTTTACACATATTTTACCTACATGATGCAGGCAAAGTGGTTGGGTTGGGTTGGGTTGGGTTAAGTTTTTGAAATATGGAAAACATGTTTTTTCTAAGCATGACAACTTGGGTTCATCACATGCAGGTTAGGCTGGGTTGGGTAGGCTAGATCAGGTCTTTAAATGTGGCACTGTTGAATTGAGTCACTGCTTTCATGTTTTTTTATGGTCAGCTCCAAGAAATTAAACTTGGCTGTGCCCATGTTCAGATCAATTGTGTGCAATCATTAGCATTTTACAGGGTGGCTAATCTCCTTTCACCTTGGTGACTTGGTGTAGACCAACACTCCCCAGCTTTCTTATTTGGTGTAAGCCTAACTTAGTGAAGAGAGTGAGAGAGGACAACCTGTCAAACATCAAGTTCATCTTCAACTAAATCACTTACTTTGTGTCAGATACTCAAATGTGCATGGATGTTTTCATGTCATTTGCTTCACAGACCATGCATTTCTGTGCACTTCTGGCTGGCCTATTGGCACTGTCAATCAGGAGCCATGCAGATGTGTCTGTGGAAGACCAGTTCAAAGTGGAGGAAGACAGTGTTGCAAGAATACTCATCTCAAAACTGGTGAGCTTGCTGGTTGAGAACTGCATCTGCACAAATATGAAAAGTTTGTTTAAATGAATGGTGATCTTGAGCTGTATGCTGGAGCATCATGTACACAGTGTTGTATCAAAGTACAACAATGATTCAAGATACCTTTTCCTTTCATTGATGTCTTTCATCTAGGAAGTGACTTTGGTGTGGTATTAGGAAGAAGATGTAAATATGTGATGTTTTATATTGTCATTGTTAAAATAATTATATTAAAGAATATTATTTTAGTGCCTTTTTCCACATTGGTTCAACATTGTTTCATATCAGTTCAGCCTGCATAGATATTCTGACAATTGAGTTAAAGAGCACTGGATGTTGTGTATTCCAAGAATGTATTTTTTCTTTGCACAATTTTATGCTAATTATTTCAATTATTTATCACTTCATATCTTGGATACCATCCATATTGATTTTAGATAAATGACATTCATCTTAGGTATGAATCGAACTGCAGTAGGTATGCATGGCATGGTATAACCATAAGTCTTTCAGGGGCTGATCCAAGACCTAGGTTTGGATAATTTAATAAAGCTCTGATTAAAAAAGAAACTCATCAGATTTTAAGAGTTAGCAGTTGTCAGATCACAGACGATATTCATGTCATCAATTGTTATTAAATTTTGAGGCAGATCATTTTAGTGCCAACCATTGTTTTTTAGTCATCATCTGGAGTGGGAGTATTGGCTCTCTTGGATCCTCCATCATCATTTTACATTTAAATGTTCATGGATCTTTTTCAAATCTGGTTTGAAAGATGAAGCAATCATACCTTTGTATCCATTCCACAGCACAATGCACTACAATTTCACCCATTGGTATCCATGATGTGTTTGTCCTGGTCACAACACAGGCTCTGACGACCCCAAGCACCCTGATAACAGCATATGCTGGACAGGCGTTGAGTTCAGGTCGCCCTATTCTGTGGAACCTCGAAGGATGCGTGAACCATGGTGTGGCTTTCTCTTGGCTACTTCGCTGTTATTCCCATGTAGTCCCGACGACGCCCGTGCATCAGCAAGTACACATGTGCCCACGCTGCAGATACAGAACAAGTACCTGGTCGAGGGCCTGGACATCGTCGTGCGCTACTCGATGTACAACGTGGGCACCTCCGCCGCGCTGAACGTGCGCGTACGCGACGCCGGCTTCGGGCCGGCCGACTTTGCCATGGTGGCCGGCCACGCCGAGTGGCAGCTGGACCGTCTGGCGCCGGGCGCCAACGCCACCCACACGGTGGTGGTGCGTCCGCTCAAACACGGCTACTACAACTTCACCGCCGCCGAGGTGTCCTACCTGGCCAGCGACACGGCGGAGCAGGTGAGAGCTGGTAGTGCGTCCGCTCAAAACACGGCTACTACAACTTCACCGCCGCCGAGGTGTCCTACCTGGCCAGTGACACGGCCGAGCAGGTGAGAGCTGGTAGTACGTCTGCTCGACGATAGGATTGGTGGAGCAGGTGACGATAGGATTGGTGGAGCAGGTGATGATAGGATTGGTGGAGCAGGTGACGATAGGATTGGTGGAGCAGGTGATGATAGGATTGGTGGAGCAGGTGACTAGATTGGTGGAGCAGGTGACGATAGGATCGGTGGAGCAGGTGACTGGATTGGTGAGGGTGGTGGAGCAAGTGAGACGTTGGAGTGAGAGACAGACAGACAGACACAGACAGACAGACAGATGGAGTGAGACTGGGAGACAAATAGGGAGAGAGGGAGGGAGGGTGCAGAGACGGGGAGTGGTGGAGAGGGTTAGGATGGGAATGTGGGTGGTTGAGCATGTGAAGATGTGGGCGCTGGAGCAAGTGAGGATGGAGGTAGTCTAGCAAGTGACAAGTTTGAGCGAGACAGGGATGAGAAGTGGCAGAGCTGGTCAGGATGGAGGTTTGGGTTGGTGGAGCGGGTGATGATGGGGGTCGTGTACCAGGTGAGTATGGGAGTGGTGGGGCAAGCAAGGTGCCGGGGTGAGATAGTGGCTGAGCTGGTCAGGATGGAGGTTTGGGGTTGGTGGAGCGGGTGATGATGGGGGTCGTGTACCAGGTGAGTATGGGAGTGGTGGGGCAAGCAAGATGCTGGGGTGAGATAGTGGCTGAGTTGGTCAGGATGGGTTTGGGGTTGGTGGAGCAGGTGATGATGGGGGTCGTGTACCAGGTGAGTATGGGAGTGGTGGGGCAAGCAAGATGCTGGGGTGAGATAGTGGTGGAGTGGGTTATAATTAGGTGTTGGAACAGGTGTGGATGTGCGATAGTGGGCCAGGCTAGACATCTAAGATAAGAGAGGTGGGAGGTGGTGGACTGGGTGAGACTGATGGATAGGTGAGGGCTGAGGTGACCGGATGCGAGGTTTGTACGTCATCAGCGAAGCGAAATCGCCCATTGCTCCTCATTGGCATCAGGGGACGAGTAGCCTAGGGGTAAGTTGCTCGTCTAACAATCGAAGGGTTGTGGGTTCGAGTCTCGTCTGCCGCTACGCTTCGCCCGCGACCAATCGGCGTGAGGGATTGGCGACGCTGCATGACTCAACGGTCGATGTGTCGTAAAACCAATAACCAACCAATTCTCATTGGCATCGTATGCAATAAGAATTGCGGGAAAATAACCCTTCGGCGGATTTTCCTCCATCCATACCAATATGCTCCCCACAACAGCATTATTCTCTGATATCCGCTGAAAGGCTGAATGCTAGTTCGTTTGCCACAAAACTACCCGAAGTTGCTTTTCTCCCATAGCTCTGTGGCATACTTTCTTGCCAACAGCCCGCCCTTCTCCCCCATCACCGTTTAATGACTGAGCCGAGCCGACGCTTCTGCCTGCAGCCGACGATCGGCTTCACCAGCGAGCCGGGCGAGGGCGGCATCGTTGCCTTCCGTGACTACAACAAGAAGTTCTCGTCGCATCTGGTATGTCATGTTGCTCCATGTCTGCTCATGTTGGATCCTCAGCACAGTTGAGCTATCTGAAATGCACAAACTACGCACCCGAGTACAGTGACCGCTCCGCACAGCCTGGACTGACCAACCATACTTCAGGGCGGACAATTGTGACAGTTTGCAATGGTGTCGGTGACACCAGAATGTATTAAATCGCTTCAGTGGCCGCATGCAATATGAATGATGTACTGGTGCCGGCGCCTGCTCACGTTTCGGGTCGGGCATACATTCGAATGTTTCAATTGGAGATTATTGAGCTATGAGCAAGGGAGATTTATGTCTTCAATTCCTGAATTTGAAGGTGATTTTTTTTTTTGGTGGGGGGGGGGGGTAGTTTTGCAATTCTGGGGCAGCAATGTTATGTGCGTTTCTGACATCAATAACTCAATGTTATGGTATCCAGCGAATTTAAGTAATACTAAAACTGTGCAGTCCTTGTCAAACATCTTCCAATCTATCGTTCAGAAAAAGAGCGAATGCTTTTCCGTTGAGGGTAACGCTCTTGAGGACATAGGTCCGGGCAGAGGCCGTCTTTCATCCCTGGTCGTCGGCTGTATGGTGTGCCTAAGACTGATGTCTGTTCCCTTTCAGCTGGACTGGATCGTGTTCGCCGTTATGACCCTGCCATCGCTCGGCATCCCGTACGCGCTGTGGTACTCCTCCAAGTCAAAATATGACTCTGTGTTACGCGAGAAGCGCGCGGAATCTGGCAAGAAGCGCGAGTGATCAAGGACATCTAGTGTGCAGCAGTGCAACTGAAACTACAGTTGCAGTCGCTGGGCGGGTGGGGGTACTGGCGTGTCATTTTTTTTTTTGTAATACACGTGTGAAATAATGTGACGTGTCTGTAATCTGTCCGGGTGGCCCTAGTTTTGGGAGGTGTAGGAGTTGCTATTTTGCAGTAATACGTTCATGTATTGCGGCTGAGTAAAATTGCACACTCATGCTTAGTGCATCAAAACACCAAAACATGTGGTCTGGTAACGAGTATCAAGTCCGTCGCATTCAGAAACACAGAACGTATTCAAGAGGAAGAAGGGAATCTGTATACCAGAATAAATGCAATTTTGTGTTGTTACATTTTGATGTGCATCAGCTCATTTTTCTAAATGTCATGGGTACGACAATTCGAAAATTGAAGAGAGATGGATTGGATTGGATCGTGGCTTTACAGCGCACTCAGCAGCCAAGGCCATTTGGCGTCGCCTGCTTCTCGCCCTGGCAGGTAGGGCGGGCATCGCGGGGAAACGAACCCCGTACCTTTGGCTTGCCGGGCGCTCAGCTGGGCCACTGAGTCACCGACGCCCCGAAGAGATTTGGAGAAGGTGAATATAGGATTCATGGAGTAGGTGACGATGGGATTTGTCGGGCAGGTGAGTACGAGGGTGGTGGAGCAAGTGAGACGTTGCAATGAGAGAGGCCTTTCATTTGCACAATTTACAATTGTTAATTCTGTACCATTTGCATTCTCAGGAGTGCCAGCATTCGCGGAAGGTGTCTACATTCTCCCGCGGAGGGTTTCCCGGTTAGGAGGCTCTCCCAGAGGCTACCGGATTCTACACGTGTGATCAAAATGTGAAAAGTATTTTTTTCTCACAAAAGTTGATCTTGGAAGGTTGTGTATCATCCCACGTCACAAATAGGGTGAAGATTGTGAAGTATCATCCCGTCAAATACTTGAAAGGATGTCGGCTTCGGCTGGGGACGTCATTGGCAGTCACGCGGACCCAATCTGTGCATCATTTCCCTCCCACCCCGTTGTCCATTCACCGCCAGCGTCCTTGCTTATGTTCTCCATCCATCCCTTCAACAACAAGCCCTCCCGTGTCCCAAGCGGGTAGGCAAGCTTCGCCTGGTCTACCTCCGGTCAGTTTTATCGGGTAGTCGCGTCCCCTCGGCCCGTCCCCCTAGGTGGACGGCGTACTGGAGGCTAAGGTCCTCCGTCGCACGGTGTTTGTTGTAACGGGGGAGCAACACGCATCTTTGGTCTTATCTTTGGTAGGAGGTTAGGTCGGTTAGGTTGGTAGGCTAGGTCTCCGTCTCCGTCTCCGTCTCTCTCTCTCTCTCTCTCTCTCTCTCTCTCTCTCTCTCTCTCTCTCTCTCTCTCTCTCTCTCTCTCTCTCTCTCTCTCTCTCTCTCTCTCTCTCTCTCTCTCTCTCTCTCTCTCTCTCTCTCTCTCTCTCTCTCTCTCTCTCTCTCTCTCTCTCTCTCTCTCTCTCTGGCGTACTTTAACGTACCATAGCGTACTTGCACAACAGGTTACACTGCGCATCACTGCAGCTCCCCTCGAACAGGCATCACCTTTCCGTGGTGGTGAGGGGATTAGGTGCTCCAATGGTCAGACGGAATAGTGAAAAGGGGAGGAGTCAGACTAGGAGTGCCTCTTTCGTCTGTCTGCTTCCCTTCCAATATCCGTCCCTTGTCCTATCCTCCACTAGGTCCAAGAACACCAACCTTCCGAGCTAAGCCAGCAGGTGGGACCACTTCCCAGATTCTACCCGTCCGCCCCTTTGTATCGTGGTAGTCTCCCTCGGCCCGTCCCCCGGTGTTGACGTACTCTTGTAGGTTTTATCTATAAAAATGGACTGAATTCGTGTTGGGTGGCTTTATGGACCAGGATTCCATTGAGAAGCAGAGATTGTTGCGCAAACACTAGCCCAACCACGCGATCCATTCAAGTTCAACGGCTGAATTTTGACCGAAAGTTTAACGTGCCGTCAATGCACCGACACGGCCGTCCCGGTAGCTGTTCCCCGGCCTTAGCCGGCCTGGCCAGCCGCGGTCGAAGGGTAGGCAGCGTTGACGTGTGGTCGGGGTGGTGAGCCTCCCCGGACCGTGCAAAGGCGATGCCTGCCCCGTATAGCTATGCGGACGTTTGGCGTCCTGCTGTGACAATGGCGGGCGTCCCCCGTATGGCCCCTTGTGGTGAAATGTCGCGCAGGGCCGAAACAAAACACATGAATGGATTCTTCTGACACACAAGTATACTCTCGTACTCGTCTTGACTCGGACTATTCGTCGTTCTTGTCTTCCCCTGCCAGTCTCGTGCCTCCTCGGTGATGGCCGATGTAGACCCTACTTCAGCAAGCTCTTCTGTTCGGGATTCTCGTCCCGTCTGGGCGACGCAAGCTGGCAAGACACCTGAACGTGAAACCGAAGTAGAACCCGAGTTCGTCGACCCAGCCGTCCTTATCTTGTCGAGTTCAAAGCTCAGACTGTCCGGCCTCAACCCTTTCGAACGGTGTGGGGGCACCGAGCGATTCGGTAGTGCGACAGATTGAGTGAAGGCGGCGTCGAAGTGAAATTTTCGGATCCGGAGGAAGCTAGGCAGGGGTTAAAAGCCATCGTCTTCACGTTTGTGCGCACCATAGATGGGAGATGCGCGCAAATGACTGTACCCCTGTAGCGGAAAGCACCATCGTGCTCGCCGAATGTTATGGTCAGCCAACGTGCCCGTTGGCCTGAATTGTGCCGCAGACGTTTCACTGGTTCATTTTCGCTTCTGCGCCGGCGCCGCACGTGGTTAGAGTGTTGTCCGCTAGAGCTCTCCCTCTCTCTCTCTTTTCCTAACTGTCTGTGGATTAGGTCGCGTGAGCCTTCGTGGCTGTGATTCATTTATTTCCATCGTGCTTTCGGTTATTTGTGGTAATATAACGCATCAGAACTCAACATTCAGCGGTGGAATCCGAACCAACGCTGATTCCCCGGCTTCAGACTAGCCAACATTACCTTTCCTCCAATGCCTAACCACTGTCACGGTATGCTTATCTTCCATTACCTGTCATTACCATGGTACCTTTTCTCCCTGGTGGCTTTCCCAGATCATGCGCCTACCCATGCACCTAGGCGCTGCACCACTAAATGTCGAAACTCGTCGCGTTAAAAACTGCTCCAGAGGTGTCATCACTTGGTATTACCTACAAAGTGTGTAATGTGAGGAAATTGTCCGTGGTCTTGCGGGTTCTGTGTCCTAGAGGCTAAGACGTTGAAAGCTAGAAGGGACGGTGTTTCACACGACATAGACAACACTACTCACTTTTAACTCCCAAACACAGCCGGGTCTGGCAAAAACACACATGAGAATCGGGCACGTTAGGGTCAGGGTCCGCGCTTATCAACCAATCCCGACGAGGTGCTTCTGTCATAAATACGAGCACACCAGCCGCCACTGTCGATCCAAGCCGAGATGTCTGCGATGTGCCTCCTAGGATCATTCTGTGAACGCCTGCACATCTGAAGCCTTGCGCTGTCCTGATTGCGAGGGTGCCCACTCTGTTCGTGACCGAGTGTCCATAGTTTTCAAATTACAGCACATCATGAAATTGAAGTTAGACAGGGGTGTGTCATTCCGAGAAGCTCGGGATATGACCGAGACGGCCACTACACCTCGTTCTTCTGCGACCGTGGTGGCCAGCTCCGCCAGTCCCCTTCAACCATCGTCATCCCAGGAGCGAACAGACATGCCGCCTACTACGCCAGCACCACCAAGCTGTGATCCTCCTGGCAGCAGTGCTCTAAACGAGATGACGGTACGTCACTTGACTGACCTGCTAAAGGAATGTGATCTGGCTATCAACCAGATAAACTCATGGAGTGAAATATCGGCGGCAGTAGCTAGAGTTGCAGCCGACTGCGTCTTACCGGCTCGCCCTACTGCTGTGCAGACACAAGCTTCGTGCAGTTCCCCAGGACAGTGTCGTCCCGAGCAGCGCACGATCGCCCTCCAAACTGACCCCCCCGCAACTCAGGCGACCGAACCAACCATGGTGGCATCCACTCAACAACTCCCGCAGAAGCCTCCAAGTTAAAACCCCATCGACTATTTCATCTCTGCGATCGACCAGCCCATGGTAGTCACTGAGAATTTCTGTGCGAAGTGGAGCTCCGGACCTGACCGCGCGAGATCGAGCAGAGCGAACTGAGGGTTTTGCACCATACATCGGTGGGAAAGGCGTGGTGGTAAAATATCCCACGGCTGCGATGTTCCGTACGTGAGAACGCTCGCCGCTCGGGCACGCACCACCTGGCTACGGCTACTCTGGACAACTAATAGCTCCACCTCCACCTGCAGTCCTATTAGCAGGCCAGCCAACCACACCGCCTACAAGCCCTGCACGCATGCTTATCTCGCCATCGGCCGAAGCGAATCGCAAGTCTCCGCGCTGAGTCGCCTGCGATAAAGTCACCATCTGTACATCGGGATGTGTGGGATAAGCGACTACCCTAGCCGGAACAATTATCAATTTTACCACGTCGTATTTCTAAACGGCTGACTGCGAAGAAATGTGTTGAGATAGTCTGCGG
Source organism: Imbricaverruca yamaguchii (assembly GCA_034440575.1). Taxonomy (NCBI): domain Eukaryota; kingdom Metazoa; phylum Arthropoda; class Thecostraca; family Neoverrucidae; genus Imbricaverruca; species Imbricaverruca yamaguchii. The sequence goes on from JAOTOL010001663.1 coordinate 514,971, forward strand.
GGAGTTATACCTCAGCATGACAGCCTACCACGATTTTTCTACTGAGTTTTCATGATTAAGCTAGTCATGGGCGGTATATGACCAGTGCAGTCGATCCCACCTTGAAGCCCAAATAACAAGAGCAATACCACTGCAGAAAATTGCTTCCGCCTCGACGAGGCACCACCTTTACGCGGTGTAGGGGGATTGAGTGCCCTAAGGACCCATAATCCCAGTCAATCGGTGATACGGCGAGGGGCCAGACTAGGAGGGCCTCACTCGTCCTTCCATCCACACGCTCACATTCCAATGCCCATCTCATCCAAACATCCATATTCCTCACCTGACACTGCAACACGTACCCTCCCTATTACGAGCAGGTAGGACAACTTCCCCGATCCTACCCACCAGCTCAGTTTTATCGGGGTAGCCGCACCCGCTCGGCCCGTCCCCCAGGGTTCATGGAGTCCTGGAGGTTGAGGTCCCCGTTGCACGGTGCTAGTTGTGACGGGGGACCAACACACCTCTTTGGTCCTGATATCCCGGAGGGCTGACGGGGCTGTGGGGCCTCACGCGGGCCAAGTGGCTGGTCGCCTCCGGCCGTAGGCCTGGGATTCTTCCCAATGTCTGCCGGCCCGGCCAACTGGGGTCAAGGGGTGGGCGGTGCTGGATCCCGGTCGGGGTGGTGAGTTTCTCTCTCCCGGCCGGACGATGGCTTCACTTGTCCCGTATAGCTCCTCGGGCGCCTGGCGACCTCCCGTCCGCGGGACCCAGGCGTCCCCTCAATAGGGCCCTATGTGGTGGGGTGCCCGGGGAGTGGAAGCTACGAAACACTTCATGGCAAATTCCAACATAAAAAGCAACTCACTTGCCCCTCCAGTAGGGGATAGACAACCCGACCTGCCAGGACTATGAGTGTAGTGCATGAAAGTCCCGACCTCCGAGTGGGTCTGTCTGCACCTCGTACTCTAATCGTAAAACCACTCGAGGAAAATTTGAAACTTTCGCTGCTTACCCCTTTCCAGAGGAAGGAGGCATGTGATAAGCTAGGATCGGTGCTAAGGTGTGAAAGCTCAGAGACGGAGGGCGTGAAGTTGGATTTAAAACTGCTGAGGATGCAAGGAGGGCGATGGACGCAAGAGAAATAACGTACACCAAACGACATGAAACCAGCAAGCGAACAGTCATCGTACGTATCGAGATTCAGCCCCACAACATCAAAAATTACTCCAACGGAGTTAGTGACTGCTACGATCTGCGAGATGTTTCACACGTCTACACATCACCTTAACTTTTCACATGACAGATCTTCCTGAGTTTATTTTCGTCGGGTATGTCCGTGCGAAGGTCCACGTATTTCTACCCAATCCCATGAGATGCCTCCGATGCTCCTGTTTTGGTAACACGTCACAACATTTTCGGAACCGAAAGACATGTGAACGATGTAGATCTGCAGACCAGGTGTAATATAAATGTGAGTCGTGAGTCCGCACTGTTCAAATTGCGATCACGGCCAAACACCCCATACCACCTTTGATCGTTCTTATCCCATCTTCTTGAGAGAAAAGGAAATAGGTACAATAAAAAGTTTCAAAAAGATCACATTCAATGTGGCGCATGATATCTACGAGGCAGAACACCCGAGAACATCATGTGCAGCAAAGATGAAGCTGAACTCCAACATCACACAACAGTCGCCGATGCAGTCGCACACACACATGAGTGCTTCTCATCTTATAAGCTCAACTCAGTGACATAATGCTTGCCTTTGGTATTGAGTGTACACCAATCGGAGAATGAGCTGCGTCCTCTCCCCGGACGCTGGTGAGAGAGTCCTCGGCTGCGGACCCTGTAGCGACTCCTCAAAGAGAGTGGGTCCAGGTCCAGCGAGGAAAAAGACGTGCCCGTCCATCTACAACCAAACCCAACCCATCCCCAGCCACTTCAATTCCTACTTCCAGCACTGCCCTTCCTGTCTCCCCTTCCGCCCAATACTCCATTCCTGTTAGGGAAGAGCCCAGGAGCTCTCCGTGACCAAGCTTCGAGACACAAACGTCTCAGAGTCGCGTCGAATCGACGACGAGGATCTAATCCCAACCCGCCGCCATCACCAACCCTAAACATGCGCAACCCATCCCTACGCCCTCCCGAACCACCCAAACTCTCCCTCCCCCACCAACTATTTCCGAAGAGAAGGACGTGGCCCCCGGTCGGGTGCCGATAGTAGCACCCTCAACGACCCGATCACGCCTACCGATTGAGGTCCGCCCAGGGGTCCCGGACATGGGGGCTTCAGGCCGGACACCCCGAGCTGGGTCAAGGGATACGTCGCCAAATGTAGGGAGACAGGATCTCGGGGCTTGCCCCTCCCCCAAATCGTCCCCAACTCTCCAAGCCAGCTCTGTCCATACCACAGAGAATGCGAGGGTGATGGGGCCACCCCCACACCTCCCCAGGCAGGCCGGAAGCGTGCTTCGCCCTGGTCAGTCTCGCCGACCGGCGGGGTCAGTCCGAGGGCGCGAGCGCGCACAGCATCGAACCGGTGGGACCCGACTGGTTCGCCATCAACTGACATGTCTTAGCCCCTTTTAACATAGTCAACTGTTACAAACTGTACAAACTGTTTTACAATGGAACTGCAGAGGTTTTAGAAGCAGTGCCGATGACTTGCAGGCGGTTCTAAGCAGGGCTTGTCCGGTGTCGTTCTGCCTTCAGGGACCAAGATGTCGCCGGACACCGCAATTCAGGTGAAATGCTACACCCTCCACCGAAAAGAAGTAGCATCTAACACTATTTCCCATGGTGGAGTGCTACTAGACATCCACCAGTGTTCCCTCGCAACCACTAGTGATGAATACACACCTCCAAGCCGTCGCTGCCAGGGTGCACTTTGGTCATAGAAGTATTTCATTATGCAGCATTTACCTGTTTCCCAGGACTTCATTCCTATCTACTGAGCTAAAACTTCTTTGTTCTCAGCTCCCGGAACCGATTTTAGTCTCAGGTGACTTTAATTCACATCATACCGTTTGGGGATGTGAAGATGTCAATACGCGGGGACGTCTGATAGAGCAATTCCTACACGAGGAATCGTTGTGCATTTTAAACATAGGAACCAGAGCGCACTTTACAATGCCGCCTCGACAGACTTCTGCGTTAGACCTGAGTATTTGTAGTCTCCAGCTTTTGCAAATGTTTAATTGGTCGGTTGACACTGATCCTCTGGGAAGCGACCATTTTCCAATATGGCTGGAATACCGTGAAGGGCCGGTCCTTGGACAGAAGCCCCGGCGATGGAGTCTTCGCAAAGCCAAGAGTACTGATTACATAACATATATAGAAACAGCTTGCTCTACTGATGGGCAGAATAAACTACACAGTATGGAAGAATTTACATCACTGCTTCTATATTCTGCTTCCGCATGCATTTCTCGGACCTCAGGTGCTCCACGGCATACCCCAGTCCCATGGTGGACGGAGGAATGTGGAGACACCATACGCACAAGAAAGCGAGCTTATCGTAAATTCAGTAAAACTAGTAACCCTAGAAATATGGCTGCCTTTCGGAGAGCCAGGGCTGTTGCACGTCGCACTATATGATCAGCAAAGCAGGCATCATGACGAGGATATGTAGGTCAAATAAACAAGCATACCCCGACAGCACATGTAAGTAATAATAAATAATAAAACGTATTGCAGGCCAGAATTCATCCGTTCCCCTACCCGTCCTACGCATGGGTAATAGGGACGTGACCAAATTTGTAGATGTTGCCAACGAAAATGCCTGCTCTTTATCAAAGCGCAGCCGTGGCGGTAATTGGGATCGACAATTATTACGTCACAAGTTGCACTGCGAAACGTTCCCTCCTGACTTTGTCACAACCGAAAATATATCGTATGACAAGCCATTCACAATGGCTGAACTCACTTCCGACATAGCGAAGGTCAGAAGCGTGTGTGAAGGCCCAGATATTATTCGTAACGAAACGATAAAGCATCTCCCTCCATGTGTGATCGAAATATTTTAAGCATATTTAACCATCTGTGGCGACAAGGCGACTTCCCAGTAGCCTGGCGAGAAGCCTTAGTGATGCCAGTGTTGAAGCCTGGCAAAAGTGAACTAGAACCGCTCCACTATCGCCCAATATCACTCACCTCGTGTTTATGTAAGTAATGGAACAACTGGTAACTACCAGACTAACGTGGTTTTTAGAAGTGCATGACTGTTTATCAGATCCACAATGCGGTTTTAGGAAGAACCGGACTTCTGTAGGCCACATTTTAACACTGGATTCAGTAGTACGTGCAGCGTTTAAGCAGAAACGGCACGTCGGTGCTGTCTTTTTTTAACATAGAAGCGGCTTACGACACAACCTTGCGCCAAGGCATTCTTGCAAAGGTACATAAATGCGGTATCTGGGGTCAATGGAGACTTTTATACACAATTTTCTCACAGACCGACATTTCCGTGTTCGTGTTCGCGACCAGCTATCCAGAAGATTTATGCAGGAGAATGGCGTGCCACAGGGAAGTGTGTTAAGTGTAGCACTGTTTGCCATAATGATAAGTGATATTAGCGACGTCCTTCCACCACAACGTGGTCGGTCTCTGTTTGTAGACGACTTCGCTGTCTGGTGTAGCACAGCCAGGCTATCTGCTATGTCTAGACGTCTCCAATTGACCGTGAAGAAACTCGAGTAATTAATGGGTACCGCTTTTCACCACAAAATACAACCGCAATGCACTTCCGTCCTTGGCGTAACTGTGCAGAATTCTGCCTCAAATGTGTATGGCAGGCAGATACCGATGCCACCTGCGGTGAAGTTCCTTGGAGTCGCTTTTAACTCACGTTTTTGCTACAAGGAGCATTTGAAAGCACTCCGTGACAAGTGTTTTATATCGCCCAACATATTAAAGTGAATTTCTCGCAGTAGCTATGGAGTTGACCGGGATTCTCTTATTCTGCTTTATCCCTCACTGATACGCGCTAAGTTAGACTACGCCTGCTTTATCTACGACAGGTCGTGCAACTCCACCAAACAAATTCTGGACACTGTTCATACACCGCTATTCGCATCGCGACCGGAGCATTCCGCACTTCACCCACCGTGTCTTTTAGCCGAAGCACAGGAGCCACCTCTCTCTTTCTCCCTCTCTCTCTCTCTCTCTCGCTCTCTCTCTCTCTCTCTCTCTCTCTCTCTCTCTCTCTCTCTCTCTCTCTCTCTCTCTCTCTCTCTCTCTCTCTCTCTCTCTCTCTCTCTCTCTCTCTCTCTCTCTCTCTCTCTCTCTCTCTCTCTCTCTCTCTCTCTCTCTCTCTCTCTCTCTCTCTCTCTCTCTCTCTCTCTCTCTCTTTGCATGGAGAAAGGCTGGGAATGCGGTACGCCTACAAGCTCCGCCAGTTTCTCGACCATCCGTTTTTTTCGCATGTCTTTTCGTGTCGACTATGGACCCTTTTTTTCTTCTTCAGTAGAACGAAATCTAAGTGTCGCCGCGTTCGGCGTGCGAATTCGAAGACTCCTGCGGGAAAGTCGAGTTAAGCTTCGGGGAATTCGCACAGTCCAGAACATGGAGACCCCTCCATGGGAGATATTTAAACCGGAGGTGGATATCTCTCGCGAAGATCAGAATATCAAATATCCCTCCAGCAGAATTTGGCGCACTGGCTCTCAAACATATTGAGACATTCCAGGAACGGATAGCCACGCATACTGACGGTTCTCGAACAGAGGACGGCCTTGGCAGCGTTTTTGTTTGCGGATCTGTCTCTCGGTCGTTTTAGCTCCCGACGTGCGCATCGGTATACTCGTCGGAACGTATGGCTATTACGAAAGCTCTGTGTTATATCCAAGTATCTGGGGATGATCGACATGTTATATTCACCTATTCTTTAAGTAGTCTTATGACCCTGAACACGTTTTATCCATCGAACCCTCTTCTGCGGGATATTGTGGGTTTTAGTGCGGGATATTGTCTTACCGATATGCAACGCCTTGGACGACGAGCTATTCTATGTTCGCTTCCGAGCCATGTTGGCATTTCCGTAACGAGTTGGCGGATGCTGCGGCGAAACGAGCAGCAAAGGCGCCGTCCTCTCCATCACTGCCGCTCCCCGCCACGGACCACTACCGAGAGGTGTCCATCTTCCTCCTAGACAAATGGCAGGCTATGTGGAACGCAACATCGACGAACAAACTACGAGCCATCAAACAACGTTTAAAACCATGGGGCTCGTTCTGTAGCAAACGTCAACGAGAAGATGTCACGATGTGCCGTCTCCGTATTGGGCATAGTCATGCTACACATGGCTATTTACTATGCGGTGGCGACAATCCTCTGTGCTTAAGATGTTGCACACCGCTAACAGTTCCCCACGTTTTATTATCGTGTCCTCATTACACTGACGGGCGTGGACGCCATTTTGGGTCCGACCAGGTAGATTCCCTTTGCGATATTCTCTCCGACAACTCTAGCATTGTCCAATCGGGACGATTGATGGGCTTCTTATCTGCAGTGTCATTCTCCGAAATATATGCCCCTCGCTGATATACACTGCATGTGAACTTTGTACCACAGCAGGATCAGTTGGACGGCTACCAACGATGTGAAGTTTGATACCGCACTTTGTTAACTACAAGAGTTATGGGCGCAAAATGACCTTAGTAGTGGACGCGCCCTAAAACCAAAATAACTAACAGGCAATTGCTGCCATGTGACTTAGTGATCGCCCAGTAACCCTGTGCCCATTGTACTTGTGGATGTACTGTGGGGTGGAATTTCGTGTTTTCCCTTCGAAACTTGCGGCAGAACGTCCAATAATGGTAGATTGCTTTTAAAGCCAATTTCGTAGGTGGATCATAGAACGGAATTCTGAGTCAGATCGCGGGAGGCTATGAGCTGTGGAGGTTATGATACACATCCGTCCTTGCGAAGATGTGTTTTGGCTGCGAGCCTGAAAGTAATCAAACACCGAACCTCCTAATTAGGCCTCCCAATCTGCCCTACGGTCACTTCTTGTAGCAGATGATAATATACAGCTTACTGAGCAAGTCATGTGCGACTTTACTGTGAACATCAAAAGCTGCACCAGCATTTTCATGCGTCCAAAAATATGTCACAGCTTCAGAGCAACGTAACTCACCCCTAGAAAAACAGCGTGGACTGTGTTGTCTCAGAAGCGCACACGGACACGCTGCCGCTAACTGCGCCATCTGCGGTGATTTAGGAGAACTTGGTACGGCTCGAACGGGTCAACCTTCCCTGCACAGTCCGGTGGCGTCGAACGTTACCACCCACCATCGGCCAACAGCGCATTACAGCACCGCCATGAGGGACTGTCACCAGTGCCGACCCCTAGTGTCTTCGGTGTTTTTCTCCTTCTACTGTCTCTGTTTACCTTATGATTTGGGTCATTTTGACTGGAGAGGCAGCGTTTTGCTGAGAGCGACCCGCATTCCTGTATATTTTGACACCGTGTGAGAGTCTCGGGTCGAGGGCCGACACTAGACCCGACCCGCGGCTGACGCAACGCCGCAAACGGCCGCCGGCATCCTACGCGCGCGAGAGCCGACCTCCGACACTGGCGACCGCCGCGGCCGCCCCGCCCGAGCCTCATCCGCCCTGGTACGTGCACCCCGACACAGATGGCGCTGGCGGCGGGCGGCGACGGCCGGCCGGGCGGCTTATGCTACCGGAGCGCTCCCCCGACCGCACGCCCCCAACGGAGCAGGCGACGCGCGCTCGGCCCGACCTTGCGCTGACGACACCTGTGCTCGCGCAGACTGACACTGCCCGCCGGCCATCGCCACCGTGGGAGTCGTGCGGGAGCAACCCGACCTGCGCCGAGCGAAAGCGAACCTCCGCAGCACTGCCGAGACAGGGCTCCGTCCGGGTCCAAGTTCGACTCGCGCCGAGACGGACAGGAGCTCGTAGTCGGCTGAGGATCTGAGACCCTCTGCGACTGCCGGTCGGCTGCTGGTCCAACTCTGTCGACGTCTGCCCGTCAGATCTGGCCGCTGGGTGCGGCGGCGTTAATCGCTGGTCGCCTACCGTTCCCGTCGGGAGCTATTGTCGCGGAAGCGCTGACCGGGCCGCTACGCCGTGTCTCTGCTGCCCACCGCTGCCCATACTGTGGTAAGCTATTGTCGCAGCAGCGCTGACCGGGCCGCCGCCCCGCGTCTCCCCCGTACACAGCCGCCCATACTGTGGTAAGCTATTGTAGCAGCTCCGACTGATCACCACGCCGCGCCTCGGGTGCAGTGGCGGATCCAGTATTTGGCTAAGTGGGACAATCCAGAAGTTTAATGCCCTTGGTACTTTATTGTCCGTATCTTCTTTCCGAACGAGGGGATGGTAAGGGCTTCCCCTTAAGGCTCTCCGAAAATGTTTTGAGTATACCGGGAAAGCATCGTACCATAGTTGATGTCATTCTTTTTCAGTTTCGTGGCTTTGACAGTTTTCTTTGAAGGTTCCGGGAAGCAGATGGTTGTTTAGTCGAGGGGCCATGTCACTTAAGGGGGCTAGTCTATTAGAAGCCTTTAAAATGCAGCGCCCCAAAGAAACTTTCTATGCGCCCCTGGGACCCACATATCTGCTCGGGACCATCTCCGGCCGCTAGGGATCCTCTCAGCCGACTCAGTGTCCCGTTCCGTCGGCTCAGGGCTCACTTTGTTCGTCGGGCCTTCAGCCGGGGAACCTTCCAAACAACCCGGGCTCTCTGTCAGCCCTTCACGTTGACTGTCTCCTGAACTGTCTCCTGAAAGCCCTTCTCGTTGGCCCGTGCCGGGTAAACACCGCTGGCCCGTGATAACTCTCCATCGATTCTGGGGCCCTCTTCATCGTCCCTGGCCCGTTTTCATCAACCGGGAACCACTTTCATTGGCCCTGTGGCCGCTTTCTTCGACCCAGGGGCCTTCTTCTTCGGTTCAAAGGCCACTTTCTTCGGCCCAAGGGACAATAATGTCGGCCCTGGGCCCTCACCGGTTGCCCGGGGCCCCTTTAAGCGTCAAATTTACCGTATATTTCGTTACGCCGATTAAGCGCATTTAGGTGGCCATTAAACAAGACGTGCTTAACGGCCCATTGAGGAACAAATGGACTCAAGAGTGAGATATGGCCACATTCCCCTTGGATCAGCAACTGCTCGGTTGTCCGTCACTGCCCATGCTGTGGTAAGCTGAAATCGCCGTACTAACTTCTTCTGGTGAACTTTGGTAGCTTAGATCAAAGGTACAGGATCGGCGGCACGGGGGAGAGGCTAGAATAGCTCATCTCCAGCTTCCAAAAGCCATCGTCACAGACAGCGACTGTCCATGAGCAGACACTGGCGGGAACCCTTGCCCTGTGCTTTAGCGCTGCATTTAACAGTTTGTTCGAGCATCGGCAGTGTAAGCGCGTCATGTGCTACAAAACTCAAAGGTTTCCAAGTATACCGCAACGTTCACTGCAGATCACTTGAATGCCTGGGCCGCGGCTGTTGTCAAACTGTTTTCCATACCTGTTTTACGGACGTGGAGAATTAAGCATTAACACCAAGTGTGCAGTCATAGCACCAACTTCCTCTCAACTTGCATTCAGCTATTTTGCAACGCCAGCTTCTGCTTTTGGTGACGCTAGCTTTTGAGCTTACAGCACAAAACAAAGAGGTGTTGGTAGGGCCCAGGTCCCACCAAAAGTATAGGAATCTTCAGCTATACCGCAAGTGGAAGATGCCCTCCGCACGGTCAACGATTCATTGTCTTACGCGATGATCCTGGATCGTATCGCCGACTGGAGGTCCTGCTTGTCCAAAGGCATAGGAATCTCCAGCCATGTCTTGGATGCAAGATGCGCCCAGCACGGTCACCACTGCAGTCTCTGACGCAGTGATCCTGTTGGTGCCACCGACCGGAGCCTCTGCTTTCGGTCAGCCAGTGCTGATGCAATTCCAACCGGCAAGGGCGTAGCCAGGACTTTCATACGGGTGCCCGACCAAAAGAAATGTCACGAAACAGACACCGCTTTTGGCGCACGAAGCGCGTCAAAAATGTCTGTTTTTGCGTAGTGAAAATCTGACGACTTTTCTTTTGATCTAGTGTACTTTTGGCTGCTAAGAGTGGGGGCTTCCCCCTTTGCTGCGCCGCAGACGGCCAGGGTCGTCCGTCCCCAACTGGACAGAGCACAGTTCTGCATGGCTGGTCGGACAGCTCGTCAGCTCGTGTCGTCCCCAGCCAGCCGACGCTACTGATATCGAGAGTGTAAGGCTATGCTGACGTTTCTAGCGTTCATACAATTACAGTTGCTAAACTAGTGTCGTTTGATACGTTCAGGAACGCCACATGCAATTTGGAATTTTCACAAAGGGTGTTACGCGACTGTAAACTGGCTCCTGTATGACGAACAGTCCCATCAGATTTAGCTGGAATTTCCAATATTTTATGTGTCCTCCTCCCTCGCCCCCTTCGACGCGACGAAAATTTTTGGTTTTGCGTGGAGAAAATTTGAACATTTATCGTTTGGTCTAATGGGTTTGGATGCCCCCATTTGCCGCGCCTCTAGTCACCCATCATCAAAAGTTAATTTTCGTGGTCTAGAATGTCAGCTGCAACCAATTTTACCTGAAGCAAAGGATGTTTTTATAGTCAGCGATCTGAACATCAGTTCGCTCTGCAAGAACAAACCGATTTCACGCCATTTGGAAGACCCGCTGAATGGCATTGCATTGCGCCAGCTGGTTACTCAGCTGATGAGTGTGGTATTCGGGTCCTCTGAAGATGGTGCATCAGAGCGGCACCGATGGCTCATGGACGTCAGCATCACCAAACATACGGACATACTTTATTGAGGTCATCCACAGTTGACTCGTGGCTATTATGACACCGCGCCAAACGGATAAAACAAAGTGCGAGTGCGAAACTTACTTTCCCAACAGAGTGCGAAACTTACTTTCCGGGTTTGGAAGTCGGTGTTAACAGACTTCTTCCGGAGTACGTTGTCCTGAGCATATTATTTTTGTGTGCATGGTATCTGTTTACAGTTATCGACGGGAAAAGTATGTGGTCAGTACCTACGTAACATGCATAAGTAATATACATTGCCATTTTTGATCAAATCAAATGTCAAAGCATAGGAACAAAGAAGCGAACAATGGATGGCACCGCAAGGCGAAATTCGTGATAATCAGCACAGCTTCGTCTCTATTTATTTATTTGTTTCACAATACATGCCCTCCACGTGCAGTGGCTATTGTGGACAGTCTGAATATAAGTCACAGATATTTATAGTAAATGATACATTTATGGTCAATAGTGGGAACAGATGCTCAACAAACATTGCATTTGTACACCAGCATAATACATTACCTATATCACTAGCTGCACTGCACAAACCGTGCTTGCAACAGGAGCTACGAACGAGTAGTTTATAGGAGGGATATGAAAGCGATGGCCTAAAGGTGAGTTCATAGTGTACACACATCCATCGTGTAAGTTTGTTTTGTGTGACTAGTGTTGTTCGTAGAGACACACGTAGTGCATGTTTCTCGTTATTCGTAGTGCATGTTTCTCGAAGTTAGACAGCCTCGATGTTTTTGTTTCAGTAGGAAGTTTATCATAGTGGAAGACAGACGTGCAGAGAAATCTCCTGCGGCCAGCCTCCCTGTGTATGGCTGGCAGGTGCAGGTGGTCGTCTACACGTGTGTGACGGTTTCGCAGGGCAGAGTTTGTAGTGATTTGACCGGCAATGTGCGTTGGCTCACCCGTCAGAATGATCTTGTGGAGTAAAGTAAGGCCGTGAAATAGATGCAGACCAGCTGCGGTGAGGAGACCCAACTCGTTACGGGCATCAAAACTATGCTCAAGTTTCCGTAGACCTGACACGACTCTAGTGGCGAAGTTAATGCTCTTGTCTAGTCGAATGATGTTTGCTGTCGACCCTTTCCCGTAAACAGATATGCAGCAGCAGATATTTGATATAACCAGGTTATTGACTATAGTGAAGAGGGTACTGGTGGGCAGATGGTGACGCAGATGGCTCAGGGCCAGAAGGAACCCAGTGGACTTGCGGACCACAACAGCTACATGGGAATCCCACGACATGTGGAGGTCAAATGTCACCCCAAGTTTCTTATACGAACTGCTCTCATCTATCACGGTGTCCCTAAAGCACACACGTATCGGGGTATTATTACGAAGATTTTGACACAATCCGAACGTAAGAAGATGTGTTTTAACTCTTTCATAACTTACTCTCATAACTCATAACTCACTCTCATAACTCATAACTCACTATCATAACTCGTGACTCACTCTCATAACTCGCTCTCATAACACACAGGAGAAATGTGCTTTCCTTTTACTGTTGGTCTCAGTAAAAATGTCATATGAAAAACAAACAGAAATACTTCACACTTCACCCGTTAGTCAGAGCGCACACCTACCTACTAAGCGAATTCCCTAAGTAATACGAACCCAACTCCGCTACCACACACTCCAGTCGGACGTGCTAGCGGTGCACAAAGCAAAGGATCAGTCAATGTCTTGTGTTTGTGGCATGACACTGTTGTCATAATCATTAGCAACTTTAACATATTGCTGTCATATCAAAAATACCTTGCATCGATTGGTTGACATATGAGTGGAGGCTTTCAGAGACGCGACTCCGGAGCCGAAACACATTGTACTCGGTGCGCATGTGCACCGCTTTGCGCGCGCTGTTGGCGCGTTGTCGTCTGCAATTCCGGTGGTTGAGATTTAGAGAAGTGTGGGGAGCTGTTGCCCGGCTGCTGACTGTTACGAAAAGTGGTCAGTTTGAGGGGTAACCATAAGTGGAATAGCTATAGTTTTGTTTGGTTTCGTTCTGTGTTTGCTTTTATTGACATCTTTGCTCCCACATTTGTGTGGGAGTATATGCGAAACTCATCTTATCCAGTATGAACCCGGGGTGCATGTTTTCAGATGTGTAATCTCTGAACAAGTACCTTAGTTCCCACCATGATCACCAGCTCTCCTGACTTCGTCCTATCGTTTTCAGTGGCCCCGGATCTCATCCTCCGCCTGACTCCTCATACTTCCCAGAAAGCGATGCCACGCAACAATTCGTCGAAGAGATGGCATACACTCAATAGCGATTATCTTCGACTTGTTGAGTGGAGTCGTACCTATGCATTTTGCCACAGACATTTAGATGACCGGCTACCGGCTTGCCCGCATACGTGACATTGTGTTCCAGAGAGGCACGCTTGGTATGCTTTCACTTCAGAGCTGAGCCCTGTACATGAATTATGGAAAGTGAAGAAGTCTGGGCGGGGCGGGGATGGCCGAGTGGTTAAGGTGTCGGGCTATGGGTACCAAAGGTCCCGGGTTCGACTCTAGCGCCACTCAGGACATTTCCCAATCCCGCGGCCCACCGGCGAAACAGGGTTGGCGGCGCCATTAGCCGTGAGTGTGCATAAAGTGTGTCTTGAACCAACCAATGAAACAACGAAGAAGTCTGGGCTGTTGTGTCCAAACGTGATGCCCAATAGGCGATAGTAAAAGGAGGCGCTGTGCCTCAAGCAGGGCCAGGGCGTGCAGCGGGATACCGGCATAGGAGTCCGTCCATCACGACGCTTCACTTGTTGGTGTTGGTGTGTTGGCAGGACGCAGCATGTCGGTGCCGTTCAGCTTCCACGCGGTCAGTAAGGTGCGCGAGAACATGCAGAAGGACAACACCGCCGGCGCCAGCGCCTCGTCGTCCAAGCAGGCCACCGGCTGGCAGGCCGGGCAGAGTGAGTTGCAGAGAGAACGCCTGGGAGAAGCGCCGAATGCACCCTGATCACGCTCAGGTAATAGCACAGGCACAAGCAGCACATGGACAACAGCAGTGACACCACTGCTTCTGTGTCCAGGCAAGTCGGGCAGAATAGTGTGCAGAGAACACACCGATTACGCCCTGAATACACCTTGATTACACCCTGAATACACCCAGGCAGCACATGGACAACAACAGTAGCGTTGCTGCTTCCGTGTCCAAGCAGGCCGGACAGAGCGAATTCCAGATAAAACAACTGGGAAACACTCAGATTACACCCTGATTACACCTTGATTACACCCTGGCTGCACCCAGCAGCATATGGACAACAACAGTGACAGCACTGCTTCAATGTCCAAGTAGGACGGGTAGAGTGCGTTGCAGTTAAAACACCTGTGAAGCACACCGATTACACCTGAGTGACTTGGGTACCTGATTGATGGTAAGGTGAAAGGTAGAATGCGGGAAAGTGACAACTAATGCACATAAATCTGCTCGGAAAAATGATGCAAAACCGTAACTAATACCGCACCGTCCACTGTGAGGTGCCAGGGCCGTTCAGAACACATTGTTCACCGGGATTGCATTTATGCTTTGTAATTCTAGATGAGGAGAGAACAATTTCTTGAGTGATCGCTTCCGGAGAGGATATTTTTCCTTAAAGCTGTAACATCAGAATCTCACTTTGTAGTTTCCAGTGAATCTTGAGCGCTTTACCACAAGACAATTAATTGCCGAACGACACCATTAAGCTTTCAAATGGAAAACATGAAGGGTAATTTTACGTAGACCACGCCGTCCATCATAACTGCAGCGGACCAGTGCCGTGGAGCACACCGTCCACTATGGCGGACCGGTGCTGTGGAGTACATCATCCACTATGGCAGACCGGTGCCGCGGACCACGCCGTCCACTGTGGCGGACCAGTACCACGGACCACACCGTCCACTGTGGCGGACCAGTACCACGGACCACACCGTCCACTGTGGCGGACCAGAGTCGCGGACCATACCGTCCACCGTGGCGGACCAGTACCACGGACCACACCGTCCACTGTGGCGGACCAGAGTCGCGGACCATACCGTCCACTGTGGCGGACCAGTACCGCGGACCACGCCGTCCACTGTGGCGGACCAGTACCACGGACCACACCGTCCACTGTGGCGGACCAGAGTCGCGGACCATACCGTCCACTGTGGCGGACCAGTACCGCGGACCGCACCGTCCACTGTGGCGGACCAGTACCACGGACCACACCGTCCACTGTGGCGGACCAGAGTCGCGGACCATACCGTCCACCGTGGCGGACCAGTACCACGGACCACACCGTCCACTGTGGCGGACCAGTACCACGGACCACACCGTCCACTGTGGCGGACCAGTACCACGGACCGCACCGTCCACTGTGGCGGACCAGTACCGCGGACCATACCGTCCACTGTGGCGGACCAGAGTCGCGGACCATACCGTCCACTGTGGCGGACCAGTACCGCGGACCACGCCGTCCACTGTGGCGGACCAGTACCACGGACCACACCGTCCACTGTGGCGGACCAGAGTCGCGGACCATACCGTCCACTGTGGCGGACCAGTACCGCGGACCACGCCGTCCACTGTGGCGGACCAGTACCACGGACCACACCGTCCACTGTGGCGGACCAGTACCGCGGACCACACCGTCCACTGTGGCGGACCAGTACCGCGGACCACACCGTCCACTGCGGCGGACCAGTACCGCGGATCACGCCGTCCACTGTGGCGGACTGGTGCGGCGGAACACACCGTCCACTGTGGCGGACCGGGGCCGTGGAGTACACCGTCCATCGTAACTACAGCTCATCAGGGCCGCGGAGTACATCATCCACTGTGGCGGAGCAGGGTCGCGGAGTACACAGCCCACTGTGGCGGATCAAGGCCATCGACAAGCTAAATTTAGTCGTGCCATGCAATGTTGCAACATAAGCATCCAGGAATAGCTCAGCTGTTTCATCACTCACACATTCTTTCAATTCCCAAGTTCTCCAGACAGTTTGAGGAATGTCAAACATTTCTTACATGGATGTGCAAGGATGGACTATTAGGCAACAGGGATACCATGTAATTCAGATCATAGTAGTTTTTGCTACAATATATAGCGTTTTCCACAGGCTGTTTTGGAGATGAATGCGTTCTTGAAGGTTCGTCAGGGTTGGGGATTGAGGTGGATTGAGTAGCACTGTGAAGGACAGTACATATATTTCAAAGAAGACTTCGTTCTGTTTACATTAACAATACAGGTAATGAAGCAACACATTCACTAATTGACTCTTGTCATTAAGAGACTCTTGTCTGCATAAAATATGATGCGTAGTGCATTGATTAAAGTTAGCCTGCCTTCAGACGTCAGTTGCATTGCCGCGTAAAGTGATATATTGCGCAAATTGTTAAATTGCGCATTTCTTCGGGAACTATTTTCCACCATAGACGGCGGGCCGCCGACGGCGACGCCCGCGACCTGCCCCGACCGCCCGCCAGTCATAATATGACGAGGTGCCGAACCATTCCTTGAGGCCCCAACGCCAGCGTTACAGGCAGATTTTCGTATTTGAAACGATAGGCGATTTTCCTGGCATGAGTTGAGGAAAGCGCGTTTTCTCGATATTGTTTAATAACATGGTGCTCGTAGGCGTTGAATGCAAACAATGCATCTACAACCGTGTATTTCTCATACACCATTTTGGCGTGGCAGTGCCGATGTTGCTTAGTATTGCTAAAGTGTATAACCTTACCTTTTGTCGTGCCACCGCTCGGTTGCCCTGTGGGTCCTCTGGACAGGAACCGTCGGCGTTTGACGTACATCGAGCCATGCTAGAGCCTCAATAATGGCGGACAGCTTCATGTCAAATGATGCAAAATGACAGGGTTGTACAGCTGTATAAAGGTAGTCGACTGTAGCATCTGAAGGCAGCTATTATGTCGGTTTATTTAAGACCATTACAATTAATTCGTTAATGTAGAACATATCACATACAATTTAAAGGAATACAAAGTGATCATTTGCAACACAAAGTCTGGAATTGGGTGCAAAAGTGACATGGGTAGACCTTCATGGAAGATATTTAAGATGATATAAATATGCTCCACGTTCAATTTTCGTGTAGTAAAAAACATTGAACATTTTTCAGCACATCACACAGAAGATGTATGACGCTTTCTTATTACGAGATGTTGAGTGGTCAATTGCTTCCATTTCACTTTAAGGGCAAAGTGGCAAAGTGAAAATATTTTATAGTAAAATCAACTACTCATCATAAGAGAGTTTGTTTCAATGTTGTCGAAATTTGACTGTTAGAAATTGCTTGCACCTCTTCTAGAAGCTAGAATATACAATTAATCATAGCTAGCCCACCCTGGTGGTGTTCCTTCACAAATACACCACCAGTGCGGCGCCACCGGTAAAACGTCCGCTCATGAAGCCGAACGAATCTTTCGAATTCGAATTAATTAAAATTAGTTAACGCTACACATTGTATTCGTCCCCTTAGCTATGCTTCAATCCAGCCTAGAACCGTCCCTTCAATCCATGCTGCTTTAGTTGCTGAATTAAACGTCCAGGTGGAACTTTATCAAAAGCTTTGCTAAATTTCAAGTATGTTACATCTCTCTTGCTTTGATCGTCTACTTCCTTAGTTACATACTCCATAAATTGCCATGTGTTAGCTAAACAAAATATTGGAGATCTAAGCCCATGTTAGGCGTCCCTCAGAAGTTTGTGCCTCTCTAGATGAGTCTGGATATTATATTTGACAAGTTTTTCTGGTACATTGCAAATTATTGGGGTCAAACCGACTGGTCTGTAGTCTCATATACACTTCATACATTCATTTTTGAAAATCGGGACTACATTTCCATTTTGCCAAACTTCCGGTTGTTCAGCATACTCCATAGAACGCCTGAAACTGATACCTGGAGCCTCGGCCTACCGCAACAGGCGCAGTGCGGCTCTTTGTCCCCCACATCGACGTCAGCACACCACTCGTCACAGACCATCGCCGCTGAAACAGCAGCGTCACGTCCCAGCCACAACGCTGGCCTGCATACAAGCCGAGCGTCGCCTTGCCCTCAGCACATGACGCAAACACAGATGACGTCACGACGTACGCCACCGCCGCGCCCTCGCCGCTGCATGTGTGGGGAGGGGCGGGGTGCCAGCAGCACGTGCACAGCGCGTGCTCGCCCTGGGAAGCGGTCAGAGAGCAAGCGGAACTCGTGCGCAATGTTAGCAACAGCCACAGCAGATGGCCCCCAACAGTTAGTTCGGCTTCCGACAGAAAGTGAATGGATGTTCTCATGCAGATTTATGCAGCTGTTGCATACTTTGCACTATATAAGGTATTGCAAAAACAAGTCACAGATGAGCGTATGTTACGAAGCACTGAGCTAAGCACCATAACATCATATAGGGTGCACCTAGCAGTGGATTCAGGACCTTCCTTCGGGATGTGATACTGATGAGATTGGTTATAGTAGCACAATGGGGAATGGTTTGATTGTGTACTTAGTTGACATGATTAATTAGTACACTAGTTATATATGGTATACTATGCTACTAGTGTTATATTATACTATGTAGGGTGTACCTAGCAATGGATTCAGCACATTCTTTTGGGGTACGATACTGATGATATTTTGGCTATGGTAGCACAATGGGACATGATTGGAGGAGTTTGAAATTGTTGAGGAGTGTGTTATGCATTATTAGGTGAATGGTGTTAGATATGCTAGGATATATAGTTCCCTTGGAACTTGAGATAATGGATTGATTGGGGCGTGATCATGTACTTTTCTAGGATCTTTTCTAGATAGCCTTAACCAAGATGGGCCCCTGTGGCTTTTGTTAGGCCTTAGCACTTCATGACTTTATGACTTTATGTATGACTATTTAAATTTACTCCATGACCGAAATACCATTGGTTTATGTGGATGGTTGCTAAGCAACGGAGATTCGTCATTTTGTTCAAATGTGCTCAATGGCAATACACGGAAAAAATGGGCTTCTGAGAAAGTAGTCATTTCTATATCATTGCTTAATACAACGAAGAATGGCTCTTAAGTGCTCCTGGGTTTTAGACATTGCATGAGAGGAGTAGCAGGAGGGTTTTAGATATTGCGTGGGTAGTCTAGCATAATCCCCAACTTTACTTTTGATGTAAACTCAGCACCTCCTGGTATATTGAGGGTCGTACATTTCCTCTCACGCATTTCTATATCGTCGGGATTTCATAGCTTACAGCATACAGCCATGCAACATATGATGCTTATATTGATCAACTAATTGTGAACTAATGGTGTTATTTGGGATTTGAGACATGTAATTGATCATATTATGATCACATAATGTTATCTCATAATGGTTGCCAGAATATGAAAATGTAAGAAATACCACGAATGGAATTGATTTCAAGTGACTCGTTGTGAGCTAAGTATATTATTTGGAATTTTAAGCGTATCCACAGGGTCGCAAAATGCGACCCGTGCGCCCATCTGTCAACTGCATTGCCCCGTATCCTCCCATGGCTTGCTGTATTATTGGTGATGCTCTTCCATTTATATTCTCCCTATATAGATGAGATTGAGTTTTCCCGGCACAGGCATTTTTAACAGCTGAGGCTAGGGGCTGTGGGAGGGGCAGAATGGGAATTGGGGAGGGGACAAATCGCTACTTTTAAATATGAATGTTTGACATGTTCTTCTCCCAGCCCCCCATGAATTACACCCATGCTCTTGTGGAATGCTTCGAAGCTGATCACTACGCTATCGATTTGGCCACGGAAGAAGAGGTTGGGCTTCTGTTACAACGCAGTATCCGGTGTTGGTCAATTGACGTTGCTCTATCATGTCGATTGCTTCTAAAATGCCAAGCAGCTAGGGAAATATCAACCCTAGAACTCACAGGTGCCAGTGTCGCGGCAGTTCAGTTGGAAGGGCATTCTCCTCTTGATCGAAAATTTGTGGGTTCGAATCGCACAACCAACGTGATACTCGGACCACTTGCTATCAATCTGCGTGAGACATTGAAATTTCCATGTGGCACAGCTCTCGAAAGCGTCGGCGGAGAACCCATCATCCCACACGGACCACCCGCCGAGCTGCTGACGCCCGCACTCTTCCACAGAGTCTTCCGAGCTGCAGTCGTACTCCAGCAAGATGATGAAGGCCATCTGGGGCCAGTACAACCGCTACTCGGTGCACAACTTCAAGTCGAACCAGACGCCGGCCGGCGCGGCGGGGGCGGGGGCGGGGGCGGGGGCGGCGGGCGCGGGACGCAGCTCGTCCCCGGAGCGGCGGCTCGACGGCCGCGCGCAGGCCGGCCACGCCGGCGTCGGCATGTTCAGCTCTCAGTGACGACACCACCGTCAGGTCAGTCGAGCTCCTCCGCTCAGGCAGCTTCACTGGCACGCCATGACGGAGAGACATTTCCGCACTGACGGGGGCGGTGGCCAAAACTTTATAAATTCATGTTCGATAATGGGGATGGAAACGAGAAATTCGGACCTAAATGTTCAAGAATAAATATGCTTTAATGGTGTGAGGTATAAATACAAAGCAAAAAGAAGTAGAAGTTCACTTCTTTCTCAAAACATTATCGTTCTAAACTTTTATCAATAATTAGATCATTGACCTCTATATGTACATAACCAGACGGCCGAGTCGCCGCCCGCCGCACGCTCCGCGTCTTATTCCGGCCAGTCCCGGCTGGAGCAGCGGTATATGGGCAAAAGATCGAGCGTGCCGCCCGCTCCCATGCATTTTAGCCCCTTAATGAAATGTTGTAAAATGAAAATTTGTGGATAGGTTTTGATAAAAAGTGGTGCGAAATGATGTGTTTATGATGAGCAAACATAAATGGCGAAACAACTTGTAAAATATTGTGGTTGTACTTTTAAAGGCCCAAATTCTAGTATCGTTTTGCTAACTTTTTGCGGTATTCGGCATGCGTACCCCATGGAATTAAGACCCCGGATATCCGATAAACGAGTGCAGCGGGCTTTGTAATGTCGTGGCAGTAGAAAATGACACTCATCTCACACTAGACGAAACTAGCTCAAGGACTCAGCTCCCCGGGACGGTCCTGGTCGGCCGGCCCAACTGGTCTTCAGCATTAACAGGTCGACTTGATCTCGTTCACACATACACAGACAGCTGAAATGCAAACACAGCGACATTCGGTTGGTTATATGAGTTTTAGGGTGCATCGATCAGGTTTGGTCATTTGACGCCCATCCCCAGCGACATTCGCCAGCATTGGAACACTCGCTGAAAGTCCTCATGCACCCAGTGTAAAGTCACGCTCTTACACTGTTAGATCGTTTCTACTTTGCAGACTTGGCATATTTTAGGCAGAATTGACTCCCTGCTGCTGACTGTCGTGTGGTCTCTGACGCTGCTGCTGACTACCGTGTGGTCTCTGACGCTGCTGCTCCACTGTCGTGTGGTCTCTGACGCTGCTGCTGACTGCCGTGTGGTCTCCGACGCTGCTGCTGACTGCCGTGTGGTCTCTGACGCTGCTGCTGACTACCGTGTGGTCTCTGACGCTGTTGCTGACTGTCGTGTGGTCTCTGACGCTGCTGCCAACTGCCGTGTGGTCTCTGACGCTGCTGCTGACTACCGTATGGTCTCTGACGCTGCTGCTGACTACCGTGTGGTCTCTGACGCTGCTGCTGACTGCCGTGTGGTCTCTGACGCTGCTGCTGACTGCCGTGTGGTCTCTGACGCTGTTGCTGACTGTCGTGTGGTCTCTGACGCTGCTGCCAACTGCCGTGTGGTCTCTGACGCTGCTGAAGACTGCCGTGTGGTCTCTGACGCTGCTGCTGACTACCGTATGGTCTCTGACGCTGCTGCTGACTACCGTGTGGTCTCTGACGCTGCTGCTGACTGCCGTGTGGTCTCTGACGCTGCTGCTGACTGCCGTGTGGTCTCTGACGCTGCTGCTGACTGCCGTGTGGTCTCTGACGCTGCTGCTGACTGCCGTGTGTTTGTTGCAGATGACGGATGGCGATGGTCCCCACCACACCGCCGAGCCCGTGCTGCCCACACCAGCCGCACCACGCCGTCACCAGTGCCGAGGAGCGCGTTGTCGACGCCCGCTGCAGTTACGCCATTGCTTGGTCGCTGTCCGCCGTGTGTGCACTGTGCCGCTGCGCAGGGGCTTTGCCAGCGAGCACATCCAGCCCATCGGTCGTTCACGCTTCGCACGCTAATTTCTGTCTAGAGCTTTGAGGGATGCGCGCCGCCGTGGCGGGGCTGCTGGGGAATAAAGAGGCGACTCACCTCACCCGCGCATGTTTAAATCCGCTCGAGATGTGGGAAGCTCTTCAGGATTGGATCGATCGTCACAGGAGATTCGACGCTCGGTTGGATCCACCGATCCGGCGGATCCGTTGAAGGCGAGAAAGCGCGATGTGGTTCTGTTTCTGCCACTACGTCTAGCTGCAGCCACGGTTGTTGAATTAACTGTTTTGTTTTCGGGTTTGGCCCCGCATATGTTGAGTCCTGGTCTTCCAATGCTAAATTGTCCCCACTTAAGGCTGAGTCGAACAAATTCAGAGATTACCTCCCCCAAACTCAGCAGATCTTCCATAAATCAGCGCAAACCAGGTCTTCCACAATCTACCGTGATTCATAGTTATTTGGTTTAAATGCACTTTTCGTGCTTATTTCCATAAAACACCACACCTGGATGCACATACGAAAGCAGGGTGACGAACACACGAGTAAAAAGAGTCCAGGCAAATGATTGCGAACAAAAGAAGTGGAGGCTTCCGACACAAATGTGGTTCAGTTTTGAGGTAGGCTGACAAATGAGAGCTGAAAACCATAAGAAGGGGATAGTTCGATGCTGGCAGATCCAGTGAAGGGTGGGGTAGAAGTTGAAAAAGACTACCTATAACTTCATCTCAGTGCCGTGCTAATGGTGCTGCCGTAAAGGCAACAATGGGCCTCACATTTGCCTTGTTAGATGAAATGATACATTTCGATGTTTTCACTACGCAAATTTTTACATTTTCGGAGCGCTTCGCCCGCCGGAAGCTTTTTCAGTTTCATCACATTTTTCTTCGGTCGGGCCGCCCTGAGGAAATTCTTGACTGCGTCACTGGGTCCTGTTGCCTTCATTCTCCGAATTAAATGCTAAGGCATTGAATTCGGATTAACCTCTTCAATTTAATTATTTTGACCTCGTAAACAACAAAGGACATGAAGCCATGGTCAAGTCTGACCAGTCTCGACCGATGGTCGCTCCTATCGACTACAATGCGGTCCAAATTCCAGCCTTTCAAGGCAGCCGTACTGCTTAGGGAATCGGAGATGCGATGGTATGTCAGAAGACCCAGGGATCATAATGCCTAGAACCCATAATGTTCACTACAACACGGCATGATGCAACATAATGTTCGCACGAAATTCACTGGGGCCCACGGCCGTCCCCCAGACCATGATCGTGAGGTGTGAGTGTACACGTCCCCTACCAGTTAGACGAGGTCATGTTAGGGCGAGGCCTTGCATGCAGCTCCACATGAGCCCGAAATGAACTGGATGTCTGGCGGTGCTGGCACGCTCGCTAAATGCCTCCCTGAATGCACTTGTCATGGATCAACGATTGGCAATGGGCGCAGATCGGTCTCAGAATCACGCTTGCTCTACCTTGCTGATGCAAGAGTGTCGTTCTGTACGCTGTTGGAGAGGCCCCTCCGGCGCTGAATTGTGCCCGTCCAAAATTGAGTCGGAAAGGTTAAGTACACGCCGTGCTCCCCCGCCGAATATATTTTTTTTTCACAAACGATGAAAACAAAATATCGCAACAGCTTGATTCAGCATCGTGCATCGCTTACCCTACGATAATCATCAGCAGGCAATGCAAAATTATCGGTAAAGTCAGTGAAGTCGTATTAAAACCAACTTACTTTAACACAAAAGTGACCTAGTGACATGAAGGATAACACAAGTTTGCGAAGGATGTCCAATCTCAGAGATTGGCCGTCAAAATCGCCGTATAATCGGCACATTGCCGATTTACTCGGTCTAGTGAGACACAGAAAAGGCCGGTCGTTCGTGAGGACATGGAGTCATTTACACTAGAGGGGTGGATGCAGATGGCAGCTGTAATACTACTTACCCTGCCAAACGGCATATGGAGGAGCGTTGCTCGAGCATTCCTAGTGGTACTGGATGGCACATGAACAGAGAAAGACTCTAATAAAGGGCGGTATGAAGCGATGAACCATTTGTGCACTGCATGCAATTAGCATATTGGACTGTAAGCGTCTCGCATGTAGAGACTGAAGGTAATATAAGCTCAGCGGGCGCTCACACCCCAGAGTGCGACAGTCCGGTTCCGTGAGGTGAGCGAGCCACTTCACGAACTTATTTTGCACTCTCTCAATGCGAACGCGATGACATTTCGTGGCACCACTCCAAATTACGGAAAAATACTTCAGGATCGATCTAACATTCGCGTTGTCAGCAGCGAGAGCTGCCCCAATTCATTTAGCTTGTACATTGGGAAGGCGGAGAAAAAAGTCTGAATTAGTTGGCCATGCCTGCGTTTCTATTTGGCACCATGACACCAATTTCCCCCCCAATTTTTTTTTTAAACACAAATATGTGTCAATAATTCAAATGTGAATGTGATATCATTCTTTAACCTTACCGAAGTACATTGTGCTGAAGACGATCCCGAGACGAGACTGAAACTGGTTTTCCCCCCATTTTTTTTTACTACGCGCTTCAACCAACCGTGATTATATATAGGTTATCTTTTCCTATGCCGTCCGATACCTGCACGTCATTACACTAGCACCGAAATTTCCTGCATGTTAAAAACACTTCAAACAGGTTCAGAAATACTTCAGATGTATCACAAAATCGCCGACAATACCCTCATATTCTTAATATGTTTTACTCGGCACATGCTGGACATCCTTTCGTTATCGTACAAAACAGCTTTCCCCGTTATTTCTTAAATGAACGATATCATAATTGTAGCAATCAAACAGCATCCCTAAACTGGTGAGATCAATATGCTTCCGCACAGTCTTCCAAACAAGGCAAAAATAAGCGTAAATTGCTTGTAGTACAAATTGTTCGTCATGGTGTTGGCCCCAGATCAGTCCATGTGTGCACGCAGACTGGTAGCGCCGACATGCATTTGAGTCATTATATTCCAATACTTTTGTGTTATCAAAGGCATCTCGCATTGACGGGAAGTTCGAACTTATCTATCAGGAATACTACCACGGAATGAAAGGTTACCAAAATCCTGGCGGTGCTAGTCTCTCCACAATAGCCTCGAATACACGTTGACCCGAACTGGCCATTTTGACATCACTCCCGTGCTTTTGACGGGTCAGGCATTTGGCCGATCAGTCGCCCCACCACACATTTTAATGGTGTCATTTGCTTGCAGTATTTTGCGAGGCGATGTTGAGTTTCCTGAACCAGCTACATCCTCTTCTCCTGGCGGCCGCTGGTCTCGTTGTTGGGAGGCTCAGACAATGTAGCCACATGCTTGGATAGCTGAACAGACATGGCCTCCATCCTTGGTCTACCGTTGAGCTGGAAAAACAATCACCTACATCCCTATCCTGGTGTTGAGCTGGAAAGGTTGGTGACAAATGACAGACCCGTAGCTAGAGACCCCTTTCAGCTTATAAATATAATGCCTTGCACACTTTGATAGTCATGTCATGCTGCGAATTGCGGCGCAGTATGCTCTCAGATTGAGGTTGCTTGTAAGTATTGGCATTCATGCGCAGGCACTGAAGCTGGACGTGTAGTGTACTGGCATATCTATGCAGTGGCGGCACCACTGGGGCGGAGATAGTGGGAGCATTTTCCCCCGCTGCCCTGAGACAGGGAGGACGACGCCCCATGACATTTCCCAAGGTTCCTGCTCGGAAATGCACAGCAAATATGAAGTCATCAAGAGAAAAAGGCATCACACTGGGCATGGCTACCATCCATAAATTTCAGAATACAGACAAACTGGAGGTCGCTGGTATAGGAGGCACCACAAAGTATCCAGAAATAGAATAGAAAATGATAGATGAGATAGGAAAGGAGGCTCCTAGTTTGTTAGAGCAGACCCATGGGAGAGAAGAGGAATCTTCCAGGACGCAGTAGTATGCCCTAAAGATGGGCAAAGAGGCTCCAAGCACAGAGGATGAGTTAGTTAGTTACTGGGACTTTAGAGCACATCGACTACATTGGACATAGAGGATGAGCTCTTCAAGATAAATGCAAGACAAAGACGTACAAAGACAAAAACGTACATTGCGAATCGCCCCGTCGTACAGGCATTCGAGCGTGCCGTGTTTGACGTCGTGCTGCAGAATACGTGCATGCAGTCCTGGAGGGCCATGGCACGAACACACGTGCCGTGGAGACGGCCCTGAGGTGGCGCATCGTTCGGCGGAGGATGTCCGCACGTGACGTCACGTCGAGCGGTGGTGTAGTCGGCAGAGTCTCGGAAAACTCACCGAAAGACGTAGCGGCGTGTGCTACACCAGGTCGGCAGAGGTGCATCAGAGGTGAGGCCTTCCTTGAGTGCCGAGCTGATGCCGAGTGCCACCATGGGCCGCGGGTCGGTCCAGCGAGTAGCGCCGTCAGTGGCGCGGGGCGCTGTCTTCAGGTGACGGTGCGTGCGATCGACCATGCCATTTGCTTGTGTATGGTAGCTGGTGGTCCGTAGCCGTGGACAGCCGAGCAGTGCAGAGCGGCACCGCCACAGGCTGGACTCGAACTGGGCGCCGCGGTCCGCTGTGATCTGTGCTGGCACGTGCGGCCCTGGCGACTGTGATCGCTCGTATGTCTGCGATCGGGATCGCTTCCACCCAGCGTGTGAAGCGGTCGACGCAGGTCAGCAGGTAGCCGGAGCCGTCAGATGGCGGAAGCGGTCCGGCCAGATCGATGTGGACGTGCGTGAAGCGGGCCTCCGGTGGCTGCAATGCCTGTACCGGCGCTCGGGTGGGTCGGTGCGCCTTAGCGCGTTGGCACTTGACGCAAGCTTGTGTATGTATCTTGATGTCACGCTTCATCTGTGGCCAGACGAACCGGTGGCTAATGAAAGCTGCGTGGCACGGACACCAGGATGCAACAGGCTGTGGAGGAGACTAGTAGTCTAGGGGTAGGTCGCTCGTCTCACAATCGAAAGTTTGCGGGTTCGAGTCTCACCCGTCGCTACTCTTCGCCCGCGACCAATCGGCGTGAGAGATTGGCGACGCTACATGGTTCAACGGTCGGTGTGTCGCAAAACCAATAACCAACCAACAGGCTGTGGAGAAGCTGGAAATACCGGCGGCGCAGGCTTCCTGGAACCAGAGGGCGCGGCGATCCGGTGGATAAGTCCACCAGCAACGTGTTGCCACTGGGCAGCGAGACATCGCGCAGTTTGAGCGAGTGCCCTTGCATCAGGAACGATTTCAGGTCTTCGGCTTCTTGCTGTGCGGCCGCGAGAGCGTCGCAGCTATGCAGTGGCCGTTGAGGTAGTTGTAGCATCGCGACCGTCCGAGACAGGGTGTCGGTCACGATGTTTTCTTCGCCTCGCACGTGCCAGACATCCGCGGTGAACTGGCCTATGTCGTCCAACTTCCTCGTGCTCGCGGCGAGTGGTAGCCAGAACAAGCGTCGACAGTCAAAGAGCACGACGGTAGGACAGACTGATAGTTGGTTGAGGTAACTCGGAAGCCCACTTTACCTGCCTCGTAATTATACTTGTAGTGCATTTGAACCATCCTCACTGCATATAGATCAAGTTGAGCCTGAAGTATGTAGTTTACTGGTTGACTAGTTGAGGTAAAAAAAAACAACTATAGGCTAGCAACTTTAAAACTAGTGAAGCTACGTATCTACGTAGGCTATATACAGTACATACACATGAACAACTTGTAGAATCTTTTCAAACAAACAATTATGTGGTTTCATGACTTTCAGCTCAAAATGTTAACCATTACGTATAAGTAAACTGATTATTCATACATGGTTGGCACTGAATACATCCATTTCAAAGAACATTTATAATGAAATTAATACACCTCTTACGTGAGCGTTGCTCTCCGTCCGCTACATTATCACTGCTTACCGTGCTTACTGCTTAGTAAATAAACCATGTGCCCAATGCCGCCTATGTTCGTCTGAACGCGTTTTATACCCGTATTTAACAATGCGCACGATTTTGCAACCAGCTTGAGTTCATAACCACGAGAGAGCAATGTCGTGATCAGGGGTGGATTCAGGAGTTGCCATTGGGCACTTGTTTGGAGGGGGGCATTTCTTTGGAACGGCGCCACTGCGAAAGCACCTGGAGTAGCGCCTCTGGCTGAAAATTCGAGGGGCTGGATGCACTCGGCACGTCCCGAAGGGGAGCCTTTCCTTCCAAGCCTTCTTCTTTCATAGGGGCGTTTCTGCCTGAACAAATTCGAACGGTACACAGGAATCTTTTCAGAGGGACGCCTTTACCCGACCTGAGGGAGGCCATATTCCACGAGGGAGCGCATGCCCTTAGTGCCACACCTTTTATACGCTCTGTTTGTCATTGTACCGAAATGTGTCCCCATAAAACAGGAAAACATGACAAACGTAAGCAAGGAAAGCAGCGCGTCCATATTTGGTGCCATAAAGCCATCGTCCAATATTTTGTTTCTACTGCTAGAAGAAGGCAACGTTTAGCATACTTACAACATTGCTTATGGTGAATGTGAAATGTGGGCCAGGACTAGCTTCATCTACCTTCATGTCGTATGTGGGCCAGGACATACGACATGAAGCTAAATGTTCATAGGCAGTGAAAAGAAGTAAACTAGCTAATTTGACGGAAACTCTTGTCCTCAAAATGCCAATTTTTTAAACGGTGGCAAATCTGACAAAACAGACATTGAAAAAGAAGAGGTTGAATTACTAGGATTTTTTCGGAGGGAGGACTCAGCTACCAATCTATCCTGTACAAGCTTACCACGTCCCTGGCTTGTCTCCAAATTTCGACACCATGATTACACCCATGGCCCTCGGTACTGTGCATTGTTTGTCAGAAAAAGATAGCAAGTTGGCAACACTTCTACTGAAGTCAAAGCGACGAGGAAGGCGCAATCAAATGTGAATTGTTTCTGTGAAAAATGCCTGCTACAACGCCAGAAATTGTGTCCATTAATGGTCGTATCACAACAAGACATGACCTGCTAGACATTTACGAACAACACAGAGGAGCAGGGTGACGCGAATGAGGCCGCATGGCACGAATGACGAGAGCTAGATATTCCTTTGCGGTCTTTTCTTCGATGTTACACAAATGAAGAAGCACATGAAGATGCATTTGTAGGGAGGCAAGATATGCAACATGGTGGAATGCTGAAAGACTTTTCTTCCCACAGGAGACACCAGGTTCAGAAAACTGAAAGTGGCTTGGGCCAAGGGCGTTGATTTCTGAAACTTATTAGAGGCCCACAATGCATGGAGGTATTGGACAGGGCCAAATGCAATCCATTTGTACCTGTGGAAATGGGGGATAACCCTCTACAGGGTCACATATTAAAGGTGGGAATGATTGTGTGGGGGATGACGTACGTGTGGGGGATGGCGTACTGATGAAGGCCACCATTGAGGGGGTACTTGTCCCCTAAAAATATACCAAACAATGACCATGATTGGGGCAATGGCCCGCTGCACTGGTGGATCCAGGGGGCTTCCTGGCCATGCTCCCAAACAGCCTGTCTCAAAGGGACAACATGAAAAGGCAAGTGCCAAGCTGGTGGCGATGCAGGGCACGGCTACAAACGTGCCGAAGCGGCTACTGTTAGCCTTCACATTCGTCACACCACACAGCACGGCAACCGAGCGAGCAGTATCACACTAAAACAGCATCAAGTCAGCGCACCGCATGAGAATGGCAAACTCAACGGTGAACGACATACTGACTATCAGCATCAACATGGCGGTAACAGCGTCGTTCGATCCCCGTCCAACAGAAGACAAGTAGCTAACCAAGAAGGTCGGGCGCGATCGGCTCCCGTACCCACACACATACAAGAAGGGAGGGTTCGTCAAGAAGTGTTAGTGTTCAGAGGGAACGCCGTAGGCAACGTGTTCTTACTGGGACGCGCGCACCGGGGAGACGTACACGTCGACTTTGCCACGACTTTGCTCCTGGACGCGTGGCTGATGCGCGGCTGGATCGCCGAGCAGATCCTCTGGTGTGCGGCCGTGTCTCACCTGCTGAACATAGGCACCTGGTACGGTGGCGCGGGTGGCATGTTTGCGCCGGCCGACTGCCCGTACAGCGTGGTCACCGCTTCCTACCAGTGCCTGTCGCAAGTGACCGTGGCGTTGCCGCCTACGTCATCGTACCGCAGGCGCTCGTAATCTGTTCCTGTGTCGAACGCACCGCCTCAGCCGTCTCCGCCCGCAATCCTGCGTCTGTCCAGCGTCTACAGCCCAGCGCCGCCGGCGCTCGACGCCCAGTCCCGTGTCTGTCTAGTCTGGCGCCGCGCCGGCGTACAGTTCAGCTTCTTCAGCAGCCCGGCTGCACCCGACACAGATGTCAGTAAGCGGCGGTCGCTCAACATGTCAAAATCCGTGCCGGAGGGCTCCCTATAGAGCCCGCGCTGTTTCCCGCACTGACCGTCTTTTCCACCTCACGTCATGTGTATACCATTGCTTTCGAACCTAGTGTACGGGCAATGGGGATTTCCTGTTGACGAGTGCAGGTTGTGACACATGTGAGCGAGAGGAAGACTAAAACTATTAAGAGAAATGCTTACTTATTTTGCGCCCGCGATGCACTGTGGCAGCTTGCTGGCTGGTGGTTCGTGTTCTGTACTGTAGTGTGTTTACACGATGAATAGATGTTGCCGAGAGATTGTCGAGAGATTTAATAGATGTTGCCGAGAAAGCCCCTCCCCTTACCATGCATATATACACTAGATCAAACGATACTTTTGGGATAGTTTCAGAGCAAAACCCAAAATTTTTGGCGCACTTCAGGTACCGCAAGCTTTCTTTGTTTCATAACACTTTCTTAGGTCGGGTTCCCCCTTAGGAAAATTTTGGCTGCGCCACTGCTCGCCACATAAGTTCATGGAGAACAAATGCACCATAGGACATGTAACTATGGCAGGGTACATATTTCATTAAGC
Organism: Imbricaverruca yamaguchii; assembly: GCA_034440575.1. NCBI lineage: Eukaryota > Metazoa > Arthropoda > Thecostraca > Neoverrucidae > Imbricaverruca > Imbricaverruca yamaguchii. The sequence continues at coordinate 545,876 of JAOTOL010001663.1, forward strand.
TCACGGTGTTTGTTCATCACCGCATTGCGACCGCGGCTACTATTATGCATGGCGCCACGTTGGGCTGATTAGGTGTGAACAAGAAATCCCACCTAGTGAACATTCCTTAGAAGAGGCCCTGCTGGAGACCCATAGGAAACCGCATTTGATTTCCACACGAATACCTCGTAAATGCTTTTCATACCCTGACAAGGACAATTCCAAGGCGACTTTATGGGACAATTACATCGGATGTTTTCACTAGGGGACATCCGATGATCGTTTGGTATGCATTCTTCCTAGCATGCAGTATTATAGTTGAGAAACATTCGCCTAGAGGAGAGGGTATGAACTATTGTTTGGAGCTCTTGCTTATTGGCTCTTGCATGTTACGCTCTTGGACTTTCTTATCTTGGACTTTTATCATCGTTAGATGTTATGGTTTCGGAATTTATAAACTCTGGGTTTTTAATAACCTTGGGTGCTCTCATCTTCGGACTTTGAGACTCTTGGATCTTTCGTAATTTGACTTTTATGCTTGGATGTTACGGTTTTAGATGGTCTGCTCCACCGAAGCGAGAACACGTTTCGTTTCGGTCACGTTTCAGTTATTGAAGAAGGGTATGGAAGCAGAAAGTTGTAATGCAGGCTGATTTACCTTCAAAACTGAAATAAATGAATCACTTCTTAGCATTCAATGCTGTCTTATTAGTATTCAATGTTGTACGACAAACGGGATTAGTTCATATTTGGAATATTTTAGTTTAAACGAATAATGACGCAAGTTGGGCGAATCTTAAGCCACCTGGCAATGAGCAAACCAATTGTCGCAGTAAAACCACTTACTATGACCCTGAGTAGGAACATCCAAAAAGAGATCGTCATGTTGGTGGTGAAGGGGTGTGTCGGGACTATCTTAATTTGACCTAAAATATATTCTGGGTTGACCCTTCTCGGATTCACCAGAAATCTGCTTGTGATACCCTTAAGCCATCTATTTCTTTTCATCCCACACTAAGCAGTTGTGAGCCAATCAGCCCTTTCAGGCCAATTTGAATTCCGCTTCCAACCATGCTTCAGTTTAAGCTTTAGGCTGCCACCACACCATCACAAGATCCAACAATATGTTGCACCTGTGGTGAGACCACGTGGCTTGCAAAGGAAATTATTTGTATACTGTCATAATTTTACTCATGTTAAATTTCCATTCAACTAGTAGGTAGGTACCTAGGTACCTACCTACTTTATCCTGATTTGGAATCTCTAGGATACCTGTCTAGGTACATAGGCAGATAGGTACCTGCCTGCATAGGTGCCTACTTCCTGTATATTTGAGTGTGAAGGATTCTGGACATAATTCCAACCTTCAATAAGTCAAGCAGCATAAGGTAAGGAACTTTACAATCATAAGCATGTAGGGTAAGAGAGAGAGAGAGAGAGAGAGGGTGTGGGTGGTATCTGAACACTTGCATCTGACATCTGACATTGCATCTGACATGCAATGAATGGCTCTGCTGCTGCTTCTTTATGACCAAGCTAGTAATTGTACTGTGGTTACTAAAATAAGCTATTCATGTTCAAACAGATCCTTTTAATGAAGATACTCTAACCACTTGCAAAGAGCAAGTTCAAAACATACAATTTCATAGTGGTGTGCCATGTTCTGAATATGCAAATATGGTTGTGCTGGATTATGAACACTAGACTTAGTGTTTTCCAAACACACATGAATTGACTGTTTCCTGTAAAAATATTTTATTTTACCATAAAAGGTCATTTCCAAGTTTCTGTAATGAGTTTCTGGTCATAATCTTCGGCAGATTGATTACTGAATGCACTATATTGGCTGTGCAGGGGTGGATGTAAAAAGTGCATTAGACAACAGATAGTGTGCATTTTATTTGAAGTATTTTTTTTCTGAACAAAGTGCAGCTGATCTGATTGAATAACAAGGATGATGGCTTAATATGTACTTGTCACTGAGGACATACTTGGAACAGCCCCTACAGGGAAAATTCCATAATGGGGGCAGAGGCAGATTGATTGATTGATTATTTGGGCTTAAGGGTGTGCCAACTACAAGGTCATTTAGCGACCATAACAGTTGGATTGATTAATAACATTGGGGCATTCAACTGGAATGTAACTTTTATCTGTGGGGCACAACTGTAAAAGTTCCTGAGCAGTGTCTATGAAAAAATGGTGCATCCATCCCTGATTAAGGGAGGGGATGGTCCCTGGCATTGGTCATTGCACATTACCTCCATCTTACAGGGGGTGGGAGTATGGTTGACCATATGCTGACTCTGTCAACCAAACTCCCTGTAAATATACCACATGCAACCTGGTTCTTTGGTTTACTGTTCAGCATTGAAGATACTGGTTTGTGCAAAGGCCCTGGGGTAAGTTATGACTGGGCAGCTAGGTCTATTGGTGATGCAGGGCCAACAGGGTTAGCGTAATGTCAACCAAACTCCCACCCCCAGTAATACAGCAGTAATGCATAATGACCAGTACCAGGGGCTGTCCCATTCCCCCATTCAGTGATGGATACATGGTTTCTCTGCAAAGACACCCCTTCAGGGATGCTTGCAGTGGCACCCCATGGAGAAAATAGCACCCTTCCAGACTAATTCCCCAGTGATATTACTGGATCTACCTTTGCCCCTACTAGGGAATTTTCACTGGGTGGGGGGTGGGGCTGTTCCAAGTATTGCCTCAGTGACAAGTGCATATTAAGCCATCATACTCGTTATTCAGTCAGATCAGGTAAACCTTCACTAAAAAAGCTAGAAATAAAATAAAAGCAAGCATAATGCACTTTATGTATCTGCCTCTGCCCAGTCAACATAGAGCCATTCATTAATACATGTGTTGAGGATTATTACTGGAAAATTCCCTGGAAATATAAAAACAAACTCACTCTGAGAGAAAACATTTATGTAGGAGATGTATTTAATTCCTTGAAGTGTTTGAGAAACAACACACCTAGTGTCATTACTGATTTGGCCATAAGAAAGCAGAAGTAGAGCCATTCATTGCATGGTGCCTCAGGTGATTGGATATCCCCCTCTTGCCCCACTAATAAGTTGTGCAACAATAGATACAGTAAAGCCTTGTGTTTGTATGCTATCATGTTTTATTGGGCACAAATGTATTATACACCATGTTTGTTGGATTCCAAGTGTTGGGCAAACAACATGGGCGATTTTCCGTCATGTTCCCTAACCAATCAGAGGTGTTCAAAATATGGTACAGGTATGTGGATCTGTTAAAACAATTGTTTAACTCTAAATGCACTTGAATAATTTTTCTGCCCACAAGGGGCTTGAATAATCAACTCTGGCTAAAGCACCCTGATGCCCAACTTCCTAACTAAGCCCACATTGTTGCATTTAGCAAGGGTATGTCCAGTAATTAATGTTGGCGAAGGGGCACATTTCCTCTGAGTTGTGCTTTTGGAGGAAAAATTCGCTAAGTGGGAGTTTTTTCCGGCGTATGTTTGCTCCGTTTGACACAACACCACGTGCCACGTTCACCAGGCAATGGCTGTCAACTCCCTGCAAGAGCTCGAGTCGCTCATGAACGAGTTCTTTGCACCGACCACCGGCAACAGCCGCAAGCACCAGATCGAGAAGCTGCTCGATGAGTTTGCCCGACAGTCGGCCGCCTGGAAGAACTGTCTCGTGTGCATCGCCGGCACCGCCAACTCATACGTCACCATGTTCTGCATGACGTCACTGGAGGCAAGTGATTGCACTGTGTGCACAGGGGCAGATGAAAATGCGTTCACGTGTCATTGGAGGTAAGTGCTGTCGCCTGGTGACTGAGCTCTGCCTCTTCCACAAGGGACGAGTAGTCTACGGGTAAGCTGCTTGTTTCAAAATCGAAAGATTGTGGGTTCGAGTCTCACCTGTCGCTACTCTTCGCCCGCGACCAATCTGCGTGAGAGATTGACGACGCTGCATGACTCAACCGTCGATGTGTCGTAAAACCAATAACCAACCAACCGCCTCTTCCACAAATGTGATGTGGAAGACAGTGGTCGCGTCACCAGACTGTGCCGTGTGAGTCTTCGTCGATGGAGGATGTCTGACGAAGCTCTGCTGTGGTGCAGACCATCATCAACAAGCGGTGGCTGGCGCTGCAGCCGGCCGAGCGAGCCGAGATCCGCACCACGCTCTACCGGCTGTGCGTGGAGCGCCACCGCCAGCTGCCGCGCTACCTGCGCAACAAGGCCGTCAAGCTGGTGGTGGACATCGCGCGCCTCAGCTGGCCACAGTTCTACCCAGACTTCTACAGCAATATCCTACAGGTCAGTATGCTGTACATGCGGGACTACAGTAAGAGAAGAGGTATTTGGCCAGGCGAGGTGCATTTTTGTTTGGATTTCAAGAACGAAAGGCCGCCAGATTTATGTAGTAAAAGTGAAGCACGTTTTTTCTTTTAACGTTCGGCTCATTTTTCGATCCATACCTAATCGGCATCCGACGAAATGCCGTCTGCTGTAGTCGTGGAGCCTGACGTCCACCAAACCACTAATATCCACCAAACCATGGAACGAGAGCCCGGGATATCGTCACTGTCGGATCTGGCCTGTGATTGCAGATTCTAAAGTAGAGTTCACACGTGTCTCCGTCATTCCCATCGGTTGCATCCAGCATGTTCCACGATATCAGTGACAAGCTCCGTCGCAGACCATCAGAGTCGACTCATTTATAGTTAACTCCATTGTGTAAGACATCCAAAATCATTATATTGTTTGGGAAGGCTTATTCGCCTCCTGAAATTTCGCGTGCCATAATGTGTCGTAAAACCAATAACTAACCAACCATGTGCGTGTGTGTGACGGTCCTCGGTCTGCTGTTGTAGCCGTTAGTGTGTATGTGTGTGTGTGTGGCGGTCCTCGGTATGCTGTTGTGGCCGTGTGTGTGTGTGTATGTGTGGCGGTCCTCGGTCTGCCATAGTGACCGTGATACTATGTGCATGTCAGCTGGCTCAGTCGGCCGACTCGGCCGTGCTGGGCCTGCTGTTCCTGCTGACGGCCGCCGAGGAGCTGGTGGCTCCGCGCGAGGACGTCAACTGCTCACGCCGCACCGAGCTGCGGCAGCTGCTGCTGCGGGAGGTGCCGCAGACACTGGCCGTGCTCACTGGTAAGTGTTCAGCTAAAGCGTCACCATGGCAACGACAGCGGCAGGACACACTGCTGCACCCGGGCCGATGCATTGTCACTGGCAATGAGGGCTGTATTTGTACTTTGTAAGCTGGATTGTAGAAAGGAAAATTAATAGCTAATCGAATATAGAATGGATATTTGACATAGAATCTGTAACATTAGAATCTCACTTCCACTTTCCAGTGAATCTTGAGCACTTTATCACAGAGCATGTTTTTGTGGGAGGGGTTGCATGTGACAGGACAAATATAGGAAATATTACCTAATATCTTACCCTACCTTTCCTACTTGGGAAAGATAGGAAATGCAATGCAAGTGGAAGGCATTTGTAAATAAAGGGTCATTGGTGATTGAATGGTCATTAGTTTCAAATACATCTAGGAGTTGATTTGAAATATGGTTGCATACAAGAAACAATTGTTTCCTTCCCTAAGCTAAAAATACACATGATGCAGCATAGGTCGCGAAACCTGAAGCCACAAGGCTTGCTGAGGCTTCCTGATGCTCTCTAAACTTTAGCAGTTTATTTCATGTGGGGCTTGGTGTGATGGGTATGACTTTTTGCTACACCTTGATATTTCACTAGAAAGAATACATAACAGTCCATATGTAACCATTTGCATATGGTCATATGTTACACATATGTAACATAAATATACACACAAGAAGATGGAGCTATAATTTGTTTTATTAAAGACCGAGGTAACTAAGAGTAATATGCATTACATGCATGCATGCAATGTAACTATATGCACCATACATACCATACATATGGTCACCATACATACCATACATATGGTCACCATACATAACCACATGTACATGTTCAGTACGACCATAACTATCTATGTAGCTGTATTTAAAGAAGTGTATGCTATATTTCTACTCCTTGTTAGGTTTACCTGGAAAATTATGTTAAATGTGACTGACCATGTATAACCCACCTGGCCTCTGATTCCGCCACTTCGGTCACATGTGCAGGCATTCTGCGGTCGGTTCTTGAATCGAACAAGTCCAACACGACTGCGACGCCGCCGCCGTCACCCGAGCAGCCGCGATCGCAGCGCCGCCCTGGCGACAGCGTGGCGCAGCTGTTCTCGCCGGCGGCCAACCCCACCTCTCTGCTGAGCACCATCCTGACGTCGGACGGCGTCGACAAGAACCCGTTCTGCCTGATGGCACCGCTAGATGTCGAGACGACCGAGATGGTCTCACTGACTCTCAGGTGAGCGGCGCTCGCTGGGTGCGCCGGGCGCGGCAGCCAGTGCATCGGAGGGCAGAGCTTCAGCTGCACGGAGAGGCGCCGCGCAAAATAACGGTGCCACCGGCCCAGTGATAAATTATTCGCGAAATAGGGTGCAATTTACCACTTTCTGAAAACTCAATCAACATCCTTCTTCAAGAAGTATCGGCATCCTGCTCCTGGATATGAACTATTCATGTCTCCTTTCTAACAGTATCTCGTTTATGAAATATAGCTATTCATAAATTACAAACCTCAAAACAAATGATAAAGGTCCAGTCATAATCACCTACACCATCAACTCGAATTTTACTCTGAAAGACATCAAAAGCATTTTAAATTACACTACTTACGTGTCAAATTTCGACATCCTGCTATGTTCGTTTCGACACCTCACACCTAACGAAAAACCAATATTTCAACCCTGCACCGGCCAAATGTCTGCCACAGGACCGTTGCGGCCGACGCGCCCTGAAGCCTCGTGGCTAAATGTCTCCTGATCAGGCGCATGCGGTCGGGCCAGCTGGCTTGGGGCTGTGTTTACGTGGTCTGCGACCGGGTCTGTCCGTGCCTGCTAGGTGTTCAGAGTAATCACGAAGTCCGCCAGACACTGTTGTATCCACGAAGGGTTTCGACCATGCCTGTCCGTGCAAAACCCAAACTCCGCAAGGCTTTTGGACTGGACGTTACCATGACCGCAATGTGTCCCGGCTAGGATTGATTCTGTCATGCATTTATGAACTCCGGAGTCGAGTGCATTCCTTCCAGAATGTACTTGGCAATTTCATATGGTGTATGTATTAGAATGACCTGACTAGCCCTGGTAATAGTTTTGTTTGTCTCCAATAGGTGTCTCTGTCAGCTGTTCTCCTGGGTACCGCTCTCCTCCATGATGACCCCGGAGCTGGTGACGGCTGTCTTCCACTTTGCCTCGCTCGGATTTTCAAAGGTACGCCAAGTGATCGAAGCAGGGGAAAAATATCACCTGGTGCCGTCTAAGAGCCGGTGTGCCGGCGAACTCGAGCAAGCAATTTCAAAGTTGATGGACATCGCTGTGATGGAACACAGAACGTGAACTGTGCATCTATCAAATAAGCTTATCAAGAGAGGATGAGGCCACTGCTTGGCTGTGCTCGTGTTAATTAGTGTCCCTGGAACCTGGGGACGAAACTAAATATTGTTGTAGTATGATCGGGCTGGAAGAGTATGCTTTAAGTCTCAGCTATTTGGCGGATCATCCAGGGCAAAGCAACAAAAGTGGCAAAAGAAAAAAAGCGCAAACATTATTCCCACCTGATTTCCATTTCCTATCCACAGCAACACGGTTTTTGGCATGGTCCACATGCGGCTGAGGACTCAGACAATGTCAGCAGCGAACGACTCCGATCACAGCTGCTCTATGAGTAGTAATATCTGCGATTATGGTCTTCTGAGGTTCCTTCATGTTGCGTACATTGCTCGGGTTGGACCGCCCCGCATTTACCAGATGGTGCAGAGCATTAAGTCTGAGACCGACCTGCCCCAACCTGACGACCGTGACCCAGGCCATGACTAGCTGTTCAGGTGCCACACAACGTGTATTTTGAGGTCAGGATTGTCCTGTATATTAGTGAGATTCATGCACAAGGAAGCTTGGATGGCTGCGTGTTATCTGATGCAAGTATATTGGGCCAGGTGTCACCCTAGCCAGCTGCTCCTCAGGGCAGTGGGGATCAGGTGTTATCTGGGGGCTAAATGACCTCGTAGTCGGCGTGCCCTTAAGGCAAAATAGTCGATCGATCAGGAGTTGACCTGGCCACACCTGATGCTGTCCTCCCGCAACAGTCTGGGGCTAGGTGGTGTCAACATCTCTTGACCTGACCTTGCTGTTACCGTCGGGACAATGGCGTAGTTGTGTGATAACTTTGCCTGACCTGATCATGATTTGTTCTTGCAAATCTACGAGAAGTCTGACGATAACTTCCCTCACTCTTAGGCTGGTCCTACTGTCTCTCCCCAGAGCACCGATGGATCGAATGAGAACTTGACACACTTGATTATGTCGTGTGTCCCAGATGTGTATGGGTTCAGATCAGTATCCTATAATACAAAAGTGGAAACCAACAGTTGAAATCTGTTGCAACCTGGAACATAGTTTTGGCTTGCTGAATTTATTTCCGGTGGATGAGACTGCATACAACTGTAATAGTTCGTCCAATTTTACAGCAATTACGTTTTTCATTACTGTTATGAAATCGTTCCACTAACAACTGCTATTTTTCCTTTTCGTATTCGGTGCGCATGATATTGTGTGAGGTTTTCTGGACATGACAACTAGTTTCGACGTATTTAATTCATAGCCTTTCTAGTCGGCGATAAATGAAATACAGGACTCTGAGTCGGAACGTGACCTGGACGTCGCCCCAGTATTCTCTGAACATTTCCATGCTCACCTGAGCTGACCTGACCCGATCCGGTCGTGTCTACCAGGATAGTGATGGATCAGAAGGCGATGCGGACGTGGCAACAGCATCTTCGGAACCTTTGGAAGTTGTCGCCATCGCCTGCATCAACGAAGTCGTGAGGTAAGCAGCATTTGCACCTCTGATCGGGGCTGTGGGGGTGGGGGTGCTTCATGACCGACGCAGTCGCGCCCTTAATCTCAAATAACTAACTCTCGGGGATGTGGGGGTTCGGGACTGATTTGAGCAGCATCTGCACCTGTAGACAAGGGTCGGGACTGGTCTGAGCAGCATCTGCACCTGTAGACAAGGGTCGGGACTGGTCTGAGCAGCATCTGCACCTGTAGACAAGGGTCGAGACTGGTATGAACAGCATCTGCACCTTTAGACAAGGGTCGGGACTGGTCTGAGCAGCATCTGCACCTGTAGACAAGGGTCGGGACTGGTCTGAGCAGCATCTGCACCTGTAGACAAGGGTCGGGACTGGTCTGAAGAGCATCTGTATCGGTAGGCGAGGCTGTTTGGCTGTTTATTAGTTTATCTCTGCCCTGACAATCAAACACACCACCTGCACAATTATGTGTAACATATTCAATGATACTAAGGTGATGCGCAGAGTGTTCCAGACTTCATGTTCCATTGTGTGTGCTGGCAAGCTGGCATTCTTTTCAATCTTGTTGGAGTCTCATTCTTTGTTCCATTCCAGCATCCTCTTGGAATGTTCCTGCAGCTCTCATGGTGACATGAAATACAAAATAAGCATCCCTCATATTGTTGGCAGGCTGCTGTGTCAAGGATCAAATATGAGCGCGTCGTGAACCACCCATTACAGGATCAAATATGGCTAGACAAGATGGAGAGTACTCAAGCTAGAATCTGCTCTTATAATCAGGGATAGATCACCGTTTGTTGGCAGATCCACAAAGCATGCTGCTCTTTATCTCATTCATCGCAATTATCCCTATTGGATAATGACATATATTGGGTAATGACTAGCTGGTTGTGTATGACTTTATCTGACATCTGTTATTACAATATATTTGGTTTTGGAGTGCATAGTTATTTGAATGGCTGAAGCCCCCAAAACATCCATTTTTTCCAACACTGCACAGTGGGCCAGGAGCCCGGGCTAGCGCGAAATAATTGGTTTCAGTTACTTTTTCGATTATTTTCCAGATTAAATATACGTTAAGCAGTTCCGACTTGACCATGGAACATGACTGTGGCACTAGTCATTCAGTGAATATTCCAATATCCAATATTGTTACCAAATAAAGAGAAATCGCAACCGGTTCCCTTCCCACTCGCAGGTTCACGACTGATTATCATGCTGTGCATGCAATGATTGGCCTACGGTGTCGCGCCCTCGGTGGGCGACCTGATCATATCATTGCTTTTCACACACAATGTAGTAGATTGGAGCAGGGAAGTTGACCTGGCCCGGAAAGCCAATTTATTGTGGAATACGATGATGTTCAAATTATCGCGGTACGTAACGGTACTCATCAGATCGGCTCTACCGAAATTTTGCCGAACCACTTTTTCGGTCCCTTGTGTTTGTCATTAAACAATTGTGCTAACATAGAAAATTCCTTTTTTTCTAAGAAAATTCTACTAAGAAGAAAATTCCTTTTTTTTCTTCCACTTATCCTCAAGACAATGTTCCATTGTAACGCAAAACAGGCACAATGCAAGAAACGTACTTCAATATTTTCGTTTCGCCCGTATTAATAAAAGCCGATTTAACCAGGCTACAATTTCTTGTCCATCGCGTCCGACAAGATTTCATGTCTCGGGAATTTATTTGCTTACTTGGGCGAATTAACTAAAAAAAAGCAGTGTCATATGCATGCTCCATGGCCAATTCCGAACAGTGCGATACATGTTCCAAAGATACCGAAAAGTCACTGAAACCAAGTATGTCGCGCTAGCCCGGGCTCCTGGAACGGGCTAGCGGGCTGGGAGGTACCAGGCACTGGTCACCAGGAGGTACCAGGCACTGGTCACCAGGAGGTACTAGGCACTGGTCACCAGGAGGTACCAGGCACTGGTCACCAGGAGGTACCAGGCACTGGTCACCAGGAGGTACTAGGCACTGGTCACCAGGAAGTACTATGCGCTGGTCACCAGGAGGTACTAGGAAATGGTCACCAGGAAGTACCATGCAGTGGTCACCAGGAAGTACCATGCACTGGTCACCAGAAGGTACTAGATACTGGTCACCAGGAGGCACCAGGTACTGGTCGTAATTATGACGAGTGCACTTTTAGTAACTTTGTGCCTGTTTTCCAGTAAGAACTGCGTACCGCCCAATCTAGAGGCGTTTCTACTGCAACTGTTCAAGCACACATTTCACTTACTGCAGCGGCTTCTGGATGAAGGCGGGATGTCATCCAGCAAACTGTCCAAGGTCGACCCAGAGTAAGTTGGTTCGTGGTGAGGAGCTCAACATAACAACTGGTTCGTTCATCTGTGGTTTACAGTCCTTTTTGTTTCTGACACCTCAAAAAGAATATCCTATCTTTTGCACTTGACATCAAAGCTATATACTTGTATCGCATTGGTCTAAGCAAGAATCTCTTAAGGGAAATAGCCAACGCAACGTTGGCTATTTCCACCGTAACGTCTTCATGGCTATTTCCACAGAATATGTTGCTTAACACGACAAATATATGTCCGCAGACAAAACGTGCATCTGATTTACATCATGGCAACATCCAGTGCTTTGGTGTGATTGGTATACAATACAAACTCGCGATATTGATAGAAAATGAATAATTATATGCAAAATAACTGCATTAACAAATATTTAAGAACATAGCCCTTTTGTAATATTTGGTCGTGAAAGTCGAAATAATTCAAAACAGACCGACATTTCGAGATGCACAGTTTTCACAGAAATACTATGAGTGTTCCTGGCCTGAGGACGAGTAGGAACCGAAATATAGATGTCTGGATTGTTTCGATGTGCCGGCCCTAACGTGACCTGACATGACGCGACCTGGCCGGCAGCTACCTTTCTGGCGTGACCGAGTTTCTGCGGCTGTTCGTGGCGCTGCACCTGCGCCGGCTGGAGCAGCGGCCGCAGTTTCCCGTGCTGGACCTGCTGGCGCTGCTGTTCCGCTACACCCTGCTGCAGCCGCAGCTCGACCAGTACTACGGCTGCCTCGACATCTGGAACGTGTTCCTCGACCACCTGGTGGCCAAGTGCAGCGGCAAGGCGGACCAGCGCCAGGCCGTCACCGCCAAGTCAGTGCACGGTGGGCGGGCTGTGGAGGGGAGGGGGGTGTTGAACAACACAACACGACAGGTGGACGGTGGCCGGGCCGTGAAGGGGGAGGGGTGAACAACGCAACACAACAGGTGGATGGTGGGGGGCCGTGTGGTGTGGTGGTGGGGTTGAACAACGCAGCACGTCAGGTGGGCGGTGAGAGGGCTGTGGGGGGGGGGGACAACGCAGCACGTCTGGTGGGTGGTGGGAGGGCTGTGGGGGGGGGGGACAACGCAGCACGTCTGGTGGGTGGTGGGAGGGCCGTGGGGGGGGGGGGACAACGCAGCACGTCAGGTGGGCGGCGGGCGATCCGTGTGGTGTGGTGGTGGGGTCGTAGGACACCACACTGCTCTGAATGTAATCGTTCATAGACTGGCTGTGTCCTGTTGGGTACCACGGGCCGACACTGTCGCTGGCCGGGCAGACCTTGTGGAGGACCCAACCGCGACTGGCGGTGTCCTGTTGGGTACCACGGGCCGGTACTGCCGCTGGCCGAACAGATTCTTCCACCAACTCGGTCGTGACTGAGCCATGCCCGTCCAGGTACCAGGAGGCCGTGCTGTCGCTGGCCGGTCAGACCCTGCAGAGGACCCAGCTGCGACGGTACGGAGCGGAGCTGGAGTGGCTCGATGACGAGCGGGAGGACCCCGACGGCGTCACCGAGTGGGGCGACCTGCTGCGACGAAGCGCCGACCTGCTGGAGCGCGTGGCGCACCTCTACCCGACCGACTTCAGGACGCTGCTGGTGAGAACGCTGTACACTCGTCGCTGCGCTGGCGAGGACGATAGCCGGTGTTGGCTCGGGTTGCAAAACTGGTGAGAGGTGTCAGCCGTGCAAGGCGGAGCGCCGGCAATATCGGAACCGCCGCCGAGTGCGCTGACAGACCTCAGCACTCTGGTAAACGTGCTTAGGGGATGTGTTGAACGTCGTGTTATCGATCTCAACCGCATTAAAGGAACGATAACTTTGTTCCCCCATTCAGACACTGTCGTATCTCGGCACGTGCGATTGTGTTACTTCTGGTTTTAACTCTCCTCGAGTGTTAAATTTTACAAGTATTCTGAAACAACCTAATGTGTCAGTTTTATTCGCCGTGCTTCTCTTGGATGGGAGCTCAAGTGCCTATTATCCCCCCAGCAGTCGAACGGGTGACGGGAGACTGCAGGCTGCAGACTCCCGCAGCACCAGTCTGGAGCTGTAGGTGGGCTTCCTGTGGTTGCCGCCCATAGCCGACCGAGTCGCAGGAGAATGAGGCTGTGGTTCCATCCAACAGCTGTCCGGGTGGCGGGAGACGCTGGAGTCGTACGTGTCGCTGGCGGCGCTGTGTAAGCCGAGGCCGGCCGGCCGGCGCCTGTGTCTGGCGGCCGACACGGACCCGGTGCGGCTGCAGTACTCGCTGCGGGACCTCGCCACCCATCTGTACCTGCTGGGCAGACTGGCGCCGCTGCTCTCCGACCACGCGCCCGACGCCGGCCAGCTCGTGCAGGAGTGAGTTGCCGCCGTCTGTGCGCCGGCGCGCCGGTACGCAGGTGACCGGGTACCCGATTGGTGGCGGTGGCGGATTGCAATTCCTCACTGGGTGGGCATTATAATTCTGATCGTGAAATTGTGCTGGAATTTCAAAATCGACGGGATGACAAGGTCCAATCACAACAAATCACCGTCAGGGTCGGTGCGACCATTTGACCCAGGAGTAGAGTGTGCAGTAAAAGGACCAGAAGATCTTTTTTTAGTTACCTGATTGATGACGTGATTGTGGATCAGGGAGGAGGGTGAATTAATTGGATACAAGCTCGATCCGCATGAGTACTGGTACACCGATTGCGAACAGGTTCACAGACTGGGACTGTTCCTCAACATTGTTTAGAATCTTGAAGAAGGGTCATGCGAAGTTCAATCATGGTTTGATATGCTTCCTGCATGATGCTTCGAGGTGGGGAAATGTGATCACATGGGCATAAGGGGAAATGAATTAACGATCTGAAAATGGCCAGCTCCCGGAGGTATTAAACGTACTTTCATACCACATGGACGGTGAGGGCGCATGTGTGGGATGGCACCACAGTTACTGGCTGATGCGATTACGGACACCCACTCGGCGCCAGGCCCCTGGTCGGATGTGGGCCGGTGCCGGGCCGTGAGTCCAGAACTGACCAGCGTCTGCTGCCCGCCAGGCTGGTCAACACGGCGGCGTTCGGCACGGCACAGCGGCTTCACGAGGCCGAGCTGCTGGCGCCCGGGCCGCTGCACACCGCCCTGGTGGAGGTGCACGCGCAGAGTCTGGCCACGCTGCGGCCCTGGTGCCACTGGATAGTGGCCGCGCAGGCCGGCCAGGTCGCCACCTCCGTACAGGTGAGACGAACTATCCGGAACAGACGAGACGCTGCCACGGTACAGGTGAGAGATCATACCTTTACATGGATGGAATATCACTACCTCTGTATAGATCGGATATCATTAACCTTGCATGGGTGGTACATCACTACCTTTGAACAGATGGAACGTCACTACCTCTTTATGGGCAGGACATTATCCCTGTATGGGTGAGATATCACTACCCCAGTATGGGTGGGATATCACTACCCCAGCATGGGTGGGATGTCACTATCTCCATATGTGTAGGGCAGCACTACCCCTGTATAGGTGAGACACTACTACCTCTGTGTGATTGGAACATCATTGCCCCTGTATGTGTAGGACACATACAGGGGTGTCCTACACATACAGTGACACCATCTATGCACAGGTGGGGTATCACTATCCGTGTATGGGTGGGACATCACTACATCTGTGGGTTAGACATCACCATGTGCATTACTAATTTCTGAGATTCCCCATCATCAATCCCTCCCAACTACCACTCCTTCGCAACGTGAGTGAAATGGTTAGGCCTAACACCACAGTGTTGAACCTAACCTGGTAATAGGTATCACAACCTACCTTGCGACAATATGCGCAATGCAGCGTTGTGAACAATTTAGCGGTTGTGTGTGTGAGACCCTTCCTCTGCACCACAGCTGGATGACCTGGTGGCTGTGTGACACACCTCTGTACCACAGCTGGATGACCTGGTGACTGTATGACACCCCTCCTCTGCACGACAGCTGGATGACCTGGTGACTGTGTGACACCCCTCCTCTGTACCACAGTTGGATGACCTGGTGACTGTGTGACACCCCTCATCTGCACGACAGCTGGATGACCTGGTGACTTTGTGACACCCCTCCTCTGCACCACAGCTGGATGACCTGGTGACTGTGTGACACACCTCTGCACCTCAGCTGGATGACCTGGTGACTGTGTGTGTGACACCCCTCCTTTTCACCACAGCTGGATGACCTGGTGACTGTGTGACACCCCTCCTCTGTACCACAGCTGGATGACCTGGTGACTGTGTGACACCCCCTCTTGTACCACAGCTGGATGACCTGGTGACTGTGTGACACCCCTCCTCTGCACCACAGCTGGATGACCTGGTGACTGTGTGACACCCTCCTCTGTACCACAGTTGGATGACCTGGTGACTGTGTGACACCCCTCATCTGTACCACAGCTGGATGACCTGGTGACTGTGTAACACCCCTCCTCTGTACCACAGCTGGATGACCTGGTGACTGTGTGACACACCTCTGTACCAGTATTTGACTGTGTGACACCTCTGTACCACAGCTGGATGACCTGGTGACTGTGTGACACACCTCTGCACCACAGCTGGATGACCTGGTGACTGTGTGACACCCCTCCTCTGCACCACAGCTGGATGACCTGGTGACTGTGTGACACACCTCTGCACCACAGCTGGATGACCTGGTGACTGTGTGACACCCCTCCTCTGCACCACAGCTGGATGACCTGGTGACTGTGTGACACCCCTCCTCTGCACCACAGCTGGATGACCTGGTGACTGTGTGACACACCTCTGCGCCACAGCTGGATGACCTGGTGACTGTGTGTGTGACACACCTCTGCACCACAGCTGGATGACCTGGTGGCTGTGTGTGTGACACCCCTCCTCTGCACCACAGCTGGATGACCTGGTGACTGTGTGACACACCTCTTCTGCACCACAGCTGGATGACCTGGTGGCTGTGTGACACCCCTCCTCTGCACCACAGCTGGATGACCTGGTGGCTGAGATGACGGTGGCCGTGTGCGGTGCCATCCAGAGCCGCTCGCCGCCGCGGTTGGTGCGCGCTGCCGTCACCACTCTGGTGACCATCACCAGCACTGTGCGGTCGGGCGCGCTGGTCGACTGTCCTCACATCCAGCAGCTGTATGGCCGCGCTGCCCAGCTCGTGCTCTGTAAACAGGTCAGCCGGCATACAATCCCACGGCTGCCCAGCCCGTGCTCTAGAAACAGGTCAGCCAGTATGCACTATCCCACGGCTGCCATCAATATCGGTACCGTGATGTCGTAATCTGCCCGAAAGCCATTGCTGAGGTGAATTTGCCACCGCGTTTTCTACCCCTTTGAGGGTAATGTGAGGGGAATTTTCCTGTTTGCTCAGTGAGCCATTTCCATCCTCGTTTGCTAACAAATGGTGGCGACTAGTGCATGTTAGTTTTGCAAAATCCCATCAATACATGCAGATTGATTCAGGGTGCTGAAACACAAACATCTGGAAAGAGCAGTTTTTTTTCCATCCATTTTGATCCATTTATACGAAGTGACAGGGTGTTGTATGTACTGACTAGTGTGTTGTGCCTACCATCAGGACCGACTGTTGTTGTACCGCGCTTTGGCCAATCTCCTGCTGCTGCCTTGGCTTCGGGCTGGGGATCAGCTGTGGGAGGAACGGCGGCGACATCTGTCGGTGTTTTTCGGCACTTTAACCGCCGACTTCCGCCGCCTGAGACACACGCCTGGCCTTGCAGAAAGCCGGGAGTTGCGAGACAGAGGTTAGCAGATCCCCTGTAACGTTGAACCGGAGGGCCGTGCCACAGTAACCAGAGGCCATTCCAAATTGTTCCAGTGTTGCTAGTGTGGTGGGGTCTGTTCAGCTGGGACGGTCGACCTGCGGTCATCAGCTAGTGCCCCCCACCCGCACCTTCACCCCATCCCCTGCTGTTGCAGCTCAGACGAGCCTCTGAAAGCTAGTCAGGTCATACTTTCATTCGGGTCAGTGAGCTTCAGTCAGGTCTGTTACTATCAGCAATAGAGGCCACCCGGTTACAATGTGCTTAGCTTCGGTATGACATTGATGCTTATAAAGTGTCTGTGCTGCTTCTGTTTGACATGTGCCAATCATCTTTAGCTACGTTTCCCTTATTTGTACAACACCGGTTCTGATGTCATTTCTTCACGTCCGTAATTCTGCCTAATCAACGGGTTAGCGTCCCGGCCGAATTTCAGCTGGTAACGGCCGCGCACCACTGTCTCCGCCAGCCAAGCCGGTGATAGAGCACACGCTGTCGACCCTGTCGGAGATCGTGTCCAACATCCTGGGCGAGGTGACCAAGACCAAGCAGCTGTGCTACAGCTGCCTGCAGGACACCATCCGCGACACGCTCTGGGTGTTCAGCGTGTTCGTCACACAGCCTGGTGAGCGTGCGCCGGGCGTGCGATCGCGGCCCGCTGTCGGCTCGGCGTCCGGCGAACACCGGCCGGTCGTGCTGACGGTACAGTCTGCTGTGCAGTGTTCTGCCCCGACCATTGCCGGGACAGACGGCGCATGCCCAAGGTTCACTGCAGAGTGCAAACTGAGATTCTGATGCCACAGGCATGAATACAAATATCCTCCATAATAAATTACCCAAGACCTTTTCTCCACATCCAGAAGTACAACCCCAAACCCGGTCCGGTGGCACGCCCCGAGGGCACCTCCTCGCCTGGTGCCACTGGAGCAGTCTTCGGCTCACTGGGCCCGAGTAATCGGGACAGCACCACTGTGTGCACATGTGGGGAGTGGGCTGAGAGCAAGCGAGTGAACAAGGCTGTTCCTTAAGGGTGCAAACAAGAAACCTCTGATACCGTGCATACCGTGTTTGCGTGCGAAGTTCGAAAATCCCCGGCTGAGGAACCAAACAAAGGATTGTTTTTAATAGGTCCTTACCTCAGGTATGTTCTGCATTCGGTTAACCCTTCTGCTTCGCAACCCAATGCATTAATTTCAATTTTACAGGTAGGAAAATGAAGTGATTTGTTGGGTACTGTGTGCATGGCACTGCTGGACTACCAGAGGATCTGTCACGAAAATCACGTGCAACTTGTTGTATTTCTTGCTCGAAATACTGTGCTGTTCACAACTGCACTATATAAATATGTCAACGCTTGACTCCATGTGAAATGTCACCTGGGAAATGCGGATGTAACGGAGCCTTGGAAAGCTTAGATGTACAACTCTTCCAGAACGAGGGTACACTTGCATGCTTTCGTGATTCTAAGTATTACGTCTGTGCAGGGATACAATGTTGTCAAGCGCGGTAATGTGGAGTCGGACTGCTGCTGATGTTTTATAATGGTGCAGACAAAACTGCGTCAGCTGTCGGTCCGACGAGACAGTCGTATGTCAGTGTCTGGAGCCTGCGATTCATACAAGACTGTCGGGTGCTTCCCACTCCTTATGGGCTTGGGTGATGATGGCTCTGACCTGCTACAGACGTGTGCCACGAGGTTCTGTCCTGCTACAGAAATGTACCACAAGGTTTTGTCCTGTTGCAGACGTGTGTCAGGAGGTTCTGTCTTGTTACAGACATGTGCGACAAGGTTCTGTCCTGCTACAGACATGTACCACAAGGTTCTGTCCTGGTGCAGACAGGTGCCAGGATATTTTGTCTTGTTGCAAATGTGTGTCAGGGTTTCCGTCCTGCTGCAAATGTGCCAGAAGGTGCTGTCCTGTTGCAGACGTGTGTCAGGAGGTTCTGTTGTGGGGGCAGGGATGGCCGAGTCGTTCGGTTGTAGAACTATGGATACCAAGGTCCCAGGTTCGACACTCGCCGCTCCGGACAGTTCCCAATCCCGCGGCCCACCGACGAAACAGTGGGCGGCGCCATTAGCTGCGATTGTGCATAAGGCGTGTCGTGAGCCACCCAATAAACAATAGATTCTGTCCTATTACAGACGTGGGCAGGGATGGCCGAGCGGTTAAGGTGTTAAGCTAGGTATATCAATGTCCCGGTTCACCACTCGCACTGCTCGGGACATTTCCCGGTCCACATGCAAAACAGTGTGGGTGGCACCATTGGTCGTCATTGCACACACAGTGCGTCGTGAACGACCCAATACACAAACGAACCGGTTGCAGATCTGTGTCAGGAGGCTCTGCCCTGCTGGACGCGTGTGTCACTGGGTTCTGTTCTGTTGCAGACGTTTGTCAGGAGGTTCTGTCCTTTTTCCTGGCGGCGTTCGAGTCTCTTCGGACACAGATGGGCGGCCAGTTCACCGAGCAGAGTGTGCAGATGTTCGTGGAGGTGTTCAGCCGAGAAGACGTTGCGCGCGGCCTGCTGGACGAGGGTGCGTGTGGTCGTCACACGTTCGTCACCGCTGACACGCGTGTCCTGCACGCCTGTCATTCTCCACACTTGTCACGTGCATCGTCCACGACGCACCCATCGGTCGCGACGCAGCACAGTGTGGCCAAATTAATTAGTACTTGAGCGCCAGATGTACCTGACATCTACTTACGCGATTAGACGTGTAACCAAAATACCAAATGGAATGTAACGCATATTGTATACATCTGCACATCGTGATTTTAGGTCTACACACAATCCAGCCTTGCTTCCAAATATATATGTAGCAAAGACATTCACACCAGCTGTGTTTTAGTATCAGGGATCCCTTCATTGGATGTGCATACATAGATATAAGCAGGATGGCAATATATAACTAATAATCTGACATGAGATGCCAATAATTGTCCTGTGTCCTGTTATGGGCCGTTTTCCACCAATATTTCTGGATTTGGTCACACTGTCGCATATGTCATGTCTATGAACTGGCACACAGATGCCATGTGTCTTATATTATGCAGATGTCTGTTGTGTCACAGACGTCATATCTCTTATATCAATAACATGATGTCATGTCTGCTCCTGCAGTGTCCCAACAGACATTTTTGACATAGGTATCCTCATGGAAAATGTGTTGCAAAAGTAGAATTAGTAAGCTTAGCTTAAGTGTAATATAGGAATTCATTAGATACTATGGTTTTCAATAAAAATATAGTGCTCCTCAAAACAAATGGCCGTAAAGCCTATTCTGGATGGTTCGATTTTCATTCTTTGATGTTTTTAGTTTAATATTTTTAGTGCAGGAGCAGAAAAAGGCAGGGGAGAATTATTGACGGTATTGGGAGATTAATTGTAAGAATATTCTCACGTGGCCGCCATTTTCCACCCAGATATTTAAATCTTGTACCACTGGTTACTGCTGTGATACATAAGTCATATATGTTGCTCATGACACAGACACCATATCTCTGACGTGCTACACCAACGTCACATCCGTCGCACACGACATGCCTCATACCTGTCACACATGCTTTATATCCAGTCCTATAGGCAGGACTGGTCAGCCCTGCCAGACTATCCTGTAGGCAGGACTGGTCAGCCCTGCCAGACTGTCCTGTAGGCAGGACTGGTCAGCCCTGCCAGACTGTCCTATAGGCAGGACTGGTCAGCCCTGCCAGACTATCCTGTAGGCAGGACTGGTCAGCCCTGCCAGACTATCCTGTAGGCAGGACTGGTCAGCTGAGTCAGACTATCCTGTAGGCAGGACTGGTCAGCCCTGCCAGACTATCCTGTAGGCAGGACTGGTCAGCTGAGCCAGACTGTCCTGTAGGCAGGACTGGTCAGCTGAGTCAGACTGTCCTGTAGGCAGGACTGGTCAGCTGAGTCAGACTATCCTGTAGGCAGGACTGGTCAGCTGAGTCAGACTCTCCTGTAGGCAGGACTGGTCAGCTGAGCCAGACTATCCCGTAGGCAGGACTGGCTATTGTTCTAACATCCTACATGGCCTGTGACTCGTGGCGGAGCCCAGTCTACTAGCTACGTCATCCTGGAAGGCTTTTTAGTCTGATCTAACCTTTAACTCACCTGACCTGGCTCATCCGACTCGTGACCAATTTGGCCTGATGTATGGTATGCCCCATCTGACCTGACCTGTCTGACTGATGACCTGTGTGGACTGTGGCGTGACCCCACCTGACCTTACCCGTCTGACTGGTGACTTGATGGGCTGATGTGGGCTCTAGCCTGATGTGTGGCGTCGCCCCACCTGACCTCACCCGTCTGACTGATGACCTGTGTGGGCTGTGTCGTGACCCAACCTGACGACCTGTCTAATTGGTGACCAGTGTGGTCAGATGTGGGCTGTGACCTGACGTGTGACGTGCCCCAGGCTCGGTGGGCTGCGCCGCGCTGGAGAAGTTCCTGCGCCTGCTGCGGCTGATCGTCAGCGAGCCGTCGGCGTCGTTCCGGCGCCTGTTGCCGTGCGTGCTGACGCTGGCGCTGGACAGGCTGCACCCGCTGCTGGCCGAGCGCGCCTCGCCCGAGCTGAAGGTGGCGCTGTTCGAGCTGCTCGCCGCCGTGCTCGAGAACAACTGGCGACACTTCTTCCGGTGAGCCGAGCGCCGCCGGTGTTGGCGTGAGCGCAGCCGTCAGCCCTCTCGCAGTTAGACGGTGGCGGGTTTGATTTTCGCGAGCTGGAGGAGCACGGCGGCCTTCAGAAGTCATCTTTATACTCGCCACTGGGGGGCTCTACAACAGCCCTGGCATATAGCATTTCATGGGGGTCGTCGATACAAACCAATTTGCGGAATGCGTGCTTCTCCCAGCCAACCCCGTGAGATTCCGATCACTGAACACTCCGGACCGGTATGTTTACGTGGTGGCTCTCTGCGCGATTACAGTGTCATCAGTTCCCCACCACTCCCCCTATTTTCGACATTGACCGTCAGTTTAGTGGTGCCAGTTCTGACTTCACGCCGCGACCGCAGCAGGTTATTATTCAGTGGCGTGTCGGGATTGGTTACACACCCAGTACGCGTCCTTTTAACCCACAGCGTGTTCCGCCCCACTCGCCATGTTCTCATTGGTTGTGCCGTACACACTAGGTGTCTCGGCCTTCGCAGTGTGGACATGCGGCGCCAATTGTTGGTGGATGACTCGGAGACTATTGCAACTAGAGATATCTTTATATCCTCTGACATGTGGACGGTGAAATCGTCATCGCCCGGCGCTTACACTTTACGAGATGAAACATTGCTTGCGTAGCTAGCTTGTGCTTGGGGTAGCTTGCGATGCGACAGGTCGACGGGTCGATTGTATATTTGGATCTGCGTGGATGTTAGGAGGACTGAATGGTTCCTGAAGGGTTGGTGTTACGAGGACGGACTGATTATTGAAGACGGGACGTATTTGCAAAGCTGAGATTGTGCAGAAGACTGAGTGTGAGCTCTGAGGAGGGTCTGATCTGCTCGTTTCCACACAGGAGTTCTGTGCTGAAGACTCTGAGCTCTGATACTGATGAAGAGGAGGTTGCTCACGAGAGCCAGTTCCTGGCCATGTTGGAGGCGATGGGCCAGTCGTTCCTGCAACCCGACATCAATGTGTTCCGACTGAACCTGCAGACGCTGCAGACGCTGGACGTCAAGTGGAACCTGTACCACAAGGTAGGCGGCGCGGCCTGCACGCCGCTGACCGGCGGTGTGGTGGGATGGGAACGCCCCGCCAGTGGTGCTCGGGTCTGCGGTGTGTGGTATGGGAGCGCCCCGCCAGCGGTGCTCGGGTCTGCGGTGTGTGGGATGGGAGCGTCCCGCCAGCGGTGCTCGGGTCTGCGGTGTGTGGGATGGGAGCACCCCGCCAGCGGTGCTCTTGTCTGCGGTGTGTGGGATGGGAGCGTCCCGCCAGCGGTGCTCGGGTCTGCGGTGTGTGGGATAGGAGCGCCCCGCCAGCGGTGCTCGTGTCTGCGGTGTGTGGGATGGGAGCGCCCCGTCAGCGGTGCTCGGGTCTGCAGGGTGTGGGATGGGAGCGCCCCGCCAGCGGTACTCGGGTCTGCGGTGTGTGGGATGGGAGCGCCTGGCCAGCGGTGCTCGGGTCTGCGGTGTGTGGGATGGGAGTGCCCCGCCAGCGGTGCTCGGATCTGCGGTGTGTGGGATGGGAGCGCCCCGCCAGTGGTGCTCGGGTCTGCGGTGTATGGGACGGGAGCGCCTGGTCAGCGGTGCTCGGGTCTGCGGTGTGTGGGATGGGAGCGTCCCGCCAGCTGTGCTCGGGTCTGCAGTGTGGGGGATGGGAGCGCCCCGCCAGCGGTGCTCGGGTCTGCGGTGTGTGGGATGGGAGCGCCCCCCCAGCGGTGCCCGGGTCTGCGGTGTGTGGGATGGAAGCGCCCCACCAGCGGTGCTCGGGTCTGCGGTGTGTGGGATGGGAGCGCCCGGCCAGCGGTGCTCGGGTCTGCGGTGTGTGGGATGGGAGCGCCCCGCCAGCGGTGCTCGGGTCTGCAGTGTGGGGGATGGGAGCGCCCCACCAGTGGTGCTCGGGTCTGCGGTGTGTGGGATGGGAGCGCCCCGCCAGCGGTGCTCGGGTCTGCGGTGTGTGGGATGGGAGCGCCCCGCCAGCGGTGCTCGGGTCTGCGGTGTGTGGGATGGGAGCGCCCCGCCAGCGGTGCTCGGGTCTGCGGTGTGTGGGATGGGAGCGCCCCGCCAGCGGTGCTCTTGTCTGCGGTGTGTGGGATGGGAGCGTCCCGCCAGCGGTGCTCGGGTCTGCGGTGTGTGGGATAGGAGCGCCCCGCCAGCGGTGCTCGTGTCTGCGGTGTGTGGGATGGGAGCGCCCCGTCAGCGGTGCTCGGGTCTGCAGGGTGTGGGATGGGAGCGCCCCGCCAGCGGTACTCGGGTCTGCGGTGTGTGGGATGGGAGCGCCCCGCCAGCGGTGCTCGGGTCTGCGGTGTGTGGGATGGGAGTGCCCCGCCAGCGGTGCTCGGGTCTGCGGTGTGTGGGATGGGAGCGCCCCGCCAGTGGTGCTCGGGTCTGCGGTGTATGGGACGGGAGCGCCTGGTCAGCGGTGCTCGGGTCTGCGGTGTGTGGGATGGGAGCGTCCCGCCAGCTGTGCTCGGGTCTGCAGTGTGGGGGATGGGAGCGCCCCGCCAGCGGTGCTCGGGTCTGCGGTGTGTGGGATGGAGCGCCCCCCCCCCAGCGGTGCCCGGGTCTGCGGTGTGTGGGATGGAAGCGCCCCACCAGCGGTGCTCGGGTCTGCGGTGTGTGGGATGGGAGCGCCCGCCGCCAGCGGTGCTCGGGTCTGCGGTGTGTGGGATGGGAGCGCCCCGCCAGCGGTGCTCGGGTCTGCAGTGTGGGGGATGGGAGCGCCCCACCAGTGGTGCTCGGGTCTGCGGTGTGTGGGATGGGAGCGTCCCGCCAGCGGTGCTCGGGTCTGCGGTGTGGTGGGACGGGAGCGCCCCGCCAGCGGTGCTCGGGTCTGCGGTGTGTGGGATGGGAGCGCCCCGCCAGCGGTGCTCGGGTCTGCGGTGTGTGGGATGGGAGCGCCCCGCCAGCGGTGCTCTTGTCTGCGGTGTGTGGGATGGGAGCGTCCCCTGCCAGCGGTGCTCGGGTCTGCGGTGTGTGGGATAGGAGCGCCCCGCCAGCGGTGCTCGTGTCTGCGGTGTGTGGGATGGGAGCGCCCCGTCAGCGGTGCTCGGGTCTGCAGGGTGTGGGATGGGAGCGCCCCGCCAGCGGTACTCGGGTCTGCGGTGTGTGGGATGGGAGCGCCTGGCCAGCGGTGCTCGGGTCTGCGGTGTGTGGGATGGGAGTGCCCCGCCAGCGGTGCTCGGATCTGCGGTGTGTGGGATGGGAGCGCCCCGCCAGTGGTGCTCGGGTCTGCGGTGTATGGGACGGGAGCGCCTGGTCAGCGGTGCTCGGGTCTGCGGTGTGTGGGATGGGAGCGTCCCGCCAGCTGTGCTCGGGTCTGCAGTGTGGGGGATGGGAGCGCCCCGCCAGCGGTGCTCGGGTCTGCGGTGTGTGGGATGGGAGCGCCCCCCCCCCAGCGGTGCCCGGGTCTGCGGTGTGTGGGATGGAAGCGCCCCACCAGCGGTGCTCGTGTCTGCGGTGTGTGGGATGGGAGCGCCCCGCCAGCGGTGCTCTTGTCTGCGGTGTGTGGGATGGGAGTGCCCCGCCAGCGGTGCTCGTGTCTGTGGTGTGTGGGATGGGAGCGCCCCGCCAGCGGTGCTCGGGTCTGCAGGGTGTGGGATGGGAGCGCCTGGCCAGCGGTGCTCGGGTCTGCGGTGTGTGGGATGGGAGTGCCCCGCCAGCGGTGCTCGTGTCTGTGGTGTGTGGGATGGGAGCGCCCCGCCAGCGGTGCTCGGGTCTGCGGTGTGTGCGATGGGAGCGCCCCGCCAGCAGACCGTGTTCCGGCGGTGGGGCCGACCAGATATCGACTCCGTGTGGTTATGGTCAGTTGCGACTATGGTTTGTGCTCCACCTGTTTCTAGCCCAACGTCGTCTGTGTTCAGTGGCACGTATCTCTGGAAATCCCTCCCAGCTAGTTTCCGACGCAGTCAATTTCCGCACATCCTTGTCCTATGATTATGCAGTGATATGGACTCTGGGCCTGTCACAAGCGAGTCATATTTTGCCCACGCTTTAACTCGGGCTGGCCACCGCGATGGGACGTGAGAAGTTCCCTGACTTTCTTTAGCACTACGAAGCTGTTTCCTCAGGCTGACGCCTGCCGTGGCTGGTGTAGCTTGATCGATTCCGGTAGCCTGATTTGAATCTGCCTCTGCAGTCTGAAATGTGTGTTACCTGCCCAGTGATGTCATGTAGGATATGTGCTGGCCCTACACTCTGACACGGCCAGTGCGGGTGAGGCGGCGGGTGCCCCACCTGCCGTGCCCAGCCGTGCCCAGCCGTGCCCTTTCCCGTGCCCTCTGCCATGCCCACCCGTGCCCAGCCGTGCCCAGCCGTGCCCAGCCGTGCGTAGCCGGTGACACGAGCGCGGCGGTTTCAGCCGGTGTTCCGACGGCTGCTGCTGAACCGCTTCCTGACTGTGCTGCTGCAAACGCTGCTGCACCGGTCGCACGACCTGCTGCGGGACGAGGTGGCCGGCGCCGTGTTCTCGCTGGCGGCCGTCGACTTCGCCGCCTTCTACGACGGCTTCCTGCCGGGCGTGCTGCGCGACACGGCCGCGCTCGACTCGCACCAGCGCCGCTCGCTGGCCGAGGCCGTGTCGCGCGACACCGACCTGCCCAGCTTCACGGCGGGGCTGCACAGGTTCGTCAGCGACCTGCGCTACTACACCCTGGTCAACGGCAGTCTCGAGGTGTAGCTCGCCGTCCGGCAGCCGCGGACCCAGCGGTGCGGTGCGGGGTCCGACACCCGCGTCAGCCATTAGCCGGTGGTGCAGTGCCGGGTCCGACACCCGGGTCAGCCATTGGCCAGTGGTGCAGTGCCGGGTCCGACACCCGGGTCAGCCATTAGCCGGTGGTGCAGTGCGGGGTCCGACACCCGCGCCGGCCAGTAGATGGCGGTACGGTGCGGGGTCCCACACCCGCGCTGGCCATTAGCCGGTGGTGCAGTGCGGGGTCCGACACCCACGCCAGCCAGTAGATGGCGGTACGGTGCGATGTTTGTATCTCTGCCGCCAGCCGGAGTATGAGGATGCAGTGTGATGGTGACCCGTTCCAGGAGACTGGTGTATTGACGTGTATTTGGGAGGTCTGTTATACTCTGCGTTGACATTCCACCACGCCATGCTGGATGCGCTATGTGTAGTGAATCTGACTGGGGCTGGCTGTTCAGTGTCACCAGACCCCAGAGTAAAACCACAGCCGCAAGGTAACGGTGGCGGGTGCCATCGTCATTTTGGGAACACCAACAGGTATCCACTATGGGTGCCTGGGCCCAATATGCCAGCGTGAATATAGGCGCACATACCCCATAGCCTACAGACTGATGCCATGGAAGGTGTCTGTGCTCGTGTAACTCGCGGCTGTGCATACGGTATACGGGGTAGAGAGCAGTGCCATCCAGCAAACCGACATCGTAATATTCGTCGTAATGACGTGCTATGAATTATAGCGTGTTTCTATTGATATGAGTGCTTTTCGCTATGTGAGTGATACCAACTGGTTCTTGGTGGTGTTTATATGTTGTGTTACTGGGATGGACTCGGTTCCCTTTGTCAGGTCATCTGGGTAAGCCCGCTTGTCGGTCACATGGAGTCTGTTCGTGTCCATCGTCACGCGGTGCCTGCTGTCAGGCTCAGAGTTTGTTGGGAGCAAAATTATGCAGATGTGTGGAAATGGAGCTGTCGCTTGCGCTGTACACCATGCATTCAATGGTAGAGAAGAACCATTTATGTCGGGACCAGTGGCTGGAAGATTTGCAATGGCAGAGTGGAATGATGCTGTCGGGCTCGTGCATCCATTGCAGCAACGACACACAATTGTCGGATGTTACGAGGTCGTACAAAATCGTGCCGGAATCTTTGTGATGCACTGCAATGTCTGGGCGATGCAATCCTATTGTAGGTAGAATTGTGTTGTAATTACTTCAGGTATTTTCGATGCGATTGGATGTCAGGATTATAACGACCAGACGTAAAAACATCGCGTGACGTATGTCGGTCGCCAACAGCGGTAATGCCAGGATTATGACGACCAGATGTGTAAACGTCGTGTGTCATGTCAGCCACCAGCAATGACAATCGCATGAATGAGAGCGCTTGGAAGTGGTTGGATGGTGAATTTGGTAGCTCTATGAAGTACTAGGAGGTACTTCATAGAGGAGCTCAGAAGTGTTTTTGTGTCGTGTCGCGACGTAGCGTGGCGTGACACGTGACATTTCGTGCCGCGACGTAGCGTGGCGTGACACGTGACATCTCGTGACACGACGTGGCGTGGCGTGACACGTGACATCTCGTGACACGACGTGGCGTGGTGCGACACGTGACATCTCGTGACACGACGTGGCGTGGTGCGACACGTGACATCTCGTGACACGACGTGGCGTGGCGTGACACGTGACATCTCGTGACACGACGTGGCGTGGTGCGACACGTGACATCTCGTGACGCGACGTGGCGTGGTGTGACACGTGACACGACGTGACATCTCGTGACACGACGTGGCGTGGTACGACACGTGACATCTCGTGACACGACGTGGCGTGGTGCGACACGTGACATCTCGACACGACGTGGCGTGGCATGACGTGGCATGACGGCGTGTCGCGACACGACATGGCATGACGTGACGTGACATTTCGTGACACGACGTAACGTGGCGTGACACGTGACATCTCATGACACGACGTGGCGTGGTATGACGTTGCGTGTCGTGACGTGACGTGACGTGAGACGACGGGACGTGACATGACATAACGTGACATTTCGTGACACGACTTTGCGAGGGCGGCCTGGTTATCTTCACTTCGCAGGCTGTCGGGTCTCGTTCTCACGTGCCGTGAGTTGATCGGTGTTGATATTGACCAGGACAGCGGTATCGAGACCACCATCATGACAATTTATAGGCATCCGTTCGAAGCCCGCACTGGTAGGCAGGTTTCATCGTGGTTTCCCGGCCACTCATCGATGTGACTGCCTGTAAATATTTAAACCAAGTGTATAGACTGTATATAATCATTCCGTTCCTGTGATATGTTGCGAGTTGTAATTTATACATTACCGATTTGTATTTTTATTGATAATACATATATGCCTACCATTTGTGGTCTTGTTTTTCTCGTCTCGGACATTATTTGTAGCCAGACTCAGTGGCTCCGTTCTATAATTGCTTCTGAAGTTTTTGCTTGGCCGTTCTAAGAAGTCGGTTTGCAGCTCGTTGCTGTACAAGCTTAGCCCATGTACATGCCAAGTGCGCGCCACAGCTGACCCCACCCCGGGAAGCGTGTCGCTCAGCGTCGGTCTCAGCGAGACAGTCAGTTTCTGGTGCGGAGCCCGTCGGGGGAAGTAGTTATTCAAATTACGTTTGAAAAAGTTACGGGACTGTTTTATCTGAACATTCTTGGTTGAAGGCGCTCGCGCACTTAATTTGTGTTCTAGTAATTCCTGTACGCGTAGTGGGCAGTTTCCGAATTGTGTTGCAAATATATCGTAGGGTACCAAATCATTAACCTGGTAACAGATTGCGATGTCAAGCCTTTTCGATGAGAAGCTGGGGATTATGCTTCTGACAGAATTTGCATGAACCCGGGGGTGTTGTTTGATATGTTTTTGAGGGGTATGTGCCCCCTCAATGTTGACTGTACCTCAATAATTTCAACTTTTAACGCGGGCCCCATGGAGGTTACCCCGAATCCACCTGGGCCCGGCCATTCGCTTCATGCATTGTGTTCCCCCTCCCAATAGTTTTCAGAAATAATCGCTCGTGAAAGAATCTGAACCTGTTCTTATGACCAGTGGCGTCGCCACGAAATTCTTCCGGGGGGGGGGGGGCGAGATCGAAAGGGAGCCTCCTGCTCCCCGAAAAGTGGCGTCCATTGTGTTAGGGTCTCCTATTGTTTTTAGGCCCTTAGTATGGTTCGGGAATGGGGAACTGAGGGCTGGAGGCCTTCCTTTTCGTCCTGGAGGGCCTCCTTTTCATCATGGAGACCTCCCTTTCGTCCTGGGGCCTCTGTGTCAATATTTGACACTCGCTCGATTTCTGGGGCCTCCTACCCTCTCCTAGGTGACTTCTTTTACAAATTAGGGGCCTCCTCCTAGAGGCCCCTAATTTGTATAATCTCTTTTTCGTTTTGGGGCCCTCCTTTTCATCCTGGAGGGCCTCTTCGTCCTGGAGGGCCTCCTTTCCATCATGGGAGCCTCCTTTTCGTCCCGGGAGCCTCCTTTTAGTCCTGGAGGGCCTCCTTTTCGTCCTGGGGGCCTTCTTTTCGTCCTGACGTACCTTCATTTTGTCCTGGGGGCCTCTTTTTCGTCCTGAGGGCCTCCTTTTCGTCCTGGGGGTATCGTTTTCGTCCTGAGGGGCCTCCTTTTAGTCCTGGAGGGCCTCCTTTTCGTCCTGGGGCCTCCTCAAATTTCAGGGGGGGGGGGGCGACGCCCCCAGTCTCACGGCAGGGGGGGGCAATTGCCCCCGCTGCCCCCCCGGTGGCGACGCCCCTGCTTATGACCCGTCTTTTGACCGAAGTTGACAACAAGAACGTCCTTGGCCATTCCCCCCTCCACCTCAAGAAAATCTTGGCTGGGTGACTGCTCATAGTAAGCCGCGCGTTGCACGCAACACACGTGCAACGCGCGGTGTCTGTCGCGCCAGAGCCTGTCAAAACTGCCGTACACACCGAGCCCGTCGAAAGAGGATGGTCTTCAGCAAGACGTTTTCGGTAGGAGTGTTGCATTGTATACTTTTGAAGGGGCAAGTGCTCTCTCAATGTTGGCTCTCCCCTCTAATAATTGCTACTTTTAACATGGGGCCATATGCAGTATGCATTCAATCTATTTTGACCTATCAGTTGCTTTCATGTTCCTCCCCTCCCCCAATAATCTTAAGAAATCAATACACGGATC
Source organism: Imbricaverruca yamaguchii (assembly GCA_034440575.1). Taxonomy (NCBI): domain Eukaryota; kingdom Metazoa; phylum Arthropoda; class Thecostraca; family Neoverrucidae; genus Imbricaverruca; species Imbricaverruca yamaguchii. The sequence continues at coordinate 576,434 of JAOTOL010001663.1, forward strand.
TGTTTGATCTGATTGGATTGTGATCTCCGGCAAAATTTCGGATGTTAGACGTCCGTGAAAATTTGAAACACACGAGATGTAAAATTGTCTTTGGAGGTTTCCCCCTATGCTTTTGATGGACCGGAAAGCGGCCAAATATCCCACGCTGCGAAAATGCCGCATTGAGCAAGGCCGTATATAATCAGGAAGGCAACAAGGCCGTATAGGCATCGAGGCCTTTGACACTAACCAAGATAGCTAGATAGAGACGCTTGCTTCTGGATATTAATTTATTGCTTGTGCTCTGCTTTGTTCTGAATGTGTCGTGGTAAGGATAATAATAAGATTGTTGAGCAAGGTAGGTGAGATATGGAAATATGCGTTGTGTAGGAACTATTTAATGGATGTGAATGCAATGCTTCCATGAATGAAAGTGCATGAACGCAGACACGCATGGTGGTTTCATTCGTTGATGTAATTTTGGTTATGAATTCCAACAGTACCATTTATTTGCTGCCTATAAGCCATTATTCCACCTACTCAAGTGCCACTGAATTCCAGCTTTCATTTCACCTCCCATCTGAGTTAAATTGTATGAACTTGCAGCTTAATGTGGGGGCAAGCTGGGAGAAGCTGGTCTCACATCTTTTTTTTGTGCTAGTGTGCATCATATTCAAAGCAAAATTTTACCTTGATTTCCAATGATACCATATTTTTGCCAACTGAAAGGTAATTGTTTGTGGAGAAAATGAGCCATTGCTTTATCATTTTCAGGTTGAAATACTAGGCATGAAAAAAACAAAAAAAATCAAAGCTTACCTCAATCTCCAATAGATGAAAGTGTGGGATCACTTGCATATATGATCCCACACTTGTAGGTGTAGCTTTTGTGCCATCAAGTGTGCCCTAAAGCCCTGTAGATGTAGCTTTGTGTGCCCTAAAGCCCTAATAACTAACTGTGCCATCAAACATATGTAGGTGCAGGTGTAGGTCAAAAGTTGTTGGCACCAGGTTATGTCAGTTTATTGTAGATTACTGAAGACTGGGTCATCCAACATTTGCAGATGTAGGTTTTATGCAGTCCAATATTTGCCAGTGTAGTCCTAGTGATATGCAAGATTGTTGGCATTAGGTCAGGTTAGTTTATTGTAGATTACCAGGCTGTCATTAAAAAGTGGCCACCTTCATGTGACATCCTCCATGGAGCCTCCTTCATGGCACATGCTCCATAGTCCAGTGTCAGTCATAAGCAAGTGGTGTCATTGCAGATTAGTGCATTTGATTGCACTTTGATACTGTGTACAGTCATATAAGCAAATTTGCAATTAACAAGAGTGCTGTCTTTTACCCTTCTTTCTAGATAGTTGTTTGTTTCCAGCCCTGTCTCTGTAAATTTCCCTCATTGTGCACCAAGCAGAGATAATCTTGATTATCATTCATTGTTGATAAACTAATTTAAATTAGCCATTGTCCCTCACTAACAACTGCTTGAACATCACCACCTACCATCTTCTTGCCCAGTGTCTGGTTGCTGAAGAACTTGAAAATTCAACTAGTGTAATAAAAGGTACTTTTCTCACCTGCCATTTTTTTACTCACTTCATTTTTCACTTGTGCTTTGCAATTAACCCTCCATACTGTAGCTGGGCACAAATCATCAAGTCTGGTCAAAGCACCCCAGAGCCCCAATAACTAACTAGATAACTAACACCATTCTGTGGCATCATCATCATGACTTATTTTGTTGTATTAAATTATGTTGTGTTTGGTTTGTTCTGTTTGAAGTAAGTCATGTCTGCCATTCATAAGTATCATGCTGTTTTGTGCAGGTAATTAGCAGATAAACTAGCTGTAGCAATATGCATATTGTTGTAGTATGTGTATCATGAAATTGGGGTGGTAAAGCCAGTATGCAGATGCCTGCACACCATTGTGACTTGTACTTGACAATCTTATCTGAGCTCATCAAAATATTCCAGTTTCCATTCTATTCAAATTTCAGAAGCAATGATTATTGTTATTTGATCAGAGCTTGAATCATGTTATGTTGAATTTCAGCAGGCAAATGTGGCAGATTGCTTTATGAGTGTAGTTTTGTAAGTAGCAAGTATTGCAGATAAAACATGATCATTGGGCTATTTACCAGCAATATTCTGTAAATTTGTGTTGTTGAATGCAATATGCAATGCCATTTCTTCTTGTGTAGTGATACCAGTTTTTGCAGTAACATCACTGGTGATTTTCTGCCTCTGAAGAGGAAAAAAGGTCATGGCTAGCAGGCTGTGTAAGTGTGACTGGAAGGATGAGCATGCATATCAGCTGCATTCACTTTGGGAAGAAAGAAGCATGTGGTGTGCCACTAGACCAGTGATAAATTATTCGTGAAATAGGGTGGAATATACCACTTTCTGAACACTCAATTGACATCCTTCTCCAAGAAGTATCAACATCCTGCTCCTTGATACAAGCTTATGAGGTATTCATGTTTCCTTTCTGACAGTATCTCATTTATAAATAGCATTATCCCATGTGCATTCTCTCGATAAGGAATAGTGGTACACACATGACCAATGTAGTCGATGCGCCCTTAAGCCCTAATAACTAACGAATAGTGGTACACGAACATTTCGCAATGCAATTTCAGGTAAAGGAATTACCTATAATGTGATATGGCATGCAATACCAGCTTATAGCATAGTTATTGTTCTCCCTATCCTGACTATAGCTCTTCTTAAATTATTAATCTTAAAACAATGATAAAGGTGCCAGCATAAGTACTTACACCATTGGCTGAAATTTTAGGCTGAAGACATCAAAAACATTTTTAAAGACACTAATTCCATGGTTAATTTCGACATCCTACAGTGCTCGCTTCGACATCTCACACCTGACAAAAAACCAATATTTTAACCCTGCACTAGACCATCATGACTCAACATTGCCATCCTACTATGTCAAGTGCCATCTGACTCCACTTGGGATCACATCCAAGCATATAGTCAATATGTAATTTACATCATGTATGCAGAATGTGGCATATCCCCTTCAATGTTCTTTAACTTTAGTACTTTCATGCATTGGGTCCTTGTATAGGAGAATGAACCTCAACACTCTTGTGACTATTTCATAATACCTGTGACATGGTTGATGAACCTGCATGACCATGTCAATGTCCGGTAACGTGCAGCTTGTCCATAACCACAGTGATGTCTGAGCTGGAAGTGGTAGCCTGGGAGGACAATGCAGTCGCCATGGACAGCGTCGAGTACGACGTCTCCCTTCTGGGACCATCGGCCAACGTCGAGACCGAGCACGCGTGAGTCACATCGACCAGATGGTGACATCACCACCAGTCAGACTGAGGTGCCACACCTGTCAGGTGGTGATGTCAGGCTGAGGCACCACACCTGTCACATGGTGACATCACCACCAGTCAGACTGAGGTGCCACACCTGTCAGATGGTGATGTCATGCCAGTCAGACTGAGGCACCACACCTGTCAGATATGTGATGTCATGCCAGTCAGGCTGAGGTGCCACACCTGTCAGATGGTGATGTCATGCCAGTCAGGCTGAGGTGCCACGCCTGTCAGATGGTGATGTCATGCCAGTCAGGCTGAGGCACCACACCTGTCAGATGGTGATGTCATGCCAGTCAGACTGAGGCACCACACCTGACAGATGGTGACATCACCACCAGTCAGACTGAGGTGCCACACCTGTCGGATGGTGACATCACCACCAGTCAGACTGAGGTGCCACACCTGTCAGATGGTGACATCACCACCAGTCAGACTGAGGTGCCACACCTGTCAGATGGTGATGTCATGCCAGTCAGACTGAGGTGCCACACCTGTCATATGGTGACATCACCACCAGTCAGACTGAGGTGCCACACCTGTCAGATGGTGATGTCATGCCAGTCAGGCTGAGGCGCCACACCTGTCAGATGGTGATGTCATGCCAGTCAGGCTGAGGTGCCACAACTGTTGGATGGTGTCATCACACCAGTCAAACTGAGGCAGCACACTGCTCGGACAATGGCGCCATATAGCGTCTGCACTCCACTGTCCTGAACTTGAGTGTCCAAGACTTGTCTCAGTTGAGAGCAGGTGTGGTGACCACACGTCATGGCATGGTCACCTGTTACAGCTAGTCACTGGCAGCCCTGGTAAGTTGTGTGATGGTTACTAATGCAAGTCAATTGACAGAGTGATACTGATGAAAATTATAATTATGGAAGTGCTAATAATACTCTGAGGGTGGTTAAGGTAGTCACATGGTGGGTGCTGTATAACCTCTGCAGTTGATGCGCCCTAAAACCCAAATAACTAACTAAAAGGTAGTCACATGATAGTTGATGATACCATGTAAGATGCCAATTATGCAAACAATTCATACCTTAAATGTGAGCCATTTAAAAGTAAGAGGAATGTCACATACAATTTTAAGGAATTGATAATCTGTTTGATACAAATTTTCTTTGTCATGCTTGAACTGGCTGGTTTGAAGAACAGATTGCAGGCACTAACTCAGTTTTTTGGAATGCAACTTAACATAATGCAGCCCTCATGGAATCTGTACCCACCCTATGATCAGGCAGTTTCGTGTATTGTGACAATGATTGAGAGATGTCCGTCTCTGTGTGTCTGGCTGGTGCTCTGGCTGTACAAGTAGCATTGGCTAGGACATGCTATGTTGTGGCACTGATTGACACAACCATGCTGGTGCACAGATTGAGAGACATTGTGTCATGGTAGTCACTGAGAGGCACTATGTTCCGTCAGTTATTACAGGCACTAGTGAATCCTGAGAGAGTTGACCATCGTGTCTATGCAAAGAACAGTTCACATTGGTAACTAGTCTGGCCCAAGTGAACCTAATTGATCCCAACCAAACCAAGCCATCACACCTGTAAAATCTGAACGTTTTTAACACTAATAAATGCTACATTATCGAATGTTAACAAGGCATGATATTTACATTATGATTTCTATTGACTTTAATTGCAACATTTCCTATAAAGTACCATCATTGTGACCAGATAGAATGTTGAAGACAGACATTAGCATGCCTCATCACTGGAGGTGGTGAAGAGCGCCGAGCCACCGCCGGTTTGTGCCGGTGCCGATGTCGTGACAGATGCTGTGCTTGTGGTACGACGGCTACATAGCTCGCTTCCTGTCTGTCCGGCACTCCCAATGCCACCTTGCACCGGCTGACAGATGCTGTGTGCTGTAGCATTGGTTAAAAATGTCGTGCTGTGGTAGTGGATTAATAAAGACGTTAACTGTGTGATGTTGGTGATTGAGAGACACACCGTTGTGGCAGGGTGTGTGCCACCTGGTGCTGGGACAGTGACGCTGTGTTGTACCGGTCGTTGAGAGACACACCGTTGTGGCAGGGTGTGTGCCCGCCTGGTGCCGGGACTATGCGAGCGGGCCGATATCAGCGCCCTGCGTCAGCTGGCGACGACACTGACGGAGATACCCGAGTCGTACCTGGCCGACATCATCTTCACTACGCTGGCGTCCACCGACCCAGGTCAGGTCAGCGGTGCAGAGGTGGCACGTCAAGTGATGTACACGTGCAGCTGATGTACGCCAGCCTATGGGTAATCACGTCACACGTGAGACCAAAGGAGCTTATTTGAGCCGAGCCAGGGGCAGGGTGGGAATTAAGGCACCTTTTAAGAGATTTCATCTCTGAAAAATGTTTGCACTCCGGATTCATACTAGATAGAATGCGCTCCACATGTACTCCGACACAAACATGCAGAAGGAACAAAAATACCACTAAAAAACTAATACAAGATTGAATAAAACATATCGCCAAACATGTTATCCTACTTAGGATTACCAAATAAACTAGTCACTTTTCGTACCATCCAGCACACAGACGACACCCGAACACACACCACATCACACCACAATCAGCGGAAATGGCGACGACAACGCGCCAAACCTCGCGCCTGCGCACTGAACAGTGGCCTCCAGTCGCTACGAATTCTGCCGATGCGTCTCCAGAAACCTGCTTTCGAGCCACCCTATAGTGAAAAAACCTGACCATTTTAAGAGGCGAATTCCGGAGTCCCGGAGGCCGCCGATCGAAATTTGCTTCGTTAGCATTTTCTGTTACGAAAACTGTCTGAACCAATCAATGCAAGGTATTTTTTAAATGACGTCATAACCATTAGCAACTTTGAACACATGTTTAACAGTGCCATACTGCAAACACATGACCTTGACTGATCCCTTGCTTTCTGACTGTCGCATGGGAGGTGTTGGTGTCCGGTCCGTATCGCGCAGGGAATCGGCTGCGTGTGTGGGTAGGTGTGCGTTCTGAGCTGAGCGTGAAGCGTGAATTATTTGTGTTTGTTTTCATTTGGCTAGCCTTGTACTGAGACCAAAAGTGAAAGGAAAGGGCATTGCTCCCGCGAGTTACGAGAGACAAAACTGAGCTGATCATCATAACTCCGTCTTGCGGTGCCGTCCATTGTTCACTTTGTTTCTATGCTTTGATGTGACCAAAAATGATGATGTGTATTACTTATGCATATTACGTAAGTACTGACTAGGTACATGTGATTTTCCCGTCGGTTACCGGCAAATAGATTCCATGCATGAAAAATAATATGTCCATGAAAATGTACTCCGGAAGAAATCTGTTTGCACTCCGACTCCAAACCCGGAAAGTAAGTTTCCCACTCTGGCCAGGGGTGGCGAGGTAGTGGGTATTTGCTGTGGGGCGTCCAAGTGCTAAAACCGTTGGTGGGGGCATACGTGAAGGCACGAGAAATGAGCCCGACTATTTTGTGGATATTTAAATCATACGTCAGGCTACGGCGATTGACTGAGGTTACAGGCAACGTCGAGCCGTCGTAAGCATTTCAGTATGGCAGCGAAAATCCTGCCAGTTGGTTCTGCTGTGAAGCATGCAATGTTGAATGCATGATTGGGGTCATTTACCTATAGGTTCCTGTCGGGTTACTATTGCAGTTTCTTATAAATGTGGACACACCGGCTGGCCTGCGATGAAGTGGCGTGACACCATGAGGTGGCGTGACACCATGCGGTGGCATGACACCATGCGGTGACGTGACACCACGAGGTGACGTGACATCATGGGGTGGCGTGACACCACCGTTGCCCTTCCCGTGACCTCCCACCCCCCCAGACGGTGCCGCCGCGCTGGGCGACATGACATGACACCATGAGGTGGCGTGACACCATGAGGTGGCATGACACCATGAGGTTACGTGACACCATGAGATGACGTGACATCTTGAGGTGGCGTGACACCACCGTTGCCCTTCCCGTGACCTCCAACCCCCAGACGGTGCAGCCGCGCTGGACGACATGACATGACGTGACACCATGACATGACGTGACACCACCGTTGACCGTCCCGTGACCTCCCACCCCCAGACAGTTCCGCCGCGCTGGACATGACATGACATGACATGACACCATGAGGTGACGTGACACCATAAGGTGACGTGACACCACCGGTGACCGTCCCGCGACCCCCACCCCCAGACCGTGCCGCCTCGCTGGACGACATGACGTGACACCATGAGATGACGTGACACCACCGTTGACCGTCCCGTGACCCCGCACCCCCAGACGGTGCAGCCGCGCTGGACGACATGCTGCGGCTGCCGTACACGCCAGCCGTGATGACGTCAGCGCTGCGGCGACGTCACCTGTGTGACGTCAGCCGACTGGTGGAGCACGTGACGGAGCGGCTGCAGACGGCGGAAGCTGACCTCGCTGAGGTGAGCGGTGGTGGCTGTCGAACTGTGTAGATGTCACGTGCGGTGGTGCGAGTAGTGGGAGGATATACGCCCATAGTGGGCGTAGAGTCAAAACGTGATGAGGAGCAGGTGGGGTGCTGAAATGGTGGATATGGTGAGCTCATTTGTTGAAATGGCGGGTTGTGGTACGGCCGGTAGACAGATATTGATAGTGCCTGTGTGCAGGATAACACGTTGAAGTTGAGTATTGTGGTGCGACCGGCAGCTACTTAGTCTGTCCAAAGAAATGTGCTCAGTCAAAGGGTCGTATATTCTTATGTGCACAATTTTACACAGATATTGATAGGCATTGCTGATAGATCTATACTTTGTTGGGTCAGAACGTGAGCCCCTTTGGTCGAGAAGTCGATACTGAAGTTCCTGGCGTTGCGCAGGAATGGCAACAAAGCACACATGTGTGGTAAAGTACTGGCATTTGTTTGTTGTCGGTGAAGGCCCTTTTGCCTCCGAGGAAAAAGGGCCTGTAAGGTCTGAGGGAGCCCTTACATGTTTTTTTTTGTTGGAATCCGATCAGAGGGGGTGTTTGGGCGTTGGGTCGAAGTTCGAGGCGTGCTGCAATCTGACGTTCCGTGCTCTCCACAGACGCTGATGGACTGGCTGGCAGTGCTGCTGGACTCGCAGTACGCTAACGTGGTGATGGCAGACGCCGGCGAGGTGCAGCGGCTGCTGGGCCGGGTCGCTGCTTGGCGAGACGAACAGGTGGGTCAGGGGCGGGGATGGCCGAGTGGTTAAGATGTCGGGCTATGGGTGCCAAAAGTCCCCGGTCCGAGCCTAGCGCCACTCAGGACATTTCCCAATCCCGCGGTCACCGGCGAAACAGCGTGGGAATGCCATTAGCCGTGAATGTGCATGAAGTGCGTCGTGAACCACCCAATAAACAAACAAACAGGTGAGTCGGATCAGACAAGCTGGGCTGAAGGCTGCAGCGCTCGTCACTTCCCGACCGAGGTCAGCCACCCAGACGCGCTATGCCTTCACTGATGCAGTTTCATGGTGCGAGCGATGGCCGTCAATGCGAGTTCCTTATCACAACCGCACTGACAGTTATCTGTAATATGATGCATTCTCGCTTCATTCAGCAACCGAATCACACAATGCGGCACCTCTAGCCGGCCCATCCACACATTCGCCTGGAGGAGGTCGCTCTGCCATTGTGTGCCTCGTGGCAGACCGTGTCGGACTTAGCCACCTGTCTGTTGTTCAGGAGGCCACTCGCACCTGACCTGTCTGTGCGCACCTGACCTGTCTGTTGTTCAGGAGGCCGCTCTGTCACCGTGTCGCACCTGGCCGCCGGTCTGTTGTTCAGGAGGTCGCTCTGCCACCGTGTCGCACCTGACCTGTCTGTTGTTCAGGAGGTCGCTCTGTCACCGTGTCGCACCTGACCTGTCTGTTGTTCAGGAGGTCGCTCTGTCACCGTGTCGCACCTTACCGCCTGTCTGTTGTTCAGGAGGCCGCTCTGTCACCGTGTCGCACCTTACCGCCTGTCTGTTGCTCAGGAGGCCGCTCTGTCACCGTGTCGCACCTTACCGCCTGTCTGTTGCTTTTTCAGGAGGCCGCTCTGTCACCGTGTCGCACCTGACCTGTCTGTTGTTCAAGAGGCCGCTCTGTCACCGTGTCGCACCTTACCGCCTGTCTGTTGCTCAGGAGGCCGCTCTGTCACCGTGTCGCACCTGACCTGTCTGTTGTTCAGGAGGCCGCTCTGTCACCGTGTCTCACCTGACCTGTCTGTTGTTCAGGAGGCCGCTCTGTCACCGTGTCGCACCTTACCGCCTGTCTGTTGTTCAGGAGGCCGCTCTGTCACCGTGTCGCACCTGACCGCCTGTCTGTTGTTCAGGAGGCCGCTCTGTCACCGTGTCTCACCTTACCGCCTGTCTGTTGTTCAGGAGGCCGCTTGTCACCTTGTCGCACCTGACCTGTCTGTTGTTCAGGAGGCCGCTCTGTCACCGTGTCGCACCTGACCGCCTGTCTGTTGTTCAGAGGCCGCTCTGTCACCTGTCCACCTGACCTGTCTGTTGTTCAGGAGGCCGCTCTGTCACCGTGTCTCACCTGACCTGTCTGTTGTTCAGAGGCCGCTTGTACCTGTCGCACCTGACCTGTCTGTTGTTCAGGAGGCCGCTCTGTCACCGTGTCGCACCTGACCGCCTGTCTGTTGTTCAGGAGGCCGCTCTGTCACCTTGTCTCACCTGACCTGTCTGTTGTTCAGGAGGCCGCTCTGTCACCGTGTCTCACCTGACCTGTCTGTTGTTCAGGAGGCCGCTCTGTGACCGTGTCGCACCTGACCTGTCTGTTGTTCAGGAGGCCGCTCTGTGACCGTGTCGCACCTGACCTGTCTGTTGTTTAAGAGGCCTCTCTATCACCGTGTCGCACCTGACCACCTGTCTGTTGTTCAGGAGGCCGCTCTGTCACATTGTCTCACCTGATCACCTGTATGTTGTTCAGGAGGCCGCTCTGTCACCTTGTCGCACCTAACCGCCTGTCTTATTCAGGAGGCGGCGGCTCAGGAAGCCACTCTATTGCTCCGCACGATGGACCTGATGAAGGCACAGCGTCGTGACCCACCGTCACCACCCGCCGCCGACTACTGCATCGAAACACTGGAGCTGTGACGTCATATGAACGTAGCATACTGTCAGCTTTGTGGCGTCACTGGAACGGACGTCACGTACCGTCGGCTGTGTGACGTCGTTGAAACAAGACGCTATCTGAGCGTCACGCACCGTCAGCTTAGTACGTCGCTGGGGCGGGACGTTGTCTGAACGTCACGTACCGTCGGCTGTGCGACGTCACTGTAGCAGGATGTTATCTGAGCGTCACATACAGTCAGCTTTGAGACGCGACTGGAGCGGGACGTGGAGCCGAGTGCTCTGTTGAGAGGACAGCATGGGTGGAGGTGCGTATTCTTTGAGGGGTGTCTTTGCACCCGCGAAACATGTCGAACACGTCGTAATCTAGTATAAAACCCTGTGGGGAAGCATCCCTGGATGTTTTCAGGTACTACTGTAAACAGTGCAAAAACATCCGAAAATGTATGCGACTGTATACCAATGGGGGGACGGACGCAGGTCTTTCTTGTACCGCTTTCGATTTTTGGCCGCATGAAGGCGAGTGTTTGGCGCTATATTTGACTGCGAACCAGCGGGTATTTGTCGTGAGACGAGTAACGCCTGGTCACAGTGCGCGACATCCCATGCGGACAGAACGATACGGGTTGACAGGTGGCGGTCGCTGGTGTCACTGCAACAGCGCTGGTGAAGTCACTGCGTGGGCGCTGTGGGCGCTATATGACCAACGCAGTCGACGCGCCCGAAAGCCCAAATAACCAACCGAGGTCACTCGTGGCCTCCAACGTCTGGCTGGCAACTGTGAGAACGTCGGCTGTCGATGCGCACTGCCTAATCCAAACTACCAGCCAAATGGTAACTGGGTGTGCCGTGGAGGTGGATTCAAAAGACAGCTCGCCCCCATTGACTTTCGGTTTCGGTTGGGATCAGCAACGTCAGTACGCTGCATTACTGATGTAGTCGATGCGCCAATAACGTCCAGTAACGTCAGTACACAACTGAGTTGGGTTATTGCTAGGAACACCCCTCGAGAGCGACGAGCCATGTGAAGCATTCAGTGTGATCCTATACTGTTTTTGCGCTTGATACGATATCCTGTCTCATTCGTCTGTGAGAGCCGGTTGAAATATAAGCCGTGAAGGAACAGATGGTCGTTGGTCGACTTACGCGCCGACCGTCCGGACACACTTCCAGTCGCGCCTGGGATCGTGGCACAGTTAGAGCGCCGACATCCGGCCCAACCGCGGACAAGTTGCGGCTCGCACCAACCGGCCGCTGAACTACGCGCTCCGATAAACAGCTCCCCGGCGATTGAAAGCAAACAAAGCCGGCAAACTTGGAGCATTTCGATGCCGGTTCAGGTGTGAGCCGGTGACGAGGTGGAATGTTAGTTTCGTAAGAAGACGCGTTGATCACAGGCCACCAGTCTAGGGAGGCTACGGTGGCCTCACCGTATCAGAATAATCTTAGAACCAGTTATCCATTGTGACAACACGGCAACCAGGCACGACCCACCGGATGGATACTATTACTTCGACGGGCTGCGATGTCTTCTGACGTTGACAGCTTTCCCTACACCACTGGGTTATCCTTTAGTATTGGTACCGAAAGTTATTCTACATTTACGGATTTCGAGTAGTGCTTGATTACGTCATGGGGTAAAGCTGAGATGCTCAGCCAACATATTCACCTAAGGCGATTCAGTTGAGTGGATGAATGAGCCACCTAAGGCTGGTTGTTTTCAGTGACTATCCACTGTTTTTGTTCAACTTATAACAGATGCATACTGTTTTAGCATACACTCCGCTTGAAAACAACGTATTTACCGCAAGTGCCAAAATCCGAGGAGCCTACCAATATCTTAGTAAACGTAAGGCATGCTGAACTTGAGATATATTGTGGCTTGCGTCGAACTTCGTTAGTTATTGTGTTTTGGGGCGCATCGACTGCATAGGTCATATAGCGCCAATAACTCAGTTATTTACACATAACATAGTGTGAAAGCCACTTCGAACGAATTATAAGACGATGTCAAATCTACTCATAATAAAACTGGTGATAGCCACGTATGCATCAGTATGTTAATGGCCGGGGTAAATCACGGGAAATCTAATTTCCAAGAGGAATTTGAAAGGGTGTCCAGAGTGAACAATGTCAGACACGTCCCATAATACTCCCCGAAACGAGACAGAGGAACGTCGAAAGGGACGCCTCCGTTCGTGGGCGGGCCGGGGACATGAAACTAAAATGTTTCGCGGACATTGGTGCAGTGCATTTCGAGCACAGCGGTTGGTTGGTTATTTGGGCTTAGGGGCGCATCGACTCGGGCACAGCGGTGTCCCGACACCACCCAGAAGATACGCCGAACTTCCAGTCCGTGCAATCTTAGCATTGCATTGGCGCTGGGTATCCGCGAACATATTTTTCAACCTTTCCAGTTGCAAAGATGTGAAGATCGGCTCTAAGGTGCTGAGATGCCGGGTGTTGCGCTGTTTAAGGCCTGGCGTTAGCTCGGCTCCAGGGAGCTGAGGTACCGAGTGTCCCGCTGTCCGTGCATCAGTTCTCGAGCCGCATGGCTTTGAACCATATTAGTCCTTGGGACTTATCGCTTTGACGTGAGCAGCCCCAGATTCTTGGTTTAGTCAATGCCCTGGTCTCGGGGAAGCGGGATGGGTGGTTTGCCTGGGGATAAACGGAAAGCGTGTCGAAGTTGACGCATGTGGTGTTTTGCATTGACATCCTAGTGATGGGTTCTCACAGGCAATACTCGACAGGAGGCGGGCATCTAATGGCAGGACATTCGGGGAGTGCTCACCCAATTCTACCTCAGTTATCCACATGATTGACGAAATGGATTCAGTCCTGCAGCAGAAGTCCGGTAATAAATCTACATGTGCAAATTGTAAGGAAGCATAACTTTTCCTACCTATCACGTGCTATGCAAATTATATCAGACTTACATGAAGACTGATGTGTTGCGCCAAGGTCCGATATGACGTGTTCAATGTCACAGCAAGGCGACATCCTCGCTCCTTTTGTGCTTGCTTATGCGTATCAGACCCACATGAGACGGCTGCTTTTGCGAACTTGCCGCCCATGCATATTCAACAATTCTACTCGAGGAACAACGTTTCTGTCACAAGTCATACCATTTACGTTCTGATCGAATGCGTGACGGAACCTGAAGTTGGCTGCAGTGGTGGTAAACACACTTCCGGAGTGTACTTCGGGCGGGACGCCGACGCCGGACGGCGTGGAGGCCGCCTGAACTACGCGGTCCAGCAGATAACGCCAATACACACCGCCACTGCCGTCAACGTTGCCGTTTATTTGAGCAAGGTGAAAGAGAACAGGGTAGCATCTTGGACCAATCCCAGTCTGGGCTCACCACAGCGAAAAGAGACGTGGTGGCAATGGTGTGAAATCAACACAAACGAAGCTGGGCGCGGCCCAACCTCACTGGACTACGTTGGCAGTAGCAACATCACAAGTCATCATAGGTCGCAAGTCATTCACATGCGGCTCCAACGTGCTCATCGCGTATGCCACGCTATTCTCAGGTATCAAGTCTTCTTACGGCTTATTCTACTCTCTCCCTCTTTCACGAACTTCACACTAATGCGAGAGAGCATCGATACACGATTCCTGATATCCCAGTGCGGGATAGCAGGAATAGCACACCGATACATCGGCGTGCTCAGCGTGCTATCCCAGTGCATGACTTGCTATGACCGGACACGCAACAGACAGACCAGTCGTCACGTGCCTCATTAGGCAGCGCATGTATGCTCCGTCGCTGCTTCATAGCAGCAACGGCCAGCCAGAGCTGAGCGTTCCCTTAATCCGTCAACACTGCCCATCAGCGGAAACAGTCTACCCAGACCTGGCCACAGCTGAGTGTTCCTCTAATCCGTCAACACCGCACCTTGTTGTCACTTGAGTTTAGGGGCGCATCGACTGCATCGGTCATGCAGCCCCCAGCACCGCTCCTCGGCGCACACGGTCTACCCCGGTCTGGCGACATGCCCAGAGCTGTTGATAAACTGCTGAGTTGGCGAAAATTTATAATGCACCCGGGCCAGCCCGTCTCCATTGGACTGCAGTGTATCAACTGCACTCAGTCAGTTCCACTTGATGATATATTTCCCTTCACTGATGATGATGAATTGAAGTTTGGGGGCGCGTTGACTGCCCCGGGTCATTTTGCGCCCATCCCTTCATTGACGCTCATTCGCACGCAGTTCCAAACATTAATGTAAGCACACATAGGCACGCCCGGCCGATCCCACGTGCCCATAGGCATGACCAGTTGGACGTGTTGGCCGTGGCAGTACCCAGGCGGCCGCGGCCCGGCAGGAGTATTGCTGACGTGTGCCTAGTTGCTGCCGTCGACCCGCGGTATCAGCTCCACGATGGACGGATCGTAAGGCTGTCCCCGAAACGGAGATCCTTCCGCGTCCCATGCCTCCTTCAGAAGCGCAGATACATCCTGGCCAACAGGATGGGCAGTTGTACGACCGGCAATGACACTTCAGTTATGCTATTTGTCAAGGTTATATATATATATATATATATATATATATATATATATATATATATATATATATGTATGCTTTGCACATTAGTCACATTCTACAGGTTAGAAAAAAAACATTCTAGAGATATACATATTTACAGACATTCTGAACATTGGAGACACATTCTGGATAATACAAACGCGTTCTAAAGGTAAGTCCAGCACAAGACCATCGATTCCGAAGACACAAGTTCAATGGTAACCGCACGTACCCGAGGTCACCGGGAGCCAGACCGTGGGCTCAGCCGCGAAGCCCGGTTCACGTTGTCAGCTTGTTGTCATACCAGAAAACACGTCTGACATACCTTTCTTTTACTTGTCTTAGAAAGACATCACATACATTTTAAACATACATCTTACACTTCATAAAATATCATCATTATGCCCACCTTAAAGCTACAGCTTTTGTCTGATGCTTACAATCAAAAATAAAATGTCTTGAAATGCTTTCATCATTCGAAACTTAATGTCATAGCTTTCTAGAAAGTACATTCTCTGTAACAGTCTCTAAACCTTGATGTGAAGATGTGCATCACACGATGCGTACGCTATTTCCGCCACAGACCTCTGACTATGACATTAACGTTCCACTCAACAATGCCACGATATATACACTATTTCCGCCACAGACCTTTGAATGTGACCTTAATGTTCCACTCAACAATGCCACGATATATACACTATTTCCGCCACAGACCTTTGACTATGACCTTAATGTTCCACTCAACAATGCCACGATATATACACTATTTCCGCCACAGACCTTTGACTATGACCTTAATGTTCCACTCAACAATGCCACGATATATACACTATTTCCGCCACAGACCTTTGAATGTGACCTTAATGCTGCACTCAACAAGGCTAAGTAGTATGCTGGTGTCACATTCTGTGGCCTTGCAGAGTCGTTTGAGCTATATTGAACCATCCGGCTAGCATACACGTCTATTAACAATACGGCTTGAATGCTCTTTTTCCGTTTGATCTGACCCGTGACCTAATGAATGAACTGAAATACGCTTTATGTCTGTGGTTCGTCTAACACACCGATACAGCGTTAACGAATGCCGACCAGACTGGTGGCATCAGCAGTTTTCACGACATCTAGGGGTAAAAACATACGCCCCACTCAACAGGACGAATTCAGCTGGAGCGGCGAAACAGTGTGGGCGGCGCCATTAGCCGTGAATGTGCATAAAGTGTGTCGTGAACCAACTAATAAACAAACAATTCAGCTGGAGACTTCAGCCAGCAGGAGGGAGGGGACTTCAGCCCAGCACAGTAAGTGCAGGAACATGTCCATATCGACCTCCTGACCGCGATGACACCGACCTTACTGCCGGTGCTGGTGACGACTGGAGCCGACTGCGCTCCACGACTGGCACCCGTCAACTTGGCCTCCTGCTGCACGCGCAGCTGTCCAATCTTCATCTGCTCCTCCTGACTCAGGTCCTCCCACGGCTTCACAGCTTCGATCTGCCTGCGACCCGGCGTCGCCGTTATCATGGCTAAATTGGACCATTACCATGGTTACGTTGGACTCTGTTCCTGAGGCCACTGTTGTACTCCGTATCTACGCCAATGTCAGGCCCTATCTGACGTCATTGTTGTTCGCGGTGTTTACGTCAATGTCAGGCCCTATCTGAGGTCATTGTTGTTCGCGGTGTTTAACGTCAATGTCAGGTAATATCTGAGGTCACTGTTGTACTCCGTGCCTACGTCAATGTCAGACCATTATCTGAGGTAATTGTTAAACTCCTTACTACGTCAATGTTAGGCCCTACTTGAGGCCATTGCTGTACTCCGTGCTACGTTCATGTCGGCCCGCTATTTGAGGTCACTGCTGTATTCCGTGTCTACGTTAACGTTAGCCCCTACCTTAGGTCACTGCTGTATTCCGTGTTTACGTCAATGTTAGCCCCTACCTGAGGTCACTGCCGTATTCCGTGTTTACGTCAGTGCTATGCCCTATCTGAGGTAACTGTTGTATTCCGTGTTTACGTCAATGTCAGGTCCCTACCTGAGGTTACTCTTGTACTCCGTGTCAGTTCTTGGAGCCCACCAATCTCTCAGGTGGCAACTGCCCCGAATCCCCACCGGCAAGCCGTCGACTGCTAGGTCGCGCTACGCTACATCTGAGGTCATGGCTGTACTCTGTGTCTTCGTCAATGTCATGCTCATATCCGAGGTCGCTGTTGCACTGCGTATCTACGCCAATGTTAGCCACTATCTGAGGTCAATGCTGGACTAAATGTGTTTGCCATTGCTGTGTCTGCATCCTAGGTGGGGTACAGAAGTGTAAGTTATTGCCAAGTTATGTACCCCAAAGTCATATAAAGTGCTCAGACTAAATACGAGTCACAGGGGTCAGCTAGATCAAGCCTGCACAGGGAAGACACCATCGGCCTGGACCAAAAGATGCTCAACACCCCAATCAATGCCACACCACACATTTCAATGGAACTGTCTACCCACATTCTACACACCTACCATTACGTACATACGTACCCATTCAGCCCAATTAACCCGATCCCCAAGTTGGACACAGAAGTGTACCATTGCTGGGATTTGTTGTTTGTTTACTGGGTGGTTCACGACGCACTTTATGCACATTAACGGCTAATGGAACCGCCCACACTGTTTCGCCGGTAGGCCGCGGGTTTCGGAAATGTCCGGAGCAGCGTGAGTGTAGAAACCAGGAACTTTAGTACCCACAGCCCGACATCTTAACTACTCGGCCACCTCCGGCCCTTGCTGGGATTTTTACCATAGGTTAGGTACAAAGGTGTACGCTATTGCTGAAATATGTACCCCAGGGCGACGTTCATGGCGGACGTTGATGCTTCATCGATTTCTGGGTGCATCCAGACGGAAACGCACTCAAATGGGAGGGCAACCCAGCTCTCCTCTTAACATTAAAAATATGTATTTCTTACCGGTGTAAATAATCCGGTAACCGAAAACGCTCTTACATGAAACTTGTGGCACTCGGGAACCACTGTGAAATATCTAGCTGCGATCGTGCACATTAGGTTCAACACTCCATGCATACCTGAGGTCAATGTTTGGCTGTGTACCTGAGATCAATGTTGGAATACCTGGAAATACTTGGATACATACCTGGAGATACTTAACTAGGCACCCAGGATCAATGTTTGATTACGTACCTGAGGTCAATGCTGGGCTCTGTCTTCAGTAGAGATGACCACCAGCACTCTTGAACCTTCTCCAAACTCAGCTGCAACGTGGTAAATAGTCACAGTCACACATACTGTAAAACACTACTTGAGAAAGCTTTACAAAACACCATCAGAACCATCAAGATTGTTCGATGCTTCCATAATACAAACCATTGTCAGGTGGTACTGTCCAGATGATACTTTTTTATACTGGCCACTTAATTTTTATGACCGAATTTTAAAAATATTGGTAGTGTTCGACATATACTACGAACCAGTTGGACTATTGAAAAAGCACCACTTACATCAGCCATAGAAAACGGAAGCGCATTACAGAGAAAGTTGTTGGCACATTGCCATCAACCAACGGATTTTATTTTAACCTTGAGAGGGCATCCAAGAAAATAAATATCATCAGGTTAACATATTTTCTCATTGATTCTAAGAACACAAAAGTATTCGGCTTGATAGCTTCGTTGATGCCGCATCAAAATAAAGTGAATAGAGCCGGACAACACCTCAAATATACTGAATAATTAACCAGTTTAACAACTAAATGGCGGGGCAATGGGAAAACCCATCCAATTATTCCATGTGGCAGGGTGGGAGGTGAACTGTTTTAAACTAGCAGCATCCTTAGCCCTCTGGAACCATCAGCAAATCCGGGTACCTCCCTGCACTTCTCTATCTCCAGAAGCTTTCCAGGATACCCTGCTACGACTGATCATATGCCTACGGGCAACCAGGCAACATGACAGAGCAATCGGGAAACATGGCAGGCCCCGGGCAATATGACAGGGCAACCGGGCAACATGATAGGGCCCCCTGTCATGTATCTGGGCCATTTCGTGAGCTAGGGGGCTCCTGTTGTCTCCTGATCTCAGACCTCCGGATAACATGATTGGCATATTGTTGGAGTTCGTTAACTCCCCGTGGTATTTATGGGTTTCCACATTTGCGGAAATTGTTGGGAGGTAGACACAGAGGTGAAACAGTCAGTGAATGTATTTTTTGCAGATATTTTGTGATTAATTAAATCAAGCAATGCCCAAAAACGAGGTCATTAATGCAAATGAATAGGTCGATGCAAATGTTTGATGGTAACCATTACAACGACTCCACAAATCTCGATATAGTGGTACCAAAAGAGATCATCGTTTGTCATCACCGCATGGGAAATACTTTCGCATACAATCGTTAAAAAACCGAGCAAATAAAATGAGAAACGCCGAAAGGCAATAGCTCGGAAGAACGAATAAGTAGAGAACTTTAAAGAAAACTAGAAACGATTGGAAAATATATGGGTGTGATGCCATTCTGTCACTTGTTTAGCTGTCTACTATTACATGATACTACGGATCATATGAGACATCGGACAACATTGCTGCAGAGGGTATGAACACTTGGATGGTTATTGGAGTTTAGGGGAGCATCGACTACATCGGTCATGCAGCGTCCATTGGGTATGAACATTGGGTATGACCAGGGGTGGATAGAACCACCCCCACACTGACTGGGGGTGGTTCTAGAATCTTGGACTTGGAGAGGACAATACATGGCCATCAAATTTGGAGTACATTTTTTAAACTCATGTTTTTTACATCAGCACTTTCTTTTGGTGCTTGCCAGTGTGTTTATATAGCATTTGTTGGCAGCCATTTCGAACAATGCTATTAAATATTTTAACCAGAAAAGGCGAGGATAATTTCCTGAAGAGCTCTGGGGGACATAAATCGTGAAGGTTGCTTTTCCAATCCTGATCTGACCAACACTGGGAATATCTGCACTGCGTACTATCTCTCAGTAGCCTATTAGCTTAACTGGGCCCGCCGGCTTGGTTTGATATGGGATGGGCTGAATACGCTGCAGCGACAGGCTTTGCCTTGCTGCTGTTGGACCCGCGTATTTCATCCGTGTTTCCTCCTCTGCTGTGTCTTCACCAATTAAGGTTGGTGAAGACACAGCAGTGTATCACCACCAGTGCGACTGTCGACGACGCGTGTCCGCGGATCGCGGTGGAGACTGGCGGGGAGACACTGGCACGAGGTACTTCCTGACACCGTCCGCGTCCCCAAGCCGCCAGGTACAGGCACACAACATTTTTATATGCATTTTTATGCTTACGTTTTTTATATGACGGGGAGACACTGTCACGCTGACATTCCGAAAGCTGATAATATACTAATATACTAAATATGATACAATATAATGTGATGGAATCAAAAGCAAGGTAATATACTAAATACAAGTCATGTTTGGGGAGTGAAGAAAACAATCAATTGGTGAAGATAGAACCACCCTGAGCCGCCAAGTACAGAGACTCCCCCAGTGACGCCGACGGCATCGGGCAACACCACGTGCCAGTGTCCCCCCGCCAGTCTCCACCACGATCCGCAGACCCGCGCCGTCGGCGGTCGCACCGTCCAGTTGTATCGGCGGATCCTGAGCACGACGTGCACATGGGTCTCGACCGAGCTGGCCAGCAGGAGCGGCCAGCAGGAACGGCCAGCAGGAACGGCTCCACATGCACTCAAGGTGACCCAGCTGTGGCGCGGTGGTGGTGTGTTTTACCATACAGCCCATACACTGTGTCCGATGGTGTGTTCTACAGCCTACACACGGTGTCCCACGTGTGTTCTACAGCCCATACACGGTGTCCGATGGTGTGTTCTACTCGCCTATTTCGAGTGAGGTAGGGAAGGGATGCCGTCACTTGTCCCGGATGATACTGCCCCAGCTAGCAGGACATCACCATCTTTATCCAGATGAGTGAAACCATGGCTTGACTCACTTTGAAACATGCAATTGCATTTGCATACGAACGATTGCATACGAAAGTACTTCCCATGTCGCGATGACAAACGATGAACTCTTTTGACACCACTATGTCGAGATTTATGGAGTCTTTATAATTGGCACCATCAAACACCACTGCTTTCATTTACATTAACGGCCTCGTTTTCGAGCATTACTTGACTTAGCTCGTCACAAAATGGTGCAATCTCCTCTCTGAGATATAATTTATGCGTGTCTCCGTAAGCCATAATGTTTTGGCATACAGGTTATCGAACCCATGTCGGCAGCACAACCTGGGGAGCTCTGTTAGTCTCCGATCAGTCTCTAATTATTTGATCTAGACAGTCTGTAGGCTGAAGAGCCCAGGTAGCGGTAACTGCCTCTATGGTTCAGTACAGTATCTGACCTGGACACTGTCTCCAGGCAGAAGACTCCAGGTGGATTCGGCCGCCTGGATGGTCCGGTGCAGCTGACCTTCCACCAGAACATCGCCTCCGGCCAGTCGCACTGACAGTCCGTCGCTGAGGATTTCTACCGACACCTGACAGCAGACACCTGAATCAGTGGTGCTCATACCCACCAATGTATGGCGCAAATAACGCAAGAACACTTGCTTAACAGGAGGCCACCAGGCATTGATGTCATGTAAATGACACACTAAGAATAAATACAAAATATTTGGAGATGTGGAATGAATTGGAGGCGCCCTTGAAGGCGTCCATGCACTTCATGATCGAGCAAAATGAACCAGTACTGGAAAAACAGCTTCGTAATTATCATCTTTACAATCCAGAACAACCTTTAAGCATTTTCTCCCCAACTCTTCTAAAACATTATAGTTTGGCTTGAATTATTGCTGCTGTTGAATAAAAGTGTCACAAACAAGGAAACATCCAAGACTATGTTTGAAACACGAAAAAACGTCCAAGAAGTTGACTTTGAAACTCTCATTTCCAAATCAAGGATTCCAATACACAAATCCAGACGACACGAACCAATCATCTCCCAAGGTAGGGGAGATTATTCAGAATGCATTAAACATTTTCCTCAGATCTCGGTGGCATTTTGCTGTCAGTATGGCTACAACAGTTTGCTCGAAAGCATACGTAAAGGCGCAACGTTTACTTAGGACAAGATTTTGGAATGCTGATTTAAAATTGCAAGGTTTTAAATTGAACGAAATAAAGATACCATACGACTGTCGACAAAACTCTTCTTTATGGAGTACGCAGGATGCGTAGTGCTGCTGCAAGACAATGGTTGTGCAAACAGCAGCCTTAGCTAGAAGAACCTTAGGCTCTTTTACGACGCATTCAACTGCTAGGTCATATAGCGTCGCCAACCTTCCACGCCGATTGGTCGCGGGTGGACTCGGTAAATGCCGTCGGTTGTGATATTTGAACTCAATCTTGTGATCAAGAGACCGACGCTCTACCGACTGAGCTGTCGCGACTCCAACCTTAGGGAGGCAAATGGCCTTAATAAGCAAATATAAACACATCTTACATCCAGTGGAAATATAATACGGTCATACATTTGGAATTTGACACATTTTTCCACA
Organism: Imbricaverruca yamaguchii; assembly: GCA_034440575.1. NCBI lineage: Eukaryota > Metazoa > Arthropoda > Thecostraca > Neoverrucidae > Imbricaverruca > Imbricaverruca yamaguchii. Next base: position 598,901 of record JAOTOL010001663.1, read on the forward strand.
CCCATGGGCTGAAAAAAAAGTGGAAAATGTAAGCCCATGGTGATGGAAAGCACAGCGACGCAATGCTATCAAACTCGCTTCTTGGTGTCCGAACGGCGAGACTCACCTGGCGGCCGCGACGAATGTCGGGAGACACGGGAACACGGACGGTCAGGTCAGTGATCGTTTGCGACCAGGAGTACTTTTCTCGGGTTGCTCCATTGTAACTATCGGAGGCGCTATTCTCACGTGTGCTGCAACGCCTACAACACAACCAATGGCTATTACCATCTCTGGTGAGAAAGGAGTGGGTCATAAAGACGCAGTGAGTTAGCTACAAGAGAGGAAGGAGAGGGCCATCACGATACAGCGAGCGAGCCTCAAAGGGAGTAATAAGGAAGGAGTGGGCCGTGCAGGTGCAGTGAGGAAGCCTCAGGGTAGGGATGAGGAAGGAGTGGGTCGTGCAGGTGCAGCGAGGAAGCCTAAGGGGAGGGATGAGGAAGGAGTGGGCCATCACGGCATAGTGAGCGAGCCTCAGGGGAGGGATAAGGAAGAAGTGGACCATGAAGGTGCAGTGAGCGAGCCTCAGGGGGGGATATGAGGAAAGAGTGGGTCATCACGGTGCATTGAGCGAGCCACATGGGGAGGGGCGCGGCAGGGGGTAGGCCATCAAGGTCCAGTGAGCAAGCCACAAGGGATAGGTGAGGATTAATTCCCCGCAGAAATGAAGGTCAGGATGAGTAGACATCACGAGATAGGTCGTTAGCGGAAACCAAGGGGTACAACAGTGGGGTAACCAGATCACATAGCAACAGGAGGGACGTTTCCAGATATGCTTGAAGAAAACGCACCTGTGACGAGAATTAAAGGGCCAGCGTTTTCAGCTGAACCGACCAGGTGGCGTCGACACGACACACACACACACACACACACACACACACACACACACACACACACACACACACACACACACACACACACACACACACACACACACGCACGCACGCACGCACGCACGCACGCACGCACGCACGCACACACGCACGCACGCACGCACGCACGCACGCACGCACGAACACACGAACACACGAACGCACGCACGCACGCACGCACGCACGCACGCACGCACGCACGCACGCACGCACGCACGCACGCACGCACGCACGCACGCACGCACGCACGCACGCACGCACGCACGCACACACGCACACTCCTCAGACTGTACCCTTCTCCAGTCCGGGCCGGGGCCGTCTTTGCAGGCGAACTGGTGGCGACTGCCGGCGGGGGTGTGGCTCCGGTCAGGCCACATGATTGGCTGGTCCGGTCAGGTGTCGGTGACGTCACCACGACTTCCTCAGCGGCGGCGGGCGGTGCAGCAGCAGCCCTGACCGGGAGGCACGTGTCAGCAAACAACCAACACCGCCTCGCAGTTCACCCGGCAGTGGCAGGGCCAACAACGGCTGCAGCAGTCTCAGGAAGTGTCATCAGGGCACAGTATTACATCAGTCGTACAGGGCGGAGGTTATGCGGCAGATTGTCCGGGCCTATGCAATCCTGCCACCAGGCCCGGTGACGGGCCTATGTAAGCCTGACGACAGGGCTGAATCCAGAGGGAAAACATGATGACCCAGTCGGAAGGGACCAATTGCCTTTGGATCTTGGTGGTGGAGGTTGGGGTGGGGCAAGGCCGTTGGACCGTTCGGGCGACATCAAAATAAACGAAGGCCCCCATTAAAAGGCAAGCAGTCGCGCCAGTGAGGCTACATCGACATGTTCTAGCTCATGCACCATCCAAAAGGCTGAGAAATTCCAACGACGAAGAAAATGCTTGGTGCATCTTTCTACATTTTCAGTTTCCTCAAGGGATCAATCTCTGGTAACACCTGAACTAGAAATGCTGACCCACTTGAAGTGGACTTGGTTAGTTAGTTGTCTGGGTTTTAGGGCGCTTCGACTGCTGCAGTCGTGCTATTTCCCGAACGCGACGCTAACATGGATCCACACTCATGCTGGACAATCTCATCATCAACAGCCAACAGTAAATCCTCAATGGAACAAACAACTGCGACCAGATGGGAAAGAGGTGAGTAGCAGCTGGACAGACAACAGAAACAGCCAGAGATGGGATAGAGGAAGACAGTGAAATAATTTCAAGGAAATTAAGACCTGACAATAAGCTCACACAATAGTATGCAGACACACAAACACACACATTCATCCTGATTATTATTAGAACGGTTTGGGTCTGTCTGCGGTGTTCTATCACTTGCACAGATGTGGAGCTGGCTAGGCAGACACGTTCGGCACGGACGTGTCGACACAACACGTCCGTGCCGACCGTGGCGTATCGGACAGACACAGCACGTTCGTCTCGGTCGGCTCTACCTGCGGTGTTCGTTTTGCCACTTGCGGAACGTGGTGATGAGCAGCTGCTCTGCCACGCCGGCGGGAAATCCCAGCGCCGACGGACTGGTGTGCTCGTGGTAGAAGTCGGTGCTGAAGCGCATCACCCACAGGGTCACCTTCGTGGCAACAGACCACATGCTGCACTGGGAGCCATGCTGAGTGGGTCGGAGACAGTAAAGTTCACTAGGGTGGCCAGCAGAGGTCACCAGGCCACTGGCAACAGACCACATGCTGCACTGGGAGTCATACTGAGTGGGCCAGGGACAGTAGAGTGCACTAGAGTTGCCAGTAGAGGATACCAGGTTATTAGAAGAACCAATCAACATCACCAGGCCAGCCGGAGATGCAGGTGCAAGTCACTGTATCTCTGTGTTAGCCAGTCAGGATCACTGGGCTACTGGGAGGGTCAATATAGGTTGCTCCAACATGTCACCAACGCTCACAATGTTCGGCGTCAGTGTAAACATAACACATGCTGCACAGGATATTTAATGGCATATCAAAAGATGTATACTTTGGGCAATTTCCTCAATTCATTCCAGTGTTCATATGGCTGAAATGCCACCCAGTGAACAGCATGAAAGTATTCCTCCATATAGGGTGACACTACACTGACCAGAGGAGACACAAATCTGTTAGCTCACCATCCAGGTATGTGACAGTGTGGTGTGGGGACGAGTAGCCTAGGGGTAAGTTGCTCGTCTCACAATCGGAAGGTTGTGAGTTCGAGTCTCACCTGCCGCTACTCTTCGCCCGCGACCAATCGGCGTGAGAGATTGGGGACGCCATATGACTCAACGGTCGATGTGTCGTAAAAACGATAACCAACCAACTGACAGTGTGGTGTGTTCACTTTCACTCAGATAGGTGTTGGCTCAATCAGGGTTCAGCACATGATTGGCCTAACAATTCGCATCAGTGGCCACATTACTCTGCCTCACAACCAATTATTATCGTAGTTTCGTATTCATTATCACCCAATGATTTTGCAATAATTTGTATTCTTCTTCACGGGTACAAACCGAATGGTGACAGGTACGACGATGACTGTTTCCGAGATCGACTGGCAACAGATCTGACTACAGCCTCGTGCCGATCTCGCCGAACCAGTACAGGTGCCAATGCTTGGCATGCACAACAAGGGTGCCGACACAATGATTGACTTAACCCGCTGGCTCTTTAACCTTCTAATCTCCAAACTAAGCATCGCACAAAAACGAAAGACGTGTCATCGGAATGCACTCGAGTAGGGTCAGAAACCACCCCAAAATTTCCTCCCCCAAAAGTCACATCACTAAGGCAGACATCATGTTTTTAGCTCTGGGCATTTAATTTTGGATAGATTTGGAAGGCAAAAATTAATTAGAATCAGAAAAAGGAAGGCGAAATCCACCACGGTCGAGAAAAAACAAATTTGCCCAGCCAAAACTCTTTAAAAATCCAAGTCCAAAATGTTCAGTGTGTAATTTTCTCTAATTTTTATTTTCTGATGGGTAGAGTGGATCATAGAAGGTTGCTTGCAGCCAACTCGCTCCCATAAAAATGCTTACTTGAGCCAGAATCTTCGATTTTAGTCCCACTGGGCAAATGTGCAAAACGAACAAGTCATCAAAAAAATGAGAAAAAAAGAAACCAAAATCATTCTGGTGCATTTTTTTCCTAAAGTTATTCAATTATTCAGGTGCATTTTAATAATTTATTTGGGCAAAGAAACCCCCCCCCCCCGCATTTTTTTTAAAAAAAATCAGCCGGGCTGCCGAGGACCCACTGGGCCGGGGCCCCTGCCCCACCGGAGCGGCGGCCGGGGCCCCCCCCCCCCAATTTTTAAAAAAAAAAAAAAAACAACATGGGGGGGAGGGGGGGGGGGGAAGAGAGAAACCCCCAACCCCCCCCACCCCCCCCCCCGAAAACAACAAAAAAACAAACATTAACAACTTTGTCCACCCTCCGGGCGCCCCAACCGGGGACAAAGCCGCACCCACCCCCCCCCACACCCCCCCAACACCCCCCACAACCCCCAAAAAAAAAAAAAAAAAAAAAAAAAAAATTAAAAAAAAAAAAAAACACACACAAAAAAGAAAAAAAAAAAAAAAAAATTTTTTATTATTTAAAAAAAAAAACAAAAACAAAAAAAAAAAAAAAAAAACCCACCCCAACAGGAAAAATGTTTCCCCCCTTTTTCCTTTTTCAAAAAAAAAACACACCCCCCCCCCCCCCCCCCCCCAAAAGGGCAAAAAAAAAAAAAAAAAAAAATCAAAAACTAAAAACAAAACAAAAAAAAAAAAAAACAAAAAAAAAAAACAAAAACAAAAAAAAAAAAAATAACCCCACAAATCCTTAAAATTTCCTCATCCCCATTTCCTTTTCTACAAATAAAAAAAACACACAACCAAAAAAAACAAAAAAAAAAAAAAAAAAAAAAAAAAAAAACAAAAAAAAGGGGAGGGGGGGGGGGGGGGAAGGAAAAAGGAATAAAATTATTTGAGTTAAAGGTCAAGGACTACTGCGATCATTTTGCGCCCAAATATTCGCACCAGCATGCCACACATCAAAATAAATAACTGACCCAGCATGGTTTTGATCATCCACAGAAGTTGTACCTACTCATCATGCATTCATGTCATGGAACATTACTTTAACAGATTAATTTACCCTATATCAAATATGAAGGCCAAAAGATGGAACACAGCACTGAAACATATTAATTCCTAAATTTAATGAACACTAAAGTCTCAAGTTAAATTATGCACATACAACCGGTTTTACAGCATTAGCAAGTAATCAACTAGCACAAAAAGTCATTTGAGTGCTTTGTGATGCTCTTCATGCATAATCACAGATAATAACACTACTTGGGGCAGGGATGCTCTGCTCAGGACATTTCCCAATCCCACTGGTGAAACAATGTGGTTGTCACCATCAGCAGTGAATATGCATAAAGTGCATCATGAACCCCAACAAACAAGATAATAACAATATTCACACTGTTTCATTAGTGGGTGGTTGAATTGGAGTGTCCTGAATGGTGCAAGTGTTGAGCCCAGTATCTTGGCATCCAGATATCAACACATTAACTACTTGGCCACATCCCGTCCATAGCACAAAAGTCAACAAGGAGAACTTACCATCTGTGGAGAAATCCAAATATAACATCTAAGAATGGCATTATCTTGCCCTCAGCTTGCAGGATTTGAATAAGTGTTTCATCATACTGGGTCATTTTAATGATCTGGGTAAAATCACAAGTTGTTCTTCTCCAACACTGATGTATTCTGCTTCTTGATCTGCACCCCACAGATGTTCCTTGGTTTATTAGTTGACATCTACCTGCAGGAGGCAAGTTTAGGCATGGTGTGTTATCCATGTCACAAGGTCTATATTCTGAGCCAAATTGCCTTGGTGTTGAAAATGACAGAATAAGAAGTAGCCAGTTATTTCCTATGCTCTGATGGGTTACATTACCTAGGAAACTTGGTCATGGCAATAAATTTGTAAGCACAGACCCTTTAAGTAGGGTACAGCCCCTTTAAGTATGGTACAGGACCCTCTAAGCAGGGTACAGGGCCCTTTAAGCAGGATTCAGGCCCCTTTAAGCAGGGAATAGGTATCTTTAGGCAGGCATGGATTGAGTGAATATTATTCATAGGGTACTCAAGCCACATGTGTTACATGGGATCAAGTCCATGAGGTTGGATAGGAAAGGTAGATAGACATTGATGAGTGTGTGGGGTGTTGGTGGATGGATTACTTGAAATCAGAGATGTAATGTTGGTAGGGGTGATGAGTGTCTTTTTGCCAGTTATGTTATCCTCCATTTACATACTTAACTTGGATGTACCATTGTGGCTCCTAGTAAGTCTGATCACCATGTTATGAGCACACTTCACAACTAGGAAAATTGATCTGACTTGAGTGCCCTACCCTTGCAGTAATGTACTTATGAGCCATTCTGTTTTTGCTATGGCAAAGAGCAAGATAATGTGGCAACCAAACCCAAACTAGATGGACTGGTTATGTCACACTTTGGAAACGAAGGCTGAAACTGAAAAAGGGCCAAGGGGTTGGCTAAGTTTGGCTAGATTAGGGTTTTGTTATAAGTTTATAAAAGAAAAGCTTAAAGCTAAAAAAAATCATGCCAAAATTTGAGTTTTTTTTTTCTTGTAAAGGAATTCTGGCTAGATTATGTAACATCAGGCTTTTTATTTTAATATTTTGCAGGATTTTTTTCTCTCTCAAATTTCATAAATAGGAATTTCATGTCTTCCATGGAAGGTTAGGCTAGGTTAGGTCACATTGTGTTACTTTTTAATTGATTTTGAACAATTTTCCATGCTCAACCTAACTCCATTTCTCTGTTATTCTGCCTTCCAACCAAAAAGCAAGCATTTGCAGAGAACATCAGTGATCACATCATGTTCATAAAAATTGCATTAAAAAATGAAACTGCAAGAAACCAGAAATTAGGGCAAAATATCACCCAAAAATAGACTTCAAATTGGGTCATATACTATAAAAAGTAATGCTCAAAATTAAGAACAAATAATGTTACATAACATAACCTAAGCTAACTGGTATTATTTTCTTAAAAGGTGTTTATATTTGTCTTCAGACTACCTACCTACCTGCCATGTGTATGAAGATGACTAGGATGATGGGACCACATATAAACCTACACTAACTTAACCCATTTATTTCCTTCATGGAAGCAAATGCATGTGAAAACCTTTTGCATCATATTAAAGCACAATATTACCAAATTGTACATAATTTATCCAAAATTTCCCACAAAAATTGCATTGATTTTATTCAAGAGCAGCTTAGGATAAGTTTAATTAGTGTTGTTAAGGCTTCTTCTTTAATCTCAAAAATTGTCAGAAAATACATTGCTTAACATTCTTCAAATTGTACTTTTTTATTTTGTTTTTAATCCCCAAAAATAGGTTGGGCTGGGTTAGGCTAGGTTATGTTGCATTTTTGTTTTACTTCTTTTAAACATTTCTTTTTATGCCATGTTACCTAACTCAAAGCCTCTTTTTGGCATTTCAGCCACAACCCAAAAAGTAAGCATTTGCAGAGAAAATAAGTGGCCCCCATCATCTTAGTTACATGGTAGATACATTAGCATGGTAGATATAAAAAACACCTTTCAAGGCAAATTGATCCCCTCAAAATCCAAAAACCCTGGTAGGTACCTATCTACCTACACAAGAAAGCATTTTTAATGAGGTATTTCAGATAAAAAATTATCACAAATTGTCACAAAAAAACTAATCTAGCCTAACATCAGGTAGCCTCAACATTTTTTGAAGGACAAACACAAATTTTTGTTGGATTTTCTTTTAGTAATCCAAACATTTCACCAACTTACCGCAAGGCCCTAACCTATTCAAATCCCTTTGTATTATGATATTCTTCGAGTAATACCCTTCACACTTCGTGTATCTCAACAATAAATAGATCATCTAAAGAGTTTCGTAGGTATTGCATAACTTGCATAACTTCCCAGAGATAAAAATATTATGGGTGGCCAACATCAAAGACAACGGCTGGTTTCCAACGCTTGTTCTGACTCTCAGAGACGAAACACCACTTACGCAAACATACACAAGTGCAGCTTCAACAGCGTCCTGATACTTATTAAATAGATGCGTACACACTAAAACCAGCTTTGAAAACAAACTGCGCCAGAAAACGGAATTGTTGCGGCGGATTCAATCTCTCGACATGATACTGTCCCGTCCCTGTCGGCCGCCTGAGATTGCCGAAAGTGAGGTCTGGTAACGGCTGCGGGCATTGAAGATTGCAACCAAAGTATTTGCGATGGGTAAAATCTGAAGGGACTGTGAGCATCACAAAGGGAGGGACTCTCCGCACATACACATTTATCCGCAAAATGTCATTCGACAGTGGTGTCAAGACTGTGGAAAGTTAAATGTTTGGACATTCCATTGGTTGTCGAGATATGGCGGTTTGATCCGGGTCGATAGGGAGCGCAAAAAAATTGGTGATTTTCTGAAAGAAAAATATCAGTTTACCTACTATTCCTATCGGTGGCCGGTGCTTCACCGGACACACGTTCTCTCTGAACCCCCGTGACGGACACGCGCAGCACTTTGACCCGACCGCAGTGAAATTGTGCCCCACGGATAGCCAACATTTAGGGCTTTCACGTGATGTCAGCCACATCTCGTTGCCTGTGATGTGTTCCGTGCCACGCGCCACAAACTGCGCCGGAGAACGGAACTGTTGCGTCGAGTTCATCCAGCACATTTTTGACGCCCTGACTCTATAGTTTTGCTGCTTTTTCGTGCGCCGACGGTATTTTGAAGCGACGGCTCGTTTTACAATAATTATGTGTGTTACTTAGCACCCGATCTCTTTGTTTAGTTATAAGACCATTTCGCCTTTCGAGGGACCCAGCCGGTTTTTAGGCCCCTCCGTGGAGTGTCTCCGTTCTTAGAGCTCCTGGTGTGTTTACTTAAAGCTGCAACGCATGTCTAAGGCCGTGCCGCTTTTTGCAAGACTATGTATGCTTTGGAGGGCTTGGTGCACTTTTAACCTCCCGTTGTGCTCTTATGTTCCTGAGGCGTTTATTCGGGGCTCCTGACACACATACAGCTTTGGGGACTCCGGTAGAATTTCTCGGGGTCTCGACGCAACTTTTCAGGCCCACGTGCGTGATTCCGAGGGATCCGACGCCAGTTAAAATCCAGAAGCGGAAGGAGCTTTGCTCTTCGTCACATCCTTAAGCACATGTAGGTAGTCTTCACTTGTAATACGACTATTACAGGAGCTCTGTAAATTTTGGATGATTTGGGGAAATCTATAGAAGTTAGTCGTTGATTCGCCGAAGGCCATCATTTGCATGACATGCTGACTCATATAGTTCATCAAACAATGAGTTGCAATATTCAAGAATGTCTCTGTTGTCGGAAGTTAACTGCCCGTCTTCGGTTTTCAAAACACGGAAGTTACCTGCCCGTCTTCTGTCTCCATAACATTGATGTGTCCTTATAATTTAATTGCGACAAATACCGAAGAAGCATTTTGTAGGTATCTAACCCTGCTTTACCCATCTCAATCTATAGCATAACTAGCAGGTCAAACATATATGTCCTAGAATCCATTTGCTCGATCACGAACAGTTGGATATTGTTGGCAGAATCTTTGGTGGCGTATCTTTGGTGGTGGTAGTTGCGTATTCGTTGGTAGAACTGGAGACAAAAGCAGCCAGTTGCATATTGTTGTAGTCATTTTATGTATTTTTTCCTTTCTCCTCCGCACGACCTTTTCTTTACGGCTTCCAATTCTACTGAATCGAATGACACAAGCAAACATTTCCAACTTTGAACCAAATCGTAAACATTGTCCCGTATGTTGCTTGCATAATTCATTTTTTATCCCTTCAGATATTTCATCTCACAACATTGCAATTATGCGCTGAAGCATCTGATTACCGACCAAATTCTAATATCAAAAAGGTGCATCACATTTCAAGTAAACTGATATTCGTGGACGTTTGACATGAAAATAGCACCCCAGAACTTCCAAGCATACCTGGCGGCGGCGTAGGTCTGTTCAATTAATTCAACAATCAAGTATATAGCACCTGTAAATTCGCAATGCGATGCCAAAATCAGAAAACTTTTTAATTCAGGCCGCCTCGTGGTGCTGGAATTTGACATCTGAAGTAAAACCAAGGAAGTTGTAATGTTCTTTTTTTTACATACGTGCAGTTTTATTGCGCAGATAATTACGAACTCGCGCCGGAATTTCCAGCCATTGCGGGGAGGCAGTAAATGTTTCTACAGCTTGCGGGCCGTCTGCGTCATGCAGTGCTAGTGTCGCTATTAAACTCGACGGTAGCCGTACTCAGACCCAAACACACGCCATCCAAAGCTTGGCGACTCGTGGTCTGAAAATCCCGGCTCAGGATACAGATCGAACAAGGCGCGTCGCTGGCCGTTCTGAGGTGACAGCAGGTCCCAGTGCTCAGTTCAACTTTACCTAACTTCCGGGGACTTAGATAGTGTGGGTAGGGATCTCTGGGAAAAAGTTGCTGACCGCCAGCTTCCAATCATTTGCTGTGTCGCTGTGGAGGACACAAGAGGAGTGAAGCTGAAACGAAGGGTGCGACTGTTTCAATGTCCAATGTCTTTGACAACGGAATGAGCACAAACAAAATGCTGACCACAGAGAACAATTTTTAATAGGTTAAACCAAAGAACCACGAGGAGCGTTGGACGAAAGAGATCGGGAGACGAGCCCCCGTGTTGCAGGCACGCTGCCGCCCCGATGGCTCAGTTCGTTAGAGCGCTGACTTGCACTAGTCTCACCTGTCCTGGCCAGACAGGGTTCGAGACGCTTCCCGCGCTCGCATTTCGGGGACGTGCTACCGGGACGGCCGTGTCGGTGCATTGGTGACACGTTAGGCTCTCGATCAACATTCTGCTGTGAACTGGTATCCACGAATCCGATGGTATGGCCAGAGTCCATGCAACAATATCTGCTTAGCAATAAGTCGCTGGTCCATACAAGCTTGTTACTTGTGCTATGTGCAGTTTTATCTGTATCCCACCTCCTACCATTGCCTTTCTTTCATGAGCATGCATGCTGAAACCTGTCCATTCATATTCTTGCAAGTGATCTCCAAAAATGCTCTCATCGACCTATGTTTCCGTTATGAATATCAATTCTAGGTTTTTAGATGACATATATGCATGCAGTTAGCTCCTCAATTTTCTTCCTAACACTACTGACAGCAACATAGACACATGATCAACTGTTCCTTTCCTTGTTTGCAATACTTCATACTTTACCAGCTATATCCCCTGTGGCTCGCCTAGTTTCCCTGAACACTCCTCAGAGCCTCCTCATGCCTATTGCTGAGCAATTCCACTCCTCTCACGCTCAGATGTAACCCACCCAGTGCAAACATTTTAGTACTCTCTCAAAAATATTCCCACATATATCAACACCTAAACCCATGCTCCCTATAAATCTTGGCCACCCTGCTATTCGATGAAATATAATGGTCATTCCACAGTTGCGCTAACCATCGGGAGGATTAATGTTGCCATTCCCCCTGCTTACTTTCTGCTAATCTACCTATGAAAGCTTTGTGCCCTTTTATTGTTTCCCCAATTTTACCTCCTCCTACATGATCATGAAATCGTAATAAAGCCCAGATGATCCCTACAATTAAGACATAAAGACATAAGATTGTGCACTGAGCCACAAGGGCCCTTCTTGGTTGCACTCTGTAGTTGCCCACCAAATCTGTCAATCAGCCCTCCTTGTAATACTGAAAAGCAAGCCCTCTATTCTGATAATGATTGTCTATGCTGTTTTTAAAGATGTTCAATGTGTGCTACAGACAATGTTTTCTGGCAGCTGGTTCCGTGTTCTACTACCCTGTTGGTGAAGAAAGTTTGCCTTAACCTTGTTCTGCTGTGGTTAACTTTAATTTTGAATTTATGACCTCTAATTGCATCATTTCTGTTATTCAAACATTTCCCAAGGTATCCCCTCTCCAGACCATGGAAAATTTAAAAACCTCGATGAGATCTCCTCTCAGCCTTCTATATCTAAGTAAACATATTCAATTTCTTCAATCTTTCCTATATGCCAGGTTGCTTATGCCATTAACCATTTTTGTAGCCCTCTTTGTACTCTCTAAAGCCAACAATCTTTTCATAGCTAGGAGACCAAGCTTGATGCAGTATTCCAAATGTGGCCTGACGTATGCACGTAAAGCTTCCTGATCACTTCCTCACTTCTGTATGATACATTCCTATTTATTGCCCCGAACATTCTCAGTGCCTCCTTCCTGGCTTCCTTGGTCTGTCTGATGCCCCCGTTTTGTGTTTAGAATAACACCTAAATCCTTCTCCTGTATCAGTCCTATAGCACTTGGCCACCATCTATGCCTTCTATGTGCTTACCTACATGTGATTTGCACTATCAAAATTAAATTAAATTTTCCATCTTCGACCACTCGTTCGGTCTTTACGATATTTTTTGTTATCCCCTAAAGACCTCAACCACCCAATTAAACACTGCTTAGCCACTTTCAATGTTATTTACAAATATAATACAGTATAATATAAAAATAAGGGCCCCACTACACACCCCTGGGGACCCCACTAAAAAAATTTTACAATAAATACTTTTAACCATTTACCACCCCCCTTTTTTTTTTTAAAAAAAAAAAACAACACCCATAAAAATAAAAAACAAACCCCAATAAAATAAAACTGAATAATTAAAAATAATTTTTTGTGTATCTCTTAAAAAACCCCAAAAAAAAAAAAAAAAAAAACACCCTTTCAAAAAAAATTTTTTTATAAAAAAAAAAAAAAAAAAAAAAAGTTTTGTTAAAAAAACCCCCCTCTTTAAAAAAAATTTTAAAATTTTTAAATAAAATCCCACCTCCCAAAAAAAAAAAAAAAATTATTCTAAAAATTAAAAATAAAAAAATTATACATAAGTGTTAGAAATTAATTCCTATATTTTTTTTTTCTTTTCCTCCCCCTTCTTCCTAATAAAAAAAAAAAAAAACAATCCCCCTTTCCTTAAAATTTTAATTTTAATTTTTAAAAAAAAAAATTAAAAAAAATAAAAAAAAAAAAAATTTTATTTCCTTTTCACCTCCCCAAAAAAAATAAAAAAAAAAATAAATAATTTTTTGAATAGTTAGGACACACGAATCTAGCTGGCCTCGCGCAGCTAGTTTGTTCTAGTTGAAGCCCTAAGACAAAAGCCAAAATTGAACAAATATAGCATTTATCTACAGCAATTTAAACACACTACCTTAATTTGATGCATAAAGGAAACACAAACCTACCTGTTAACTGTTCCCATAACAAGAACCTAAACCAAGTCGTCGTGCCACCCGTCTACAATGTGCCCGCGTGGCCTTGCCACTATCAGTAATGCTAGGAGCCCAAAGTAGCTAAGATAGGTCAGGTGTATTCAGCATAGCTAATCTAAGCTCACTAACTTAACCTAGATCCTACAAATAAATCACAAATTCTCCTTGCACCAACCTCCACACATGTAGTGTCCATACTATTTCAGCCGAATATATTTCTGCCAAAGTTCGCTGCACACTTGGACCTGCCGACTCGCTCGACTGACTGCTGGGTTTTGCAGTTCTTTATTTTTCATTTTCGTGGGGCGACACGGGGCCCCGCGAAGTTTGTTTGGTAGCGGGCTTGAAGGCTTCCCTTCACCATTGGATTACATGCAATTTTACTAATTTTATCTACGCTATCTTGCACGTTTTATGGTAATATACAGTACTTTGACGTATACCAATTGAAAGACCAATTCTTCGGCTTCATCAAAATGGATCCCAAATGACCCAGTAGCAGTCGTCCTGCCTAACAAAGTGCCATTTCCAGCAGGCTGACCATCAAGCGCCTCCAAAATAAAGTGATTTTTCCGATATTGGTAGGCTCTCTCTACCGTCCATTTTACCCCGTCAAGTTGTCACCCTCGTTCGGAAGCGGAACAAAGGGCAGTTCGGGGACGGGGGTTAAGTGCGCCATAGTTTCTTCTCCTCAGTGGCGGGAGAGTGTCTGAAAGATAACCGAAGAAGACCGCCTGAAATGATCCAACCACGCCCGTAGGCCGCAAGAGGAGGTTCAGTGTCGTTATGGGAGGTCCCATAGCCGCCACAGAAAACCATAGCTGCCACAAAAGGCAGGGGCGGATTCGGGAATTGCCATCCGGGGGAGGCGACACGTGTCTAGATCGGCGCCACCGCGAAAGTATCTTGAGGGGTGCCTTTCCTGCCGAGGGGCGCCTCTGGCTGGAAAATTCGATGATGAGGTGCAATCGAGACTTCGCGGATGGACACATTTTCCTGGTTGAAGGGACGCTACCTTCAACGGGGGGGGGGGCATGCCCCAACTTCCCTCCTTGGACCCGTCACCGACAGGAGGCCCCATATAGGGGAAGCAGGAGGCTCCTTACTCCGCTGCAGGCCCCCTTCTTATGGAGGGCCTGCACAGACGTAACATATATTTGTGTATTTGTGTGGATATATATATATATATATATATATATATATATATATATATATAATCTGGTGCATTAAGGGTACAAAAGCAATCTGCACCAGTCGGCCGCAAAGGCACTGCAAATGCGCGGCACTTTACAACTTGTATATTTCTTTGCCAAATATCTGTTTCCCAGTCCATAAGTATGGAACAATACGGACTAGGTTCAACCATAAGCCTACACATGGTTGAATGTGCACGTCTGGTTCGTGGGTGCATATGCAGTCTGCATATACTGGTGGATAATTGTGGAAATAATTGGTGTGGTAGGGGCTATTTGTCCATGCCCGCTGCTGGAATCTGTTCGTTATGTCTGTATGCAAGAAGCTTGCTGCACCTGTCCTTATGAATACAAGTCACAAATTGGAAAATTGCATAGAAACAGTACCTTCGACCCAACTGCAGATGTAGCATCCTTCTTGCGTGGTTCATACAACTCCCCGAATACGAATATATCGTGTACGAATATATTCGTAGTACAACTTTCACGTGCATTTGCGCATACGTATTTCAAGTACGAATGCATCGCGAACTGATAACATAAGCAAGTAACGGCGGCAGCAGCACACTTACCTGCGTGGCCGACCGATGGCCGCGCAGTGGCGCCAATAACTACTAAAAACTGCCGACTACTTGCTCCCAGCTACAGGTACCGAAATTCCCGGGCAACTCACGCCGGTCCAATGAGGGAACTGCGGCTGGCGAAAACAAAATCCGGAACTAACAGTATAAGAATCATCTACTTGTGGCTTCGCCTGCGTTCATTAATCACTCGCATCGCAGCCGTAATGGACAAGTGGTCGGCGCTCACGTGGTGACCGTCTCTGTCGCAGCGCGGCTTGAATTCGATCCTGTGTACTGAACCGGTGCGGCAAGCGAGAACACACGCAAGCGGATAAGGCTACCACTGATGGTGGTCTCGGTTGAGATACCACACGCACAAATGACGTCGCAGGAGCCGACGCGGATGGCTTCGGGAGCGAATACAGCAACGGCAGCACTTGCGACCTGATCTGGTCACTATGGAAATGACCTGTCGGCGGTCCGCGAACAGGGCCGTTCACGCCTGACCCGCTGTATGCACGTCGGTCGCTGGCAGCCGTCGGCTCTGGAAGGCTGACGTCTTCCTCTACAACTTAAAAAAAAAAAAAAATTTAAAATCATCATATATATTTTGTATCATATACCACCACACCCAAAACCGTTTCCCATTTGCTGTTTAGGTGGGATAGCATGCACCTGCATTGTTAAATTTCTTTTCTTGTTTAACAAAAATGTATTTCAATGGTGTTGACATTCTTGTCTTGGACTGATTTCTATGACAAAACTATGCTAACCTGAAGTGCTTGTATATTGGGAAGTTTTTATTTCCCAAAGAAATGGCTATCATATTAATTCAAAGGACACCAGGAAGCACCAGGAAAACAACAGCGATCAGAAATGGTCCAAGGACTCATTATTCATTTTCACAATTATACACACATACTAGCATTGTCAATGGAAAGAATCAATGAACAGGCATTACTCACCTGCTATCATATGATAACCTCCCCTTTATACTATGTGTGATACATACTTAAATAACACAAGTTAGGACTTCCAGCCATTATGTTCAAACCATCTTTTAAAAAATAAACAATATAATGCCAAACATTCGAAAATTTGTCTTGTATTGCATCAATAAATATATACACGTGTTCATATGACAAGAATGCTATATTCAGCACAAAGGCATACACTCGTATTCCAGACTAATTTTAAAGATAGAACAAATGAAATGTACACAAATATTGTATTTTTATATCCAGCCCACATTGACTTCATCAATAGGAGGAAACACTTGTTAAGATGTAAATGCACCTAATTGATATGCCAGTTAGGTAAATAAATATGTTGCTTTGTTTGTATTTATTAGACAAATATTTGGTATCTGTAAAAATCTCCCTCGAGCATAAACAGGTCAACAAGCAACTTTAAGCATCAGGCACCACATCCCAAACCACATAGCCGACAGCATGCACAAACCTCACAACGCCATTAAGCTAACCGGATACCAACTTACCAGTCTGCTATCAGCCATCTCACGCTTAAGCTCACCCCCTCGAGAACACCGCCTCCGCGCGTTAGTCAGTGCTGCATGCTCTGCGGAGCACCTGGCCACCCGCACTTGGCCACCCGCACCTGGCCACCCGCAGTTGGCCACCCGCAGTTGGCCACCCGCACCTGGCCACCCGCAGTTGGCCACCCGCACCTGGCAACCCGCAGTTGAGGCCGCAGAGGCCACCCGCACTTAGAGGTGGCCGGCGGCATTGCGCTGGTACGATGAACAGTCAGCGCGGACCATTACGCGCGCGGACAGCTGTGGGGCCCGCCTCAATAGAGCCGGTGTCGAATCACGGTTGACAGCAACTCGGCGCATCGATTTCGGCGGCAATCGCACGGACCGATCGCCGTCCGTCCACTGCGGGAGCTGACCGACCTTCCCCCAGTGTTCAGCGGCAGGAGCTGACCGACTTCACCCGTCCAGCGGCGGGAGCTGACCGACCTTCCCCCAGTGTTCAGCGGCAGGAGCTGACCGACCTTCACCCACCAGCGGCGGGAGCTGACCACCTTCACCCTATCCAGCGGCAGGAGCTGACCGACCTTCGCCCAGTGTGACCGACCTTCCCCCAGTGTTCAGCGGCAGGAGCTGACCGACCTTCACCCATCCAGCGGCGGGAGCTGACCGACCTTCCCCCAGTGTTCAGCGGCAGGAGCTGACCGACCTTCACCCATCCAGCGGCGGGAGCTGACCGACCTTCCCCCAGTGTTCAGCGGCAGGAGCTGACCGACCTTCACCTATCCAGCGGCGGGAGCTGACCGACCTTCACCCATCCAGCGGGGGTAGCTGACCGACCTTCCCCCAGTGTTCAGCGGCAGGAGCTGACCGACCTTCACCCGTCCAGCGGCGGGAGCTGACCGACCGCTCCCAGTATTCAGTGGGAGGTGGGGGGCTGACTAGCCGCCCCCATCGAGTTCGCCAGGGGACTCACAGACACGAGGTTGGTAGCGTCAGACGACGCACCTATACGAGGTTGGCAGCATCAGGAGACTCACAGACACGAGGTTGGTAGTGTCAGACGACGCACCTATACGAGGTTGGCAGCATCAGGAGACTCACAGACACGAAGTTGGTAGCGTCAGACGACGCACCTACACGGGGTTGGCAGCATCAGGGGACTCACAGACACGAGGTTGGTAGCGTCAGACGACGCACTCACACGAGGTTGGCAGCATCAGGGGATGTACATGCACGAGGTTGGTCGCGTCAGAGGACGCACAGTCACGAGGTTGGCAGTAGCACGGCTTCCAACAGCCCCAGCTCCGACTGCGCGGGCTGACAGGTTGTGAAGTGTGGCTGGCCAAAACAGCCGTAATCGGTGATCGTTCCAGGCGCCACGGGTCCACCTGACAAACAGAACCGGTGGCTGACACGTGATTACTAAGCATGCTGCTAAATGTCGCCAATTATCGGGCACGTGATCACGCGATACTTCCTGTCGAACGCCATCCGAATATCACGCAATAGTCCATTCCAAAATCCATCTCCACGAACGACGAAGCAGTATCGAATGTATGAGCCATCTTTCGACGTCGCAGGCTGTGCACAGCAACGAGCTGTTCTTCCTTGTACAATGCCAGCTGTCCTGCTGTTTACAACATCAGCTGTCCTGGTGTGCACAACAGCAGCTGTTCTTCCTTCTACAGTGCAAGCTGTCCTGCTGTGCATAGCAGCAGCTGGCCTGCTTTGTGCAGCAGCAGCCGTCCCGCCGTGTACATGAGCTGTCACGCTGTATAAAATAGCAACTATCCTTCTGTGTACAATGGCAGCTGTCCTGCCGTGCACAGTACCAGCTGCCCTGCTGTGTATGGCAGCAGCTGCCGTGACGTGAAGAGCAGCAGTTGACCTGTCAGGGTGCAGGCCGTGTGCAGTAGCAGTCGTCCAATTTGACCCGGAGACGTTCGGCGCCGGACATAAGCGGCCAGCGGTCCGAGCGGCCGACCAATGACCGCCATTCCAGCCTCGTTCGCCGCCACAGCCGGCTGCGAACGCGGCCAGTGGTACACCACAGGAGTGCCCCCTGGTGATTGTCATCCAGCCGCCGACATTGCCGGACGTAACCTGACGGAGACGGGGTGGAGACGGGGCGGAGATGTAGCGAATGGAGACGGGCGGAGACGAACGGAGGCGGACGGAGATGGACGGAGACGGACGGAGACGGACGGAGACGGACGGAGACGGTCGGAGACGGACGGAGACGGACAGAGACGAACGGACGGACGGAGACGGACGGAGACGGACGGAGACGAACGGAGACGGACGGAGACGGACGGAGACGGACGGAGACGGACGGAGACGGTCGGAGACGGACGGAGACGGACGGAGACGGGACGAACGGACGGAGACGAACTGACGTGGACGGAGACGAACGGAGACGGGGGGGGACGGAGATGGACTGTGACGAACGGACTTGGGGGTCGGAGAGTCGGGGGCGGAAGGGCGGGCGGAGGAGATTCGGGGATGTATGGTTCTGGTGGGACGCCGTTCTTTCGGAGGAGTGCCGCAGCGAAATTACCTGGAGGGGCGCCTCTGGCTGAACAAAAGTCGAGTGTGAGTTGTAGTGTGGGTGTGGGACCGGCCCGGTGTATTCGAGCACAACGAATGGGCACCTTTTGATTCCATCGGAAATCCGTGCCCCAAGTGCCCCCTTTATCGGCCTTGCCTGATTTTGTGAAGTCCAAAAGTGGCAGTGTTCAGACTGTTCAGTGTTCCCTTTGGCTGTCGAGTGTGTAAATCGAATAACTTTCTGTCCAACCACAGCCTGCCGCAATCGATAACTTTGTGTTATTCCTTCCACTCGTGCGTGGGCGGGACTGGGCGATTCGCCTTGTCAAGAACCGGTGATCGATGGGTTGGCGGCACCATTTATGGCGGACCCGACTGGTGGGGTCAGAAATACATCACATTATTTGGCAGAGGGTAATTAGGCTCGTGTTCCGGCATGATTCTCATCGAAAATGACTGCTCTCTTTGATTCATGCTTGTGAAGGGTGGATCCAGCTTTTCAAGTCCTGTCATTTGATATAAAGCGTGACATGAATAATTCGGCATACGCATCCATATTCTCCACGTTGTGTACTTGTTTCACGAACTACTTATATGCTGTTCCGTATGCGATGGTAGGTAGCCCTCGAGAAAAGGCCAAAACAACTGTACCTCAGAATAATGCATTGCTTGTGAACAAGATAATAGCTACAATATTACCATATAACCTCGAAATGAAAGATCTATTTTTTTTCGAGTTACACCCACTCACTCTAATATTGAACAATTCGGGTCCGTTCCGGCTGAATTGGAGGGGGAGCCTGTTTCCCCCGGGATCAACATAACTAAATTTATATATATATATGCATGTATATGCATATATACATATATGTATGCATATATGTATATATATATATATATATATATATATATTTTTTTTTTTTTATTTTTTTTTTTAAATAAATTTATTCCGAATTGTTGCTGGGTGGCTTGAGGAACCAGGGTTCTATTGCTAAGCAGAGCTTGTTGCGTGAACCCTGGCCCCACCACCCAATCCATTAACTCCAGTTCACGGAGAATTCAGACCGAAAGTTTAACGTGCCGCCAATGCACCGACACGGCCGCCCGGTAGCTGGTCCCCGGCCTTATCGGGCCAGCTGCCAACTGACACTCCCGGCCGGGGCTAAATGCGAGCGCGCGAAGCGGCTCGAACCCTGTGTTGCCAATACAGGAGACCGTGCAGGCCAGTGCTCTAACCAACTGAGCTACGGCGGCATATATATATATATATATACATATATATGCATATGCTATATATATATATATACATATATGTATGCAAATGCATCTATGCATGTATGCTTGCGGCATGGAATAACATCACCTTGCAAACTTGTCAGTGGGCGGCTCGGCGATCTTGCATAATTTGTGCGCTAAAAAGTGAGCTGAATGTAGGTCGAGTGTAGAATAAGATTTGTATATTATAATGCACATGCATGCATGTCGCCAGTCCAATTCTCAGAGTCCGTCACCGATCATGCTGCCACATACCTATGTTTCAAGGCCTGGCAAGGTTAGGCATATATTCTGAACAGAACACCGCGATTCCTTTCTGAGAGAGGCATAATGGTGCTTCAAACACAAATGTATTTGCCTCGCATCTGCAACTCACGGCAAGGCGAGTCGTTGGGAAGGTATTGAGGCTGAGAAGCTTTAGTCATGCAGGCTGTAATAAGTGAAAACAAGTTGTAGGAAGAAAATGCATTTAAAACATCGTTATTCCAATTTTATATGAGGGCATGGGTGTTGTTTTGTATGCTAGTGAGGGTGAAGTTGCCCCTTCAATGTTGGCTTTCCCCATGGGAATGAGATCACACGCCCCATGCTTCTAGCATCGTTTTCCCATTTTATATGAGGGCATGGGTGTTGTTTTGTATGCTTGTGAGGGTGAAGTTGCCCTTCAATGTTGGCTTTCCCCATGGCAATGTATCAAATGCCCCATGCTTCTTGAAATTATTGGGGGCAGGATCAGTGAGAAGCAGACGATTTGAGGTTGGTAGATGATGTCATATACTATTGTGAGAAATAAGGTTTATCAGGCATTCTACTAAATCTGCATTTCTCGGCCGCTTTCGACTCGATAGAGCGCGACTTTTAATGAGATCATTGCAAGCGTTTAATTTCGGAGGTAACTTCATTCGTTGGATTAAGATTTTGTATACCAGGCCAGAAGTGGCCATATTAAGTAATGGGCCCTCATCTAGCTGGTTAAACCCTTCTAGAGCAGACAAGGCTGTCCAATTTCGGGACTCCTATTTGTGCTTGCGGTATTCGGATGCAAATTTTGAAACTAAAATTTTATTGAAAGGATCGTAATACATAGAGTAGATGCAAGAATATCGCAGTATGCAGATGATGCCATTCTTTTCGTAAAAGATGGCCGATCTGCCACACATGCTTTTGAAATGCTAGACGAATTTGGCGAAGTGTCAGGGTTAACGTTGAACACACAAAAGTGCAACAAGGTGTGACTAGGACGAGACAGGAATAGAAATGATTTAATTTGCGATCCTGCACAAACAACAAAATTCAAATCTCTAGGTATCTAATTATCTACTAAAGTAGCTTGTATCGAGGATAATTTTAGACCAAGATTGCGGCGGATGAGAGCTGCAATGGATTTATTGAAAGGAAGAGCATGATCATGGAAGGCAAAATAGTACTCAGCAAATCTTTGATGGTATCACAGTTTACGCAGATTGCGGCTGTTTTGGGTCTGCCAAATGAGGTCACCTAATTAATAGATAGAGATATTTCTAAGTTTGCATGAAGAAATAAGCTACCTAAAGTGAGGAAAGATGTCTTACGCCAGTCAATAAAGGGGGTGGCCTTAAAGCTGTGAACATGACCTGATGCATGAGAGCCCTGCAATCGATGTGGTCGGAGTGAATGATAGACGACAGTAAACCAACTTGGAAGCACATGCTACAAAGTAGATTAGGACGTCTCAAATTACAGGCTATATTGCGAACGAGTGCTAATCAGGACGCATTTTTAAACACAGATGTACCAAACTTTTATGGAAATGTCATTGATGCAGCATGTAATATAAAAGCGCAGTTGAACACTAACGATGTCACCTCAGTAAGTACTCAATTCATATGGTACAATAAGTACATTCAGACAGATCAACGACCAATATTTGTGCCATCACTCTATGGGAATGGCATCAAATTTATAGGGGATTTGTTCGAGCATGGCAACAGCGTAGAAAATAGCATATTAGTGGCCCGATGTCCAACTACTGAAGTTTCCAAATATACGCACCAAAGTATCTTGCATACTATTCCCCACGAACGGAAAATATTGTTGAGATTACACAATTACTACTCATTGCCCTCCACGACAAGGAATGAAAACATGTCATTCGTGATACATGATGGAAAGGAAATTCAAGTAAAAGAAATGACATGATCCCTCATGTATGGAATCCTGTCAAAAACAGTAAAGGAACCATGTCAAATACAATTGTAGGGAGACAAATGTTAAGTTCTGTGGGCAAAAATGGGAGAAAATCTATGCTCTCCCATACAAGTGTACAAAATCAACGAAACTTCAAAATATGCAGTTTCAGATAATAAATCGATTTGTTTGCACGCAAGAAATCCTGTACGACCGCACAATTAGTGATTCACAAGAATGTAAATTTTGTTCATACATTGATACGATCACGCATTTCATAGCGAAATGCAGAATAGTGTCACAGTTTGGAAATGTACTGTTGCGCAAACTGTGTCTAAACAATGGAACGAGCCAGAATGTATGCGCAGAGTACATACTGTTTAGATGCATAGGTGCAAGTGACATTGTTCATTTTGTGTTGTTGCTTGCGAATCAGTACATAATAGGTAGGAAAATATGGGGAAGTGGAAGAGTGTCACTGGCGGGATTTATGGGAAAGATAAGGACAATGTGTGAAATAGAAAAATGTACTGCATTCAAGAACGACGCAATGGCAAAGTTTACGAATAGGTGACAACCGCTTGTGCAAAATGTTTATTTCGATTTATAAGTGTGCTCATCGGTATGCGTGTGTGTGTATGTAAGCTAGCTGCGTGACCATATTCGGAAATACAGCGCCGGTGCAATTCGGACAAAGGTTAAAAAAAAGAAAAAAAAGCGTCAATATGTGACTCGGCCATTTACGCAGCAGGATCCTAAAACGCCACGATAAGTTAACGGGGTTTTGGATAAAATGTAATCGCATGGCACACGCTGTCCGTACACTTGCGAAAATGTTAAGTCCCCATGTTTCATCCACACCGTGGAGAAGATTCGCTTAGCGTCACTTTTGTGGGGATTGATAAAACGGCGCGGCCGAAAACGGGACCGAAAATGTTCCTATATAGTTATTTATGATATAAGCGAGAAAGACGGCTCCATTTAAAGTGGCGTAACTGGGGAACCCTTGCAGCAATCAATACGAGTCCAACACCACATTGCAGCTAAGAAAATATGCATGCAATTCAGCGGAGCGAGCGGGTCTGACTAATTATCATTTTAAAACTGATGTATTTCTGAAAATATTGCATTCATCATTTATCAAAACGCGCTAGAGCAATCGCTGCAGGAGCTCGCTCATGTTCTATTTACAGCGCGAGACGATCATGAGGTCAGCCATGGTCCGAGTGGGTACTGGACGCTGCGGACGATGGGACCTCCGGAGGCATGGAGCCAGAAGCACCATGGGTGTCGGTGAAGTCTGGGAGTGGATACTCCCACGGGATCAGGTGCTGTCGTCCGGACTTGCAAGCATGCGCTGGCCTCGAACTTCATCACGTTGTTGACGAACGCTCCATTGTTTTCCATCCGGGCTCCAGCAAGCCCTCAGTGATGTGATTTTGGTTAACATCATCAAGAAATGATGCCAGACTGGAGAGAGCAAACCATAGAATAAGTAAAAAATGATATTAATGGTTGGGTGTCAACGGGCACGGGGCCATCCCAAACACGTGAGGTGTTCCAAATGGGCGTAACGGCCACTTCTTGATCAGAAGAAGAATAAGTTACACGGAGGAATGCAACATATTCGTGTCCAGGCTGCCGGGACTGACAGCTGGCTGATTTCATGCGTGCTTTGGGCATTGCGACCTCCAATGATGCCAACGTTTAGCATGATACCTTTTGGGCCAGCGCTTGAATGGCTCGTTGAAGTCACCGGCGTTCAGCGGCAGGACGATAAAGCGGCAACACCAGCGGCTTTCTGTGGACGGGGTCGTCATTAAGTGTCCGATGTTCTCAGCGCACACTGTCATGCGGCACTGCTGACATGGCACCCTGTCTCCCTTGTGATCTCCTTCCCGTGCCCCAATCACGGCAGTGCCGCCAGCCCCACCGAGACGCGCATCAATCATTTAGGGTGCCGCCGGCCGCCCGCCCGAGAATCATGTACATGATTGATGCAGCGTTGTTTCGCAGTGCGTCCCGTTTGTCTGGAGATGAAGGCACTCACGACGACGAGCCAACGCGCGAGGCGTTTGGATCAGGCACAGAGGTGCACCGGGCGCTATGCAAAGGCCAACGCCTACATAGTACGGACTTTAACCCGTGCCGTCCTTCCGGCCATATCCTCACACCCCGTCTCAGAGGGGGTTAGTAGCCCGCTCTAAAATCCAAACTAAGCATCGCACGAAAACGAACGAGGTGTCATCGGAAAGCGCTCGACGAGTAGGGTCCGGGTCCACCTCCAAAAGAATTTCCCACGAAAGTGACCCCACCAGGGGCTAGAATTTCACGACTTTTCAGGAGTTACATTATTTTTTTGGGCTCTGGGGAATTCATTTTGGGGGATATATGAAAACAAAATTGATTTTGAGTGAGAAAAGGACAGCAAAATCGACCAGGGCTTTAATTGTTTTTGCCCCCACCCCAATTTTTTTCTTCAAAATTTCACAAGGTTGAGTTTTCAAGTTTTCTTTAATTTTCCTTCTCCAATAGATAGAGCAGAAATGTTAATAAGAAATGTTTACTTTAGCCAGAATCCTCTATTTGAACTGCAATTTGACAAGTACGCAAAATTCATAGGTAGTCAAAAAATGAAAAAATGAAAAATTCCACTCCTACGTTTTATTCCGTCCCTAAAAATAAGCAGACGCTGAATGCTTCAATAGAATATCTGCTTCCGTTAAAGGGTGAAGTTTGGTTGAACGTTTTTTGGAGGTGACCTCACTTGACCTTGACTAACTCGTTGACTGTAGATGACCTGACTTCAAAATTTTGAATCCGCATGCCAAATTAATGTGGGAAAAGGTATCCCAAATTTGGGCACGCTGCAGCGCGCCGTTCGTCCACTATCCGCGAAAAACCTGAGGGGTGGGTGGGGGGTTGAAGACCCCGGAGACGGGACGGGTTAATGTGTTTATCCTGCATTTATTAAGCATTTTATTGCCTACGCTAGACATTCGGCGAGTTTATGTTTATTTTTCTGCCCTCACTTTCACAAAAATATGTAGTTTTCTAATATGGCTTTCAGAAACATTGTCACCTCACGACTGGTCGTTACAAAAATGCCGTGGCTTCACTTTACAGTATACCGCCGTGCGCCTCAACATCCATGACCAAAACCACGATAGCTGGTCATAAAAAATCAACCGACACTGCTCAGAATGACTGCCACCGTCAGATCGTCAGTGCCCTTTTTACTCCCACAGGCACCCATTGAAGCTCCCACTAACGCTCCCAATAGCATCTCCACTTGCGCTTCTACTGGCGCCTCTACTAGAACTCCCAATAGCGCTCCCACTAGATCCCCACTGACGCTGCCACTGACGCTCCCACTGACACCCCACTGGCGCTCCCACTAGCACTCCCACTGACGCTCCCACTGACGCCCCACTGACGCCCCACTGACACCCCACCGGCGCTCCCACTGGGGCTCCTACTGGCGCCCCCACTGGCGCTCCAACAACAGCGGCGGGTCACGAAGTGGTTGGTGCGGACAGCACCGACGGGCCGGCGGCAGTGTCGGACACTGTCCGTGTCCAGCTCGGTGTCCGTGTCCAGGTCGGTGTCCGTGTCCGCGGCAGTGTCCGTGTCCGCGGCAGTGTCCGTGTCCGCCGCAGTGTCCCCGGGCCGCGCGAGCGCGCCGCGGGATGGTTCCATTACGCCGACGGAGCGCTCGCACGTAATTGCCAGCAAGACGGATGGAGACGGCAGTGGCGGGCGCTTCTCCGTCGGCCAGCGCGCCCCCGGGACCGACATCGACCACCCAGGCGGTCACACCTCCCCGACGGACGCGACACTGTCGGGCCGGCCGCGTCAACAAGCGCGCCCACAGGATCGGCCAACACTCTCACCCGATGGATGCTAGTGCGCCCAGTGTTAACACGCCAAGGGTTCCACCGGATCGGTGCAAGTGCACCCAGTGTTGCAGCCAAGGTTTCCACCCGATGGATGGAAATGCACCCAGTGTTGCAGACAAGGTTTCCACCCGATGGATGCAAGTGTACCCAATGTTATAGCCAAGGTTTCTACCGGATGGATGCAAGTGCACCCAGTGTTGTAGTTATGGTTGGAAGCGAGATTGTTGCGCACTCTCAGCTTTTCGGCACCAGGCTTGCACCAGATTACTGCACACTCCAGCTTTTCGGTACCATACCTACACCGGATTGATGCATGCGCACCCAACGCCTCAGTCAAAGCTTACGGAACAGAAGAGGTTTGGAACAGATTGACATCTTCCCCGCTTATCCAATGTTGTAGACAATGCCTGGACCCGATTTACACGCTGGGCAATATGATCACGAACTAGAAGCACTCAAACTATTGGCGTTGGTTTGTGTAGTGTTACGTGTTGCTGAGTCGCTAGCAGCCGGAGATGTGGTTTGAATTTATATTCTATTGCACACCCAGACGCATGCGCTTATGCTTGGTGCCTATTCTTGTATCGTCCCAAGGAATGCATCCACCAACTATCGAATGTGATTGCCCAATTTCGAACGTGAGTTTATTGTCAACATATAAGGAACTGTGGCTTTTTCATGGATGTATTGCGATCTCAAATTTCTTGTCCAGTTCCCCGGGCTTCATGTACGTTTTCCACCCACTAACATATGGCTTCAGTGGAAAACATGATAATTTCCTCCTGGTCAATGATGCTGACGCGCCAGATAAATGGTAGATAACTCTCTTAATCAGATTCCCTTCATGCATTTCCCGGAAATGTAATTACTGATCACCGTTCTTGGTGAGTCGAAGCACATCCCGGTGTTGCGCTCCTTCACGGTCCTGTGCCCATGACTGTATTAATGAAACAATCTGGTTACGCTACCATTTCTGGTTGTTCAATGACGATGCCAATGGGGCTTGACCCGAACATAGACGACCTATACCTCTTTCGCTTACCAAAATGTATTTTTCTTCAAATATGAGGAGGTTTGAGACGATGGTGGAAGTTATGAACTTACTTTTCCAGAATTACACATATTTTTAGACTAGCAAGGGGGACTCCAACACTTTTGCATCTTTGAAATTTGCAAAGACCTGTTTTGATTTGTTTTCTTCTTTCACCGAAAATTATTCATCAATTGTTTAACTGTTGGCGTCAATATTTTCTTTGTTATAAAACTGACACCATAATGTGAGACTGAAATGAAATGTCGGCACCTGACCTTACCTACAGACAGTTATTGTGCGTGACTATGAGCATAGCCGATATGTGTGCTGTTTGCAAGCTTGTCGCTTATAGAGCACGATGGTGATATTGTTAATACGCGCACGTCCGGGGGGAGGAGGAAGGGATATCTGCCCCCTCTGTAGTTTTTCATAATTTGCCGCCATACTAATCAGGTTAGCAAGGCCAAACCTCGCAAGGCTGCTCATTCGTCTTTTCCGCATATCCTCATACATTTTAACCATAGGCCGTCTCAGGTCAGGTCACCACTTCAGGCGAAGTGACCCAACATCCCTCGGAGTTCTAGGTGGCATAATTTTCACAATAATTGGGCGATTGATTTCAAACTTATAACACGTTATGATCCCATCAGGGACCACAATATGCATCTCGGGTTTTTCCGTAGGATTGACCTGAGGTCAGGTCGCGGCCATGGCTTCACCCATTTTAGGGCTATTGTAAAATATACAAATGTTTCCTGGTTACACATGTGCTCTCAAAATGACCTCACAACGGTTGTGGCGAGCAGTTAGAAGCTATACTCAATGCTACCTCTGACATTTTTGCTCAGTGACCTCACCAAGGTCATCTGAGGTCACCTGAGATCACTAGGACATTTTTGCGTCGTTATCGCACTGCATTGAGCTAGGAGGCTCAAATTACCGTCATTGTGCATGTGTTGCCAAGACGTGTCGATTGAGACACATAACATACCCTCCATAGGCTACTTCATGACCTTGACCTGAGGTCATAGTTTCGGAGTAAGAAGTATTCCTGCTTGGGCACGTAGTTGGCGCCTCGATTTTCCTCTGTAAATCGAATAGCGTTCGCCGTTTGTTTTTATCTGTTACAGGTCCTGAGATATGTGTCAATATCTGAGAGTCGCACCCGATCTGGTCGAATTTGACCTATGATGACCCAGTGACATGAATATTGACCTGAGCGAAAAATTACCTAGGCACCTTTGGTAGAGCCTGTTACCAGCTAACTAACGCCATTTTCCGTTTGTCGCTAGCTAGCATAGTTCTAGAGATCTTGAGGAGGAGACATCTGCTCCCCGGACCGGCGAAGTTGGCGCAGACCGCCGGACGTGAGAATGTTAAGTATATCAGAGGTCAGAGAGATCACATCTTGGTCAGTCACCTGATCTCGAAATAGTAGTTTGGTGTGCCTTGCAAAATGCGTCCGATATGGCTCTTATTTTATTGCACTCTTCCGGTAGATCAAAATGGTCAGACATGTTTATCAGAGGTCGTCACAGGTGTCACACATGAGTCTTACCTGACCTATGTCTAGGTTGTAGATGCATGTGCATTATGGGAAGAATTCAGTGTGTGTATTATTGAAAACAGATTGTTCAGAGAGCACCACAGAGACAATGCCCTTCATGTGAGTTCGCAAAGGTCACATAGGTATGCACGCTGAAGTAACCTTGTAACGACGATTTGCGTGCAAGGAAAAAACCTGTTCGCCTTCTTAGTAAATATACATGTGGAATCCTTCCAGTTCTTCGGGAATTACTTCATATCACACCATATATTTAAGTTCAGTTGCATTTAGCTAAAAGCGAATCATGAACATAACCGGTGCGTATGTACCTCGTGAGCAATATTCTCAAAGCTTCAACGCAGCACTAGTCGCGACATGATCATACATGATCACGAATGCATATTCGGGACATGATCAGATACGGCCGCGGTGTACATGGTGGTGGACATCCGCAAATATATGTATATATATATATATATATATATATATATATATATATATATATATATACTATCATGCTCTCTTTCTGTATAGCGGCACAAAGCGTTGATGTCTCTTTATGCTCTTTAATAGAAGTGATTCACGTGACCGAACTGCAGGTTTATCGGCCACACTACGCATTCGGACACTGACAAAGAGAAACTTAGTCTTAGCCCGCACCGTCCCGTGGGGGGGGGGTCGTTGACGACCCCCCTAAGGTCTCCCACAGACTGAAAAAGAACGGCGCGCGGGAGCGCGTCGAGATTTGGCATACCTTTCCACATCAATTTGGCATGTTGTGTTCAAATTTTAAAGTCAGATCATGTACGGTCAATGTGTTAGACAAGGTAAAGTGAGGTTACCTCCAAAAAAGTTCAACCATCATCACGCTTTAACGGATAAAGATACTTGAATAAAACATTCAGCGTTTGTTTATCTTTAGGGATGTAACAAAACGCATGAGAGGAGTTCTTCGCTTTATCATTTTTTTGATAACTCATTAGTTTTGTATATTTGCAACTTAGAGTTAAAATCTAAGATTCTGGCTAAAGTAAGCATTTTATACTGAAGCAAGTTGACTTGGAACATTTTTCCGTCCCCTCTACCCGTTAGGAAAGGAAAATTAAAGACACCTGAAAACTCAAAGCTTTTTAATTTGAAGAAAAAATTAATTTGTGTGCGTCCAAAAATGTTATGGTCATAGTCGATTTCGCTTTCCTTTTCTGAATCAAAATAATTTCGTTTTTCAAATCTCCCTCAAAATGAACCCCTCAGAGCAACAAACACGATGTAAGTCGTGAAACTCTAGGGCTCCTGGTGACGTCACTTTTTTTGGGAATTTCTTCTTCAGGGTGGTATTTGGCTTTACTCGTCAAGCGCTTCCCGATGACACCTATTTCGTTTTCGTGCGACGCTTAGTTTGGAGACTAGAGGGGTCTCTATCGACCCCTCCCGGACGGGGTGTGAGGATCTGACATGAGAAACGGGACACGAGTTAATGATGACATGAGTTAGTTTTCAGAAATGCGGAAGGGTTACGAGTTATGCATGTATTGGTCATTCGGGACTGACCCGGTATACCTCACGCTTAACCGACGCACCGAGGCCATGACATTTTTGCATTGCTCGGTTGCCAATACAAAATATGCTCACAGCTGATATCTAGTGGTTACAAATATTTGCAAAGTTATGGTTGTTTTTATATCTTCCAGCGCAATGAAGTGGACTCTCTCTAGTTCTTAATGCATCTGCCCCATGTAAGAAATCCACACGGATTGGAACGCTGTAACTACAACCGTATTTTGTGTTAAGGAGCTAGACCACGCTAAAGCTTTTGCATTAATCGCTGGTGTATAGCGCTAAGAGATAAAGAGTGCATTGGGAGTTTTGTCAATGAGAACCTTGAGCCGCATCTTGGATGCCGAATGATAAATTCTATTCAGCGAATTTAGAGTCAGAGATAGCCACGCAGCTGCTCAAAGTAATGCGATTGCTCCAGGGCGATAAAGTGGTGAATTATCAGCTGCGGTGCTGCATCATTGAGCGCAGCAACCTGCTCGTCGGCCGTAAGCGCAGCATCGATCAACGCGCCACGATCAGCAGACCACACACAGGCGCTATGAGTGCCCCGCCGTCGGCCAGCACGCAGTCGTTGAATACTCGCTGTCAGGGTTGTCGTTTCCTTGATAAAATGCAGTGTGCAACTTGCGAAGAATGCCTAGAGGTAGTCCCTTTATTATTGCACATTTCGTGCCTTCTTCATCTCGAATGGTTTTTATCGCCACCTGTCAGAGCGCCACCCACCAATGTCGCCCTCGTAAGAGCAGTACTAAACCACTTCATGTATTCGTCTATCAGCAAAAAGCTTTAAAATAATTTGTATATACTAAAATAAAATAAAGAGGACCTAACTCGACCATTTCTAGAATGGATGGAAATCCACCATATCAAGGTCAAGTCTCCAGCCCACATGCGACCTTTTTGACCCCTGGCATCCTTGACAATATCACCTTAATAATGTACATATGAATAGCTATTAAATTGCATCCATATCGATTATATTGCTGGTCACGTAAAATATCATTATTGGAAATTCATGTCAAGCCCTGACATTGGCTTCTGTAGCACATTGCGGATTCGGTATTACAAGAAAAGCAAAACGTCACCAGATAGACTATTGATCGGGCACCCATCAGCTAAGAAGAGGAAAACATAATAATTGGACTTCATAAAATCTGACTAGGTCAATGAAGCGTCGCGAGATGACTAGGTCACATGATCACTTTAGACTACCACACTTTTTATTGCATTGGGTAGATCTTTCGCTTTCGAAAAACATATATATTTGGGGAGCTAATTGCTACCACTAGAGAGAGAGACAAAACTATTTTCTATATGAACTCTTTTCCTGACCCAAAAAGGCTTCTAGTATTCATCTTGTGACCTTTTCGAGATCGAGACATCCCACAAATTTTTCAGTCAATGACTAGGTCGTAGATAACAAAATGCACCCGTTAAAAAAGGAATCGGATGAGGTGTAGCGCACACAGCTCACAGCTACAGCGCACAACTGGCTCATAGTAAGTTGTGCTTTCATTTCTAAGAAGGCGCAAAGCATGCGCCGGTAAAAAAACACGTTTAAATGTTGTGTTTACGACTCAGCACGCGAGACCATCTGCCGTATTACTTTCCTAAAGCAAGTGGTGGTGATGGATGTATCCTTGGTACCGCCGAACCATGACACGATATGGCGTGCCGATAGTGCGTAAAGAAAAAGCACCGCATGGGAATGGGCATACGAACCTCGTCAGTGGTCCAGCACACTTCGGTGAGCACGTCCCATGGGAATGGGCATATGAGCCTCGTCAGCGGGCCAGCACATTTTGCTGAGCACGTCCAAGCATCGAGGTCTAGCGTGTCTGGCGACGGCGGCCACCATATGGGCACTATGGGCACTAGCGTATCTATTGACAGTGGCTACCAGATAGGCACTATGGGTACTAGCGTATCTTTTGACGGTGGCTACCAGATAGGCACTATGGGCACTAGCGTATCTTTTGACGGTGGCTACCAGATAGGCACTATGGACACTAGCATATCTTTTGACGGTGACCACCATATGGGCACTACGGGCACTGGCATATCTGGTGACGATGGCTACCAGATAGGCGCTATGGGCACTGTCGAATCCGTTGACGGTGGAAACCTGTGGGAGCATACGGGTATATGCACCGCACCGGTAAGTGCGCGACCGTCGTAGCTACATGAAGTTAGCCACCTTGTATCCGCGAAGGAAGCTCGAAGTTGGGACGCGAGCTGAGTGATCATTCACACCCAAGGGCGGACAGGGAGCGGCGACCCAAGACTCACACCTGGTGGCAGTGTGGCGGCGGCCTGACGTGAGCAGAAGTAACGCAGCACGGTGGTACAATATGGTGTCTGAGGAGCTTACCGTGTGATGCCTGTAAGTGGAAGCGATAGGCGGACCAGCCGAGCCAGCGCAGGCCTCTCAAGAGCAAGCCGGGGCGCAGAAGAAGGTGGTGTGTGTGTGTGTGTATGTGTGTGTGTGTGTGTGTGTGTGTGTGTGTGTGTGTGTGTGTGTGTGTGTGTGTGTGTGTGTGTGTGAGTGGGGGTAAGTATGATGAATCAGTCGAGTACATGGACCGAGGCCACAGTGATGCTACGTGGGCACGTAATTTCATTTGATATTGGCATTCTCGTAGAACCTGAGTGGGAATTGCGCGCGTAACTTTCTACTCAGGTCTTCCTTGGACTCTGACTTTCATGAAACGCAATTGAAAGTTTAATATTAGGCTAGTGGTGAATACTTGAATACGTGAATGTTTCAGCTTTATTTTCTTTAGAACAATAGATACTTGGGTTCGAAATGCACACAATTCACGAGACTGCAAAGTCTTGTTCCAGGCTGACTTTTCAACAAATGTGTGGACCTTTATGAAAACGAACCGAGACCAAATTCCGAATGACGGAAGTTGGAGATGACACGCTGTCACAGTGACGCTATGATGGATTAAGCGTCACAGTTCTGCTGACATCAACATGATGCACTTCCCGGTGCTTGCAGCATGGGAACCCTAACAGCATGGAAACCCCAACAGCATGACAACCCTAGCAGCATGAAAACCCTAACAGCATGACAACCCTAACGGTATGGGAACCGAAACAGCATGGGAATCCTAACAGCATGGCAACACTAACAACATATGAACCCTAATAGCGTGGGAACACTAACACCATGGGGACACTAACAACATGAGAAACCTAACAGCGTGGGAACCCTAACATCATGGGAACCCTAACAGCATGGGAACCCTAAAAGTATGGCAACACTAACAGTATGATGACACTAACAGCGTGGGAACACTAACAGCATGGGGACCCTAACAGCATGGGAACCTTAGCAGCATGGACACCCTAACAGCATGGCAACACTAACAGCATGGGAACACTAACAAGCCGCCACTGCTCACCCGCTCAGCGGCCATGCTAGTGCAGTGTGCCATTACGGTATGTACAACGCGACTCAGGCCAGCTTCTGACACCACCGGGAGCGAGCGACTCAAAACCAGCTTCTGACACCACTGGGAGCGGCTCAAAGGCAGCTTCTGACGTCACTGGGAGCGATTCAGGCCAGCCTCTGACACCACCGGGAGCGAGCGACTCAAAACCAGCTTCTGACGTCACTGGGAGCGGCTCAAAGGCAGCTTCTGACGTCACTGGGAGCGACTCAGGCCAGCTTCTGACACCACCGGGAGCGAGCGACTCAAAACCAGCTTCTGACACCACCGGGAGCGAGCGACTCAAAACCAGCTTCTGACACCACTGGGAGCGGCTCAAAGGCAGCTTCTGACGTCACTGGGAGCGATTCAGGCCAGCCTCTGACACCACTGGGAGCGACTCATGCCAGCCTCTGACACCACTGGGAGTTCTGGACGAGTGAGGACAAGAGGCGTGCCACCTGGGACCCTGCTGTCGGTACAGTATCTATCGGGAGTGCTGCATTGCGCGGACGGTGGTGTGTATGATATTCCCGCCAGCACCATGGTAATATGAAGCGGGCGGTGGTGTGTATGATATTCCCGCCAGCACCATGGTAATATGGAGCGGGCGGTGGTGTGTATTCCCGCCAGCGCCATGGTAATGAGGAACGGGCGGTGGTGTGTATGATATTCCCGCCAGCACCATGGTAATGTGGAACGGGCGGTGGTGCGTATGATAATCCCGCCAGCACCATGGTAATATGGAGCGGGCGGTGGTGTGTATGATATTCCCGCCAGCACCATGGTAATATGGAGCGGGCGGTGGGTTATGTTCCCGGAATGGTAATGTGGAACGGGCGGTGGTGTGTATGATAATCCCGCCAGCACCATGGTAATATGGAGCGGGCGGTGGTGTGTATGATATTCCCGCCAGCACCATGGTAATATGGAGCGGGCGGTGGTGTGTATGATATTCCCGCCAGCACCATGGTAATATGGAGCGGGCGGTGGTGTGTATGATATTCCCGCCAGCACCATGGTAATATGGAGCGGGCGGTGGTGTGTATGATAATCCCGCCAGCACCATGGTAATATGGCGCGGGCGGTGGTGTGTATGATATTCCCGCCAGCACCATGGTAATATGGCGCGGGCGGTGGTGTGTATGATATTCCCTCCAGCACCATGGCGATATGACGCGGGTCGTGACGCAACAGCCGCTTTTGAACACATATGGGACCTCAAAGGAAAGTCTTTCAGACGAAATATTGCTTTGGAATGCTGTAAACAACATTAGTATAAAAACACGCATAATTCGGGGTGAAAAGGCAGGATATGAAACGCTGTAGCAAAGCAGGTTTCCAGCCCTATTTCTTTAGGGCTCTGAAGGCTGGCGTTCTAGCAGGAAGGGGGGAGGGGGCTTTTTTCCCTTCCCTTAATATCTCCGGAATTGCCGGTCCTAGAACCTTGTTCATGAGAAGCAAGTGAATGGAGTCTAACATACATAGTGACGTCGCTTTCTGTTCTAAAAATATGTTCAAGGGTGGTCTCAGGAAAGACACAAGTGAGACATGGCTGACCATGATAGTTGCATAGGTATGCTTTAGTTCCTATTTTTCAAGCAATGTGGACCAATTCCAGGTCTTGTTAATATATCATGTGACGCCATGTGAAGCTAACGTCATGGCTTCTCAATGCTAGACATAACTATGGCACTTGCTGAGCGTGGAAGGACAAACACTGAAGGCCTCGCCAGGCCTATCACTGGACATTTTTCAACCATATCAGACTGTCTCACCGCCCATTATGTTTCAAGAGTTCGCTTCCGACATACCCTTGCAGGATGCCGAAATTTCAAGCGACTCACCCTTGGGTGTTCACTTTGATCCATTGCCTAATCAAGTGGCAACGAAGTACCCTCCTACAAGGCAAAAGCACAAAGAGGTGAAGCAAGGAGTACCATCCTACATGAAATTGAAATTTCGTAAGTGCAGCAATCTCGGCCGTTGTTACAGTTGGGTCGCTTACAGGAGCCACGTTTCGTACCTACGCCCGAGTATACTTGCATACTTGCTTGGGCTTTTCCTCGTTCACACGTTTATGTTTACTTTCGTCATATCTAGGAGGCGAATTATTTTGAATTACTCCCCATAGCATGCACACAAGCACCCCTTTCCAACACACACCCTGAAAACTAGTATTTTGATAAACGTGACGTTTAGCTTGGCAGATCACTCACAGTGATTCTGATTCCCTATCTAATTTCTGATGTCTTAAACATATTTATGGAAGCATTATTTTTTTAAATGCTACAGCACAACGCGATGCAATGTAACGATGTACTAGAATAATGTGATAGTCTTACTCAGGCATCGACATACATACGACTGTCACATGATCGAAAGGAGCATGGTTAAGGGAAATAAACAAATAGCATCACTCGCGATTTCACCTCCAGCAAATTTCCGGTGAATTACCAGATCATGCGCGATGTTATAAGGAGGCTTACATTTTTTTCCTCGTGAAGCTTTCACATTCTTTCCCACCTTCCCCTTCCCTTACAAACATTTTCCTCGAGAAGTAAAAGCAAACGCGAGTGGCGCCGGCGCCAAGATCAGAAGGCGGCTACGGAAACAACAACCCGAGTAATGGCCTGGCCATCTTCAGCTGGAAGGCAGGGGTCCAAACACCAGCTGGACCACCTCCGGCAGAAGAGTCATCGGCCCGTGAGGTCGGTGACCACGTGCAGGAGAACCTTCTAGAACGCCATGCAGGCCCCAGGCGGCAAAATTCAAAACCAACCAGGAGCGCGAGTTCACTCCAAAGCCCTGGGAGTGGGCTAAGGAAAAAAAGAGGCGGGGCTACAGAAAATTCAAGAGGGCAGAACAGGACAGACGAGATATGAGAGACGCGCAGAGGGGACTGGAAGCGCGCGGCGGTGGACGCTGGACCGACGCCCTCAGGGGCGTCCAGCGGTGGCCAGATGGCTGAGTTTTCGGACGGAGGAGATAAAGTGCTCAGCTGAGGCCACTCGCCACTCACCATCGGACATGTGAGTGTTATAATTCTGACATGTCTTCCTCTTTCCCAAACTTTTCCGAACCAACCTAAATTATCTTCCGCAGCTTCTGCCTTTTCATCAAATTCATTGCTGAAGGGAGCGACCCGTCTCATGGGGGGGGGGGACCAAATAGGATAAGTTCAGGATGGGGAAAAAGTGGACGGAGATGTCAGAGATAGCGAGAAGTGTATGAGGAGTGTGTGTGCGTAATGCGATGCGGTGTATGTAAAGTTAAATATATTAGATTAAACATATGAATTATCTGGCGACATCAGCAAAGACCGGTGGTAGCATTTCGGCAGTGATGGACAGGACCAGTTGCGAGGAGGGGAGGATATTTATGTCCAGAATTGAAATAGCGGTCGTGCCCCGGGTGCTGTGTGCGCCGCGCTTTTCGCTCTGATCGGGTTATCAACAGCGGACCCGTAGACGGAGATAGTACCGTGAGTACTTCCCAACAAGGTGGAATGATTCACACAGGATACTTGGATATGTGGCTGATATTAGTTTGTACCATGATATAAATTTATAGGCGAGGCAGCCGACCTGCGAGCCGTCCTCCTATGGACTGACCGTTTCCGGGTGGTGGTAGTGACGGTTGAAGCCAGTTAAATTGTCTAGAATATTATTATCGCCTATAAATTTATCTCATGGTACAAACTAATATCAGCCACATATCCATGTACAAGCAAACGAAAGGAGTGGCTATGGGCAACCGATGTGCACCTCCTTTAGCAATTTCTTTTATGCATCGCCTTGAGTCGAGCTTCCTAGCGTCGCATGATTTGAAGCCAGCTCTCTACATGAGGTATATAGACGATATTTTTGGTGTTTGGACACATGGCTTGGCCTCTCTGCTCGACTTCTTTGCAGAAATTAACCAACAACACTCCAGCATCAAGTTCACCTTGGAACACACTGCTCATACCACTTCGATTCCTTTCCTCGACACGTTGTTTGTAGTTCAGGCTGATGGTAGCTACACCACCGAACTGTACTTTAAACCAATGGCAGCCCCCATCATCTTGCATTATGATTCGGCCCACCCGATGGCCACTAAAAAGGCCGTTTTAACATCCCAAATGAGGAGAGCAGACGAGTCTCCTCCGACACTATTTCGTGCGAGCGGAGCCTTGCGAAGATGAAAACCCTTTTCCTGGAAAACGGATACCCAGCACATCGGGTACACTCCGCCGCTCGTGCTGTCCACCCTCACAACAGGAGTAGGATAAGTGGGCAACGTCGGCATCGAGCATGTAGCAATCCCAACTACGTCTACATGAGACTTCCTTTTGTCGATGACCAACTATGTCGACAGGTTAATGCAGCTATCCGTTCGTCTCATCTAGATCATGTTAGGGTAGCCTGGACTAGCGGACCTACACTGAAATCTTACCTGGTCCGCTCAGCCCTGGAATTGTCGCCATGCCCTGCTGGTAGACGAACATGCCACACCTGTAGTAACGGGCTCAAAGGTAGATGCACGCGAAAAAAACGTAGTCTATAAAATAACGTGCAACAGCTGTCTTGGAATATTTTATGTCGGAGAAACCAAGCGTAGCATCAGGGATAGGTACAATGAGCACTTGGGAGATGCCAGACTTCGGAGAGAATACACACCTTTAGGCGAACACATGATCGGCAAACATTCTAACATGGAACACAGCGACACTAACACAAACTTCAAAGTAGAAATTCTAGCAACAGCCAGGGACAACGCTGATTTGAAGGTCCTCGAATCTCTACACATACGTAATCTACGGCCGCAACTAAACACGCAAACGACGTCTTGGTATATCATAAAATTACATGAACATAAATTATATTTTATGTATTAAGCGTTACATTCGATATATGTCTATATATGTGTCGATATGTATATGGACCATCGGCCCGGGCTTCCTCAGAGGATTTTATCTTGACCTAGTTGATTTCTGGTTTGGAGTTTCTTGTAGTGTCTGCAGCAATGGAGATGCTTTTCTGTGTTTCACGTGTATTTTTGCACGCTTTCTTCCCGAGTTTTTCAATTGTTAACCCTGCCATTTTTTATATCACTCCTGATGATGGCCCTGGCCGAAACGTTGAGTAATATAGCATGATCCCTAACGCTACTTTTGATGTTGAGTAAACCCAGCACCTCCTGCTATATTGAGGGTCGTACATTTCGTCTCACGCAATATAATATTATTGTTGCTATATATGACGTGCGTTTGAATAATGCCTAATTGCGAGCGGGTGCGATGAACGGACACTTCGGGGGCATTAGTTCACTGGACTCTGGAACTTTGACCGCAAAATCCGGCTGGCCTCTGCGATTCAGGAGTGCAAGTGAGATGGCGAACAAGGGTATGCATGTGGAAGGGGCCGATGAAGGGGCCACCACATTGCGTTCGCCGGAAGTCTGGCGCCGGACTATAGGGTAGAGGCAAAACACTGCCCGGCAATTTGTCCACCCCCGAACTCTGCACGTGGGCACGGTTGGTGCAGAGATTCGAGGGACACATGGACGGGTTTGGCATGCCATAAGTCCCGAGGGTAAAAATGTTAGGGCCGGCTAGGGTATAATGACGACCAGGTACGTACCCAACGTGGTATGGATCAGTTCCC
This sequence comes from Imbricaverruca yamaguchii, assembly GCA_034440575.1. Classification (NCBI taxonomy): domain Eukaryota; kingdom Metazoa; phylum Arthropoda; class Thecostraca; family Neoverrucidae; genus Imbricaverruca; species Imbricaverruca yamaguchii. The sequence goes on from JAOTOL010001663.1 coordinate 638,521, forward strand.
GCCCGTGGGATACGTCAGACCTGGTCGCAAGTGTACGACGAATAAGACCTGGCGCGGCATCGATCGAATTTAAGGCTAGGTATGTCGGTCAAAGACACCAGAGCACTTGTATCAGCCCTCGGAGCCAGTACGATGAGCCCCCCGTTGCAGTTAAGACTTTGTCCAGGTGAGAGATGATGCCAATAATGGCTAGGCCAGCCGTGATTGGCAGTGAAAGGTTTACATGTTCGGCCAACGTACCATCAAAATTAGAGCAATGGTATGTCGATCTATGTGTTTGTGTACCTCTGAAAGGGGGGGGGGATGGTCGGAAGCTAAATTTGGGGACCAAGCAATTAATTAATTAATAAGGAGAGCATGAATGTGCGTGAATGATGGCGAATTGAGCGACACTGAGAGCGAATGTGAAGTGAATGAGCAGGATGAACGTGAGTAGGTAGATTTAAGGATCAACGGAAGCCGCTTGGGGCTCAACACATGCACCTATTTCGTGCGGTACATTGCACCAAATTATACAATTACTACCGCCCAAAAGTCCCAACGCGGGACATGTCATACAAACCAATGACAAATATCATTATCATCAATTCTCTAATGCAACGTATTAATAATGGTCTGGCTGAAGACGCTCACATACCTATATGGTGTTCCCAAAACACTGACCTCGCACACATATAAATTCGTGTTAGGGATGGCAACTCAAATCAACATTGCCTCGGCTAGGGTTTGGGGAATGTGTGGTGGAGTTGGCGGCGAAAAACCGACACAATACACCACTGACATAGCCACAATCAACAAAGGAGTGAGCTGGGTCAACCCCTCAATAAGTCAGTTAGTTCAAGTAGTTCAGGCAGTTCCAGTCGAGTTCAGTTTAGGCTGGATCTAAAATACATTTTACACACTCATACCATTCACCCCGAGGTAAAGCACTATCAGGAATACCTTTCACCCACACCCCATTTGGAACACCACTATCGCCAACACCCCATTCACCCCACACACACCCACCCACTCACACCCCGCACACCCACACCCACACAACACCCTGCACCCACACCCGCCACCACCCCCGACACCCCACCGACGGCAGAGCCGCCACCCATACAATGTTCACATTGGTTGTTGCGACCGTTCTTTTCTTCTGCCGCCGGGGAGCTGAGAGTCATGCGTTCTTTTCACGCCTCGTTGGTAGATAGCTTCGCAAGACATTCTTCATGCACGACTGATACAGACACATCGGGACATCGCCGCTCTCATCGGTGTCACCATACACGACACACAGGATACACGAGTCACCATCACACCCAGAGGAGCACACAGTTGTCTGCCCGTCACATATCCTGGAAAATTAATTACTACCCATCACACGATATTTCCCAAAGCTGGTAGCACCCTCACGTTAGGCCCTATTCGAACATTCCAGCTGGGGATACCGCCTCCCCAGCCGACATTCAGTGAGCTTTCCCATAATTACTTGAGTATTACTGTGGGACTGAGTCTAGTTGGCTGTGATGGTGGTCTTGCAATCACCTCGACCTTCCAATCAAAATCTCTGAATATGCCCCTGCTCCACGGTTAAATATTGTCATTGTGTGCACGCATTCCGTCAGCACACATCAGGAGTGCGCGGGAACTGGCAACCCTGCTTTGGTGGCTTCTTCTGATTTGGGGGATGTTTGTGTGACAGTGTAAAAACCGTCACACGTGTGACGCCAGCCAACCGCCAGCTCTTCCAACCCCTGTGGACGTTTATGTCGGCACTGTGACAGAGTTTTGGATTTGTTTTGCTGCTGGGCGGACATCACATCACGGGCGCACTAGTGCAAATTCAGCAACAGTCGTCTGACAGCGGAGTACAAACATCTCGGGGAACATGCAGAGCATGCATTCATTCCACGTAGGCACAAGCATCTCGGGGAACATGCATCGGTTCCACACATCCTACCTTATTGCCTTATGGCCTGCTTTATGCCTGACCCTGTTACAGAGCGGAGGTAGGTGGGTAGACAGAGCAGAACAGAATTCCACGATCGCGGCCAGCATTGATCTGGATCCATAGTGATTCTCGCGTGGTAGACAGACTGCTGGGGATAATATAAAATGCGTTTAAAACTTGATATCTATTGCGGATGGGTAGTGCCACATCTCCATACCCTCGGCCGTCTGTCCGGCCGGCCCTGGTCAGCTGATAGCCAAGGAAGTGGACCGATCAGTGAGGCACGTGCGGCATCAGACAGGTCTCCGAAAGCATGATAACACCGGCTTACATGCCGGAAATCCAGTCCAGAAGACGTAAGATCTTCTAGAGTAATTATTACACTTTGATGGAAATAATGCCTAGTTCATCTCGAGACTGACCACGGCGCAATCCGCACACCTGGACGCTTCGGCTGGACGGAGCCGCGGGTCACCCCGTGGGTCACGCGGTGGGTCAAGTCAGCTGCAGTGGGTCACACGGTGGGTCACGTGCTGGGTCACGCCTCCCGCCGTGGGTCACGTCTGCCGCCGTGGGTCACACGGTGGGTCACGTCCGCCGCCGTGGGTCACACGGTGGGTCACGTCTCCCGCCGGGGGTCATGCGGTGGGTCACGTCTGCCGCCGTGGGTCACACGGTGGGTCACGTCTCCCGCCGGGGGTCATGCGGTGGGTCACGTCTCCCGCCGGGGGTCATGCGGTGGGTCACGAGACGGCGCCAGGTCCGCACCACGCCTGGGTTAAGGTCAGGACGTGGCTGAGCACGCGGCGGCGCATGTTGTGCAACACTAATGGGTCCAGGTATATACAAGCAAGATGGTACACAACACAAACAGCACCTCACACGATACTCACGAAATACGAACACTGAGACACAATTAACCAAATCACACAGCACGAACCTATCACGACACGCATCCCCACGGGACATACAAAATTAAATCATTCTTACATCATTGCTATCAGCAAGCAGCCAGTCTCACAACGCACAACCTACAACAATAGACCAACAGTGCACCACATATTGTGGTTCATATATTACAACAAACATTCCAACACAGACAACCACGAATCCACCAACGGCGCCACGAAAATTGGATGGAGTGGGGCTTCCACCTCTCATTCAGAATCCTTCCTACTGGGATTGTTCTGACTGAACCACTATGATTACCACAGCTTCCGCTCAGGTCATTTAACTCCACTCACCTTCCTGAAACTTCACATAGTCTTTGCCGCGTCTTTTCTTCATCTTCGCTCTCTATAGGTGTAACAAATGTCATTGTCACACTTTTCTTGTCTTCAGGTTTTCGTCCCAACTTGAGCACTTCACGGCCTGCCAATCCCTTCACCTCGTCAACTGTCTGCACTTCACATAACATAACATCACATCGCATCGCACATCACCTTCACAGACTCGCACACACAGCCCCTAGGACAGTTCACCTGCACAACACTCACATTTTCACAAAACAACCACTGCCACCTGGTGGCGAGCTGGCAAGACCCAAATGCGATCCGATCGAATCCTTTCAGACCTAATCCAATAAAAATAGTGTTGGGAATTACTGAACCGCCCAGTGCCTGGGAAACTAAATAATGCAGCTCCCCAGGGATGATGGGAGATGTCTGTACCATTTCAATGATTTTAGTGCTCGCCGTTGCAATGGTATGATCCTCTCAAAGCTTGTAGCCACAGATGGCCGCTCAAGGCAGTTTTCCTGCCAGCTGAATGAAACTGCTTGCTGGTAATAGCATCAGTAAAATCAAAAGAAAGTTTTGATGATTGGGACGCGAATAATGGTGGTATGCACATATACACGCTTGAGCCGGGCCTGGCTTGAGCTCCGTCAATATGCTCTGAAGCCCTGAAGCGTAGTCGGAGAACCGGCGCGCTTTTTATGCTAAAAGCATGGTACCATTGAGTTGCTTTAAAAGTCTGTACGGAGATATGATAGGAAATACAATATATGATGTGCATGCATTATCCACAAATAACGGCGATTCGTCCGCTCCCGCCATTCCAGTAACCGGACAAATGTACGTAAGGCAAATGCACGTATGACAGATGTACACACGTAAATGCACGTAAGCAAGTGTACGTAAGCGCGGATGTACATATGAAAATTGTACATAAGCACATATGTACGTATGGCAAATGTACATCAGCGCAAACGTACGTATGCCAATTCCAACCAAGCGCAAATGTGTGTAAGAGCAAAAGTACGTATGAGCAATGGTACGTAAGCGCAAATTTGTGCAAGAGCAAAAGTACGTCTAAGCAAAGGTACGTAAGCGCAAATGTACGTATGCACACAAGTACGTAAGCACAAATGTAGGTATGCGCAAGAGTATGGCAGCGCAAACGTACGAATGCGCAAATGTACGTATGCGCAAATGTGCGTATGTGCATATGTACTGTGCGCATGCGCAGATGTATTTCCCTATCAGCACAAGTCTCTCCCGCCAGCCTGCCGTAAGATGCCAACGCCTTCATAGTGGGCATGCTGTACCGCAATGCAGCTAACATCTGCGGTTCAGTCTACCACCCATGCGATGGGCCGATTATGTTTGTTTACGTGGCCTTACTTTGCACAAGCTGATGCTATGGGCAAATATATCTAGCAGTGTCGCGTGTCATCTTGAATAGCGCACGCGTATTTTCCGGAGTAGTGTATATTTCCGATCTCATGACCAGAGACGAGTTTCATGAAAAATTACCGCAGCTGATGGCATTTTTTACCGATTCCACTTCATCAGGAAAAATCCGCATTCTCAACGCACCCGCAGACTTTTTCTGCTTCATGAAGCCCAGATGTAGCGGAAATGGTCAGCGTAGCGCGACGTTAATAGTCGAGAAGTCTGAAAAAATGCGATAGGTAAAAAGGTAAAACGGCAACTGAGTTTTAAGTTTGCCGTGAAAGCGGAATTTTCAGTTTCAGGTCGAACACCATGGCATTTGCGCAGGATTTCCGAATTAAATAGAATTCTGTGGCGGTGAACATAACGTGGCTTGGCTATTACTCGATGAAGACCGTTGGGACTTGCAGTGGACTAAGAATGTACAGTGAAGACCGCGACAGTGTCCAAGTGTTCCACCGGTGGCTGAACATGGCACCGACGGCTGACACCGGACTGGCTCAATCAGCTTGCGAACAGGGATGTAGCTTCGTACACTTCGGGAGGACATTTGCCCTCTCTCCGATGTTCGCTTTGCGTCCCGCTAATTTCGACCTAAAATCGGACTCTCGCTGGTGTGCTCCATAGTTAATTTGAGCCTGCCAATTGCCATCATGCATTGTGTCGACCGAATAATTATCAGGTGCTTATGCCTATGACCGGTAGATATCTACCTGTGATTTATGTCTTTCAGTGGAACACAGTCAAATTTAATCAGGAATATTGTGGTTGAAGCCATTATTTCGGTTAATATACAAAGACTTCCAATTCATAAGTGGCAATCAACCCGCACTTACAGATGTTGGCTCACATACAAATATCTGCGCAACCTCACGTGAAATGTACATGTAGCCCAACCTAATGTGATGTAATGTAACGTAATATATGCGAACTAATTTAATATATATCTAATCTATGCGAAATTAATCTTTCTTTACTTAACAGCCTAGCCGAACCTAACCTAACATGACCTAACCTAACCTGGTCTAACATAGCGTAGCATGTCTACTCTAATCTGGCTGTATGACAGAAATCATGCAATATGAGTCATATGTTACATGGAGACCGGAATATGAAAGATAGGAGGCATTCTAATGCGAGTTGGGTTGCATTGAGTTATATTGTAAACTAAAACTTGGGTAATTAATCACGACTGGACTGGAACCCGGCAATTTTGAAACTGGGTTGTCAATGTGGTTGGAGCTCTGATGATGAAACAAAAAAATTATGTCATAAAGTCATAGTGTCTAGACCTAATGAGAGTCCCAGGACACATCTGGGTTAAATTTGTCATGGGAAGATACTATAAGCCTGGACAAAAAATCACAAACACCCCAACCAATACCACATCATAAATCCCAAAGGACCTATCTACCAGTATCTTACACACCTACCACTACCTATCTAGCCCTATTCACTGGATTGCCATTGCAATAGGTTTTCTAAAACTTTCAAACATTAGAAAGCTGACATCAATCACGATCAAATGGACTCCTGCTTGTCATGGTATCATTCACTTACAACTTGCAATGGACTGGTAAGGATGTGCCTTGGATGTGACATGAAGGCCACTGCAATCTTTTAAATGCTCGATATTCTGAAATATGCTAGTGTAACCTATCTAACCAAACACCAATTTTCCAATGACAGAAACGCTAAAGTATGAAGATTCATCTGACGGTGTAAATTATTTGCAATACCTGCGATTGCACGCCGGAAGTTTCCGCCATTGTACGTCCTGTTGAGTGTCATATCGCCAGATAGGGCGAGTCGTGTAGTCATGCTGATAGCCGCGCGTTCAGTTATCAATTTCGTGGTACCTAACGTACCTAGAGTCAGCGAACAAGAAGAATGAGCGCTTATTTTCCATGAGGCACCATACATCATTGGTTTTTCGGTGACCATAGGTTTTACATCACCCAACATACTTACATGTAGGTACTCAAAGTAACAATAATATTACACAAGTGGCGCATGAAAGAAACTAAAGGTGTGCAATGTAATGACAATATAGCTTCCACATCTCCAACAAGTCTGTTTCTGGGTATGTAGTCATCAGTCGCAATGCAATAGAAGTTAAATCAGGCGCTGCGCATTTCACTTATGATTAATTATATTTTCCGTCAGTGACGTTTATTTAAGAAAAAAGAACCTCGCCTCAGGCGTCGGAATGAAGCCAATGAATCGCGTCCATCAGATGCTGCGACTATATTCTGACAATATTACTCCTCCGACAGCCAATCCCATGCTAAAATGTCAAAAGTAGAGGTGGCAAAAGCCAAAAGATGTGACTGAAGCACGGTCCCTGCCAGTTTGTCGCGACCAGGCGTGGTTTGAGACAGGTGATCGTGCCGCAAATTCGTTCCGAGCACCGTTATGCCTTTTTGTGGATATATAACACGAACATTTTATTTTTTGTTTGTTGTGAACTGAAGGTATGATGAGGAGGATATGTCCATGATGGACATGATTTGCTAGTTTACGTCTATGATAAGCTGCTATTCCACGAATTACCCGGTATATAACTTCATGCACATTCTTGTCGATCATCCCCTAATATGGCAGCCAAAACTGCTAGCATCGTAACATGTAATGAGATCTTCTATTGTGGAGGTGCCATATCAACTGTGCAGATATAAATATAGACGATACAATGATGCCCGACGGATATGTTTTTCTCGAAGCTCCCTGAATGTTTTTCTTTATTTGCTAGGTCACTATCAGGAAGATTAGCTTAGTAAAGGAGAACTAGAAATGTCGCCGATGGACTAATGACGCCAACAGAATTCCAATTAAAATAATATTAGCCGGAAGGGGTGATGGGATGACTACAAGAACACGATATAGGCTAAGTTGAGCTTATTGCATCGATGTGAAATCACCAGTCGGTTGAGGAATGATTTCAAGGGGAGCCCAACGTTTCGTATGGAAGGAAAATCACTGAGAGAAAAATGGAGGTTATTGTTCTATGCAAAATCCAACGAATCGCATACCTAAGCGACATCATGCGTCAACGGTATAATTGTAATTGAAAGTTTAGGGCGTGAGGCTCCTTTTCCAGACTCCTCTAGATTCAAGAGTTATTCGACTGGAAAAGGCTGGTCTCCAGGACTCTCGACACATCCCCGCTCAACAACAACTCAGGACATGTCTCCCTTGAGAGTAGAAAAGACACTTTGAAGAAATTGCGCGCCCCCAGAACAAGTGTTCCATGTTCACTCGATTAAAATCCATGGATGCGTTTCTGGCCTTTACCCAGCCCAATCCAACATACGCTAGGTCCTTTCCAAGGTCCTTTCAAGACTACATTCGACCGAAGGGCTTTCTTCTAAATGATAGTAAATATGCATATCCAGAGGTTTTCGTACGATATCTGAAATCCAGAATCGCTTTGAACATATTACGTTAAACAATTTAGAAGCGTAAGTTGTATTCTGTGTTGAATCTGAACTTTTATATCAGCTAATGGATAAAAATATATTGAGTTATGATATATAGATATATAATATATAGTCACTTCCTTGTATCAAAATTTTATATAAAAAAGCAATGCTGTCAAGTCCCTTTCCGGAAAGCGTTCACGTGTTCCATGTCCCGTATGGAACAGCAGAATGGTGCTTCCGAGAGCACAAGTGTGCACAAGAGTGCACAGGAGTGCACAAGTACCTGAAAGGGAGGTACTTGTGTGATGATGGATGCGTAGATAAGGGCTACATCCGACATATTTTGTTCAGTAAAAGAACATGTTTGATATGATGGGTGGTTGTGATCAGTATCGCTGACAATTATAGTTATCACTGCCAAACGAGCATGCGTCAGGCACTTTGAGTCATTCACAGAATGATTAGCTGTAGCCCTGCTTAAACACAATGATAGGTTAACTTTAAAGTGCATTAACGAGGGCAGGGCAGGGCAGATATGAAACCCATTTTGCTACTATATCCACATCCTGGTGACGTCCCTGGCCAATACATTAAGGAAGGGCGTGCTCACTCCATGCATAACATCATGATGAATCCCCCGACAGGAAATCTGCAAAAGGCAACTTGCTGTTTCTGTTTACATCTTGAGAAACAGGACTTGAACCGTTGCTCTTGTTCGCTGTTAAACCTTTCTTCACATTCAATCACCGTAAAGCTACATGCTTTATATTCAATGGTTGCTATCCACCACGGATGAGTTTTCGATCGGTGCCAGCGAAAATATGACTGATGGAGTCAAGGGGAAGAGCTTATCATAGTTTTAGGATATTATATACGGAGTCATTGGAAGTTTCCAAAGAATCCAACGAAGTTTTGAAAATGTTCGAAAGGAGTCGACAAAGATTGTGAGAGTCGTACTAATGTTACACAGGAATCAAAGAGTTGCGCAAGTGCTGAAGAAGGGCATTGCAAGCTTTTTGGTTGTGTAGAAGGATAATTTTTAGAGAGCTTTTCCATAGTTTTTGATGACTCCACAGCGAGAACTGTGACAGGAGTCAATATTTTTATCCATGTTAGAACGTGCAACAGAGTGACTCTGTTTATAACCGACGTCCGAGGAAGGGATCGGGCAGGCATGGCAGAAATCTCCCATAACGTGACACTCGGAAGACCAGACTGGCTGGTGAACGGAACTGTCTGGGTGAATGGACAGGACGAGTATGGGCCCGCCCCTACCAGGCCACAGATCATCATCAACTACAATGCTGCAGGTCATCACTATGTTGGTCGCCATCAACACGGTAAGATCAGTCTCTATGTTTGGAAATTCGTGATGCGATTCGACCTGGCTTCGTCGGAATTTACTTACACTATGCGTCTTTATACCATGCATCGTTTTTTTTTCGTGTATGCTAATTATCCAATACGACTCTAGCATTTCATATCGGTTCCACCGTTGACGTGGCAACTACAAAACGACTTCTGTTTGATATTTGTCTGCATTGATGCAGAGGGATATTTTGTAGATCTTATACAATTATTGGCTATTTAGCAAAAGCTTTACGCTGTGCAAATCTTCGTGCGATTCCGCTTCTCCCATGTATGGAAATTGCGTCGTTGCGCAACGTTTTAATTCTTTTTCGGTTCGCTGTGGCGATAAAAGTCGCTGATGGGATTCCGCTTTACCCATTGCGCGTGCTGCTCAATGTTTTAGCCAATGCAAGTGTCTATCGGGGTTAGCTGATCAGGCCCCCAGCGGGCTCGAGTTTGGCACCACATTTCACTACTGCGTTGACATGAGCCATGCGCTTCTCAGAGAGTTCAAACGTCACATCAAGTCCGAGATATAGTGAGCAGACAAATGTTCATTAAGCCCCATCTTCCTTATAATTATCCGTTTAATGACTTAAATGAGAATGGATCTGCCGTCTTGGCACCATCATCTCCTCACCTCCTTCATACACAAGCCCGTCCAAGCCGTCGTGACCCGCCAAGCGTAAATTTCAACGAGGCGGCGATGCATTTCTTTCTTGAATCCGGGGCATTTGGATTCATTATCCCGCGACAAACGAGGCCGTTATTGTGACGGATGCGACCGGCGAAGCAGCCATTCAGAAGAGGCGCGAAACAAGAGTCGCTTGGCGTGGCAGTCGCTGGCGCAGTCAAGCAGTAGACACTAATGCATAATTAGGGACAAATCGCCCCACTCGGCCACGAACGCGGCTGACGACTCCCAGTGGAGACCTCTGCAATCGACGAAGGCGAGATGAAGTAGGCGGTACATACGGAAGAGACGTCATGAGGTCAACATAAAATAAATTTCATGCCACGAAAAATATGCCGTGTCGGTTTTCAGGCTTTGTAAACATTCGAAGCCGACGGAAAGTCGTGGATTTTTTTTTCTTCTGCAGGGCGACAGTTTTTTCACACACACAAAATACAACAGAATGGATGACGACCCCGGGACAAGCCGGTCGGGCATATGGAAATTACATTACCATTCGTTATTTACTTTTAAGGAGCTGTCTTCCGCCATTTATTTGATATTCATTGTTACTTTGAATACATAAAGAATCATATGGTGTGTCCTTTTATTTGCAGGATCTGTGATTGCCCTAGGAGTTGCCGAGACATATCCAGGTAGATAACAACAAGAATTAATATCTTGTTCAGGTATATACATGGGCGGAGAATGTCATGCGACATATATGGCCCATATGTCATGCAGCCACACCAATGTTTCCAATATATATATGTATATATACATATATATGCGTATATATATATATATATATATATATATATATATATATATATATATATATATATATATATATATGTATATATATATATATCTTGGCAATATATATATATACATATATATACATATATATGCATATATATATATATATATCTTGGCAATATATGTATATACATATATATACATATATATGTATATATATACGTGAGTTTATATATATATATATATATATATATACCGGTAATTTTCTATTGTCCCAATGGAGTAAACTTGAAGAAAAATACCGTCAGCGGAGAAAGCTTAAAAAGTAATAACTCCTGGCCTCGTTGGAAATCAACCAAGCAGCGCAAAGTAACATCCTAGCAATGAGAAAGCGCTTAAACGCTGAAATTTAACCATTTTTGGATTACTTCATCCACCAGAAAAGCAGTTCACGTTTAAAAATGTGTGGAGATTGATAGACGAAGTCTTATTTCGGTGGCGGGGCTTCATATTTTTTATCTCTGGCCTATATGTGAGCGTGTTGGCCAGTGTGAATCTACAGTAAAACATGTATAAATAAGAGTGGAAGTGGCATTCCGCAAGCTTGAGTTTTGTTTGTCGCGCATGCCCCAGTGGGAACAGTTTTGCTGCAGATGAGCGTATCCATTTGACCTGATATGGGCACTCTAAAGGCCAGAGGAAGGACTAGCGCTCTCCGTTAGTGGGCGGCTGGGAGTGGATGTTGTTTACTTATCCTTTTTTGGAACAATTTGCAGTGAATAGTAGCAATCATCCGACGCGTTGGCTTGTCTACAGTGTAAAATGCCAGGTGCACGCGAATACTATCTGTTAGCTTGCCTACAGGAAAACATATCTGGGGCACATATTTGCAGTTCGAATGTGAAATTAGACGATCAGCTTGACCTTGACGCTCGGCCAAGGTTGAAGATCTTGGACTATCGAAAAACCGCCTAAGCATGCTAGGCAAAACTGTAAAATCGAAAAAGTGGCCCCATGACTTTAAAAAAACACACACAAAATTTCGGTTCCACGCGAACACTATCACGGACTCCTTGACGATGAACCGACCTCTGTCGGACTCTCCCGGCGTTGCAGTCTCCGTGGTAACTCGCGGCGTCTGCTGTCGGCGGCCAGTGCCTAACACCAGGCGACGCACGAGCAGGTGAACAACTGCTCCCCAATGAGCTCTGGGGCTAATTGCTCGTTACCCCCCAATGAGGTCGATATGCATCGGTTAGTGGTCACGGTAGCTTTATAAAAAACAATGTAGTCAAGTGTTTCAACAGTAAGGTGAGGCACACGGACATACAGACACAGACTTTTTATTGATGTAATCCACAATTAACTTGTAGCTACTATAACCTGACGTCAATTAAATAAAACAGCATAGCAGGAAAGGTCGAAATCACAAAACAGCTAAACCTGTAGTTGTACATGTCATAATAACAGAATGCATCGGGGCGAGCAGAAAATCAATCCAGCATAGGCGGCACGTTGGACAAGTGCCACCGTAGATGGCGACCGAAGATTGGTACGGGAAGCCGCATCAGCTCGGGTGGCAATGAGTTGAACATAAGTGGTGCACTGGAGGTAAACGTCACAGGTATTGCACGTGGTGTATGTAACCATAAAATATTGTTTTATGGTAACGACCATGCATGTTTTTTCATTTGTCGCCTCAGTTCCGATGGTTTCATTGTCTGTCTTTCTGTTCCGGGTCTTGCTCTGCCCTTGCTGATTCGGGTGCACTTGACGACATTCGAAGAAATTCCAAACAGATGGAGCCACAGACAATGTGCTGCATGCTGTACGTCTCACTCAGCCCAGACCATAATCCAGCCTTCCTATATCACATTACTTCAACACCTCGAGGTCACAGGCTTAAGCAAAGTTCAAGGAAGCAAGCGAATCGCTTTGTTCAGGAAGCCCTACGTTAAGCCAAACGAGATATATGCTGCAGTAATAAACGAATGGATGGCTATTTCCGTCGACTTGGCGCCAGATAGCTTCCGCTGAGCTCAGCTCTGCTAACGGTGTCTGACCAGCTGCTTGGTGCCGTGTAGCGTCCGCTGAGGTCAGCTCTAACGGTGTCTGGCCAGCTGCTTGCTTTTGTCAAAATATGCCTTCACAGTGCGCATCAATGTAAAGCATTCACACTGAAATAGTATAATTGCGTCCATAAGACAAAAACTGATCGGCCTCCGCCGCCGCACTTCACGCGCTCTGATGAAACTCTGAAAACAACTCGTCCCAATGGGACAGCGGAGAAGCTTTCCGATTCCCTTGGCTCGAGACACGTGGAGCCAATCTGCGCTGAGCGTCGTAGCCTGGAAAACAAACCCGTGCACACCATAGGACGCTTATTCTGGTCATTAACCTGGGGCGTGCAACTGGGCAAAGCGAGACCAATTGGTAAAATAAGATATAGAATGTCAGCAGAATGCTGTCATGCTATATAATGCGTCATGCTGACATACTGACTAAGTGTGTTAGTAATTGTAGCTTTACAATTATAGTCCACAAGCAAAAACCCACTCGTTTTGCTGAGCGAATAGAGGACGGTTGTTGTAGCTACACTGTTTTTTTTTCTCTTGCAGTTTGGTTACTTGGTTCGCGGGTTGTGCCGGTTTAAATACTGCTGAAACCTAACATAACCTAGTCTAACCTATCCTAACCCACCCTAACCCTAGGCCATGACACGATGCAGGTAATACTACCTTGGAGATTGCAGTACCTTGATGTTTATGGTACTTTGGATGCTATGATACCTTGATCGTTAGGATTATGATCGATATGATAGTCTGGTATATTGCATACCGCGTGCAATATATCAGACTAACCGTCATTGTAATTGCTTAGATATGCTAGAACAAAGATAGATTGAACACCAGCATTACAAGAACAATTTTTTCCATATATTTTGGCATATACTTCATTTGGACTTACACTTTAATGCAGAGGTCAACGGGTCATTCTTTTGGAAACATGAATGTTTTGACTAAACATACAATATAATATAGCGTAGTAGCCACCACCGACTATTTCCCTCTTTCTCATAAGCAATATGTACCACTTACGCGGGGTACATACGGCCGTTATGATCAATTATTTGTTTCAAGGAGGGAGACAGGGAATTACCGACTTCAGGCATGCAATTGCTTTATTACGGCTATTGCTGGTCATTGTTGGGTGATGTGGTATTTCCTCAGAAAAATGGCTCAATGAAAATATTCCTGGCTATGCATAGCTGCGCTGGTATACAAAGTACACATACAGGGTGCTCCTCGGTATTGTGGAAAAACATATAATGCACAATGCTATACGGACATTGCAATATCTTCGTACGTCGCGTGTGCCGCAAAATTGAAACATGCCTCATGCTACCAAATGCTGCCATATCAGAGGAAAAGCTGTGATGTCTTAACAGCTTCAAGGCGAACTTTGGTGAACCATCAAAGTAAGGGGATCTTGCCTGAACCACGCCTAAACGAGTTTACCGCTTGCGAGTCCATGTAAGTCATAAGCACATTGAAAATCAATTATCAGCTACCTGGCACGCATAACCAATCTCAGGTACCATTAGGCCATAGGTACGCAAATAAATAGCGTCGAACTGTAGCGAAATGGCATGCGTGTCGCGATGCGTCAACGTGCTCATATTGTCTTACAGCTATTCCACTCAGCTGATGCCATGCGATCAATCAGCTTGGCATCTGTCAGTTGGCATCAAAATCTGGCTGATTCGGTCCGCCTACCGGGGCGCGCAGGCCGCCGGTCGGGTCGGGTCGGTTCGGGTCGGGTCAGGTCGGGTCGGGTCCGGTCGGTTCGGGTCGGGTCGGGTCGAGTCGGATCAGGTCGGGTCAGACAAAATCGCTTGAGGTCGGGTCGCTCGCATAAACTTTTGTCCTGTGTGCATGGGAGTAGATTGGAGGTCACTGGGGGTTAGCTTTCGCTGGCAATAACACCACTTGGGGTCGGGATTGACAGTTGTCATAAGGTCATAGTAGGTCAAGGTCAGCAACACACAGTACCGACTGGCGCTACCTAGGCGTGTCAGCTAGGTAAGGTCAGCAACAGCAACATACCGACAATATTTTGATCTCACTTGGGTTGTCTGCGTCACTTTGTTTTCGCGGAATGGGTCGGATCTGGGTATGCAATGTGAATTTGAGGATACATGACTGTATCTAAAGCAAAATTATCAGCCCATTGATTGGGTTTCTGTGCTCCCATTGACAGTAGCAAGTATTCTTCTCAATCTCACCAGCCCACTTTGGACCGGCCGATGACGGCTCCAGGCATACACTGCATAGACTTCCTCTCGTCTGCGATCGCGGGCGCCAGTCGCGGCGGCAGCCATTAGGAGCTAACAGGTGAACCGCTTGAGCCGCACCTTCTGTTGGGCAACACAGCCGCGCAGCACACACTCGCGTCAGTAGTGTGAGAACCATACCCAGGCTGCTATACTGTCCAATACATGTTTCAATGTACACCTACGAACTGCATTGACACGCGGCCGTGATCAAATTTTTACGAGCTCTAGTTCCGTGAAGTAAATATGTTCAACTTCATTTCTTCACACAAGGTGCACTCGCCATTTGTTTTCTCCATTACCGACAGCTGGTTCGGGTGCAGTACTCTATCATATTTAGCTACGAGCACTATTACAGGTTTTGTTTATGTTCAGCGTTCCCATAGCCCACAAAAATATGCCACATTTCAAAGCGACATCTTGAGGGTCGTGGGGCATTTCTGAGCAAGCCTTTGTGGAGAAGATCACATTTGCACATCGCTGTGAGATTAACTTGGATCCCACCGCTCCCTCGGTGGTGCGCAGCCCCCTTTGATGTAGCCACCACCATTGATTTGATGAACGCTATTCGAAACTGGGTATGTATCAACGATCCAGCAGTCGACAGTCAAAGCACTCACCGGTCCACATGCGTACGCCGGTTTAAAACTGCAACTGCTCTGAGATTCAGCCGCGGGCGCAGCTATGACCTCCGCAGACTACAAATGGATACCAGACTGCGTTTAAGGACAACTGCACCCACCTGCACCTGCCTAGACCCACCTGCGTTTGCAAACTTAGCAGGGGGAAATTTGAACTTCCATGGAGGGATAACGCCATGGACCAGGTATGGCACGGGCCACATCAATTTTGCAGAGATTTCACACCGGATCGGGGTGCATTGACTGAAAATAAGGATATGGAAAGTTACGTTCGCCATGCCTGGCTTGACTATCCCTTACTCTGGCTCCTGGCCTGATGAACAGGGCCCAAACGTTTGGAAACGGGCCTCCGGTTTCCTGCAAAACGCCCTGGGCCGCCAAAGAGGGTCCGTGAGACGACTGGGGGGTCCTAGTTGCTGGAGGGGACCTCCGGCTGTCTGGAAGGGTTTTTGAACCGACTGTTGTGGCCCAAGCTGGGCAAAGCCCCCGGGCCTGGTGGAGGGGCTTCAAGTTATTGAATGAGGGCCTTCGGCCTGAAAACGAAGGCCCCGGATCGCTAATTAGGGCTCCAGTGCCGATGGAGAGGACCCTTAGCCATAGGAGAACCCCGGGCCATCGTAGAGCGCTCAGTGCCGATATAAAGGAACCCTGGGACCCTGGAACCCTCCGGCCCAAGCTTCTGAAAAGGGACTCGGGTCTGTGTCCTAACTCTCAGGACACTGTGTGCTGTCCTGTGGAGCACACCGAGTGCAGAGTGTCCTGAGCCATGGAGGAGGGTCCCTGAGCCGACAGATGGAAGCTCCGGGCCGGACGTGAAGGGCCACTGGGTCGGCTTTGGCTCACGCTGATGGGGAGTGGCCGAGCTTCAGTGGAGAGTGGTGACAGCGGGCTTCGGGCCGATAAAGAGACCCCCGGCCACGGAGATCCGAGCCGAAGCGGAGGGTCCCCGGTGCTATGCAAGCGGCCTCTAAGCCCATAGAGGGGGCCCGGGCTGCTAAAAAGCATTGACGGGTTCAGGGGTGAAGGGGCACCGATCTCCTGGCGAGTCCGATGTGCCTTTCCAGGCGACCGCCCTGAGGGGCAGATATATAACAAGGAAGAATTCAAACGCATCCATCAGCTTGTGTGGAAAGGGCCAATGAAGTCTGAAGACGTCCACCCTGCAGGCTAGCAAGGGTTGTGGAGACAAAAAAGACCTGCCCGAGAGCTGGACTGCCCATGCCAGCTGAAAAGTGCAGCCTCAGCTGGAATGTTCCTCATAGCTAAAATAATATACAGGACATCTGAAGGACAGAAAAGGACTAGAATGAGTCGTGGGCTTCGAAGAGTCCCTCAGGAATGAACATTGCCCCTAAGGGCTGAAGAGGACTAGTGAGGGTCAATCTCAGATCTGGAATGCCCACAAGATGAGAGCTAGCCATGATTATTGGGAAGTGTGGTAGGCTCCTAAAAACCAGGAGAGGGCCTAAAGGATGGAAATGGTCTCTTGAGAGTCAGAAAGGACTGGACTGGGATTCTTCTGTGGTTGTGAGCGGACCCCAATGGACTTCCCAGGTATCCTGGAAGATAAGAAGTTCCCTGTTAGCTGCCGATTGCTGTGAGAAATTCCGATGGTTAGCCTAAAAGCTAGAAGTGTTCATGAAACCACAAGATCTGTCGATACCTAGAAAAGGGCCCCCAGAAAAGCTTGAGATGGCCCTTGAGGTCTAATGAGACCTAAGGAGATTGCCTTCGAGAGCTAAAGAGAGCCCCAAGGCCAACGATGGCTTTGATAAGCCATCGTTGGCATGAGTTAGTTTCAGTGCTATAATGGCCTTGCTAGCCCGAAAGACTGTCTAGGGATGGGGAGGTCTCCTGAGAGCTAGAGCGGGACGGACTGTAGT
Source organism: Imbricaverruca yamaguchii (assembly GCA_034440575.1). Taxonomy (NCBI): domain Eukaryota; kingdom Metazoa; phylum Arthropoda; class Thecostraca; family Neoverrucidae; genus Imbricaverruca; species Imbricaverruca yamaguchii. The sequence continues at coordinate 656,193 of JAOTOL010001663.1, forward strand.
GCTCCCGAGGCTTGGGAGGAATGAGATGAACAGAGCCGCATTAGAGCTAAGAAGAGCTCCGAGAGCTGGCGATGCTTGTTAGAAATTGTAAAGCCTTTTTCAGAGCCGCAGGATTCCCCTGAACGTTATGCAGGTCTGTCGAGGACTGAAAATGGCCCATGCTTTGGAGAGAGCTTCTAAAGACAAAAAAAAAAAAAATTTGAGCCACAAGGGCCCTTCTTTTTGTACACTGAACCAGTTGCCCACCAAATCTGCCAATCAGCCCCCCCTTTAAAACAAAAAAAAAAACCCCTAATTTTTATAAAAAATTTTTTAATTTTTTTAAAAAAAATTAAAATTCTACTAAAAAAAATTTTTTTGGGGGGGGTGGAGTGTTTCTACCCCCCCCTTGTAGAAAAAAAAAAAAATTTAAAAATATTTTTGTGAGGTTAAAAAAAATTTTAAAAAAAAAAACAAAAATAAAAAAATTTTTTAATAAAAAAAAAAAAAAAAAAAAAAAACCCCCCAAAAAAAAAAAAAAAAAAAAAAAAAAAAAAAAAAAAAAAATTAAAAAAAAATTAAAAAAAAAAAAAAAAAAAAAAAAAAAATTTAAAATTTTTTAAAAAAATAGGTTTGATTAACCATTTTTAGCCCTTTTGTACTCTCTTAAAGCCAACAATCTTTTTCATAGCTTGAGACCAAGCTTGATGCAGTATTCCAAATGTGGCCTGACGTATGCACAGTAAAGCTTCCTGATCACTTCCTACTTCTGTATGATACATTCCTATTTTTGCCCCGAGCATTCTCAGTGCCTTCTTCCTGGCTTCCTTGGTCTGTTCTGATGCCCCAATTTTGTGTTTAGAATAACACCTAAATCCTTCTCCTGTTGAGTCACTGATAGCACTTGGCCACCATCAAGTATGGAGCCTTCATATGCTGCTTACCTACATGCATGATTTTGCACTTATCAAAGTTAAATTTCATTTGCCATTCTTCGGACCACTTCAAAGTTCGTCTAAGTCTTTTGAGCGAGATATGCTCATCCTGACCTGTTATTGCCCTAAAGACCTTCAAATCATCTGCAAATTTCAAACTTTACTGCTTAGGCCACTTTCAATGTTATTTACAAATATAATGAACAGTAATGGCCCTAGTACTGACCCTGGGGGACTCATTAAGAACATTTTGCCATGATGACTTTGTACCATTTAGCATACTCTTTGCTGTTATCTAAAGCCACAACTTATCCATTTTAAGATGCTACCTGCAATACCATGGACTGAAGCTGTATCATTAACCGTCTATGGGGTACCTTGTCAAAGCCTTACTAAAGTCAAGATATGCTACATCAACCTGATTTCCTGATAAATTGTTCTGTGGCGAAGTTCAAAAGTCCAAGAGGTTTGTGAGAACGATCGTCCTTTTAAATCCATGTTGAGTATCTTGAATCAATCTGCTACCTTCCAATAACTAACTATTCTATCCTTGATAATTGATTCAGTACCTTGCAGACTAGGGATGTGAGACTTATTGGCCTATAGTTTTCAACTTTCCTCTTTCTCCTTTCTTGAAAATAGGAACTACATTTGCCCTTTTCAATCGGTTGGAATTTCATTATGTGAAACTGATCTACAAAATATTATACTAAGTGGAAATGCCAGTTCCTTTTCATTTCCCGCAACACCATAGATAAATATCATCAGATCCTGCTGCCTTATTTGGCTTTATTTTCCTGATATGATTTAAACAACATCACTACCAATGAAATAAATCATTTGTCAATCCCATGTATCTCAACTATGGTGTAGGTCGGCAGATTGGTCATATCTTCCAATGTAAACACTGATTTGAACTGCTTGCTCAGCTCCTCAACCATCTCACTATCCTCACCCAATGTAGTCCCGTTTACTTCCATGGACCAATTGTGTTAGAAACTTTACTCAGCTTGTAGAAACTAAAGAACTTTTACTGTCCCCATTACACTTTCTAGCTAAATCCAGTTCCTTTGCTCGCTTTGTGTCTGTTTTTGCTTCACAGTGTTCTAGCTTTTCGATACGCCTTTAGATTAATGACATTTGCTTCTTTAAAAACTCTAAATGCAGTTTTTTTACCCCAAATTTTTTTTTTCACCTTTGTTTAAACCAAACTGGGTTTTTCCCCCCCTTTTTTTTCTTTTTTTTTTTGGGGGGAAAAAAATAAAAATTTCTTTTAATTAAAATTTAAATTTTTCCCCCTTTTCCCCCACATTAAATTAAAAAAAAAATTTTTCCCTCCTATTAAAAAAAAAAAACACAAACCCTCTTTTTAAATATTTTTTTTTTTTTTTTGAACCTTTACCAAATTATCTCGATAGTTCCCCCTGACTACTGAATAGGTCCTTCTGAGAGCTAGAGAGGACTGAACTGGGATATTGTTGAGCTTTGGGATAGATATAGGAGTCTTGGAGAACTGGCAATAGGTTCAAGGAATACTGAGGGCCAACCTCAGCAATATAATCAATGAGAGCCATAAGTATTGCCAATGACTGGGAAGGTCACCCACTGGCACCTCAGCGGGGTGGTAAACCTTGTGACCATGGACGACCACACGGCCACACTCGTCCTGGCGTTGATGCCCGCTGAACTCACCACAGTTGCTCTAGCAGCTACGGTCCCTCCAGCAGCTACGGTCGCTCCAGCAGCTACGGTCGCTCCAGCGATGTGAAACAAACAGCCCAGTGATAGCTGTGATGATGTCTTCCCCACCGATGCCAGCTGCATCGTCCTGGACCTGGGCGACACCGGCGAAACAAAAAGAAACAAAGAAATGATCTGTCGGATGTCATGTGTTGGGTACCGATGGTTAGGCATATTTCTAGTTGCTCTCCTGTTCCCAATTCTTGCACTTATTTTTCCCCACTGCACTGGTATTCACGCCTCACTTTGAAAGAGTATGACTATAGAAAATGCGCAACAGCGTGGCCCCACATGAACACACTTTCTATTAAAGTAGGTCTGAACGTAGCGGATAAATGAAAGGAGCAATTGTTTCCATGGTGATGGACACTCGTATTTGTATTCAATGCAATAACATTGATTGCCTTCATTAGAGATGTGTTTAGATTATTTCATTAGAGATACCATTCGAGATGTCCCTTTATGCTCCATCATAGGTGTTATTTTTTGGCTTTTGTCGGCAGATAAATGATTCGTTTTTTTCTGATGTTAACCGGGCTGTTGGACCTTTTCGCAGGTCTCGCATTAACCACCCAAGGGCGGAGTGCCTGAGGTTCCCGCATATTTAATCATCTTTTCCTGAGAGAGAGAGAGAGAGAGAGAGAGAGAGAGAGAGAGAGAGAGGCACTTGGAAAATAATGTGACCGAAATTCAATGAGTTTCAGAAAACTCAGGTGGGAGAGGGGGAGCTCGATAAGCATGAGCGAAGCCTCTGGTAAGCGAACCCTCCTCAGATGTTCACCTCCCCTGGTCCAAATCCTGGGCATGTCACTTGTCCTACGGGAAGACCAAATCAATAGGCTGCTTGTTCTATGGCCTTGCATAATGTCACAACTATCTTCCCAGCCTCCCCCGTGATCATTCGGTCCAGACCGGCTTGTTCAACGGAGCGTGGAGTAAGCCCACCTGTTGACCACGTTTGATCTGACTTCCTCATGATAGGTGCCCATGCTCCATTCAGATCACACATGAAGCCGCGTACCAGCGAGCAAATCCACTTCACCCCGCCGGACTACTCTGGATGCCTATTTCCTCTGGATGCCTATCCGCATGTCGGATCACAGTACCGGCTGGCTTGTGTGCCATACAGGTGCTTAGGTACTTAGCATGGCCCAGCCTTCAGACTTGTTCTGGTAAGCTTACCTAGGGATGGCAACTAAAAGGGTGTCACCATTTCCACGTCTGTTTCCAGCTGCATTTTCGGGAGGCGTGGTCTATTCCGCAGCTTTCACGTCCGGAGTCCAGGAATTTATCGCCCATCGAAGGACGGCTTGCAAACTGTCTCCTCGCTTAAGTACTTTTACGTCGTTTAGTGCTGTCGATGAGAGTCAGAAATCGGATCTGTTCTGTCCTGTCATGTCCTGTCCTGTCCTGTCCTGTCCTGTCCTGTCCTGTCCTGTCCTGTCCTGTCCTGTCCTGTCCTGTCCTGTCCTGTCCTGTCCTGTCCTGTCCTGTCCTGTCCTGTCCTGTCCTGTCCTGTCCTGTCCTGTCCTGTCCTGTCCTGTCCTGTCCTGTCCTGTCCTGTCCTGTCCTGTCCTGTCCTGTCCTGTCCTGTCCTGTCATGCCATGTCCTGTCCTGTCCTGTCCTATCCTGTCCTGTCCTGCCACGAAGGACAGAACTGTCGAATAAGATTACTGCCCAATGCCAGTAGTTAATTCATTATTCGATTACATCTCGCATTCTAACTACCCGCAATTTTGATAAATTATCGGCGATTGAACTGGCAACCCCTAACGATACCAACTGATGGATATGCATTGGAAATTGATATCGAGTACTTGGCGACAGGAAACCTTCTGCCGTCTGATAGGATCATCTTTGTTCGTATCTTCTCGTCGTGTGCCTTAATCCTAAAGTGGCTTCAGTCATGTTTTAATTTGTTACGCCGGAAGCAATTTTCTGGTGCATCTATTCTCATAGTTAGCGTGTTCAAAGACTCCCAGCGTATCTATGGGTTAGTGGCTGACTTGACCCACCATTAGTTGAAGCTTCCCATCCTCGATATTCAAACTTTGACGATCACATCTGCATGCATGCCGAGGCCAACCGAAAGTGAAGCCATGGAACCAAGGTCAACCGCGGATGATCTCCACTGACACGATAAGGGCTAAGCACAGTCTGTCGGAAATCAGCCTACGACCGAGCCTAGGCAACTGTGTGCTTGTTATCAGGGTGTGGGCGGTAGATGTTCAAGGGGGGGGGGGGTCAGAACATTAATGAGTATTACGCCTCCTATTAACTGTTAGACCTAAACCTGCATTTACTTGCCGGTGGGAAAAATCAAGTTTCCAAAAACGTTTTAGGTTTCGTGTTAGGTTATTTCAGGTCGCGCAATGAAACCATGACACTATTTATATCCATAGCAATTTCTAAATAGGCTAAACCCACTTTGAGCACTTTATCATGACCTGATCTCAGGTCATTTGACGGAGATAAAAATATTGACCCATGAGCTTCTCCTTATGTTTCTACATGCACACCAAGCAAACATGATGTTAGAAGAACATGCATATTACACAAATATAAAAGTTCCACAAAACAAGACAAAATTGGCCTTCACCTCGAGTTACTGAAATGATCTGAAACAAAAAAAAAACTTGCGGATGTCCAGTGATACAAGACCTGAACCAACCGATGTTTGATTGCGTAAAACTTATATGTAGCCTGATAAAACCGATATGCAACCCAGCATATGTAAGGTACCATGCTCTATGCTATCCTATCCTAACCTGGCAGGATGACAAAACATACATATGCAGGGATACTAAGTGGCATAAAACCTACAATGATGATGAATTGGAGTTCATGGATGCGTCCACTACCAGCGTTGTAAATAAAACCTGTAACTATGGACGGTGGATCGCATAAAACCATTGCAGGATTGCATGCATACCAGGATTATAGTGTACTGCAATAAGCTAGTGTATTTCTGTTGCTTCGTATGCTTTTGAGGGAGTAACTTGCACCCTCAATATCGGCTTTTCCCCCTAACAATTTCATCTTCTAACATTGGACCCTATGGATCGTACCTCCAAACCATTTCGGCCAGCCCATTTCCTCCATGTATGCGTAACTGGACTCACGGCTATCGACGTGACTGAACGACTGTATCTCTGGCGACATAGCTCTCAGCAGTTCGAAACGTAGCGGCCAAGTTTGGCGCAATCGCAGGCAATGGAAGCAAAATACTTCATTGTATGAATCTTCATGTACCCAAAGTATGATTAATATTAAAGAATTGGCTAGGGATAGCATCTCAAAAGTGTGAAAATATAACCATAATGCGACTTTCACTTTGGCCATAAGTTTGTCTCTGGGCATGGTGTCATTTATTCTGCGGTATTTTTCGTCCGAAAAAAACCGTCACGCTGTGGAAGAAACGCACGATTTTCTGTCGGCGACGAATGTGCATGAAACCCGAATTGCGACAAAGCGTATTTTCCATGTTGAGATTCTATGTTCCGTCAGATACTTTTTTGTTTGTTGGAAACTTACTTCTCACCATATATTTCCTCGAGCAACGCAGCAAGTATCAGCAATATGATAGCCTCAATTCTGCGTGGGTGAATTTGACATCTTCCCCCTTCCTATCTACACACAGTCGTTCTCAAGGAGTAGCTTTCAACCTGTCTGAGGCCGTGTGGTCCAACCACGCAGTTCAGCCAACTAGGTGGAATTATAGCGGGCCCCACATCAGGCACATACTTCGGCTGATTTGGCATCGAATCAGGCGTTATTTGTCATTTGAAATGATTACGCTTGCATGTGAAATTATGCTCTGGCTAGGAAAAAACATGCATAAAATATGAAATACTTCCGTATATGCTTTAATAGGTGTATTTGATAGATACAGTCAAAAGGGGAAACAATTGAATTATGGAAGATACATACTTGATCACAATTATCCAGCAATTAAGTGACCATTTAGTATACAGCGTGAATAATTCCATCACAACAAGGATGAAAATACAACATGCACCGATTTGATATTAACATACACTGATGGTATGCAAATTATTACACGCAAGTGCAATTTAGCTTGAAAATTAAACGTATGGATAGATGTATTTGAACTGATACATTGTGTTACATAAATATAAAAAGAGCCATATTGGAGGCAAGCAGCGCAAATTCATAAAGCTTTCAGCACCTAATTTTTTATCATTGGCAGCACATTAAAGAAGAAGACAGCATATTCAAATGAATACCTACTAGAATACCGTACAGAACATGACTGCGCCATGTTGGAACAAGATATAAACACTAATGAAGCCCAAGTGGAAGCAGTCAATTCGCTGAACTCTGTTGCAGGCGGCTCTGATGGTTTTATTGCAAAACTCCTTTATTTACATGCAAAAGTATCCTAAAAACAAAACACCCATATCTTTACCCATAGCCTAAAACGGGATGGAGTTCCTAAACAACTAAAACGAGTCATACTTCTCCCTATATCTAAGGCAAGAGAACTTGACACATTCATAAATGATCCACCAATTTAAATGTTACCAGTGTTCTGCACAGCCCTTGGAAACAAAAACAAATAGTATATTCCTAGTCCTTATATTATCTGAGACTAATAATATACTCAATCCTCTTCAATTTGGAATAAAAACCACAGCATTATACTGTGCTGTGCATATATGTTGGTGTATATGGATGTGTGTGTGTGTGTGTGTGTGTGTGTGTGTGTGTGTGTGTGTGTGTGTGTGTGTGTGTGTGTGTGTGTGTGTGTGTGTGTGTGTGTGTGTGTGTGTGTGTGTGTGTGTGTGTGTGTGTGTGTGTGTGTGTGTGTGTGTGTGTGTGTGTGTGTGTGCATGTAAGTGTATGCGTATGCATGCATGCATTTTTGTGTATGTACATATGGACATATGCATGTGTATATGTGTGTACGCGTGCATATGTATGCATGCATGTGCATGCATACGCATATATGTGCACGCGTGCATTTGTATGTATGCATGCATATGTGCATACATAGGTTTGCATGTGCATGAGGACACACGCACCTCAGCAAGTATGTGTACAGCACACACTGTAAGTATGTGTGTTGTGTATATATGCATTGACATGTTCATACACATACACGTGCAGGAATGTGTTGCATTACATGGATCTGTCTTCTCATTTTTCACCCTCATAATACGTATCACTATGTGGCCCCAGACGCTCTTTCGTGTTGCTAGGTTGCACCTAGCTGCGGTCCCTCTGACGCTACCTCTACTAATGCCGGCTGATGGGATATCTGGCAAAAATAAATGCTTCAAAAGGATGCGATTATCCATACCGAACTGGAGTTTTAGTGAATGATGACGTATGAATCGGAATTATGAGGCATTCCGAGGCTGACTGTGCCGACCTCTTGACAGCTGGCCATAGGAAGGGTGGCCAAACATGATTGGAGTCTGTCCGATGAATAGTCCGTGCAGCCAAATAGGTCTGTCTGGATACTGCATGCGAAACAGTGGCTGACGGGAGGAAAACATCGGCATACGCGCGTATCGTTATATTATTTGTATATGCATATATATATATATATATATATATATATATATATATATATATATATATATATTTGCATATAGGCAAAATATTTAATTCTCACTCAACTGGTCAAGATATCGAGCGAGGTAATTGCAATTGAATATTAGCAAAATAGTTATGCGGTTCGTCAAAGGAAGCTATACTATATCAATGAAACAGTGACGAGTGGCCGTGATTTTGTATCGAGTGTGTTCGACCTTCGTTGCCCACGGAGCTACAGAGGCGTCAACGCCTAGTGATGATCTTGGCGTCCCATCTCCGCGTCATTACTTCTGACACGATCGGTCTCACGATCAGGATGTATTCATCAAGTGGGGATAAAATATGGCTTGGGCCTGTGGCCCCAGTCTTCCATGTATCATCATTCAGCAGAGGACTGGCGCAGCATGCCATTGCACGACTACCAGGCAGTTCACGTCTTCCAACGAGCGGTGACAAGACGACATGGGCCTAATAGTCAACAGTGACGTCACTTACACTCCGCCAATGAAAATGTTGGCCGCCGCACCGACAGCTGCGACGACGTGGCGCAATTTATGACGTCATCATCTTTGCATTAATCGAGCCGTTCTCCGGTGTAACACATTCATAAATCCATCGGAAACTTCAATAAACTCGCACGATAAAATTGCCGCAGGCGGAGCCGGACGTGACGTCATGAAATTACGTCCTGCCGGCTAACCCGCCTGTCGAGAACCCGGAGGGGTCAGGTGTACCGGCGGTCATCAGAGGCCGGCTCAGCTACTCCGCCAGAGCGGGCACGTGGCGCGAACTCTCTCGCTATTTTTGCCGACCTATGCATGCCGTGGCTATGACGTGAACTATGACGTGATGTGACGTCACTGTGTGTTTGTTCACTATTACTGGCTGTTCCAAGCACCTTGCTTGAAACAAGTCAACCCAGCCAGAGTGGTGGGGGAGGGGCAAAATTGCTCCAGGAGATTGAAAATGTACCAGTAGTGTTGTACAAATGTATATTTGCCATTTACTCGCAAAAGAGAAAGGTTTGGAGTGTTTCAGTCCGAAGAAGCGCTCCAATACAAGCTTTTATCGACACATGATGCGAAATATCAGCCAAAAATAAACACTATGCTCAGCCTATTCGGCTTTGAGCCGAACGCCCCCCTTCCTTAGCAAACCTCCACTATTGATCCTGCAGTGCTCGGTATGCCGTCAAATGATTCCGGATACATATAAAACAATGCATAAGTATGCATACACTGAATGAAAGAAACCCCCCGCGTATTGGTATACATAGCATGGTGCCACTGATTGGACATGTAAAACACCGAACAGCAACACGAAATCCAATCAGTGTGGCCAAACAATTTTCACTAGTTTTTCCTATATTGCAGCACTTTGTCGCCCACAATGCTGCACCCAAGGTAATTGTTGATAATTTCTGTTTGTCTAGGGATTGTCGACCACATTCCTGGGATTGCCGACCGCATTCCTGGGATTGGTGTTGCAGATCCGTTGGCTAAGTCGGTGGAGCGCCGGCCTTGGCCTTCCTGGAATGTGCTGGTATGTGTTGGTGTGTGCTGGCATGTGCTGGTATGTTCTGGTATATCCTGGTATATCCTGGTATGTGCTGGAAGTCTTGACATGTGCTGGTATATGCTGGCATGTCCTGCTATGTCCTGGTATATGCTGTTATGTGCTGTTATTTTGCTGGTATACGCTGCTATGTGCTGGTATGTGCTGGTATGTGCTGATGTGTTGGTATGCATTGGAATGTGCTGGTATGTCCTGGTATGTACTGGTACATGTCGGTATATGCTGGCATGTGCTGGTATGTACTGGTATGTCCTGGTATGTCTTGGTATGTGCTGATATGTTTGGCATGTGCTGATATGTTTGGCATGTGCTGGTATGTGCTGGTATGTGCTGGTATGTGCTGGTATGTGCTGGTATTTGCTGATATGTGTTGGCACGTGTTGGTATGTGATGGTATGTCCTGGTATGTGCTGGTATGTGCTGGTATGTGCTGGTATGCACTGGTATATACTGGTATGTGCTGGTATGAGCTGGCATGTCCTGTTATATCCTGGTATGTGCTGGTATGTGCTGGTATGTGCTGGTATGTGCTGGTATTTTTTGGCGCGGCAGGGCTGGGATGACTACGCTTCAGTCGCCGTCCGGCACGCACCGTCCGGGCAGCGGCGACAGGGCGACTGCGACGGAACACTGGTGGGCCGTCGGCTCTCCGATTACATTCTGCCTTGGAAGTGAAGACTCCTAATGGAACGCTGAGCCGCAACTTTCACAAAAAGCCCTCCCGAGGAATTGTCGCTTGCTTCAGAAAACCGCCACGACGCAAATCGCGCCTGGGAAGCATGCCATGCGCTAGGATATTGTAGAAGGTTCTGAACAAATCGCCGTGGGAGGTAGACCATTGAAGAGGGGAAAACAGGATCAAAAATGTTAAAGAACATGGACATGTATTTTCAATTGATTTTAGAAACATAATTCTGAGATATTCATGGCTTAAAGATGGACGCTACGACTGACGACAAATAGGCCGCTGAGCACCTTAGTTAGCATCGGATAATAACACCAGTAACTTGTCGGCCGACGCCACTCCAATCTCGTTGAACTTGCCCAACTTGCCAGATTGACATTGAACCCATTCATGGTACTTAATTTTCCATATGTCTGCATTGTGAGCGGTATTTACTGATACTGCTACGTAGCATTATGCTTTTTTCGGGAATGTGAAACAACTTCGGACTTTAATTCATGTATGTTCCTTATATTGCACGTAACGATCTCCGGCGAGGGAAGTGCACCAGTCATTCAACCGGTCTCCATGCTGCTGATTTCACAATATTAAAGCGTGAGAAATAGATGGGCTGGCGGACGATTTCCGACCTTGGCCATCATCGAAACGTATCAGACTATGCGCGGGTGGGATCATTACTCCGGTATGCAACATGTTAGTTTCGTGCCAAGTACTCCAAGAATGGAACATAAGCAAAGGAGACATGGAGATTTTGCTTCTGGTAATTCGCTGTCATGCAATGTTTCTGTGGTGAATTGCACATACTTGCTGGTTAGAATGGCCCGTAATATGACATACTGCGCCCACCACGTGCCTCCACAATGACCCGCCTACATCATGTGACCTGCCAAACCCACCATGTGACCCGCCCGCGTTATTTTTTTCCAAAATACGCGGAAGCTACAGGGCGCATTTGATTGGTTGATGGGCCTGCGGCATGACGTCATTATCTCTGGTATCCAGAATGCATCATCTGTTAGCTCCATTCGTCGCGTCGGCGGAATTTTAAATTCGTCTCATTTAGCAACGGATACGTATGATCTGAGTTCCCTTGAAGCTGTAAGAGACTGAATTGTGAGAGAAGGAGACTTGGAAGAAGCCAGTGTAAGTGTACAAGCAACCCTAACCTGAACCGGCGATCTTTTACTTTTGCACGTGGAAACACCGCGTGAGGTAGACACAGATGACCTAAGTACCTATAATATATTTTTTCCAAAAGATAAAATTCCGAGGTGCTAAAATCAAATTTCGCTGCAGTCCTGGATTTAAATATTCCATTTTATGCGAAAAAAGGAATACTTTTTTTGATCATATCTGCTTCACCAGTACTTGTTAGCCGTCTGTTAGCAAGCCTCGGGTATTTCATCCTTTGAAAAAACACTATCACTACAGAATATTTCACGTATGTATCATAACCAAACCAAACCAAACCATGCCTGCACAACCTGAGCTCTAAGTTCTCGTGAATTTTGACGATCCAACCAAATTTTTTGATATTTCAAGAAAACATGCACCCAGGTTCAGGTTAGGGTTGCTTTAACATTGGCTTCTTCCATGTCTCCTTCTCTCACAATGCAGTCTCTTACAGCTTCAAGGGAACTCAAACCATACGCACCCGTTGCTAAACGAGACGAATTCACATTTCCGCATACGCGACGAATGGAGCTAACAGATGATGCACTCTGGGTACCAGAGATAATGACGTCACGCCGCAGGCCCATCAACCAATCAAATGCGCCCTGCAGCTTCAGCGTATTGGGAAAAGAAATCACGCGACCCGCCCACGTCATGTGAATCCAAAACCAAACGACACGTGTCGTCCTGTCGTTATACACAACGGCATCCGTCAGCGTGCAGGCATCTGGCCTCGGAATGTCTGTCGGTTGTACGTTGTCGGCAAAAAGCTCCATGTTTCTCACACTGAAGTTCGAGATGAAAACATTTTCAAAGCCACAGCGCTCTTACATCAAACACACCCCGCAGCCACTGCCTAGATGTTGGAGGTATAACTTACAGTTACAACCGACTACCTGGTCTGTCTTGCATCGGTTCATCCTATATATCTCTTCTGGCCATTCGTGTCGCAAACATGCTGGTTAGAGAAAAACAGACAAAGATGGAGAGAGGAAGGGGAAGAGATAGAGAGGGGAGAGTGGGAGGTGGAGAGAGGGAGAGGGAGGACGAGAGAGGAGAGAAAAAGAGATAATAGGAAGACATAGACAGAGGGGAGATGGGAGAGGGGGAGAGAGAGATCTCCACCAAAGGGGGAGATTGGTGAGATAGAGAGAGAGAAAGGTGAAGAGATGGAGCGGGAGTGGGGAGAAGTAGACAGGGGAAACGAGGGGGGATGACAGTGAGTTGGAAAGAGAGAGGAGATGAGAGAGAGAGAGAAAGAGAGAGAGTGGAAGAGAGAAAGAGAGAGAGAGCGGAAGATATAGCGAGGGTGTGGAAGAGAAAGTGGGAGTGGGAGAGAGAGAGAGAGGGAGTGGGAGAGAAGAGGGTGTGTGAAATAGAAGGGAGGAGGATAGAAAAGGTTCGGTGCCATGGGAAGCACTACGCCGATGCCACCGACACGGTACATCCTCAAACACGGACGTTCCGGTGTTTACACTGCTGCCGTTTGGCGTCACGGCTCACGCATGAAACAGGCAAACATGTGTCGATGTCGGCCACCCTCGTACACCTACACGTCATTCATTCACAGCGACGCCTGTCCACCCTCCGCAGGGGAGTCAACACTGGGCCGCAGGAACTCCCGGGGTCGCCAGTGTCACAGTGACATCAGCGTCACAGTGACATCAGTGTCACAGTGACATCAGCGTCAAACGTCCTGGACTGCCTTGCTGGGCTCACTGTCGGTCACGGTACCCAGCCTAGCTGCTGGTCTCAATACGTCAGCTGCTTGCAGCTACTGGTCAGACAGGCTATCAGCCGGCGCTGTGGGTCGCGACGTCGGACATGGCGTCCGCCCGCGCTCATGGTCTCGCTGTCAGATACGGTACCGACCGGTGCGGCCGACTTCGGCGTCAAGCACGGCACCCGCAACGCTGTTGACCTCCGTCGCACACGGTACTTATCGGCGCCGCGACCTCGCTGTCAGACACGGTACCAGCCGGTGCTGCTGGCCACGATGTCAGACATGGTATCCGTCCGCGCCGCGACCCTCGCTGTTAGCCACAGTACCCGTCGACGTCGCTGATACCGATGTCAGACGCGGTACGTGCCTTCGTCGCCAGACACTGTACCCGTCCGTTCCGCACCGCAGCACGTTGCCTCGGGCGAGCAAGGGCCACAGTTGAGACATCGGACGTTCCGACAGGTGCCGTACCGCTGGTGGCACGGGTCGGCGCGCCGCACCTGCGCGTGCGGTTGATTTGGCTTCGGTGCGCGCGTGCGGCTCGGCTCAGACTATAGCTCGCCCGGCCGCCGCGGCCGCCAGCCATAAACAAGCGGCCAGCGGCGCGCCGCCGTTTGTCTGCATCGCCGCCGGCTTCTCCCCTGCGAAAAAGCACGCGATGTCAACAGGGGCCCGAGCGGAGAGAAACGAGCCGGCTGTAGTGGCAGTCAATAGCGCCGAGAGCGCGCTTGTTACACCGGCACGAAAACGCCAGCGACAAGCTCTCCATGTGCATGTGCAACTAGCAGTGCACTTGGTCAGGAGAAGCGGTTGCACGCAATTCAGGAGCACGGCTTCCTGATGGGCTACAGGCACGAAGTTTCCGAGTCTGAATGAGTGGAAAGGGAAGCAGTGAAGTGGTTACCACATCATTACCATTCTACCTTCATTGCAGTAGGTAGTGACTGTGCGAGCGGAACACGGTGTCGCCGGGTCCGCTGGACAAGCGCGAGCAGCGGTCTATAGGGCACCGTGCACACCAGACCAACACGCTGGTGCTACGACAGAGAACTGGTGGATCGACCGTATCTGCGCTCTCTGGACAGTCTGCGAAGCCTAGCCTCCATGCGTAGGTGTCAAGTTATGAAGGCGACACGGAGGGGGCGTGAGAAGGAAGCAACGCTTGCATTTTCCATGGACTCTCAACACCAATCCGGCGGATTCCATGGCATCCATGCGAAATTCAGACGACAGTGTCATCGTGGAGCTGAGAGAAAATCCACCATTGGAATAGCGATTGCCCTCCCGAATGTACATGCATGAAGTGACACTCGCTACTTTATGGCGCCCGATTTTGGCGAGTGCCCACACATTTCAGTTACGTACATCTTGTTGGACAGGCCGGCGCACTGCACTTTAATCTGGTATGCCAGCACCATGTCCGCACCCGAGCTGGATTCCGGCAATAGTGCTTCCAATTTCGACATAAATGTATTGAAAACCGATTCCGTTCGGCTCAAGATGGCTGCGTCCTTGCAGAAATTGGGTTCTTCTGGCGAATGTCGTGACTGCATCTCAAACGCAAATGCACGAAGTGGAATTATCGATTAAAAAACATTACGCAGTGTCACCGTACTTTCTGTCCAACGGATTCTTTCTCAGCCCATGGCACATACCATTACTTAGCGTGGCACTATGTAGAACACCTACGTAAAATGCCTGAGCACGCGACTCCAGGACACGCAGGTCACGTGGCATGACAGCGTTACGATGTAAGCGGTGGCTGAATCCACACGGCTACGCTCGCGCGGGCACGATGAGTGCAGCCGCCGGGTGTTTCTTCCGAGAGGGACTGCAACCGCTTTAGAGGAAATACTGCAATGGAAGCTGGGAAGCGGTCAAAGTTAAAAAGAGCTGGGAAGCTCGTTTCTGGGCGAAAGAATTCGATCTTGAAACGGTGGAACAAAAAGTTGTAGTTTTAAAAACGGGAATGTGGAGTCGGGTCAAACCGGGCCAGGCTGAGTCAGCTAGAGGTGGGAGAGGTCGGTGTAGGTCGGCCATATCAGACTTTGTTATGGATATCTGGAAGCATATTCGCTTGGGCTTCGTTGTTGTCCTTATTGTAAGAAGCAACGACAACCCCAATGGTTCTGATGGTATCGATTAAAATAATGATAGTATTGATAATAATAGCAAAATAAAAGAATACTAGTGATAATGATAATAACAATAATAAGAACAATACCACTACAGTAATCACAAAAAGACGGTAATAACACAACTAGTAACAATAATGATGCTGATAAAAATGAACAAGTTACATGATATTGCATTCCATTACCGTGCAGCAAACACCAAATCAATTGCTTGTGCCATGATAATTTATCGACCAAATTAGAACATGCATGTTACTAAATAGTTCTTCTTCAACTTTTACTATTCAAGTTCTTACAAAGTTCTTTGGTCGGCACAGAAGTTCTCCTTATATGGTCGCAAAACAGCTTGGTCATTGATGGGATATATTTTCCTTCGTGAGGTTGGGAATCCACCGCATCGGTGCGAGAGGGAGTATTTTTAGCTAGATGTTTGCTGAATTTGTTTGGTAGACCAGAGACCAAGAAGGAAAATGGATGGAGCATTGGGCGGACTGACAAAGGCAATCCAGTCGGTAGTCACGAAACCCAACGACCACTTCAATTACGATGCCCTGCATCGTATATTACATGCAGCCCTGACCAACGACACAGCTGCGATGTGGGAGGCCTCCCGACAGGATTTGTGAAGTCACGATGTCTGGTCTGGTGGGCGGATACTGTGTAGTTAATTTTTCATTGTTAATTTGCGATGACGCAATAGTTGACCGTACATCAATCAATGTCTTGTCCGTTCATTGGTGATGGAGTTAATTTAGCTGCTAAGCTGCTTTAACATGCGCGCAGTTGATGTCTGTAATTTGCAGCTGCTTTAGTATGCGCTGCACGATGCAATTTCTGCAGGCGGAGCCGGACAAACTAACAACGTCTGTTGCATATGATGCAATGGAATGTGTAGTTACTGCACGGTGAAGGAGTACAACATCATCACAAATCATCGCATTTGTGTGATTATAATCAGCATTATTTTTCTTATTAATGTTAGTATTACTGTTATTTATCTCCTTGTTATTGATATTAGTGTTATTAGAATTGGTGCTATCATTACGATTAGCATTCATTTATTATTGCTTGCACCAGATTATCTCAGGCCACAAAATAGTGGTCTCGGCTTCTAAGCAGCTGAGTAGCCACTCGCCCCAACTCGACCTTAGGAGGATCGGGCGGCTGTATTGACTTAGCGTGCTGCTTCCAACGACTAAGCTCACTATTTTGCTGGTCAGTTTCAGACATTTCCGGGCTGAGCGACCACTACCCAATCAAAATTAGGCTCAGCACTGACGCTATCCACCACACTAAGCTATTCAGACCATCTTGGCACTTGAAAAGAGCTGACGGGGAAAAATTAAGGTGGACTTACAACCAGGAAACCTAGTAACTTCAGGTACCAGCAAAATCAAAACAATAATACTAAAGGGTACTAAAGGCTATAAACAGTGCTAAAAGCTATCAGCTCAACAACACGAGATTCAGTCACAAAAAGAAATCAACCTCGCCATGGTGGATCCAGGACTGTCACAGGGTAATCGCCGCACGGTGCAGTGCCCACAAACAATGCAAAAGATGCGTGCACGAAACACACCTATAAACCTACAGACAATTCGAACAGCACGCCAAAACTGCTGGCAGTCCTTCACGCCTCAATTATATAGGTTTGCCTCTGCCGGCAGAATCTTAGACCCGATGAAGAGGCTCAACCTGAAACGCCCACCACCAGGCCCCTTCCCCAGACTGACGGTGAAATGGGATCACATTACTGACCCACAACAAGTCGTAGACCACTTTAAGCTGCACTACGCCAGAATCTCTGGCAACAGCAACTGTCACACCACCATAGTAAACACTCGAAGCCCTTGTCGCCAAAGCACATTTTAACTCTAGCAACATGAAAACTACGACCAATCATTCACTATGCACGAATTACACCTTGTCCTCAGCCAGCGTGAAGGCACGTTGGTCGGGCCGAACGACATTCAATGCCCGTTTAAGAAAACATCTTAGAGAAAATTGTCTAACGAACCTACTAGCGGCCATTAACGATCTGTATCAAAGCGACGCCTTTCCTGACTCCTGTCGGGAAAGCATAACCATTCCATTGCCAAAGCCGAACAAAGATCGTTCACTCAAAAAAGCTATAGGCCCATCTCGCTAACTAGCTGCGCTGGTAAGCTGGTCGAGCCATGGTCAACACACGATTGAAACGCTTTCTAGAACACAACAAGCTGCTCGACGAGTTTCGGTGCGGCTTCCAGCCTCAAAAACCAGGAACGGACAATAATTGCATTAGGCTAGTGCACTACATCAAAAGCAGTCTACACATCACACGCACAACAATAGCTGCGTACTTAGACATCAATGCCGCATTCGACAGAGTACACAACTTTACACTAACACACAAACTCCATGAGATAGGCCTACGCGGACACATGACACACTTCAATCTCAACTTCCTCAGGAACAGGACCCCTATGATGTCCGATGCGGCAACGTCCCATCAATCACCACATATCAGGATCAAGGCCTGACACATGGAAGCGTGCTCTCACTGAGTCTTTTCCTCAACATGATTAATAAAACATAGACTGTTTTATTAGATGTTATTTTTATGTGGTACAATTAATAACTATTTTGGAAACCATGGATTATAATTCGCTTCGCGACCAAAATCTCAAACTGAACCCTGACTCACATTGCATCCAATTGGTCGGAGTAGGCAGCACATATCTGCTGACACACGTACTGTCTATGACGATGCAAATCAATTTATCAGTTAAAACGAACATCATTGATGCTACATGTCTAGTTCGTCTCTGCGTGAATGTAGGATGTAGTGCATACAAGCACCAACATCTTGCCGAGGCATAGTGTACATAACATTGCAGCAGGCACAATGTTACGTGCCGAAAAATGTTTTGTGACTTTCAGCTACTTTCTTCACAGGCAGATGGCGAGCTCTACACGTAGAACGAAGGAACAGTACCACCTAAGGCAGCATGTAGAGACGCTGTCCGCAATACAGCTGCCGACCAGCAGCCAAGTGTTGCGACGAACTTACTTCATGGGAGCGAACACCAAAGAGAACCGTACTCGAGTGATCAACGAAGTCCTTGCCTTCTGGGAGCACCCACCACTTCCATCATGCTCAAGGACAATACAGCTCGCAAGCTGGTCGCCTTGATCGCCAAGTGCAAGAACACCATGAGGTCAGAGCAGCGCAAGTCTGACGGGAATCTCGTGTTCTCCGCCATTGAAATTTTTGAAAATTTCAATCAGTTGAAAATTATCACGACTGAGGGCCGCGCGTTCCTCGTCGACCGACGGGGAAACCGAAGGAGGGTTATCGGCAAGGTGGACGAGGACCTTTCAAGGTGGACGAGGACCTTTTCAAGAAGGGCCCTTGTGGCTCAGAGTTGCACTAATATTTTATGTCTTTCTTTTAGGACCTGGCGAAGACGTCGGAGATGATGACGAAGTTAGCCGAACAAGAGTCGGCGCGGGTGGACATGGAGGAGGAACGGGGACGGAAAACATTGGCGACTGTGGTTGCCCAACTACGAGTAAGTGGCTTTTCGACATCATCGGAGGAGGTATCTCCACAGCAGCCTGGTACTTGTGGGGCGTTGTCACCAGCGAAACGACTCAAGGCAAGGAATATACAGATGGACTTGAAAATTGCTAGTATAGAATATGTTCGTTAAGGACTAGGCCCTTGCTGAATAGGAGTCGGAACAGTTGCATATTTTATGAAGACAAGTCCTCTTTGGACAACTTGCATGACGTGAAAGTTAAATCAGGTCGAAATGAAACGAACCAAAAACTTAGAATGTATTGTGGTTTTGTCCATCTCTGCTGCAGATGACACCCGGCATCACTCCAGCGCGTGGCAGGACGAAGATCTCCTATCGTCAGACATCGCACGTCGTGACGGTCGTCGTCGGAGCGTAGCGCGAACGCTAGTCGTCTCTTTCCCTCTCCACCGTTTATCACACACGGGAATGGCTAGATCGACTACTGCAGTTCGTGTGCGAGCGGAGTTCAAGGAGGTGGAAGCCGTCGACGCAGTCCTCGTTTTGCACTTGGACGGCGAGGCCGTGCCGAACATCGACGAGCCGGGACGAGACGACCGCGGCACGCCCGTCGTGTCAGGCCCTCAGTTCCCGCCTGGCAAGTTACTGGCAGTGCCTGGTCTCCCCGCCAGCACCGGCGAGGCCATGGCGAACGAGGCGGCAGCGGTGCTCGTCGGATGGGGGCTGGAGAAGCGAGCTGCTACGCTCTCCTCTGACACGACCAAGTCGAACGCGGGAGACCAGTTCGGGTGTTGCATTTTTGAAAAGTTCCGCCGATCGCTGCTCCACCTGGCGTGTCGTTCCGACATCCTGGAACTCGTGCTGGCCGCAGTCTTCAAAACCGCCATGGGACAATCCGCTTGACCCGAGATAGCGCTCTTCAAGTTGCTCCAAATGACTGCACATGGTCCCGCTGAAAGTTCCGATGTTCTTACTAGTCGTTCCCACCAACCAGTGGACGAATGACGAATCCTACCAGCGGGATCGAGCGGTGATTAATCCTCTTTCTCCGGTCAGATCTCACCCCCGTCTCGTGGGGGTAGGAACCCCCTTTAATATTCAAACTAAGCGTCGCACGAAAACGAAAGAGGTGTCATCGAAAAGCGCTCGAAGGGTTGGGTCCGACGCCATCCCCAAAATATTTTCCCCAAGAGTGACGTCACCAGGGGGCCTAGGTTTTCATGACTTACATAACGTTTTTGGCTCTAGGTAATTCATTTTTGGGAAGATTTGAAGACAAAAAATTTGGTATCAGAAAAGGGGAGCGAAACACCAAGACGAGGGCCATCAAAAGATTTGACAACGCAAAATAAAAATCAAAATTTTGAGTTTTCAAGTTTTCTTTAATTTTCCTTTTCTAATGGGTAGAGCGGACCGAAAACCGCATGAATATGCATATATTCATATATATGTATATGTACATATATGTATGTATATGTACGTATATATATATATATATATATATATATATATATATATATATATAAATGGGCACTGTATAACTACTGCAGTTGATGCGCCATAAACCCCCAATAACTAACTAACTAATATATATATATATATATATATATATATATATATATATATATATATATATATATATATATATATATATATATATATATATATATATATATACACATAAAATATATCTTCACACGACAACATTTTCTAACAAGTATGAGGAGCGTTTCTCTGCATAAGTCTAGGAAATATATTTTTGATATTACTCATAATAAAGTATATCTCCAATCTTGAAAGCAGTCCTTTGCATATTGGACGCAGCACTCACCTTTAAGCACATGCACTTTGACTTTGGCGACCTCTGCGTTCGAGGGGTTGCAGGTGTAGATGCCCGAGTCCTGCACGCGCGCCTCGTGGATCACCAGGTAGGAGTTGGTGGTGGCCGAGCTCTCGCTGATGACCGTGACCCGGCCCGGCGGCGAGCTGTAGTTGACCACCTGCGAATGGGCGGCCAGTCTCAGCCTCAGGCCAGCCCAGCCGGACGACCACCGGGCAAGTGAGGACAAATGGTGCTGTGGTACTGTGACACATTGCTAGTTCTACGCTAGGTTAGTTCATTCTCTCCGCAATTGTACTTCGAATTATCTCAGTGGAGGGCCAGTATACGGCATATAAACCAGGATGGACCATACCTAACTAACATCCGATCATCCGATTTGATTCATGATATCTTACGCAGTAGCATAGGAGCGAGGTTGTACGATTGAAAAGAGCACAACGTGTTAGTCATGCGGTGCATTTCATTGTCAACACATCGCTTAGCTGGAATATAGAACGTAATTTAATAGTGAAACAAGTGCTTTTCCAGTTAAGGAATGTGGTTGCAATTAAGTTATAACCTAAGTATTCCTCTTTGTGCTCCTTTTCGTGCATCACATTTCATGTAACCTGATGCTTCCTCCTATGCATTTTGACAATAGCTACCTCAGTATAGGAAATACTTTGTATGCTCCTAGAGTTATGATAGGTGTTTCCAAATTCCGAACGTTTGAAATTTGTTTCTTAATTTTATATAAATCTGAACAATGGCCTAGGTTAGGTTAGGCTTTTTTCCCAACTCTTGTCATGATATATTCCTACACAATTTTCGGAGTCCCTTTGCTTGTCGACTGAAAAGCATGCATTTTCGGCCTAAATGAATGGTCACATTGTCTTAGTTATTTTCACCATCATGGGATTTTAGTATAACGACAGCTAGAACCGTTAGTTTTTGTTTACAACCATGGTATCCAAATATATTCGGATCTCAATTGTACGCAGACATCAGAGAGATGAAGTGCACCACTCGCTAGAAATTCCTGATAAGTACGGCCGTGGCATTTTCTACACAAGTGTCAAGTCCTAGAAAAGTAAACACACTTCACTATCACAAACTGTCACGATCTGTCACGCACTGTCACAAGCTGTCACGCACTGTCACAAGCTGTCACGAACTAGCGAAATGCAATATCCAGCGAACGAGCCGTTCACACCGAAGGCCTGGATGACTTTTTTTCACGAAAGGTGCTCAACGCTTCGTGTTGGTACTGAAGACCAAATAGCAGTTTCTTTGTGGTACCAGGAAAAGAACTCACCGTTGTACTGCAGCACCGGAAGACGAACTGAACGCCTTATTGTGGTACCAGAAAATGAACTTACTGCTTTACTGTGACATCTGAAGGTGAACTTACCGTTTCGTTACGGTACCAGAAGATGAACTCTGTGGGCTCTGGGCTGTGTGATACGGTGCAGGTCAGGTTCAGCGTGCTTCCAATGTCCACGTACATCTCCTTTTCGCCCAAAATTCTTGTTTGTGGCACTGAAAGCAAATGAGGAATAATCAGACTGGAATCTCTGACAAACTTCAGCCTGGGGAGTTACTAAGTAGGCCAGTCAGTCATTGCATTCAGTCTCCAACTAAACTTGGAACAGTTTTTATTGTCAATTGAAAGATGAATCCCTCAGTTTGTCACTTAGCTACGAAAGAGCTCCACCTGGGGGATAAACTACGTTGGGAATAGAGAAGGTTAAACAAGCGGCATTGAACGAAGTTATATGCTATTTTGCACCGAATAGCTTGTTCGTACAGATAGGCTGGATATCGAATCATATATATTGTCCTGCTCAAGAGCAAATAGGGAATTTAATTCAACAGCGATGGTCAAAAGTATGTAGTATACCACGGTATGTCTCTCTCTCTCTACCTCCCCTAACTCTTTCTTTCGTCTTTATCTTTCCCTTTCTCTCTACATATATCCCATCCATCTCTCTCTCTCTCTCTCTCTCTCTCTCTCTCTCTCTCTCTCTCTCTATATATATATATATCGCAAGGGTGTTCATCATACCCCCCTCCCACACACACACATCTTCCCATTTCCATGCCTCCTTTCACCCGTTCATTCATATTAGGTTTCCTTTCCATTTTTATGTCGTGAGGCCCATCCGATCCATCACTGCTCTATGGTTTTGATCACGTCACATGCCGCGCAAATGTTCATCGTTGTCGGAGCTGTGAGGCGGGAGTGGATGTCTGGTTCATTGTGTCCACATGGCCGCCACAGGCATATGCCACATTTTACATGTATATGTGGACAGGACATTGTTATATCTTATTAATGGCACAAGTGTGTGTGGACAAGCCAGTGTTGTCTTTTTGATGCCACAGGTATGTGTGGGCAGGCCTGTATTGTAAGTGTCACATTGGTGGCACAGGGAAGTGTCACATTGATGCCACATGTAAGTGTCATATTAGTGCCACAGCTATGTGGCATATTAATGACACATGTATGTTTTGGCAAGCTAGTGTTGTGTCACCTTGATTTTAGGGGGAATGCTTCATATTTATGACCAAGGTATGTGCCAAATTAATGACACATGTATGTTTGGGCAAGCTAGTGTTGTCACCTTTATTCTACGGGTATGTTTCATGTTGATGACACAGGTATGCGTGGACAAGTCAGTGTCATGTCACCTTGGTGTCACAGGAATGTGTTGGCAGGCCGGTGTCGTGTCACCTTGACGACACAGAGCAGCCAGCGCAACTACAAAACAGCATGCAGGGCGGCGGCCGCCGTCGATGTTTGCCACCATTCCAAATGGCTCCGGCGCATCAACACTGCAATACATGGGGAATTCGTGGAAAACCCACAGGTTTATTATCCGCCTATAGGGTTGGACGAGAACCGTGGCCACACCGCGATCCCAGAAATGCCATCGCGCCGGTGCATAAACCGC